>JAJGRX010001393.1:0-1200000 GCA_025461125.1 Carex kokanica
CATTTTGCTCTCATTGGGATAGAGTAGGGTTGGCCTCTAGTTTTTGTCTTTTCCGTTAGAGACAGGTGTGGAATCATCTTGGGATCTGACACCTTCCAGCTGTAGCGGTACTATTGAGGACGCCCCTGACCGGTCTCGAATCAGAATGTTCTGAACGCGACTTGCCCCTGTTCTCCTCATGGCCTTATCTTGAGGTGTTGTCTGGCTTTGGATTAGAAGGTTTCCGTGTGGCGAGTGACTGTGAGGTTGTTTGGGATCCGCCTCATTCAGTCGCGGCTGCCTCTCTTCATTTAGCCTGTTGCTTAGAGACTGGCTTACGGGTTCCTGTGGCACAACTGGAGTGAACTCCCTGTATACAATTAATTGTGCATCATTGCCATGGCATGCCTCATAGTTGGCCTCATTGTTGGAGTCACTGTGGATCCTTGCTGCTGTGAGGAGATTGGTTGGCACCTTGCGTGCGTCATTCTGTGTTTCCGTCAGGTGATTCTCTGTTGCGGCTTGTTGATCTTCTGTGGCAGCTCCAGTGGCCATGTTTGTGCGAGCTTCTTCCTTCTCTGCCATGAATGTTCTCAACGGCTCCGGTAGGTCTGAGAGTGGCCGGCCTCTACAGATTTCCTTAAGCACCCTCCTGCTGATACAGATAGGCTCATCCTCATCCCATCGATTTTCTTCCTCGGAAGATGAGTTCCCTGAGGAGGATGAAGTGCACGGCCGAGTATACTTCACCGGCATCTGGGGAAGGTCAGCCGGTTTATATGAGGCCGTGCTTCCATTTGATCGGTCTAATGGGGATGGTATGCTCTAGCCCGCCTATGAATATTGCCACGTTGTGGGGGACCTTATCAAGCTCCGTGGCTACCACCGCCATCCATGATCTCCGGTCTGCCGGATCATGCGGTTCGATAGACCCTAGGTACGTGCCAAAGGTGGAGAGTACCTGAAATGCCGTCTCCTCTCTCCAGAGGTAGGCTGGCAGATCGTAGAGCTCGACCACCAGTTTGTAGGATGGTATTGCAATGGCTGCATCCTCCAATGGGGTCCATGGTTGGAACGTAAAGCCCATGTCCCATATGTCTGCCGGCGTCGCCTTGATGAACGTGTCCACCGATAGTGCAGCCGGGAGCACTATTAAATACCTTCCTCTGGCTAGTTTTGCCACTTGTAACTCTTCCCTCTTGACTAGCCCGGTTCTGACTGCATAGCCAGCTACCAGATCAATGGATAGCTCTAGTTGTGGCTCATAGGTGTTGAACAAGACTCCCTGCTGCTGTAACCTCGCAAGCTCCTGACCGTGGCCCTCATCTCTGGTGAGAAAGCAGTTGAGCTTGAACGGTCTATCTTCAGGCATGTGAACAGTGTCAGGCAATGGGCTAGTGAGAAGCTCGTCAAATCCAGGCTCACCGCCAGGAGGTTTAGAAACTATCGTATTGAGGGTCACATTGGGTACCGGTTGCACGATATCAGCTTTGCATTGACTCCCTGTATGGCCATTGGACCAGCAGCGACCACACTTCATCGGGTTTCTGCACATGGCTTTGGTGTGCCCTGTTTTGCAACACCTAAAACACCTCCCTCGCCATTCAGTGAATGAGGGTGATGGTGGGAATCGAAGGTGGGTTGGGCTGTGTGGAGACACATAGTAGGAGGCTCCTGTTGGTGTTGCCGGAGAGCTTGGTCGCGTGGAGTTTGGTGAGAAGGTGAAGGTTTTCGGGGAGGTCGGTCTGGGGGTGGGTGGTTGTGTGTTTGCACCGATGAGGACTTGAGCATACGAAGGCTTGGTGTAGGGTGTGTAGATGTTGGTCTTGGCCGGCTGAGCATCGGTGGTTGTCTTCCAGGTGTCCGGGTAGCGGCGACGCCTGTGGCTCACTAGTTGCCAAGTTCCGCTGGGCGCCATCTTCTTTCCGAACTCGCGTTTTAAAGATTTTAAAGCATTCTTTTTCACTAAATCTCTTCTCTTATGATGAATTCTGTGAATATTACTATGTTAGAGATACTCTCTGTAAGTTGATTATTCCGAGTCCACCAGGCTTCTTAGGCGTACACACTATGTTCCAATTTGCCAAATAGATTTTTTTAAGTTCCACTTGTACTTTGTGCCATAAGAACCCCTTATCTTGTCAAGCTCATTTATTCCCATTTAGGCATCTTGAAAACTGTCATAAAGTAAATGGGCACGGCTGATAGCACCGAGTTAATCAACATCCCATAACTGTTCTTTTTCTAAGAGATATGAAGAATGATTTATTATTGAAATTTGTTCTATCTTTACGAAGGTGCTGTACATGTGCTTATATAGGCTAAACTGTATATAGCCGTTGGTACATTTCCTATTTTACATGGTTCTAGATTTGCTACATCTGAGGGAATAATCTAGATACCTAAATTGGGGTAAAGATTTTAACAGAGGAGTTTTGGCTTCATGCAGCGCACAAACCATATGCAGCGCTGTTTTAATTCTACCGTCCGTGCACTGCATGAAGCCAAAACTCCTCTGTTAAAATATTTACCCCCTAAATTGCCTTGCTAGCTGTTAATTGTATTCTGGATTATTTCTTTCCTAAATAAGCCAATGATGAGGATCTTCTGAGGCTTTCATTCTTTATTTCTCAACAATAACCATAACCAATTGCTGTACCCGATTATTTTGTAACTAGGTCGTCAATAACTCTGATTTTTCTAAGCTCACCTTTAAGATCGACAAGTGTCCGAATGTCAGCAGTACTATTTTTAGGATCTGGATTTGTTGTATCCCTGGCTTGAATAAGAAAAAGGCGTCATCCGCGTACAATGGGCAAGGGTGCATGCTTTCAATTGGCAATCTCAAAACACCACAATCAGTCAATATTCTTAACCACCTCGGTATGAAATCAATGACCATCAAAAATAGAAAAGGTGATATATAAGAGATCACCTTTTCGTACACCCCGCTTAAGTTCAATCTTCTTGCCTGGTAGCCCATTTATCAGAATTTGAGATGTACCCCGCAAAATCAGATTCTTCATCCATATCAGCCAAGTGTCATTAAAACCGATGCTTCGAAAAACTTTAATCAAGAATTGCCAATTGACAGTATCAAAGGCCTCGTGAATATTGGCCTTAAAAACAGTCAAGGGTATATTTTTTCTTTGCAAAGTGTAGCAGTTCATTCGCATAAATGAATCCTTCCGTTATTTGTCTGCCACGAATGAACCCTGTCTGAGACATACTAATAATTTCATTAATCTTTCCTTGCAATCTTTTTGCTAATATCTTTGAAACAATTTTTTGTATGCCATTTATCATGCTGACTTTCCTATAATCCTTGGTTCCTTTACATTATTCTGTTTTGGAATTAAGGCAATGTAAGATGAGTTCAAAGGTGAAAGACTCATGTTCTCTCTTGTAACTTTGAAAATTACATCCATCAGGTCAGGCAACATGAGATGTGCAAAGGTTCAATAAAATCCCCCCGTTAGGCGTTCGGGGCCTGGACTTTAGAAAATTCACACTGCAAGAAGTACCTGGCACAAAATGACCTCTATATATGAGTGGTTACACCGCTAAAAGTCAAAATCCTCTTTAGAAATGGCCCAGGCTAATTAATGAAAGCGACTGCATATGTATCCAGCAACCTTTGTTTCAGTGGTACCAATCCATCACAACCCAAAAAAATTAATTAGTGAAAGCGACTGCATTTTCTAGGTTTTGAATCAGATTTCGGTTGATTTTTCTCCATTTTAGGAATGGCCAAGGCCAATAAATGCGAGTTGAAAACATTTAATGAATGTAATTTATCTTGAAAACATTCATATCATTATTAAGGACCGTCCTATGCTAAAGAGATCCATAACATAAATCAGAAGTGCGCAACATAATAAATGATTCTATGCCGTTTGTCATGGAATATCCAAAGCCTTAGTAGAGCAACAACCGTCTCCGTGAGCACGAGACAAGTCTTCAATGGCAAGAAGCCCTTCTCGCCTTTTCGTCGTATGGTCATGGATCAAGTCTTCCAAAACAGCAACATATGGCCCTCGAAAAATCCTTTCCAAATTTTCTAATAGATTTCTCTTCTCTATTATTTGATGGTGGAAGAAGAAGAGAAGACACACAGAGCTGTATTTTTCTAAAGAGAAAAATGTATTTTCAGTTTCTGTATTTTTTTATGTTATCTTGTGCCTTGGTGACCAATCTTTATATAGTAACATATCTGGTTATCTGCCAACTTGAAAAAGGTATTTTGTGCAACTGCATCAAAAACTGTGCGACCACATTGATATCCGTGTGGCCCACACAATCCTCTTAAATGACAGTTTTCTAAATTACAAATTTATAAATCAGTCCATCAATGAGTTGATCTTTGCCTAAATTGTTCTACACATTTACGGACCACATTCAAATGAACATATTGATTGTCTATTACCTTATTTGATAACTTTAATTGACAACCATATATAACAGTAAACAATTCATAATTAGATTACATATATGTTTCATGTTGGTATTAAATTCAACGAAGTTGGCAATAAATCCAACATAATTTTAGAAAAGGTTTAATAAAATCCCCCTGTCCGGTGACATGAGATGTGCAAAGGTTTAATAAAACCCCCCCATCAGGCGTTCGGAACCTGGACTTTAGAAAATTCCCTCTGCAAAAAGTACCTGGCACAAAATGACCTCCATATATGAGTGGTTACACCGCTAAGTCAGAAATCCTCTTTAGAAATGGCCAAGGCTAATTAATGAAAGCGACTGCATATGTATCCAGCACCCTTTGTTTCAGTGGTACCAATCCATCACAACCCAAAAAATTATGAAAGCGACTGCATTTTCTAGGTTTTGAATCAGATTTCAGTTGATTTTTCTCCACTTTAGAAATGGCCAAGGCCAATAAATGCGAGTTGTATATGTATCCAGCAACCTTAAGGGCAGTGGTACAAATCACTTAGTGAACGTAATTTTTCTTTAAAACATACATATCATTATTAATGTAGAAAAAATATTAGCCACAAATTATATAAGACCGAGTCTTCTGTGGAATCCTCAAAGTCAAACTCTGATCACTTCAAAAACAGGTATACGTACAGCTGCGTAAGGTCGCAATTAATGAATGCCACTGACAACTTATGAGAAAAGAGTAAATAACACACAACTCCCGTGAAACTCCCTTCCCACCCTTGTTTTATTTATTGGAAAATTTTGTAGTTACAAAAGAATTATTTCGGCTTTTCGAATTGATAGCAAATACCCCTAATATAACATTTGCGCTAGAGGTCTACAGCTTGCTTATTTCCTAATTCTTCTCTTTCCTTTAATTATTTGATTTCCTAAATATTACATTGAAGATTTATAACCAAAACTGTCACAGCAGAAAATTTCCTTCTACAAGAAAAGGTTTCCTTGTACAAGTTGCCTTGTGCGCAATTTCTCTTCAGATCTTTTGTGGCTCACGTTAACACTCCCCCTCAAGTTGGCATGTAGATGTCTTTCATGCCCCAACTTGATAAGTGAGTCATGAAAGATTGTGCTAGAGACCCCTTTTGTCAATTTGTCTGCGAGTTGATCCCTCGGTTCTCACAAAAGGAATGTAGATGACATTTTCCTCCAGATTCTGTCTGATGAATATCTATCAACTTCTATATGCTGGTACGATTATGTTGCACCAGGATATGAGATATTGCAATTGCAACCTTACTGTCACCAAAAATAGACATGTTCCACAAATCCCAATAGATTTGTGGAACATCATACCCAAGTAACATTGACCGAAGTGTTTTATTCAGCAACTTTTTCATTTGTTGTGGGGTTCCTACACAACTTTTTTCATGTATAATCCCTTGAGTACTAAAAAATTCCCGAAGTGTTTTATTCACAAATCCACCCCCATTATCACTTCTCAAGTACTTGATATTTTTATCAAACTAGTTTTTTACCATATGAAAAATGATTTGAACACCATTGGTACTTCATCTTTTGTCTTAAGCACATAGAACCATGTCATTCTAGTTCAATTGTCAACAAACAAAACAAACATGTATTTTCAATAGATGAATTAACCGGGGAAGGACCCCAAACATTTGAGTGAATCAAGTCAAAAGATACGGTTTTTTTGTTCAAGGTTTTAGAAAAATGAGCACGATGACTTTTTGCTTTAATACAAACATCACAAATAAATGTTTCATTTTCACAACCAACAAATAAACTTGGATAAGTTTTTTTAAATACCCAAAAGATGGATGCCCTAAACGCTTATGCCACATCCAAATGTGAGATTTCCGATTCAAAGGTGAACTTGTAGTCAACTGAGCCTTTCCAGCAACCATGTTGTCCAAATGATACGGCCCACCTCTCTTAGAACCACGGCCAATGACCTCCTTTGTCAAAAGTCCTGAAAGATGCAAACTGGGGATACATGAGCACAACACAATTTAAATCAACACAAATTTGACCAACAGGAAGTAATCTTGTTGACAAGAAAGGAACCTATAATGTATTTGATAGAGTAAGAGATGGGGAAATTTGAAAGTCTCCAGCTCTCGTTACAGGGTAAATCTCTCCATTTGAGTTAACAATTTGTGTTCTCATTGGTTTTGAGTTCCTCACCATGTCCTTTTTAGAGTAAGTCATATGATCTGTAGCACCTGAATCTATTATCCAATGAATATCATTAGTATCATGTTCATGTAAAACATAACTACTATTACCTATAGAGGATGACCAGGCTGCAGCAGAAAAAATTCTCAAGAGTTGTAGAAAAAATTCCAAGAGTCACAGAGCTTTCAATGAAGTAACGAGACTATGCAGTATCACAAGGACAACTGCACAGGGAATTGATTTGGCCAATAAAATCAAGAACTGAGACTGCAGTATCAGGAACTGATTGCACAGGGAATTAGAAACTGAATTTTTTTCGAGAGAGATAAAGAAAATAAAACAGAGACTGTGCAGTATCAAGCACTGACTGCACAGGGAATTACTTGAAATTGCCTTCACTTGCACAGAACCGCAAACAAAGGCTCTGATACCATGACAACTTATGAGAAAAGAGTAAATAACACAACTTCTGTGAAACTCCCTTCCCACCCTTGTTTTATTTATTGGAAAATTCTGTGGTTACAAAAGAATTATTTCAGCTTTTTCGAAATGATGTCAACAACCCCTAATATAACATTTGCGCTAGAGGTCTACAGCTTGCTTATTTCCTAATTCTTCTATTTCCTTAATTATTTGATTTCCTAAATATTACATTGAAGAATTATAACCAAACTGTCACAGCAGAAAGTTTTTTTCTACAGCAGAAGGTTTCCTTGTACAAGTTGCCTTGTCGCCACTTCTCTACAGATCTTCTGTGGCTCATGTTAACATGCCACCTGTCCAAGAAGCATCTATGGAAGTATATATGATTTTTTCCAAGATTTTGTCCACTTTGCACCAATTAATACAGGTCCCAACACCACATGCTTAATTCGAACGTACAATCAGCTCAGGCTCGGTCTAGTTGGGTTGGGTAGTTTAGGCTGAAATTGCCATACGAGTTTGCTGAAAGGGAGTTGTTGAAACTAGAATTACTTTCAATAGACCAGAAAGTTATGTTTAAAATATTCTGTTATATGAAGCTAAATTAATTATATGTATGGTTGAATGAATTGATATACAAGAATTGCATGTTAATTAGCAAACAAAATGTACAGTTCTTCAAATAGAGCTAGAAAACATGAATGGAATATAAAAAAGAAAAAAGAAAAAAATATAAGTTATACAAACATAATGCCTTACATCAATCACTGTGTTTGCTGTTATTGTCCGTTTATCTAAATCAACGCCTTAAGAAAGCTACGTCCCATGACTACTTTTCTAAATTAAATAATACGGCTGTATACTTTTCTTCTCAATCATTGTCGGTACCAGTGAAATCATGTGCTCAATTCACACAGCTGTGGAGCCTACTCAGACATCCTAGTCCAAGTCCCGCGCACAAGTTTTTTTTTTTATATTTAGTAAAATTGAAAAACTCTTTTTTTTTTTAAATAACAGATATAATGGCAGCATTGCTTTAGAATCAAAACATAAAATACACGAACTTTCTTAATTTTTTTTTTATTATTCTATTACATAAGCAAATTAAAATAGACAAAAGAAAGGAATTCAAGGACAACATTTTTTTTTTTAATATATTAGTAAATTTGAAGAACTCATTTTTAGATGGAAGAAATAATTGTATGATTTTTTTAAAATTATTTTAGACTAAAGTAGAAAGAACAGTTACTTTTTTATGATTCTTTATAAAATCCCCTAGACCTGAATGCATGTCTCCTGTTGACAATTATTCTGTACTAGAGAAAGAGACAGATAGTGATCTTGATAGCCGCGGTAGAGTTTTCAAAAACTTCTTTGTCTTCCCGATGAATATTCAAGGAAGGGAAATTGTGGACGCCCTTGGAAGATGTTTTAATAAATAATTTTGTATTTCTATTTAACATACATGTATATAAATATTGTTAATAAATAATTAAATGGACAGTTAAGTAACTATAAGGGATTGATGAATGAACACACAAAGTTTCTCTTTTTGCTCTTTGTAAAAGGAAAGAATTTTACATCCATTGACTCCACAATAGTTGGTGTTAGGTCAACACGCGGCATAAACTCTATTAAAGGGACTAGTGTTGTGTGTGTAAACTCAACCAAGGAAAAGAGACTAACTATGGATACGCTCTTTACAAGACTAGAAGAGGCCTCTTATGCTGGAGATGTGAATTTATTAAAAGAGCTTCTCCAGAAAGATAAGCTCTTGCTTGAGAAATTGATTGCCAGAACAACAGTGAGAGATAACCCCCTACATGTTGCAGCAATGCTTGGACATGCTGATTTTGTTCGCGAGGTATCTATCACAAACCTGAGCTTACAAAGGAGCTCAACAGCCAGGGATTATCACCTCTGCATTTGGCTGCCGCCCACGGTCATGTCACTGTCGTGAAGGAGTTGTTGAAGGTAATTAATATGATCAGTTCATTTTGATGTTTTTGATTAAGTACTTTGCTTACAAACTATAGTTCAGTTCAGGTCCGATGGCCATCAGAAGTAAATTTGGATCCGATGGGCATCGGAGCCATGCGATGCGCCCTAAAATTCGTGCGCACGAATCTCAGTGCGGTGCTCTCACGAATTTTAAAGTGCATCGGACGGCTCTCATGCTCATCGGAACCAAAATTACATCCGATGGCCAGACACTTTTCTATACAAAAAAATGTATGGAAAAACATTAAGATGATCCACATGAGAACCCCACTACAATATAGTATGTGCCATTAACTGTAAAAGGAATGTGGTCTTCTAACCTTCAAGATCTTACAGTTTACAAAAAATGCTTGTAATTCAATGTTCACTTTGTCTCTGCAGGCTGGCTTGGACCTTTGTTTATTAAGTGAGACACATGAAGGACTATTTCCACTTCATATTGCTGTTAAAAAAAGAAGGGCAGTTGTCGTCAAAGTGTTAGTGGATGCCTGTGAGGAGGCAGTGCATAAGCTTACAAATTGTGGAGAAACTATACTTCATTTGGCTCTCAAATATAATTCTTTTGACACAGTTGAGTTCTTGATCGACCGGGTGAATGACCTTAATGCAAAAGATGACAGAGGAAATACTATTTTGCATCATGCCGTGGCAAGCAAACAATTATCTGTAAGCCATAGCTTTCTCTTTGATAAAAAAAAAGGGTGAATACATTATAACCTTGATGCCTTTCAAAGCATTACTTAACAAATAACACCTTTGCATCTCAGGTAACCAAATTTTTGTTGAATAAAACAACCATCAATGTGAACATCATGAACTTGGCATCCTTAACTCCACTCGATGTTCTGTTGGGATCATGGCCGCAGGATGGAGATCTCGTCCTTGGAGAGATAATACGATCTGCTGGGGGAAAGACTGCAGCTGAAGTATTATCCGAAGCAGTACCTGTCATCAGGGATTATTTTTCATGTGGCAGTTCAAACGCAATACCAACTACAAGAACGTCACTGCGGCGACCCAATTTTCCCGGCTCCAACAATGACATAGAAAATGGAACTTTACAGTTGCAAAAGAAGAAAAAGGAAAAGAGGTATGATCCCCAAATTCTATTGCTGGTGGCGACGTTGGTGGCTACTGTCACCTTCCAAGCAGCATTAAATCCTCCAGGAGGATTTAAACCTGATGATAAGGATCATGAAACGACTAAAGGTCAACCTGTCCTCGGCGATTCTTTAAATTACTTCCAATTATATAACATGCTTGCGCTTTTTTTATCTGTTAGTGTTATGATGGTTTTGTTATGTGTGGTCCCTCAGAAGAGAAACATTGCGATGAAGTTCTTGGTGTGGGTGATCTGGTATGCTGCCTTATTTATGGGTGTGGCATTCACTATGGGCCTATCTGCAATGTACGATGTTGGATATAATTATAAAAGAATTAATAAATCAATTAATAATAATCCTACGAACTGGGCTGCAGCCTTATTAACTGGATGGAGCATTCTGGAGAGGCTCGCTTTCTCCTGGGTGCTAGTTTCGATTCTTATTTTTATGCTGAAGAAAAGTGGGTTATGGGAGCCGGTTCTACTGCGTTTTGCTTCTCTAAAAAGAGGATGCTACTTGAAGTGGCAACAATTTAGTAATATAACAAACATTAACGGGTCAAATTGTTGTAAGTTGTTCAAAAATGTAATCTGCATTGTATTGATCCTTGGTGTTATGGTGGGCATTAGCTATATATGGGTAGTTGGATGGAATTAGTCAAAAAAAAAAATTATTTAATAATTCTTACATGTGTGTTGCTAAGGGTTATGCATTGTATTAAGAAATAGAAACGTTTTTTTCCACGTTTTGTGATGTTTTTGAGAGATAAAAAAAGATATGTATATTTTTGGGATTATTTGTTAAAATACAAATTCTACAAAACCTTTTAGTTTTCTTATTTTTTCTTTTCAATTTTTTTGTGACACGTAGTAGTGGATACGAATATCAACAAACGGAACTCGAAAAACATCACTATTTCATTCTATACTATAAAAATATCAAATGATTTTGCCCTTTTTTTTAGTTGTGAAAACTTAAAAAGAAGTTGAATGGAGTAGGCATTTCTTAATTTGTTTTCCCTTTTGTGGCAGAAAAACACCCACGCGTCGAGTTCTAGGCAGTTCTGATTTGTGTTATCTTAACAGGATTTGTTTCAGTGGCACACGATAACATACCTAAGAGTCAAAGACTAATTAATAAAATAAAAAAAGATGGCCATAGACAGCTAGATTCCAACTTTTACTGGAACAAAAACAAAAATAACTCTTGTAACCGCGATTATCAATAAAATACTGGCTAGACCCATATTTTTTTCTCAAAAAAATAAAAAATAATCATATATAGATACTCATCGATATCATTATCTAGAGAAAGTTCTCGTTAAGGAGCATATTGTGACCACTTCACTTGATTGTAAATAAAATCGAAAATTAAAAAAATTTCGTATGGAAATGAAGCTCTCATTAAGGAGATTTGTTTGAACGGTTTGGATTTGTCGTTTGAAGCCGAATCGATAGATTTTGAAGGACGGAAGCATATTGTTGATATACTAGAGGAAGCACGTTAGCCGTACTCTATATATACATGTATTTGAGTAGAACAAAATCATTATACTAATTCAAAGAAATACATTTGCCGAAAGAAAACAAGTCAAAAATGGTGTCATAGTAATGGCATCTAGACTCCAAAAGGGCTATATATATAATTCAATAGAATGTTAATACGTATAGAAGAAATTAACTTTTGAAACTTTGAACAAAATGGAACACTGTTCACAAGATCCACATAAGTGAAGCTATTTACAGTAAATTCATCCCCCCTTGGTCCAATAAAAGAAATCACCAAAAATACTCTGGAACAAGTACCTTTTTAGGAAAAAAAAAAAATAGGAGTCAAAGCTCCTATTTTTGGGTTTTGAGTTGTAACCCTAAGATGTATTTACATAAACTGAAAATAAAAAAAAATTAAAAAAGGAAAATGAAAAATATAGAGCCTGAAATGTAGATCAGTTTTCAAATGCCAAGTTGTCTGTTCAAATTAACAAATACCCATGCTCATCGCTTGTAGTCTCCACTGGTACTGTATTTCATCCAGCAGTTCATCTTCCGACTTAGTACCATCCGTACAGATTCGAGAGCATCTCTCTTGCCAGACAATAAATTGTGATATTAAGAGCAGCTCTCTGAGTTCCTTCCGAGTTCCTTTGTCCACCAGTTTTTGCATTGCATCAACTTGCATATTCTTCAGACCTTCATTCGGAAATATATGGTCACTACTTCATATATAAGTTTCTTATGAATGTACATTCATGAAATAGATGCTTTGCTGTTTCTTGATTGATCCGACACATGTAGCAAATGCTGACCAAATTAAATCCCCTTTTGTTTAGGTTATCATTTGTCAGAATTTTGTTTAGATATAGAAGCCACGCAAACACCTTGAATCTTGGAGGAGCCCTCAGTTTCCACAATCTCTGCACATGTGACTTAATTCTGGGTTCATTCATAATTGTAAAATATGTAGACCTGACAGAGAAGAACCCTAAAGTATGGCCATTCCAAATGGCATCATCTTCTCTATTATCCTGCATTATTTTTGTGAAGCTTTGTAATTCCTCGTCCAGCAAGTGAAGTTGCGTTCGTGCTTGATTTGAAAGTATCGGCCTGAACATGGAATTCAACTGCTCTGCATGTAGCATATTTTCCATTGTTGCTTCAGTGTCTAGTGCATAGGTAAACAAGGTTTGAAATCTTGAAAACATGAAACCTGCGCCCCAATCATGTCTCCAGAAATTGACTGTGTTGCCCTTGTGCAGAATTCTTGTTGTGAAACACTCATTAAACCTTACAATATCCTTGAGGTTATTCTTAAAAAAGAAGGAATCATAAATGCCCTGACTTGTGTACAAAGCCTTAAAAATCACATTCCACGTCCTTTGTTCTGTCTTGCACCATTGCCAAATCCATTTAGACAACAAAGACTAGTTGATTATTCCGAGTCCACCAGGCTTCTTAGGCGTACACACTATGTTCCAATTTGCCAAATAGATTTTTTTAAGTTCCACTTGTACTCTGTGCCATAAGAAACCCCTTATCTTGTCAAGCTCATTTATTCCCATTTAGGCATCTTGAAAACTGTCATAAAGTAAATGGGCACGGCTGATAGCACTGAGTTAATCAACATCCCATAACTGTTCTTTTTCTAAGAGAGATATGAAGAATGATTTGTTATTGAAATTTGTTCTATCTTTACAAAAGTGCTGTACCTGTGCTTATATAGGTTAAATTGTATATAGCCGTTGGTACATTTCCTATTTTACATGATTCTAGATTTGCTACATCTGAGGGAATAATCTAGATATCTAAATTGCCTTGCTAGCTGTTAATTGTATTCTGGATTATTTCTTTCCTAAATAAGCCAATGATGAGGATCTTCTGAGGTTTTCATTCTTTATTTCTCAACAATAACCATAACCAATTGCTGTACTCGATTATTTTGTAAGTATGTAGTCAATAACTCTGATTTTTCTAAGCTCACCTTTAAGATCGACAAGTGTCCGAATGTCAGCAGTACTATTTTTAGGATCTGGATTTGTTGTATCCCTGGCTTGAATAAGAAAAAGGCGTCATCCGCGTACAATGGGCAAGGGTGCATGCTTTCAATTGGCAATCTCAAAACACCACAATCAGTCAATATTCTTAACCACCTCGGTATGAAATCAGTGACCATCAAAAATAGAAAGGTGATAAGAGATCACCTTTTTGTACACCCCGCTTAAGTTAAATCTTCTTGCCTAGTAGCCCATTTATCAGAATTTGAGATGTACCCCGCAAAATCAGATTCTCCATCCATCTCAGCCAAGTGTCACTCAAACCGATGCTTTGAAAAACCTTTAATCAAGAATTGCCAATTGACAGTATCAAAGGCCTCGTGAATATTGGCCTTAAAAACAGTCAAGGGTATTTTTTTTTCTTTGCAAAGTGTAGCAGTTCATTCGCATAAACGAATCCTTCCGTTATTTTTCTGCCAGGAATGAACCCTGTCTGAGACATACTAATAATTTCATTAATCCTTCCTTTCAATCTTTTTGCTAATATCTTTGTAACAATTTTTTGTATGCCATTTATCATGCTGACTTTCCTATAATCCTTGGTTCCTTTACATTACTCTGTTTTGGAATTAAGGCAATGTAAGATGAGTTCAAAGGTGAAAGACTCATGTTCTCTCTTGTAACTTTCAAAATTACATCCATCAAGTCAGGCAACACGTGATGTGCAAAGGTTCAATCAAATACCCCTGTTAGGCGTTCGGGGCCTGGACTTTAGAAAATTCCCACTGCAAGAAGTACCTGGCACAAAATGACCTCTATATATGAGTGGTTACACCGCTAAAAGTCAAAATCCTCTTTAGAAATGGCCAAGGCTAATTAATGAAAGCGACTGCATATGTATCCAGCAACCTTTATTGCAGTGGTACCAATCCATCACAACCGAAAAACATTAATTAGTGCAAGCGACTGCATTTTCTAGGTTTTGGAATCAGATTTCGGTTGATTTTTCTCCACTTTAGAAATGGCCAAGGCCAATAAATGCGAGTTGTATACATAGTTCAAAAAATCGGCCGATTCCGAGTCAACTCGGCCGATTCAACTCGGAATCGGACGGGACCGGGCCGATTTTTACCCGATTCTCGGGTCTATGCGATTTTCTCAGAAAAAATCGGATGAACAGTTACGGAATCGGCTGATTTTCCGATTTTCCGGCCGAGTTACACCGAGTTTTGTCCGATTCTCACTAACCTGTGCGAGTTTTGTCCGATTCTCGTAGGCGGTGCAGGAAATTGGGAGGGAGAGTGAGAGAAGAGAGGGAGAGGGAAGCTTTGCCTCCTTGCGCGAAACGAAGAGAGGGAGAGGGTCTGTGGACCCGTAATTTTTATTAAATGGAGTTAACTTTCCAATTTCAAATGTTTTCAAAGATCAAAGAAATGATATTGCTTCAGGATTCGTGCTAGATGTAATCCAATGGTTAAAATAATTGATCGGGTTAAGGCATTTGGGCGGACCCGAACTGAAAATTAGATTTGATTAATTTCAATTCTTTAATTTGAAACAAGCCTTTGAGATTTGTGCTGATTGAACAATGAACGGTTGACATTTTCCAAAAGAAACAAATATTCATACATGGTTGTATATGGTGTGAATTCATTCCGACGGGAAGCAAAGGGAATAGTATAAAAATAAAGTTTGTTTATTAACATTAAGTCCCCTTTAAATATCAAGTTTGTTTAATAAATTCGAATCGATTAGAATATATATACGTATATAAATATTTATTTAACCATACTTCTAGAATTTATAATAAATCGATATTTATAAATTTTATAATATTATGTTTTTCAAATATTTCACATGTTTAATCTCAACTATAATCTCGAATGATTCGATATTAATCATGTATGTTTTTATATAAATATTTATCTATTCAATTCTTATATTTTATTTATTTATACGAATAGTATCATTTTATTTTGTTTTTTACTCTTCTTTTCTAAATCTTACATCTGGTAATGAATTTTCGCGGGTAGTTATAAAAATTATTTTAGGTCTATAATAATAATCGCAATTAATGAATGCCACTGACAACTTATGATAAAAGAGTAAATAACACACAACTCCCGTGAAACTCCCTTCCCACCCTTGTTTTATTTATTGGAAAATTTTGTAGTTACAAAAGAATTATTTCAGCTTTTTCGAATTGATAGCAAATACCCCTAATATAACATTTGCGCTAGAGGCAGCTTGCTTATTTCCTAATTCTTCTCTTTCCATTAATTATTTGATTTCCTAAATATTACATTGAAGATTTATAACCAAAACTGTCACAGCAGAAAGTTTCCTTCTACAGCAAAAGGTTTCCTTGTACAAGTTGCCTTGTGCGCAATTTCTCTCCAGATCTTTTGTGGCTGACCTTAACACTCCCCCTCAAGTTGGCATGTAGATGTCTTTCATGCCCAACTTGACAAGTGAGTCATGAAAGATTGTGCTAGAGACTCCTTTTTGTCAATTTGTCTGCAAGTTGATCCTCTGTTCTCACAAAAGGAATGTAGATGACATTTTCCTCCAGATTCTGTCTGATGAAATATCTGTCAACTTATATATGCTTGGTACAATCATGTTGCACAGGATTCTGAGATATTGCAATTGCAACCTTATTGTCACAAAAATAGACATGTTCAACAAATTAATCCCAATAGATTTGTGGAACATCATACCCAAGTAACATTGACCGAAGTGTTTTATTCACAAATTTTTTCATTTGTTGTGGGGTTCCTACACAACTTGTTTCATGTATAATCCCTTGAGTATTAAAAAATTCTCGAAGTGTTTTATTCACAAATTCACCCCCATTATCACTTCACAAGTACTTGAAATTTTTATCAAACTGGTTTTTGACCATATTAAAGAATGATTTGAACACCTGTGGTACTTCATCTTTTGTCTTAAGCAAATATAACCATGTCATTCTAGTACAATTGTCAACAAACAAAACAAACCACCTTTTTCCAATAGATGAATTAACTGGGGAAAGACCCCAAACATCTGAGTGAATAAAGTCAAAAGGTATGGTTTTTTTATTCAAGATTTTAGAAAAATGAGCACGATGACTTTTTGCTTTAATACAAACATCACAAATAAATGTTTCATTTTCACAACCAACAAATAAACATGGATAAAGTTTTTTTAAATACCCGAAAGATGTATGCCCTAAACGCTTATGCCACATCCAAATGTGAGATTTCTGATTCAAAGGTGAACTTGTAGTCAGCTGAGCCTTTCCAGCAACCATGTCGTCCAAATGATACAACCCACCTCTCCTAGAACCACGGCCAATAACCTCCTTTGTCAAAAGGTCCTGAAAGATGCAAAACTGGGGATACATGAGCACAACACAATTTAAATCATCACAAATTTGACCAACAGAAAGTAATCTTGTTGACAAGGAAGGAACCAATAATGTATTTGATAGGGTAAGAGATGGGGAAATTTGAAAGTCTCCAGCTCCCATTCACTACAACAAAACAGAACATCAGCGACCGGTTCCGTCGCCGGTCGCTGAAAACCCAAAAAAAAAATTAAAAAAAATTAAAATAAACTATTTCGGCGACGAACCCTTCAGCGATCGGCGCTTACAGCTTTCTGCGACCGATTTCGCCCAGTCGCTGAAGGTTGCCCCTAAAAAATCAGCGCCAAGCATCGATATCTTCTTTCTGACTCGCGCCTTTTAGGTTTGAGAAAAAAAAAACGCGCCGTGCGCGATCGGATGCCTTGCCGCCCGACCCATCTCTCTCTTGCTTGCTCTCTCGCCTCAGACAGGCGCCAGACCCCGACACACCTCTCTCGCTCTCTCACCTCATACCTTCTAGCCGCCAGACCCCACCCTTTTCGCCCCGCCCTAGACCCTCTCCGCACCATCCCGACCCATCTCTCTCGCTCTCTCTCCTTAGATCGGCGCCAGCACAGATGCACTATCTCTCTCTGGATCTCTCGCTCTCTCGCCTCGTACCCCCACCCCAACACAGACGCGCGCCGTAAGCTTCACCCCCACACAGACCCTCACCCCTTTTCGTAAATTGAAGCTTTTCTTAGGTAAATCCCTCTACGCCTCCTTGCTTGCTGATTTTGCTTGATTGGGGCTCGAATTGCTTGATGACCTTGAAATTTAGGGTTTAGCCTTTTGTGTTTGATTTCCTTGTTTTTGTGTTTCATAAATTCTACAAACTTATGAATCTGAGCGCCAGCCTGTATGACTCCTATAAATCCACTCGTAAACTTACAGGCACAGCCATTTTACCAGAATAATTCCATGCGTGCCTCTACAAAACCTTAAAATGACATACAGAAGAGCTCTTTACAAAAGAGGATTTGTTTGGGTATTTTTGAAAAGGGTGTATACGGGAACTTCATGCTTGTATAGGCCCAAATATAACAGATAATTTGGACTTTTTTGAGGTTTTTTCAGAGGTCCATATGAACAGTTTTAATTTACCTTTTCTATAGATAGAGATATGCCGTGACAAGTTGACTTGCACTTGCAAATTGCCATTTCAAGACAGCCATGTCTATTCCTTCTGCACTTGGTCTTGACCCGACAATTGCAAATTTAGGTATCTGTGCATATTAATGCGGGTTTCGAATTGTTTGCTGTCCTGGCAATGCACATCCCACTACCCCCTGCGAGCTTTTGCTTGGTCCAGTACCAAATTTGTAGATGCCGCTCTATATTGGCCAATTGTTTTCGAGATAAGTTTTTTTATTGACATATATCTTTCAATTTTATTGCATGCATCAAGCTTCTGTATGGCACTTTAATGATAGAGTTGGACAAAGACTGGAAAGTCTTTTGTATTTGTGTAGAGTTTGCGACACAGTATATCTCTAATATGACAATGAATAAGAATCACTACTACAGAAATGGTCATTGTACACGGACATAAACAGGGGAGCTACACGGATTTCCTGCCGTGTGGAGTGCGAGGGTGTATAATCCCCTGAATAAATTATACACGGATATTTAACCGTGTGCAATTCCTGAGAGCTACACGGATCATTACATAAACAACCGTGGTCAATTCCTTGCCAAGTGGCGTTCTCCAAACCCGAGCTACACGGATCAGTACATAATTAACCGTGTCCAATTCCTTGCCTAGTGACGCTCTCCAAAGCCGAGCTACACGGATCACTACATAATTAACCGTGTCCAATTCCTTGCCAAGTGGCGCTCTCCAAAGCCGAGCTACACGGATCACTACATAAACAACCGTGTCCAATTCCTTGCCAAGTGGCGCTCTCCAAAGCCGAGCTACACGGATTACTACATAAACAACCGTGTCCAATTCCTTGCCAAGTGGCGCTTTCCAAAGCAGAGGTACACGGATTGGAACATAAACAGCCGTGTACGATTTCTCTGTCTACACGGACTTTTAGGTTAATATCCGTATAGACATAGTTATTCTGCACGGCTCATTACATAAACAACCGTGTACATTAGTGGAGATCTATACACGGATATTGAACTAAAAGGCCGTGTACGATCATTTTCCTACACGGATGTCTATCAAAATATCCGTGTAGAATAACTATTTCTACACGGATCATTACATAAGCAGCCGTGTACCTATCTTATATTTTTATTGCTCTTTATTTGGCTTTCCACACGGACTTATGTGAAACATCCGTGTAGAATGGTTATTTTTTTTTTCAATTTTTATTTTATGTTTTGGCTAGCCTCCAGTTTGCTAGCCATTAAAAATCAATTCCAAACAAAGAATTTCCAATATATCAGAATACAACCCCTAAACAAAATTCATGTACACTAAATATATCAAAAATTCATGCACACTAAATTATACAAATCTATATTCTGGTTTACAAAATTCATTTTGAAACCACTTTGCCCACATACATCTAAAATAATCTATATCTTCGTTGCTGTAATTCCCTGCCCTTTTGTTCGATTTATATTGCAAAAAATTCAAAATATGTAGGTTATTAGAAAAATACAATATAACAACTGCATCTCTGTTTTGCTTTATAAAAATAAATATTGTAATTATAACAATGCAACTAATAAAACAAATTTAGTAGAATAAAATATTAGAGGAAATCAACATTAATTATATGGACAAGTCAAGGCAAACATATGAATTACATACCGAATATTTTGGCCAATCGAATTGTAAGCGTTCAACAAAGTGATACATAAAAATCATCGTGTAATAACCGCATTCCCAACCCTGAAACTGTTGCGGGCACTGAAATTTTCATTTAGCGGCCTATGTTAGAATGACAATTAATTTTTGAACAAAAAATATGAAATTATAAAAATTATAGTGCATGTGCTCACCGGCTGCCACCTGAAACACAACTTATTTTTATGCTTCGGAATCGTGCTTTGCATTCCTCCATCTTTAAGATATTGCATAAAAGCCCTTACAAAATTGAGTGAATGTAATTAGCAATTCCACAATTTGTTATATGTAATTGGGAAAAAATCAAACCAAGTGAACTACTATTGCTTACTTTCTTATTGGAATGCAGATCATTTTGGAGTCCTGAGGAGTGACGCCCGGTCCGGGATGTGAAGAATCCATGAGGAAAACCAAATTCTCAAGTGGCACAATCACAATCAAACACCAGTGGCCCCTCTGGTGGTATGACACGAGAAGAAATTTCTTATTCTCCGAAAGAGCCTTATGCATCGCTGAACACATGTACCGGACAGTATCTTCCTCCTGATATTGCACCATCGTACCACTAGTAAAAGCGGGGTCCAAGAATGCACAGGAGTTCACCTTATCTTTCCCACAATTCAGAGACTGTTTTCGTTGTATCATCCTGAAAAATCATCATTTCACATTAGAATATATATTTGAGTGTTATACACATGATATATATGATTTTTTGGTCACTAACAATAGGAAAACGGTGACGACTCCCACATCGAGCCATTTATCGCTTGATGAGGCATGTAGAAAGTCCTTGAATTCTTTGAAAGGCAGCACGACCGTCCTGCCTTTGTGTAGGAGAACCTCGGGGGGGATATCGAACATTACGTGCTCCATATAATCTGGTGCCTTAACCAGGCAGGCGTGGAGATTCCGCAAATCCTCGGGCAAACGGCTAACCTCTTCTTCAGAGAGCCCCGTACGGTCTACTGGGGCATCCGCTGGCGCATCCGCTGGCGCTTCCGCTGGTGCCGCCGCTGGCGCAGCAGGAGATTCTTGCGCATCAGCCCCGACTACTACTTCCAAGCCTCGCCGTACCGGTGACAAAGCTTCGTCCGCAGCGTTTCCAACGCCTCTTCGGGTCTGTATCAGATTTTGAACCTTTTTTCAAGTATTTCAAAATAATCATTTGAACGTAAAATAAGATATCCGTGTTTTATTTAGAGATTACCTGATCCAAAATAATCTGACACTTGGGCCATTGGATGATCTGTCTACGGGCATCATCAAGCACCACCATGCCGTCGGTAGGGACAGGAAGAGGTATGCGGGCAGCCCAATCGGCCACAATCATGTCAACCGTTACGGGGAGGTGGTTGGGCCTTAGCTGAGAACCGGCTGGAGGATGTACAATACCCTTAGCAAGGGTCAGAGGAGTTTTGTCGTGCCACATGACGAGGTCGCATGATGTGGCCTCCTGCAATTAATAATTATCAGAAATTAGTTAATGAACAAGTCACAATTACGGGTAGATTATAAACAAGTAGTGATTACCTGTAGATTGTCCAACACGCCCAGAACTTCGGTCCCGGATGCTTGACTGCTTCGCCGAAATCCCGGCGAAACGGGAGGTTGTTGCTCGGATTGCTGCGTCAGAGATGTAATTTGGTTGATCCACCTTGATTCGAATTCAGCAATCCTTCCATCGTACTCCGTTCTGAACTCCTCGCATACCTCCTGGCGTACCTGCGCCAACCTTGATTCCATCTCTTTCGTGCTAACTTTGGCACGCGGTCTTCTTTTTGGTTTTGGTCTGTCGTATACATCCTTCCAGCCACAGTAGACCGAGACACCCCTAACTCGACCCGTGTGTTCTTTAGTCCCGAGCGCTGCGGACAAGGAATCATTTACTCTTTTGACAGTCATGGAGCCCGAATTTACCTCCTCCTCCACATCCAACTGTTAAAAAAAAATTAGTTATAGCAAAAGACAAAGTAATGTACACGAAGTTACCACAAAGACTCTTACCATTTTCTGAGCCACGGGTTGCACGTCACTTGGGAGTACTATCGTCCCGTCAGCGGTTACCTCAGATCTTCCCATGAGCCAGCATTGGGCCCTAGGATTTTGGATCCTAACCACAGGTGAGTCAGAATCTTTGTTTTGGTCCAGTACCTTAGCCCATTCGGCCGACTTACCCTCGTAACCACCTGACCCTAATTTGTGCGGGTACTTGTTCAATTTCGCGATCCTCCTGCCCTCGTCACTTTTTACCTTCACACATCAAGGCACATCAATTAGCTAGTTTAAGGAAGATAAGTACATATTGAGAAAGAACAGAGAGAAAGTTAATTGGCTGAATTTATATACCTTGAACTCTTCTGTGGACTTCAAAGCTTGAAACGCCTCCCAGTCCTCTTGTTTCAGCCATTTATAGTAGCCTACCGGATTTCTCCCTTCCTCCATGAAAACCGTCTTCAACGTGCTCTTGAATTGCTTCCAAGCTTCATTCATTTTCCTCAGAGTCTTTTTCTTTTTCGCGGACTTTGGGTCGTCATCCTGGATGTTCCAATGAGCCTGCATGATTGACAACAAAATTACTGCATGTAAGTTCATTCAAGTTTTCAGGTCAGGTATAGACATATATAACTTGCACTTAACCAAAGTACGGGGAATAAGTAGCTTGAAAATAATTTGTGTTTCACTTGCTCTACCAAATTGTTTTCTGTATATTAGGAAACTTTGGGGCACAACCTATGTCACTACCTACATGCAATCTAACCTTTATGACCAAATCAAAGTGAAATAATGTGTTGTATTTTGCTATCTGTCATGATAATAGTGTAGGGCACCAGAATTGGGTCAAGGTGTCTGGCGATTACCTTACCTTTCCTGGTGGCGGTACCCAGTTCAAGCATGGTGCACTACACTAGCTACATTGATTAATTTCATTCAGCAGGTAATATATATTTGGTTTTGAATTTTTCTCTATATATATAACTGCTAAATGATAGAATTTGGGATATAGTCCTACAAAGCAAGAATTATCACCTACACCCCTAGAAATATACCAAAGGTTAAGACATGCTAGAAAACTTGTATCCAACAAAAAAAGAAATAACAAACAGAATACGAAAACTGAATATATAATGCATGTACAGTTTTTTTTTTACCTTCACAATGTTCCACCATTCGTTCTTATCTTCGTCATCGAATTTGTCCCACCTCTCAACCAAGATAGATGCCTTCTGCTTCACCAAATTGTTACACCAATTTGTGTACTCTGCCCTACGTGGACCCTTCGGACATCCGGTTTTGTCGAACTCGATTTGCAAATCCTTCGCCTCTGAGGTCTTCGTGCACATTGTCGGACCTCTTTTCCTCTTTTCTGTCTGAGACTGCTGGTCCTCTTCTTCCACTATCATATCTACCTGCGGTTCCACTGTTTCCAAAATCATATCTGCATTCTCACCTGGCTGTGACATGGTTCTTTCTACAAAAAAGAAACATTATTACAAATGCTATGAAATGTAAAATTTAGGTCTAACTTATGTGTTGTTGGGTCCTTTGTTCAATCATAGTGTTGGTTTTGCAATTTAGTCCCTGTAACATTAATTAGGTGTCCATGTCACCAGAATAGGTCAGTTGAGGAAACTTTTCACTTAACCAAAATACAATCAGAGATAAGGGTTTTGATTTAACCAAGATACAGGGAGCATTGCAACTTAGAGAGAGAGAGAGAGAGAGAGCCTTTCAAGGACAGAACAGCAACCGCGCGAGAGGAGCTTAGAGATTCAATTGGCGAGTTCAGAGGAGAGCGACAGAGGAGACCGAGCTAGCACCGAGAGAGAGAACGATGGCAGCACCACAGAAAGAGATAGGAGACTAAGGGGTTTAGGTTTTAGGGGAGACGAGGAGATTTTGAAAAGATATCGAGCGACAGAGACGAGGCGCGCACTTTATTTCGCGTAAACTAAATATACACGGACATTTAAATAAACACCCGTGTAGAAACATAAGAGAGCTACACGCTTAATTAAATACCCGTGTATAATTAGGTTACGCGAAATTATGAAATGCGCGCCTACATATGGTTTTCTAGATTAATTTTTTCAAATTCCAAAGTTTCATATTTTTCAAATTCCATAATTTTCAAAATGGAAAACTTCAAAAATAAAAAGGAACCTGATTTCAGTTTTATTTAGCTTGAAAATTATTTTATATCTTCGAGTAGCTAGCAGAACTTAATAATAAAATCAAATAAATATTTCAATTTCTACACGGGCGTTTAATTAAATATCCGTGTAGAAAACATTTTGTACACGGATTTTTTATTAAACGCCCGTGTACGTTGCTTATAAGGCGAAACAACTATTCAAAATTAAACGGCCGGTTAAAATCCTTTTGTACACGTATTTTTAATTAAACGACCGTGTATGATTCTTATAAGACGAAATTCAAAATTAAACGACCTTCAAAAGCCTTTTGTACACGGAATTCGAGAAGTTGCCTTATCTTTTTTATCGAGAAGACGAAAAGACTTCAAAATTCAATATAATCTGAGAAACTCCCCTTTTCGATTACTTTTCTCTGAGAATTTGGAAGAAGAAATGGCCGCTTCGGTGCCACCAGAAGAAGACGCAAATGTGCCATGGCCATTGCCCCCCGGCTATGTCATTCCCGAGGATGCTCCCGAAGTCCCTCCCGGCTATGAAATGCCTCCTCCCAACTACAGGAGGACATGGCCATGGCCGCCCTCAAATGTGCCACGACGAAGCCCAAGGGAACACCCACCACCAAAGCCCTACAAAAGGAGGGGCAATCCCTGGATCAGCCCAAAGAGACCCTGGATTAAAAGGAGGGGGTCAAGCCAAGGAGCAATCCAGCCAGGCCAGTGAAGGAGTGTTTAATTAAGTTAGCTTTTTTTTTCGTTTTGTTTTGATGTAATATATTTTTGTTCTTAATTTAATCAGCATTTTGTTTTCTTTCCGTTTAACTATTTTGTTAAATACTTCATCCTATCTAAATAAATACTGTTATAGATATGAATTAGCAGTACAAAACAACAAACAAATAATTAATTCATGGATAATCACTAAAAAGTAAATTATTTAAAATTAACTTAAATAATCTGTCTAAATAATATCATAGAATGCCTAATACTCTCTAAATAATCCGATTTGAAAACATAAATGAACACTTTACTTGATATGACCTTATCTGGGTTTACAAATTTATAAAACAACCATACAATAATTTTTCGGAAAAAAAAATACCTTCTGTTCAAGTAATTATTTCAAAATATTTTTTACAAAAAAATATTTCAAAATAACATGCAATTTAGTCCCTGTTGCTCAAGTAAAGTTTTTTCAAAAATAATGTAATTTTAATATTTCAATTTCTACACGGGCGTTTAATTAAATATCCGTGTAGAAAACCTTTTGTACACGGATTATTCATTAAACGCCCGTGTACGTTTCTTAGAAGGCGAAAAAACTCTTGAAAATTAAACGACCCTGGAGAAAACTTTTCTTACACGGATTTTTAGTTAAACGTCCGTGTCCAATTTTAAGTTAAAACGTTTAATTCGAACATGTTATTTACGGAATTCGAGAAGTTCCCTTATCTTTTTAATTCTGAAAAGACAAAAACGAATTCAAATAATCACTCCCCCGTTTCGATTACTTTTTCTCTGAGAATAATTTTAGGAAAAAAAATACCTTCCTACACGGATGTGTAATGAAATATCCGTGTAGCTCCCTTTGAATTTCTACACAGACATTTTATGAAACGTATAAATGTATTTGTACACGGATGTTTAATTAAATGTCCGTGTTCCTCCCTTTGTATTTGTACACGGTGTTTTTTATTTAAACAAATAAAATATAAATTTCACGTCCTAATTAAATTATATCAGAAATTATACAAAAATTCATGTCTAGATTATATCAAAAATTAATACAAAAAAACCTACACTAAATTATACAAATCCATATTTCTAGTTTACAAAAATTACTGTTGAAACCACTCTGCCCACATATCTAAAATAATCTATCTGGTTCTTGCTCCTGATGCAACAAAGAAATATTAGAAACGAAATAAAAACATTACCATGAGACAGAAATAACCAGAGATAAACCGGCCTTGAGTCTTTAGCTTCATTGGGCTCTCTGAAATATTATAAAAGAAATATATATTATGCATTGAATTTTTTTTTTCCAAATAAGAAATATTAAAATTTTCAAGTTTAAAAGGAGTAAATATTATACATTGGATTTTTTTTTCCTTTTTCTCTTTTTTTTCCACTGTTTGAACATCTTCCCATAATCCTTCATTGTGGTCAGATCTCATGTAATTTGCTTCGTCTTGTTCTGCAATTGTTGCTATCTCAGCTTGCACATCGGTACAAAATTGAGGTATCTCTTCGAACTGGTCGTACTCTTCTTCGTCGGTGACGTTTTCTACCCCAACAATCCTTCTTTTTCCGGATAGGACGACACTCCACCTATCATCACTCGGGTCAGTGACATAAAAGACTTGGGTGGCTTGCTTGGCAAGTATGAACGGATCATCCACATACCCGACTTTGTCAAAATCAACGAGGGTGAACCCGTCGTTATCAACTTTAAGACCCCGGTCTTCGACCCATTGGCACCGAAACAAGGGAATGCTAAGGTGAGGATTGTAAACGAGCTCCCAAATTTCTTCAATAACGCCGTAATAAGACTTTGAAGCTATTACAGGCCGGGCATCCCCCGATCTACTGAATTCTTGGGACGTCGCCACCAACGTCACCCCACTATTTTGCATCGTTCTCTTATCACACTGTAATTTAGTGTAAAATGTATATCCGTTAATCTCGTATCCTTGGAATGTTCTAACAACCATTTGGGGTCCTTCGCCTAGCAATCTAACAGTTTCATTTACGGGTGACATTTCGGGGTGTGATTTCACTCTGTCTTTCATCCATCCTATAAAAGAACGGTTATGCTCGTCAGTAAGCCACTTCTGACTTCTCGTGTAGTTCTGTTGTCGAAGGATCGTCATGTGCTCATCTATATATGGAGCAACATCAACCATGTGCTGCAGTACAATAAAATGTGCCTTTCGCAGGTCATCGTTATCAGCAACTATGGCTTTCAACCCTATTGTCCCTACTCCTTGTAGCCTTCCCTCGTATCGAGATTTTGGAACGCCAATAGGACCCACACCGGTCATGTAGTTGGTGCAAAACTCAATTACCTCTTCTGTGGAATATCCCTCCACAATGCTTCCTTCGGGACGACTTCGGTTCCTTACGTAACTTTTCAAAATACCCATGAATCTCTCGAATGGATACATATACCGCAGGAACGCGGGACCACAGATCTGAATTTCCCTCACGAGATGAACAACAAGGTGAACCATAACATCGAAAAAAGATGGCGGAAAATACATCTCAAGATGGCAAAGGGTAACGACGACCTCCTTCTGCAAAGCGTCCAATTTGAGCGGGTCTATCACTTTGGAATTAATTGCATTGAAGAAAAAACAAAGCTTCGTAATGGTTTGCCGCACGGGCTTCGGTAAAATTCCCCGAATTGCAACAGGAATCATATGTGTCATTAAAACATGACAGTCGTGGGATTTCGGACCAATCAATTTCAGGTCCTTCATCGACACAAGCTTCTTAATATTCGAAGAATACCCTGATGAGACTTTAATACTGTGAAGGCACTTACAAAAGCTCGTTTTCTCGATCTTCGACATTGTGCACATTGCGGGGGGGAGGTATGCCTTTTGCTTCCCTTTATCCTGCGGTGCAAGCTCGGGTCGTATTCCCATTAATTTCATGTCTTCTCGAACTTTAAGACCGTCTTTCGTCTTCCCCGAAATGTTCAATAATGTGCCAATCAAACTGTCACAGACATTTTTTTCAACATGCATGACATCTAGGCAATGTCTCACTTCTAAATATTCCCAGTATGGTAGCTCCCAAAATATGGACTTCTTTTTCCAAATATCTTTCGGTGGTGGTTTGGCACGTTTTCCAAAAACAACAGCAAGGTTTTTAACCCGCATGAAGACATTCTTCCCATCTAACGGACGACGTGCCACTCCAAGCTCAATTTTCCCGTTGAATACCTTCTTCTTCTTACGGTATGGGTGATTAACAGGAAGAAACCTACGGTGCCCCATAAAAATATTCTTTTTACAATTTTTCAACCTCAGCACCTGCGTGTCATCTTCACAGATGGAGCACGCCTTTGCTCCTTTACAAGTGTAACCCGATAAATTCCCGTACGCGGGGAAATCATTTATGGTGCAGAATACCATGGCCCGCAAATTAAATTGCTCTTTGCCGTACGCATCCCAGACCGGGACGCCATCACGCCACAATTTCTGGAGGTCCTCAATTAATGGTGCGAGATACACATCTATGTCATTTCCGGGTTGTCTGGGTCCTTGGATTAGTAATGACATCATTATGTACCTGCGTTTCATGCACAACCAAGGAGGAAGATTGTAGATGCATATAAGAACTGGCCAAGTGCTGTGCTGACTGCTCATGCTTCCAAACGGACTCATTCCGTCTGTGCTCACCCCTAACTTAAGGTTTCGTGATTCGCCACCAAATCCTTCGAAATGTCTATCAATGTTTCTCCATTGAATTGAATCAGCAGGGTGTCTTAGTTTACCATCTCTTTTGCGCTCTTCTTCATGCCAACGCAACAATTTCGCATCTTTGGGATTTGCAAATAACCGTCTGAATCTCGGTATTATCGGGAAATACCACACCGCCTTAGCCGGAGGCCTTGCCTTTTTTCCTCCATCACAATCGTCAGTGTCCTGGTCCTTGCGTTTATACCGTGAAACACCGCATTTAGGACAAACAAGCATGGCCTCGTACTCGCCACGGTACAATACACAATCATTCGGACATGCATGTATTTTTTCAATCTTCAAACCCATTGGACAGATCAACTTCTTCGCCTGATATATTGTACAGGGTAACTCGTTGTTATCTGGGAGCATATCTCGTAAAAGCTTTAATAAGGACGTGAAACTCTTATCGCTCCAACCGTTGTCTGCTTTTAAGTTCAATAATTTCAACACAGCTGATAGTTTTGTAAATTTGGTACACCCGGAGTATAACGGCTTTTTAGATTCATTAGACAGATACTGAAATTTTTTAAAATTTTTATCACTAATTTCATCTTCCACATCACGTAACATGTCCTCTAGATTCTCAGTAAAATTGTATTCTGCATTTTCATCAATCTCCACCTCATCATCCTCGTTGCAATCAAGCCCAGCATTATCGAAATTTTTGACATTCTCAAAATCATCGTTGCATTCAAATTCAAAATTATCAACAATTTCTACATTATCATCATTCTCGTCCAAAACAAAATTTCTATTGGTTCCACTACATTCCCCAATTTTCTCACCATGCATAAACCAACATGTATAGTTTTTCTTAAATCCCCGACAAATCAAATGAGCTCTAATTTCTTCCGAATCCCCAAATCTTATATAATTTTTACAATCTCTACAAGGACACAAGATGTCGTTCTCTTTTCTGTCCACTCTATAACTCTCAGCAAATTTTAGGAACTCATCAACGCGAGCCAAGTATTCTGCACTATCACGTCGCAATTCGTACATCCAACTTCGATCCATCTGTAAATTAAAGTAAAAAAAAAAAAATTCCAATTAAACATATATGGTGGTCAGCATATATATTGTTCCAAATTCTTGGCTTATAAAGGGCCGGTTTACAATCCTAACCCACTCTTTGAATATTATGCCTCATATGTGAACACATATTAGCGGGATTTAATTAGTATTTGAGAAAAATTCGACAGCATTTCTCCTTAACTCCCCAAGTATGCGTAAAAACCACATACTCGTAGGAGCAATAAGGAGAAATACTGTCGAACTTTCCTCAAATACTAATTAAATCCCGCTAATACGTGTTCACATCCTAAATGAGACACAATATTCAAAGAGCAGTCCCAAACGGGGGACTATCCAAAATTAATCCCTATTGGATTAATTTTGAACGGGCATGGACCTAAAAGCATCAGTAGGTCGGTTATTGGACCACAATACACTAATTATTTACATTATCTTAACAAATCAAGCATTAAATAATAATTGACAGAAATAATTAAGCAATATTAATCAGTAACAGAAAATTAGATAAAGAAGAGGGAAATATATATATGTATGACTAACCTTGGCAATAGAGAGGAGAATGCGAATTAACTTCCAAGCTATATCTCAGATCCGGCCTCGTTCCTTGTGCGCAGAAATCAGACCAATTCAATACAGAGAGAGAGAGAGAAGTATTAATTGATCAAAACGGCGCCGGAAGAAGGCCTTTTATATAGTTCCAAACCCTAAAATAACCTTTCTACACGGATGATAATCTATAAATTCGTGTAAAAAAAGCATTACGAGAGCTACACGGACTTTTACATATGTAGCCGTTTATAAAAGATAACCTTTATACACGGACAATTATATAAACAACCGTGTGTAATATAAAAGATAAATTTTCTTCACGGACATTTAGAATTCTTTTTTTTTTCCTAATTTTTGTTTTATTTTTTTTGGTTTAGCCTTCCATTATTTCGAGCAAGTATATTTGTTTTCACGGATATTTAGCTATAAATCCGTGTAGAAAGACACACAGACTTTTATATAAACAGTCGTGTAAATTATTTTTCTACACTGTTAATTAAACAAAAATCCGTGTACTATTTCTCGTTTCTACACGGCTCTTTATTAAACGTCCGTGTATCATTTGTTTTTTTTTTTTTTTTTTGTCTGTCAGCTAGTTTTTTTCCCTATGTTTTTCAGAACAAACAATTTCCAAAACAGAGGAAGACATTTAAACTAAAAATTCATGTACCCTAAATTATACAAAATTAAAGCATTACAAAAGTTGGAATAAAAAGTCATATTGTAAACTAAAAATTTTCATTAAGGACTAGAATAGGGTGGTTCTTTCCTTTTGGTGCCAGTAGGGTTTACAGAGGGTAATACGAAGATACATGTTTTACTAAAGAAAGAGTTGAGTAAAAAGTTGGATGAAGGACCATAAAAAAAAAGAGAAGATGTGGATGAAGGACCGTCAGAGCCGGATGAAGAGTCAAATGAAGAGTCGGATGATCTTCGACTCTTCATTCGACTCTTCATCCGGCTCTGAAGGTCACATTCACCTCTTCATCCGGCTCTGAAGGTCCTTCACCCAACTCTTCACCCAACTCTTCGTCCAGTAAAATTGATCAGAATAGAGAGATAATTTTTTTTTCAATACTTCGATCGCATGGAAATTCGAGATGTAGGTTATTAATTGTACCAGATCGCTCATCTGTGAGCTCCCAAAACAGTAGCTCATATCGATCTAATTTTGCGATCTGAAACAATTGATAAACCTACATCTCAACCCAATTGTTAACTGTGAGAGGGGAGAGTATAAATTTATCAAAACGGCGCTGGGGAGAAGGCCTTTTATATAACAAAAAACCTAAAATATCCTTTCTACACAGCTCTTTATTAAACGTCCGTGTAGCTCGCTCAAGGCTTTCTACTCTGTCATTTAAACAAAAAACCGTGTACAAATTTGACATTTCTACACGGATCTTTATTAAACATCCGTGTAGCTCCTACGGGTTATATACACGGTCATTTAAACAAACATCCGTGTACAATTCTTACCTTTCTTCACGGTTCTTTAATTAAATATCCGTGTAGCTCTCTCAAGGCTTTCTCCACTGTTATTTAAACAATAAGCCGTGTACATTTTCTAGTAAACGTCCGTGTAGCTCTCTCACGTCTTTCTACACTGATTCTTTTATAAATATCCGTGTAGAGATCCTACAGATATTTCAGGCATCCAAAAAATTACAACTTCTACACGGTTTTTCTATAAAATTGCCAAGTCCGTGTACAATGTGCCGTGTACAATGACCATTTCTGTAGTAGTGAATACTTAAAATGTAGTTTCAGTTTTGGCTATTATCCACAAAAAGAAGAATACTAACTCATCTGTATAATAGCATAACTGTTTATATGCCTTGTCATGTACAAACATCTTTTCTTTTTGCAATATTACCTCGCTTCATTAGTGCATAACGATGAGTTTCCTTATGTCAGTCCCACTAAAAACTGTCTGATATTGCAGTTTTGCAAGCTTGAGGAGGGAAAGCTTACATCGGGAGATGAGGGAGATTTGTACATGAACAAAGTTCTAACCCCAAGTCTACATGCCGAGATAAGATCTTTTTTTTTCACTCGTTGGATTTTCGCTTTAGAGCTGACCTATCTGGTCATCTAGTTGGTTGTTGGTCTTTTGTGTTTGATTTAAATCTTACGCTGGGAGTATGGCTTATTTGAAACTTGAACATTAATTGTACTGGACAATTTAAAAACAAAAGGAAATGGAAATATGATTAATATTAATACCATGTCCGTTAAATGTGGTATCATTATGTACAGCATCAAGTATTGGGATATCCTATAATTAAACTGAGGGCAGCATCAATTGCAAATTCTTAGTTGCACTGTTATGAATTTATTTTACCCTTTTCTGACTTTGTTGGCTTGTTTTATGCTATATATTAAAATGAGGGTAGTATTGGGATATCCTATAATTTTTATTTTTATTTTGTCAACTATAAGGAAAGGAGCACTTGTTGCTGGTACCAGTGACAGCACTCAAGAGGTGTGACAGAGCTGGATCTGATACGGTCTCAAGGGACTATATACCTACTGGAAAGCCAGGCTCCCGGCTTCCCCACATGCATTATGCTGTAGATGTTCCTACGGTCTCAAGTTACTAAATATAATTTTTGCTTCTTTGCTTGTAATTGTTTGCTTTTTATGTTGTGAAAAATACGAGATAGGAACAGCGGGCATGTGCTAATTCTCTTCTCCTCTAGTAGAAATGAAACTAACAGCATGTGAATAATAATAGCAGTAATTTGTTTATGTTTAGATATTGTTTATTGTTTGTATGTTTATATTATTGTTTATGTTTATGTTGTATGTATCGTTCGATTTTTATATTTATGTTGTATGTTGGTACGTGTGGTACCAATTATTAAATTGGGAAAAAGTAAATAACAAAAGAATTCATAAACCTGTTAGAATAGCATCAGCGACCGGTTATTTTGGTCTCTGATGCTTTTACATGATGTCATCAAAAATCAACAGCGACCAAAAAAATTGGTCGCTGAAACGTCAATCAGCGACCGGGATGACGTCATTCAGCGACCGGTGACGTCATCAGCGAGTATCAGCGACAATACCTTCAGCGACCGGGATATCAGCGACCGGTTTTCGTTATCAGCGACCGAGATGAGGCATCAGTGACCGGCGACTTAACCATCAGCGACCGGTGGACCGGTCGCTGATGCCCTAGTTTGTTGTAGTGATTACAGGGTAAATCTCTCCATTTGCGTTAACAATTTCTGTTCTCCTTGGTTTTGAGTTCCTCACCATGTCCTTTTTAGAGTAAGTCATATGATCTGTAGCACCTGAATCTATTATCCAATGAATATCATTAGTATCATGTTCATGTAAAACATAACTACTATTACCTATAGAGGATGACCAGGCTGCAGCAGCCATGAGTAAAAAATTGAGAGAGTCACAAAAAAAATTCTCAAGAGTTGTAGAAATTTTTTTAAGAGTCGCAGAGCTTTTAATTAACTAGACTATGCAGTATCACAAGGGCAACTGCACAGGGAATTGATTTCGGCCAAGAAAATCAAGAACTGAGACTGTGCAGTATCAAGAACTGATTGCACAAGGAATTAAGAAATTGAATTTTTTTCGAGAGAGATAAAGAAAATAAAATAGAGACAGTGTAGTATCAAGCATTGATTGCACAGGGAATTACTTGAAGTTGCCTTTACTTGCACAGAACCGCAAACAAAGGCTCTGATACCATAAAAACTTATGAGAAAAGAGTAAATAACACACAACTCCCGTAAAACTCCCTTCCCACCCTTGTTTTATTTATTGGAAAATTCTGTGGTTACAAAAGAACTATTTCAGCTTTTTCGAATTGATAGCAACAGCCCCTAATATAACATTTGCGCTAGAGCTCTACAGCTTGCTTATTTCCTAATTCTTCTCTTTCCTTTAATTATTTGATTTCCTAAATATTACATTAAAGATTTATAACCAAAACTGTCACAGCAGAAAGTTTCCTTCTACAGCAGAAGGTTTCCTTGTACAAGTTGCCTTGTGCGCCACTTCTGTTCAGATTTTCTGTGGCTCATGTTAACATGCCAACTTTCCAAAGAAGCATCTATGAAAGTATATATGATTTCTTCCAAGATCTTGTAAACTTTGCACCAATTAATACAGGTCCCAACACCACATGCTTAATTTCATTAAGTCGAACGTACAATCAGCTCAGGCTCGGTCTAGTTGGGTTGGGTAGTTTAGGCTGAAATTGCCATATGAGCTTGCTGAAAGGGAGTTGTTGAAACTAGAATTACTTTCAATAGACCAGAAAGTTAGGTTTAAAATATTCTGTTATATGAAGCTAAATTAATTAGGGACCGAATAACTATCCCCCAGTCAAAAACTGCCTTTGTTGACCGCTAATTAAGAAGGGACCACAAATTTCAGCGCTAAAAGACAAAACAAAACGCGTTATTATCGAGGCGAGTGCAAGTATAAATATGTAATACATGAAGTATTCATATCTAAGATATCAAGTATTTAAAAAAAAACTGGACACATTACTTATTCATCTTTTACACGTTTTTAGAGGTGATTTTTTTTTTCTCCGTTCACTCTAACCAATATTTCTAACAATCTGTGAGGAATTTTGCAAATCTAAAACCACGAACGTCTTCTACGCAATTTTCTCTTTCAAATAAGATCCATGATGACATACTTTCGAGTTGTCCGTTGCACAAGTATTCATACATTGTCATTCAAGTATTCATACCTCATCAAGCAAGTATTCATACCTCATCAGTATTTCACAAATAAAAAACTGGACACATCATTCACTCATTTTTTACCGATTGAAATTTCATTACCACTCAATCATTTTTTACTTGATATCTTAGGTATGAATACTTGTTCGACGAGGTATGAATACTTGCTCGACGTGGTATGAATACTTGCACGACGAGATATAAATAATTTTACGAGGTATGAATACTTGCGCGACGGATAACTCAAAAGTACTTCATCATGAATCTCATTTGAAAGAGAAAATTGCGTAGAAGACGTATGTGATTTTAGATTCGCAAAATTTTTCATAGATTGTCAGAAATATTGGTTAGAGTGAACGGAGAAAAAAAAAAACCACCTCTAAAAACGTGTAAAAGATGGGTAAGTAATGTGTCCAGTTTTTTTTAAAATACTTGATATCTTAGATATGAATACTTAATATATTATCTATGAACACTTGATGTATTATATATGAATACTTGTGCGTGTTAGTTGTAAATTTTTTCAAATATAAGCGGTCCCCCTAGTTAATTAGTGGTTCCCCACGTAATTAATGATTGATACACATTTTTTTTTGTCTTTTTGTGCTTGAAGTTGTGGTCTCCTAGATAATTAATGATTGGGAGATGAATGGAGGATAGAAGCCGGGGGAAAAAAATATTTATCCAATTAATTATATGTATGGTTGAAGGAATTGATATACAAGAATTGCATGTTAATTAGCAAACAAAATGTACAGTTCTTCAAATAGAGCTAGAAAACATGAATGGAATATAAAAAAAACAAAAGAAAAAATATAAGTTATACAAAACATCCAGCTAGAAATTTCGCATGAAGCACCAACAAACATAATGCCTTACATCAATCACTGTGTTTGCTGTTATTGTCAGTTTATCTAAATCAACGCCTTAAGAAAGCTACGTCCCATGACTACTTTTCTAAATTAAATAATACGGCAGTATACTTTTCTTCTCAATCATTGTCGGTACCAGTGAAATGTGCTCAATTCACACAGCTGTGGAGCCTACTCAGACATCCTAGTCCAAGTCCCGCGCACATAAGTTTTTTTTTTTATATTTAGTAAAATTGAAAAACTCTTTTTTATTTTTAAATAACAGATATAATGGCAGCATTGCTTTAGAATCAAAACATAAATTACACGAACTTTCTTAAATTTTTTTTTTATTATTCTATTACATAAGCATATTAAAATAGACATAAGAAAGGAATTCAAGGACAACATTTTTTTTTAATATATTAGTAAATTTGAAGAACTCATTTTTAGATGGAAGATATAATTGTATGATTTTTTTAAAATTATTTTAGACTAAAGTAGAAAGAACAGTTACTTTTTTATGATTCTTTATAAAATCCCCTAGACCTGAATGCATGTCTCCTGTTGACAATTATTCTGTACTAGAGAAAGAGACAGATAGTGATCTTGATAGCCGCGGTAGAGTTTTCAAAAACTTCTTTGTCTTCCCGATGAATATTCAAGGAAGGGAAATTGTGGACGCCCTTGGAAGATGTTTTAATAAATAATTTTGTATTTCTATTTAACATACATGTATATAAATATTGTTAATAAATAATTAAATGGACAGTTAAGTAACTATAAGGGATTGATGAATGAACACACAAAGTTTCTCTTTTTTCCTCTTTGTAAAAGAAAAGAATTTTACATCCATTGACTCCACAATAGTTGGTGTTAGGTCAACACGCGGCATAAACTCTATTAAAGGGACTAGTGTTGTGTGTGTAAACTCAACCAAGGAAAAGAGACTAACTATGGATACGCTCTTTACAAGACTAGAAGAGGCCTCTTATGCTGGAGATGTGAATTTATTAAAAGAGCTTCTCCAGAAAGATAAGCTCTTGCTTGAGAAATTGATTGCCAGAACATCAGTGAGAGATAACCCCCTACATGTTGCAGCAATGCTTGGACATGCTGATTTTGTTCGCGAGGTTATCTATCACAAACCCGAGCTTACGAAGGAGCTTAACAGCCAGGGGTTATCACCTCTGCATTTGGCTGCCGCCCACGGTCATGTCACTGTCGTGAAGGAGTTGTTGAAGGTAATAAATATGATCAGTTCATTTTTATGTTTTTGATCAAGTACTTTCCTTACAAAAAATAGTTCAGTTCAGGTCCAATGGCCATCAGAAGTAAATTTGGATCATGGGCATTGGAGCCGTGTGATGCGCTTTAAAATTCATGCGCACGAATCTCAGTGCGGTGCTCAGACGAATTTTAAAGTGCATCGGATGGCTCTCATGCTCATCGGAACAAAAAATTACATCCGATGGCCATACACTTTTCTATACAAAAAAATGTATGGAAAAACATTAAGATGATCCAAATGAGAACCCCACTACAATATAGTATGTGCCATTAGCTGTAAAAGGAATGTGGTCTTCTAACCTTCAAGATCTTACGGTTACAAAAAATGCTTGTAATTCAATGTTCGTTTTGTCTCTGCAGGCTGGTTTGGACCTTTGTTTATTAAGTGAGACACATGAAGGACTATTTCCACTTCATATTGCTGTTAAAAAGAGAAGGGCAGTTGTCGTCAAAGTGCTAGTGGATGCCTGTGAGGAGGCAGTGCATAAGCTTACAAATTGTGGAGAAACTATACTTCATTTGGCTCTCAAATATAATTCTTTTGACACAGTTGAGTTCTTGATCGACCGGGTGAATGACCTTAATGCAAAAGATGACAGAGGAAATACTATTTTGCATCATGCCGTGGCAAGCAAACAATTATCTGTAAGCCATAGCTTTCTCTTTGATAAAAAAAAAGGGTGAATACATTATAACCTTGATGCCTTTCAAAGCATTACTTAACAAATAACACCTTTGCATCTCAGGTAACCAAATTTTTGTTGAATAAAACAACCATCAATGTGAACATCATGAACTTGGCATCCTTAACTCCACTCGATGTTCTGTTGGGGTCATGGCCGCAGGATGGAGATCTCGTCCATGGAGAGATAATACGATCTGCTGGGGGAAAGACTGCAGCTGAAGTGTTATCCGAAGCAGTACCTGTCATCAGGGGTTATTTTTCATGTGGCAGTTCAAACCCAATACCAACTACAAGAACGTCACTGCAGCGACCCAATTTTCCCAGCTCCAAAAATGACATAGAAAATGGAACTTTACAGTTGCAAAAGAAGAGAAAGGAAAAGAGGTATGATCCCCAAATTCTATTGCTGGTGGCGACGTTGGTGGCTACTGTCACCTTCCAAGCAGCATTAAATCCTCCAGGAGGATTTAAACCTGATGATAAGGATCATGAAACGACTAAAGGTCAACCTGTCCTTGGCGATTCTTTAAATTACTTCCAATTATATAACATGCTTGCGCTTTTTTTATCTGTTAGTGTTATGATGGTTTTGTTATGTGTGGTCCCTCGGAAGAGAAACATTGCGATGAAGTTCTTGGTGTGGGTGATCTGGTATGCTGCCTTATTTATGGGTGTGGCATTCACTATGGGCCTATCTGCAATGTACGATGTTGGATATAATTATAAAAGAATTAATAAAACAATTAATAATAATCCTACGAACTGGGCTGCAGCCTTATTAACTGGATGGGGCATTCTGGAGAGGCTCGCTATCTCCTGGGTGTTAGTTTCGATTCTTATTTTTATGCTGAAGAAAAGTGGGTTATGGGAGCCGGTTCTACTGCGTTTTGCTTCTCTAAAAAGAGGATGCTACTTGAAGTGGCAACAATTTAGTAATATAACAAACATTGATGGGTCAAATTGTTGTCAGTTGTTCAAAAATGTAATCTGCATTGTATTGATCCTTTTTATAATGGTGGGCATTAGCTATATATGGGTAGTTGGATGGAATTAGTCAATTTTTTTTTTATTTAATAATTCTTACATGTGTGTTGCTACGGGTTATGCATTCTATTAAGGTTTATGCTAAGAATTAGTTTCGACGTTTTGTGATGTTTTACAAAACCTTTTAGTTTTCTTATTTTTTTCTTTTCAATTTTTTTGTGACACGTAGTAGTGGATACGAATATCAACAAACGGAACTAGAAAAACATCACAATTTCTTTCTATATTATAAAAATATAAAACGATTTTGCTTGTGAAAACTTAAAAAGAAGCTGAAGGGAGTAGGTATTTCTTAATTGTTTTCCCTTTTGTTATAAAAACACGTCATTGATGAGAAATTTTCGGAGAAGACCAATTTGTGGCAGAAAAACACCCACGCGTCGAGTTCTAGGTAGTTCTGATTTGTGTTATCTTAACAGGATTTGTTTCAGTGGCACACGATAACATACCTAAGAGTCAAAGACTAATTAATAAAATAAAAAAAGATGGCCATAGACAGCTAGATTCCAACTTTAACTGGAACAAAAACAAAAAGAAAAATAAAAAATTCATATATAGATACCCATCGATATAATTATCTAGATGAAGTTCTCGTTAAGGAGCATATTGTGACCACTTGACTAGATTGTAAATAAATTCGAAAATTAAAATTTTTTATATGGAAACAAAGCTTTCATTAAGGAGATTGGTTTGAATGGTTTGAATTTGTCGTTTGAAGCCGATTCGATAGATTTTGAAGGCCGGAAGCATATTGTTGATATACTAGAGGAAGCGCGTTAGCCGTACTCTACATATATATATGTATATATATGTAGAGGAGGGATCAAGTTACAACATTTTTGAGTTACAACAATCATTTTTTACGATTTCAAAGTCCAAATCGTCGATCCAAACCATTCAACATGATCTCCATAATAAAATGTGCTTCCAGATCAAATTTTACATTTTTTTGAATTTTTTTACTATTTATTAAGATAGGTACAAAATTCAATGGTATGAATTTGACTAGTTTTTGTATCCACGTTAATAAATAGTAAAAAAATTTAAAAAATGTAAAATTTGATCTGGAAGCACATTTTATTATGGAGGTCATGTTGAATGATTTGGATCGACGATTTGGACTTTGAAATCGTAAAAAATAGTTGTTGTAACATTGTTGTAACTCAAAAATGTTGTAACTTGATCCCTCCTCATATATGTATATATGTAAATATATATGTATATGTATTTGAGTAGAACAAAATCATTATACTAATTCAAAGAAATATATTTGCCGAAAGAAAAGAAGTCAAAAATGGTGTCATAGTAATGGCATCACACCCCCCTCACCTCAAGCTACGATTGTATAATCCTAGTTTGCTTGTGATTTCTTCAAATGGTTTAGGGTCTAATCCTTTTGTAAAGACATCCGCTAGTTGATCCTTACTTCGAACGAATGGTGTTTCTATTTCCTTGGCTTGGACCTTCTCTCTAATAAAATGACAATCAACTTCTATGTGTTTAGTCCGTTCGTGAAATACGGGATTTAGTGCAATGTAACGTGCCGAATTGTTGTCACAATACATCTTCATGGGTAGATCAAAGTTGATTCCCATATCTTTAAGCAATTGTTTGAGCCATATTAGTTCGCTTGCGGTTGATGCCATGGCCCGGTATTCCGCTTCCGCGCTTGATCGTGCCACGACATTTTGCTTCTTGCTTTTCCATGTGACTAAATTTCTGCCTACAAATGTGCAAAAGCCGGTGGTGGATTTTCTATCAAAGCTACCGGCCCAATCTGCATGGGAGTAGCCACAAATTGCATTAGAATTATTATTCTTCATCCATATGCCCTTTCCGGGATTTCCTTTTAGATATCTCAAAATTCGATTTATGGCCTCTAAATGTGGTGTTGTTGGTGAATGCATAAATTCACTAATTTGACTTATGAAAAATGAAATATCCGGACGGGTTACTGTGAGATAAATCAATTTTTCTACAAGTCTTTGAAATTAATTTATGTTTTCTAACGGTTCACCATCCTCAGTATTTAATTTATTATTATTATCTATTGGTGTAGAGGCCGGTTTGCATCCTAATTTACCGGTTTCTTTTAATAAATCTAAAGTATATTTTCTTTGTGAGATTAATAGGACCTTGTTGGAAAATGCTACTTCTATACCTAGAAAATATTTTAAAAAGCCCAAATCTTTAATGTCAAATATTTTTTTTAATTGGAATTTGATTTTCCTAATTTCTTCTAGATTGTTTCCGGTAACTATTAAATCATTTACGTATACTAACACAAGGGTTATGTTTTTTCCTTCATTTTTTGTAAACAATGAGTGATAGACATTGCTAATTTTAAAATTGCAAGAAGTTAAATAAGAGCTAAGTTTGCAATACCATACTCGTGTAGATTGCTTCAATCCATAAATTGATTTATTTAACCTATAAACTAGGTTAGAGGTATTTTCCATTTTATAGCCCGGTGGTAGTGTCATGCATGTACATTTCTTCTTCAAGTGTTCCTTGAAGAAAAACATTTATAACATCCATTTGGTATAGGTTCCAGCCGTTATTTACGGCAATGGAGAATAAGACCCTAACGGTATTCATCTTTGCAACGGTGTAAAAGATTCATTGTAATCTATACCATAGATTTGTGTAAATTCTTTGGCCACTAACATTGCCTTATATCGTTCAATGGTACCATCACAATTATATTTAATTTTGTAAACCCATTTGCACCTAACAGGTTTTTAATTTTTTGGTAATGGAACAATTACCCATGTTTCATTTTTCTAGAGCTAAAACCTTCATAGATTTATTCCAAGTTGGTTTTTGGATGGCCACTTGGTAATTTTTCGGTTCTATTTCTTTTTCTATGGAAGTAAGGAAAGCTTGCTTGGAAGGCGAAATTTTTCATATGAAACAAAATTTTGTTTAGGGTATAACTCACATAATCTCTAAGTCTACTCGAAGGTTGTGATACTTTAGATGTTCGTCTAAGCCCCAAATTATTTCCTACTTTGGTCTCATTCATGTTATTATTATTATCAGTGTTCTAAATAGCGCGCTATAGCGTTTTTGGACTCCAAACGCTACGCTATGACATCAAAATGCGCTATTTGCACTACGGCTGCTATAGCGGCCGCTACAGCGCTACAGCGGTCCGCTATTTGCGCTATACAATATGGATTTTTTTTTATTTTATTTTTTTAAGAAATTATAAAAAAAATCTCAAACCGAAATTGAATTTGTTGCTACTTGCTACAGATAAATCAATTTGAAATTGGGAATATAAATTGAAATTTGAATAGAAAAAAAGTCCAAACCGAAATTAAAATTTGAATAGAAAAAAAAAATAGATTATTTCATGAATCATGATGCATAATATATTTTTAATAGGAAAAATCGATAGTTTATGATATTACTATGGATATTTTGAACCGCAATTTGGACTTTGTACGGGTTTAATATGAATACTATAATTTCTTAATTATTTTGGTGTTATTTATTGTTCTATGAGACTTTAGATAATGTTGATATTTAGTACAAATATTGAATATACGAAATGTAAAAAAAAACGCTATTTGGAATAGCTTCCGCTATAGCGACGCTATTCGCTATAGCTTTTTTTTTTGCCTTCCCGCTACGACGCTATAAACGCTATTTAGAACCTTGATTATTATTATCATCTATTTCTTCTTCGATATCACTTGTATTATTTTCCTCTACACTATTTTGAGAAATGTAGGGCGTTACCAATTTTATTTTTTCATTTTGAATTTGACTAGGCACTTGAATTCTTTCCATTTTTTTGAAATATGGCTCATTTTCAAAAAATATAACATTTCTAGAAATAAATATTTTTTTATTAATAGGATCATAATATTTGTAACCTTTTTTTTAAAGGATGAATACCCTAAGAAAATTATTTTTGTTGATACAAAATCTAGCTTATCTTTTTTTTTAATATGTACAAAACTTGTACATCCAAATATTTTTAAATGGTCGAAAGTGATTTTTTGTTGATAAAGAATTTCTAGTGGGATTTTGTTTTCTAACTTCGAACTTGGTAATCTATTAATTAGATGTGTAGCGCAAAGTATGGCATCCGACCAATATATTTTAGAGACATTTCTTTGGAACATCAATGTTCTTGTCATTTCTAACAAATGCCTATTTTTTCTTTCCAACACTCCGTTTTGTTCGGGTGTGTTGATGCAAGTAGTTTGATGTATAATTCTTTTTTCTTTAAAAAATGTTAACAAAATTTTGTTTATAAATTCCGTTCCATTATCCGACCTAAATATTTTTAATTTGGCATTAAACTAATTTTCTATAAGACAAAAAAATTCTTTGAAGATACTAAAAACTTCATTTTATGATTTGAGTATGTATAACCAAGTGGTTCTTGAAAAATCATCAATAAAAATAACAAAATATTTAAATCCATTATATGATTCAATTGGGCCGGTCCCCATACATCCGAATAAATTAAGTCAAACATAGCTTCACTTTTGCTATTGGAATGAGGAAAAAAAAGTTTTGTTTGTTTTGATAATTTACAAACTTCACAATTATCACAATTTAAATTTTTACAATCCAAAATATAATTTAAAATCTTGTTGGAGGGATACCCAAATCTTCTATGCCAAAGGCCAATATCGACGGATTAAGTGGGAGCATAAAAATAATTTTTTGAGTTCAAAAAATAATGTCCATTTTCAATAAATCCTTCACCAATCTTCATCTCGGTTTCCCGGTCCTGAAATACAACATTTTTACGAGAAAACATTACATCGCAATTTAATTCTTGTGTGAATTTTTGAACCGAAAGCAAGTTTGTAGGAAAAGTATTTAGATATAGCACATTAAGTATTTTTTTGTTCCAATATATAGTTTCACCTATACCATTTATTTTAGCTTTCATACTGTTAGCTACCAAGACAAATTGGTTGTTTTTGGTCATGTCTAAATTTTTTAGAAGTGTTTGTTTGCCAAACAAATGGTCCGTAGCACCACTATCAATGATTATTCTATCTAATAAATTAAATTTTTTTGAGTGTGCAGAAATACCAGAAAAATAATTATTTTGTTGAGCTAGCAACATGGACATCTGCTAAACCAATGTCTGTAATTGATCTGCTGCCACTATTGACCCGCTTCCACCTGATCCTGACCCGCCAGCAAGGTAGCTAACTCCAGACCCATTAGCAGGATTAATTCTGGGCTTGGATCCGGCCTGGAATTAATTTACTTACCTCACGTGCCTCATGCGTATGCGAGTTGATGTGGAACCCAGCGTCAAAACCCTCATGCGTATGCGAATCGGTGTAGAGCCCAGCAGCACACGCAGGCGAATTGGTGTGAGCCTAGCAGTGATCACTCAAAAAAGAGCGATGTTTCTTTTAAAATTTATAAACTCGGAAATGCTATCGGTTCGGATCGCAAGCGCACAATCCTTATCGAGTAGTATAATCGAGGTCGATCCACAGAGAATATTGGTCTACAGTCTTGAGCGATCAAATCACAATATTTCTAAAGGCTAGACAAAATCTGAAAATTGAGAGTTTGGAATTGTGATCAATGTAAATTTGGCAACAATTAAAAGTAATTAAAATAAAGATAGAGATGAGAATTCCTAGGGTTTCGGCACACCATTGCTACTCAATCCACTTTGATATTATACTTCTGTCGGGTCTGATTACCTGTTGTTGTTAATGGAAGACACTACATAGGACACTGCGAGTCACTTACGCAAATGACGGGACTTCCACCGGAATACTACATAGGACACTACGATTTATCTTACGCAAATGACAGATCCCTTAAATACACAAGTTACTACATAGGACACTGCGATTTATCTTATGCAAATGACAGAACTTGGTTTGCGTTTTGTGGTTCTGATTTATGGTTTCCCCGCGAAGGTTTTCTTCACATAAATCTAATGGCTCCCAACGAGGCTAACTCGTCCATCATAGTCTTTCTACCAATAAAGTACTGTCACTACCCTAGGATTAGACTAGATCATCGAAATCAGGTAAAGGGAGAATAAATTGCAAAAACATTTCAATCAACAACAATAAATCATAATCAACAGAAAATATATATATCAAAGCATCATGAGTAACAAGGTTTACTGCCTAGCCCCTAAGAAAAGAACTTAGCCGCGGAACGGCATCATTACAATACTCCTCTCTTTCTCACTTCAATCAAATCTAACCCTAACTACCAAAATTATAAAGATGAGTTCCTCCTCTATCCAGGGGCTTTATATAGGAGTGGGGGGACATCTGGAGATGAGCGGAGGCCAAGAAAACATGATTTGGCCACGTTTGTGGCAGTTATTCCCCAAATGGCGCCTTGGTTACGGACCGTATCAGGTGATACGGTCCGTATTCACACCTTGTTGCTGAGGGTTTTAATGCGTATCACACCATCTCCTGGTCCGTATCCAGCTAGGTCCGTATCAACTGGTACGGACCGTAACAGGGCCTTAGTCGATGAGCGTCGCTTGTCCGATTGACCTGATTCTTGCTCCATTTGATGTGAAATAGTCCCAAAACCTATTTTCTGCAATAAAACGTAAAGAATCGTGATAGTAACCTTTTTCTCTAATTAAATAAACATAAGTGTGAGATAATATGCAAAACCTAAGCCAAAACCCTACGTAATTCATCATCATTTTGACTCTGATCAAGCAGCACGCGCCTCTCGTTTCACACCAGCATGCGATTCAGCAGCCTCACCCGCACGCGTATGCGTTTCAACAAAATAACCCCCACGTGCCCCTCCTTTAATTCTTTCTTGATTCCAATCTCCTCTTCCTCAAGCAGAACTATCTTTTTTCCAGTGTTTTGGTTTTAAATGAGGATGAAGAAACCAGTAGTTCTCATGGGTGTGCCCCTCCTTTTTACACCCCGTGCACCTCTTGATTTCATTGTGATTCGAGTAGATTTGGGATCTAGGGTTTTGGCCAAAATTGGGAAAATTGGATTTTTTGGTCACTGCAAAGACGTGGGTTTCGGGCTCCTCTTCGGTCATGATTTGTGGACCACCCATGGCCTCTCTTCTGCTTTCTTCTTGTTGGATCATTTTCTTGATTTGGGAGTAAGAGGGAAGGGGAATGGTGTTCATAATATGAGCCCGTGCGGCCTCATAGCTGGCATTTAAACCGGCAAGGTACTCAAAAATATCATCTTCTTCTTGTCGTTTTTTTATTACGGCCAAGTCGGTGGTGGGCGGCCGATACGATCGGAGCTCATCTTTTTTCTTTTGGAGAGCACCAAGGTACTCTATATGCTTTCTATTGCCTTGCTTTTCTTGTTGGATTTCTTGCTTGAGTTGGTAGATACGGGAATAATTATTTTCTTGCCCGTACATGTCTTTCACGGCTTGCCATAGCTCAAAAGCCGTGTCAGCAAGGAGAAAAAGCTCTGAAATAGATGGCTCCATGGAATTTGTGAGCCATGTTATGATTTTGTCGTTGTGGGTTCGCCATCTTTTTGCTGCCTTTTTTTCGGTTTCGGTCAGCAAATTTGGATTTGCCGGTTCTGGCTCTTTATTTTCTCCTGTGATGTATTCCCGCATCTCTCGACCGCTGAGCGCTCTAGATGCAGCCTTTGCCCATGAAAGATAATTCTTGCCATTGAGCAAAGTATTTGTGAGCTTGGAGGAATTGGTAGCCTCGTGTTGCCCCTCTTGAGCCATTTTTGCCCTTTGCTGTTTTTTTCGGTTATGGATTTGTTGTTTGTGAATACCAGTTTACTGGTACCGTATGATGTTATTTTTGCGGTCACAAAACTTTCTACTCTGATACCATATTATTTTTTAGAGATGAAAAACTGAGGAGAAAACTTGAACTTTTTTTATTTTTCAGTTGTATTTTTTACAGTAAAGGTTTATATCTAAAATACAACTTTGCTCCAACGGTTAGAAATATTGTACCGTTGGTACCTATCCTAATTAATACTTTGTACAGCTGTACCTATTTACACTTTTGGACATATACCCTTGATCTATGATGAAATTATATTCTGAGATCATTCTTCAACACTTCACTTCACCAAATTCTATTTTGGGCAACCAAAAAATTGGTTGCAATAGGTATTATTTGGTTGCAATAAATTGATTTTGCAACCAAAAAAATTGGTTGCCGGTGGTTGCAATAGTTTTACAACCAACTCTTTGGTTGCAATAAGAATTTGTTTATTGCAACCATAATTTGGTTGCTAGACCGACGTAGCAAAAAGGTATTGCATCCAGATAACTCGTTGCTATTGTGCATTTATCGCAACCGAAAATTAGTAGCAACAAGATAGTATATTGCAACAAAATTCATGGTTGCAACTTGGACAATTATTGAAACCAAATTTTAGTTGCATGAATGCGTAGCAATAATTTATTGCAACCAAATAAATGGTTACTATTGCGCATTTAGCGCAACTGAAAAATGGCAGCAATAAGATAGTATATCACAATCGAATCCATCGTTGCAACATGTGCAATTATTGCAACCAAATTTTAGTTGCATGAAATATGTAGCAATAATCTATTGCAACCAAATAAATGGTTGCTATTGCGCATTTATCGTAACCGAAAAATAGTAACAATAAGATACTATATCGCAACGAAATCCATAGTTGCAACTAAAATTGAAGAATGCACAAAATTCCTCTGCGGAGGAGACAGTGGAAGATATCACAAACTATTTTTGCGATTGATGTGTCATAGATTTATGCAGTTTAGAGCATGGTTGCAGTACTTGAGGTTATGTTTAATTTGTGTTTGGGACTGTTTTATTACTGGTTGCATTGCACAAGTTCTTTATGTTTGTAATGGAATACTTGAATCCAACTGTAAAGAGGTCCGCTTGATTAACTTAATTTCAAGTATATTACCTTGATATTAACATATGATATCAAATTTCACTGTTGTATAAAAAATTAAATGGTAATTGCATCTTGGACTACAAAGCAAGTAGGGAAAAAATAATAACTACGAATTTCTGTAAAAGTAACAACTTGTTGCTCCCAAAATTTAGCCGATCGATTAAATATACATATCTTAGATCAACGAGTAATTACACATGCATGTCAGACACTTATTTTAATTATCACAACAAAATGGAACACTGTTCACAAGATCCACATAAGTGAAGCTATTTACAGTAAATTTCGTCCCCCCCCCCTTTGGCTATTAAAAAAATCATCCCGCCTTGGCCCAATAAAAGAAATCACCAAAAATACTGTGGAACAAGTACCTTTTTAGGAAAAAAAAAAATTAGGAGTCAAAGCTCCTATTTTATATTGACCACAATTGCAAAATGTCAGCCTTATGTTCTTCAGAACTGGCACGCTTGATCCCAATTCTTCTTGCATTGCTTGATGCCATGTTTCATTTCCTGCCGCTTCTTCAAAGGTTGTGGATCTTTTCCTTCCACCTTCTTCATACGCCATGAAAAGCGTGGATTGCTCTTTCTTTTTTTCTTCATAGGATGCTTGCTGTTCTTCCCTTTGTTTTCTAAAACTATCAGCTTGCACATACCCATATCTTTTGCAGTGGAAGCACTGGACATCTTTTATGTCATGCTGAAACAAGAACTCACCAAATCTACAATGGCCACGTCCACCTCTGCTTGGAGAGGACTCCCCCTTTATGTAGAATGCCCTTTTATCGCCGTTCTTCTCTGATATGGACTTCGCTATATGGGTCTGCAGGGAACCCATTAGTTAGTCAAAGGAATAGGTTGAAAGATCCTTTGATTATTCAATTATTGCCACCACGTGATAAGCTTTAGTGCTACGCTTCTCAGCACCTTTGCCACCATGGTTTGCCCTAACATGTTGTCTCCAGATGCTTGAATTTGATTGACCACATCTTGTACTCTTGAAAGGAAAATTTGCATAGATTCTTCCTTGTTCATCTGCAATGTTTCAAAGTCCCTGCGTAGGCCTTGAAGTTTGATTGCCATGACTCGAGTACTCCCTTGAAATGCTGTTTTCAGGGTAGTCCATGCCTCCTTTGCTTTGGTAGCTGCGGCAATTTTGGAGAAGATGGTGTCATGCATTGCTTGTTGGATGAAGAATAGCGCCCTTGCATCATTCTTCTGATTTTCTTGCTGGTTTGGATCTGGATCTGGTAAACCATTTTCAACCAAATCCCATAGGCCATGAGACTTGAACAAGGTTGTCATCTTGATGCTCCAAAAGGCATAATTCTCGCCTTTGAACAGCGGAATTGCTGGTTGTGTCACATTCAACGTGCTGCCGTTTTTTTGCAATTGAAAACGTCCCAAGTATCAACTTGCTCTGATACCACTTTGTTGGGATAAACTCAGCAATACTGCATTGCTTTGTGCCAGTATGTAAAAGATTGAAGAGAGAATAATATTTTTCTGAATAGAAACAATGCTTTATTTTCTTTCTCTCTTACTCAATTACATAGTTATGTAGTATTTAAAGCAATACAATATTCCTAAAATAAACACCCACAACTTTCCTAAATTAAGCACCCACTAAACAACATACTAAAAATAGCTAACCACTATGCTAACTACTCCTAAAATAACTATGCTTAAAATAACCAATGCCTAAAATAACCCATGCAGTTTTTATGCTAGTGAAAACTGATTCATACATGCTCTAATCAATTTGAATTAATTTTCAACAAAACTCTGACCACTTCAAAAAAAGGTACAAGTACAGCAGCGTAACGTCGCAATTAATAAATGCCACCAGTCTAAAGAAGCATCTATGAAAGTATATATGATTTCTTCCAAGATCATGTCCACTTTTCACCTATTAATACAGGTCCCAACACCACATGCTTAATACGGTTAAGTCGAATGTACTATCAGCTTAGGCTCGGTCAAGTTGGGTTGGGTAGTTTAGGCTGAAATTACCATATGAGCTTGCTGAAAGGGACTTGCTGAAACTAGAATTACTTTCAATAGACCTGAAAGTTAGGCTTAAAATATTGTGTTATATGAAGCTAAACTAATTATATGTATGGTTGAATGAATTGATATACAAGAACTCCAAGTTAGCAAACAGAATATACAGTTCTTCAAATAGACATTGCGTCAACTTACATGAGATATGTTATAACCAGGATGATACACATCAGTGGAATATAAAAAAACAAAAGAAAAAAATTAAGCTATACAAAACATCGAGCTAGAAATTTCGCAAGAAGCAACAACAAACAAAAAATCTAGAAATGGCAATCACTGTTTACAGTTATTGTAAGTTTCTCTAAATCAACGCTTTAGAAAGCTATGTCCCATGACTACTTTTCTTAATTAAATAATACGGCAGTATACTTTTCTTCTTATTCATTGTCGATACCAATGAAAGGTGCTCAATTCAGACGGCTGTGAAGCCTACTCAGACATCGTAGTCCAAGTTCCAGGTACATAATTTTTTTTAATATTTAGTAAAATTGAAGAACTCATTTTTTATATAACAGATATAATGGAACCATTGCTTTAGAATCCAATCATAAATTACAAGGACTTTCTTGAACCAAAAATTAATTATTATTCTATTACATAAGCAAATTAAAATAGACATAAGAAAGGAATTCCAAGGACAAAGTATTTTTTTTAATATATTAGTATAATTGAAGAACTTATTTTTAGATAGAAGATATAATTGTATAATTTTTTAAATTCTTTTAGACTAAAGTAGAAAGAACAGTATCTTTTTTATGATTCTTCAAAAAATCCCCTAGACCTGAACGCATGTCTCCTGTTGACAATTATTCTGTACAAGAGAAAGAGATGGATAGAGAGTGATCTTGACAGCCGCTGTAGAGTTTTAAAAAACTTTCTCTTCCCCGATGAATATTCAAGGAAGGGAAATTGTTGACGCCATTGGAAGATATTTTCATAAATAATTTTGTATTTCTATTTAACATACATGTATATAAATATTGTTAATAAATAATTAAATGGACAGTTAAGTAACTATAAGGGATTGATGAATGAACACACAAAGTTTATATTTTTTGCTATTTGTAAAAGGAAAGAATTTTACATCCATTGACTCCACAATAGTTGGTGTTAGGTCAACACGCGGCATAAACTCTATTAAAGGGACTAGTGTTGTGTGTGTAAACTCAACCAAGGAAAAGAGACTAACTATGGATACGCTCTTTACCAGACTAGAAGAGGCCTCTTATGCTGGAGATGTGAATTTATTAAAAGAGCTTCTCGAGAAAGATAAGCTCTTGCTTGAGAAATTGATTGCCAGAACATCAGTGAGAGATAACCCCCTACATGTTGCAGGAATGCTTGGACATGCTGATTTTGTTCGCGAGGTTATCTATCACAAACCTGAGCTTACGAAGGAGCTTAACAGCCAGGGGTTATCACCTCTGCATTTGGCTGCCGCCCACGGTCATGTCACTGTCGTGAAGGAGTTGTTGAAGGTAATTAATATGATCAGTTCATTTTGATGTTTTTGATTAAGTACTTTGCTTACAAAAAATAGTTCAGTTCAGGTCCTATGGCCATCAGAAGTAAATTTGGATCCGATGGGCATTGGAGCCGTGAGAAGCGCTTTAAAATTCATGCACACGAATCTCAGTGCGGTGCTCTCACGAATTTTAAAGTGCATCGGACGGCTGTCATGCTCATCGGAACAAAAATTACATCCGATGGCCATACACTTTTCTATACAAAAAAATGTATGGAAAAACATGAAAAGATCCAAGTGAGAACCCACTACAATATAGTATGTGCCATTAGCTGTAAACATTTTGTGGTCTGCGAACCTTCAAGATCTTACGGTTTACAAAAAATAGTTAAGTTTAGGTCTGATGGCCATCAGAAGTAAATTTGTATCCGATGGGCATCGGAGCAGTGCGATGCGCATCAAAATTCATGTGCTCGAATCTTAGTGCGGTGCTCTCACGTATTTCAATGTGCATCGGATGGCTCTCATGCTCATTGGAACCAAAATTACATCCGATGGCCATACACTTTTCTAAAAAAATGTATCGAAAAACATTAAAAGATCCAAATGAGAACCCACTACAATATAGTATGTGCCATTAGCTGTAAACATTTTGTGGTCTGCGAACCTTCAAGATCTTACAGTTTACAAAAAATGCTTGTAATTCAATGTTCACTTTGTCTCTGCAGGCTGGCTTGGACCTTTGTTTATTAAGTGAGACACATGAAGGACTACTTCCACTTCATATTGCTGTTAAGAAAAGAAGGGCAGTTGTCGTCAAAGTGTTAGTGGATGCCTGTGAGGAGGCAGTGCATAAGCTTACAAATTGTGGAGAAACTATACTTCATTTGGCTCTCAAATATAATTCTTTTGACACAGTTGAGTTCTTGATCGACTGGGTGAAATACCTTAATGCAAAGGATGACAGAGGAAATACTATTTTGCATCTTGCCGTGGCAAGCAAACAATTACCAGTAAGCCATAACTTTCTTTCTGATAAATATATTCATCCTTGATGCTTTTGTAACCATGTACTTAACAAACTGCACCTCTGTATCGCAGGTAATCAAATTGTTGTTGAATAAATCAGCCATCGATGTGAACATCATGAACAAGGCATCCTTAACTCCACTCGATGTTCTGTTAGGATCATGGCCGCAGAATGGAGATCTCGTCCTTGGAGAGATGATACGAGCAGCTGGGGGAAAGACTGCAGCTGAAGTGTTATCTGAAGCAGAACCTGTCATCAGGGATTCTTTGTCAAGTGGCAGTTCAAACCCAATACCAATTCCAAGAACGTCGCTGCGGCAACCCGGTTTTCCCGGCTCCAAAAATGACATAGAAAATGGAACTTTAGAGTTGCAAAAGAAGAAAAAGGAAAAGAGGTACGATCCTCAAATTCTGTTGTTGGTGGCGACGTTGGTGGCAACTGTCACATTCCAAGCTGCATTAAATCCTCCAGGTGGATTTATACCTGATGATAAGGATCATGAGACGACTAAAGGTCAACTTGTCCTCGGTGCTTCTTTAAATTCCTTCCAAATATTTGACATGGTTGCGCTTTTTTTATCTGTTAGTGTTATGATGCTTTTGTTATGTGTGGTCCCTCGGAAGAGAAACATTGCGATGAAGTTCTTGGTGTGGGTGATCTGGTATGCTGCCTTATTCATGGGTCTGGCATTCACTATGGGCATATCTGCAATCTACGATGTTGAACATAATTTTAAACAAGTTAGTAAAACAATTTATCATAATCCTACCAAATGGGCTAAAGCCTTATTAACAGGATGGGAAATTCTGTCGAAGCTCGCTTTCTCCTGGGTGCTAGTTTCGATTCTTATTTTTCTGCTGAAGAAAAGTGGGTTATGGGAGCCGGTTCTACTGCGTTTTGCTTCTCTAAAAAGAGGATGCTACTTGAAGTGGCAACAATTTAGTAATATAACAAACATTGATGGGTCAAATTGTTGTCAGTTGTTCAAAAATGTAATCTATATTGTATTGATCCTTGGTGTTATGGCGGGCATTAGCTATATATGGCTAGTAGGATGGAATTAGTCAAAAAAATTTATTTTTTATTTAATAATTCTTACATGTGTGTTGCTAAGGGTTATGCATTGTATTAAGAAGTAGAAACGTTTCTTTTCCACGTTTTGTGATGTTTTTGAGAGATAAAAAAAGATATGTATCTTTTTGGGATTATTTGTTAAAATACTATACAAATTCTACAAAACCTTTTAGTTTTCTTATTTTTTCTTTTCAATTTTTTTGTGACACGTAGTAGTGGATACGAATATCAACAAACGGAACTAGAAAAACATCACAATTTCTTTCTATACTATAAAAATATAAAACGATTTTGCCTTTTTTTTAGTTGTGAAAACTTAAAAAGAAGCTGAAGGGAGTAGGTATTTCTTAATTTTTTTTCCCTTTTGTTATAAAAACACGTCATTGATGAGAAATTTTCGGAGAAGACCAATTTGTGGCAGAAAAACACCCACGCGTCGAGTTCTAGGCAGTTCTGATTTGTGTTATCTTAACAGGATTTGTTTCAGTGGCACACGATAACATACCTAAGAGTCAAAGACTAATTAATAAAATAAAAAAAGATGGCCATAGGCAGCTAGATTCCAACTTTTACTGGAACAAAAACAAAAATAAAAAATTCATATATAGATACGCATCCATATCATTATCTAGAGGAAGTTCTCGTTAAGGAGCATACTGTGACCACTTGACTTGACCGTAAATAAATTCAAAAAATAAAAAAATTTATATGGGAACGAAGCTCTCATTAAGGAGATTTGTTTGAACGGTTTGAATTTGTCATTTGAAGCCAATTTAATAGATTTTGAAGGCCGGATGCATATTGTTAATATACTAGAGGAAGCGCGTTAGCCGTACTCTACATATATATATGCACATATATGTATATATGTAAATATATATGTATATGTGTTTGAGTAGAACAAAATCATTATACTAATTCAAAGAAATATATTTGCCGAAAGAAAACAAGTCAAAAATGGTGTCATAGTAATGGCATCTAGACTGCAAAAGGGTTATATTGAACTGATGTTGACTTGGATGCATTTATTTGACTTTTTTCTTTGACATGGAATACGTCCCTTGCGTGAGCAGTACTAGTAGTGGTGATAATAAATATTGTCATGATGAATTGAATATATGGTTGGTTTAATGCTTAATTTATAGAGGGGGTTGTTGGGAGTTGGGGGGTGGTCCAACATCTATCTTTTAGAGCATGGATGTTTGTAAGCTCACCAAGTCTAATCGTTGAAGCCAATCTATTTCATGAGTGATATGTATATAAATATTTTTTTATTTCAATTAATTTAGTATAAAGTCAAGTAGTAAAAAAATGATGAAAATTCAATGCATTAAAATTCCCTTATAAACTATTTTTTTGACCGTTTGACTTTATACTAAATTAATTTGAAAACTTAAAATTTTGAAATGCAAATGTATAATTCATGAAGGAGATCAGTTTCAATGGTTTGGGTTCGTCATTTGAAGCTCACCAAGAACTTAGTGAACTTAAGAACACCCTAGTTGTACTCCATTAGATTTCCAAAAATGAAAATTTTGTTTACTTTAACTAGGAGCAATTAAAAAATTATGGCTAGTAATTAAGCCATTGTTCAAACAAATTTAGTGTTGAAAGAAGAAACCTCTCTAAAAGGGAATCAAATTCAGTTCTAGCATATAAACGCTAAATATTTCCAGTCAGTAAAGAAGCTTGATTAATTAGTAACTAAATTTTATCAACGAAAATAAAAAGGGAAGCTGATTCAACTAATTATAACATATATTTGTTAAACAAAAATTTAATTGCCAGCAGGCGAATATGAACATGGGTTTGGTTTGGGATGGCTATTAATTTTTTTATTAAATCTGACTTGCTGAATATTTATAGACTACTTTAACAGCAATTCTTTTGTGTGGATGTTTTACATAGGTCAATCAAACAAACAACTAATTCTTTAGCTCATAGTGTTTACTGATAGGAATATCTCTGTCTATTTAACGTGACCAGCAATATATAGAAATATATAGAAATATCTCTGTCTATTTAACGTGACCAGCAATATATAGAAATATCTCTGTCTATTTAACGTGACCAGCAATATATAGAAATATCTCTGTCTATTTAACGTGACAATGACCAGCAATATATAGAAATATCTCTGTCTATTTAACGTGACTCTGACCAGCAATATGAAAATTCAAGTGTGATCAACTCTTGATATAGTCTTCTTCTACCAACCTATTTGAATGATAAATAGGATATAGATGATAGCCATTAATTAGAAAATATATGAGCAATTTTCTGCTGTAATTCATATATTAAATACAGTTAATATGTATCATCATAGAAATATACTCAGAATATATAGAATATCTCTGTCTATTTTTCAACGTGACAATGACCAGTAATAGGAAAATTCAAGTGTGATAAATTCTGATAGTTTTCTTCCACCAACCTTTTTGAATAATAAATAGGATCATAAAAGATAGCCATTAATTACAAAATATAAGGGCAATTTTCTGCTGTAATTTATATATTAAAAACAAGTAGATATGTATCATCGTATAAATATACTCAGAATATATAGAAATATCTCTGTCTATTTAACGTGACAATGACCAGCAATAGGAAAATTCAAGTGTGATAAATTCTGATAACCTTCTTCTACCAACCTATTTGAATGATAAATAGGATCATATATAGAAGATAGCCATTAATTAGAGATATCCTCTTACAACACTTGACAACCCCAAAAAAATGGGAGGTTTACATCTCTTACTTCTCATATGCTTCTTCGCTTTTCATCTACCATCAAACAGCTTTGCCAGAAATGAAACTGATATGTTTGCACTTCTCTCCTTCAAGTCTCTCATGGCTAATAATGGCCCGTTTGGAGCATTATCATCATGGAATGATTCCTTCCACTATTGTCAATGGCAAGGCGTAAGGTGCGGCAACCGTCATCCCGACAGAGTAACTGCTCTCTCTCTGGGTTCATTAAGTTTGTCAGGCCGTATATCACCCTCATTGGCAAATCTCACATTTCTCAAAAGTTTGAATTTGTCAGATAACCAGTTTACTGGTAACATCCCTGCAGAGCTTGGTCATTTGAGTAGATTGCAATTTCTCGATTTAAGTGTGAATAACCTTGACGGAAACATTCCATCGACTCTTGGTAATTGTTCCAATTTAGAAGAATTGAATCTATATAGAAATAATCTTACAGAATCTATCCCAAGCACCTTAGGCAATCTTACGCATCTATTTGATCTTTCTCTTCGCGACAATAATTTAGATGGTTTCATCCCGCCTTCACTCGGCCAACTAAAGGCTCTCAAGTACCTTTCCCTTAGTGAAAACTATCTGTCAGGCAAGATACCACATTCCATTTACAACCTCTCAGCCATGATTTCCCTGAGTTTAAGTGTAAATCAGCTTGATGGAAATCTTCCTTCCAACTTTTGTGATGCATTTCAGAACCTACAGATTATAGCATTCTACAAAAATCAATTTAATGGGCAGATTCCAATATCCATATCCAATTGTTCAGCCATGACTATGATTGATTTAAGCTCAAACAATTTCAGAGGCACAATACCAGATAGTATAGGAACCTTACAAAATCTTTTTTGGCTTGACATGTCTTCAAATCGACTTAAGGCCACCGGTGACGATTGGAGATTCTTTGATTCTCTAATCAACTGTACATTTCTACAATTGTTGGATCTTGCAGACAACCAACTCCAAGGAATGCTACCTGGTTCTATAGCAAATCTCTCTACTAGTCTTAAATATTTATCACTCTTAATGAATCCAATTTCAGGAAATATTCCTGCAGGGATAGGGAAACTAACCAACCTTATTTCCTTAGGACTAGGTCAAACATTTATTGAAGGCACTATCCCAAAAGAAATCGGCAATCTTTGGAATTTGCAAGGGTTAGGCCTAAATGGGAACAGGTTATCAGGTGAAATCCCATCGACTTTAGGTAATCTCAGCAAGATGAATGTGTTCCATCTCGGGAACAATGCATTCACTGGGAGTATACCAGAGGAATTAAGCAATATGCAAGTACTAAATACCTTAAATCTTTCAAATAATCAATTGATAGGCTCAATCCCAAATAAAATCTTCAATCTTCATTCACTTTCTATCAGCCTTGACTTGTCAAATAACTATTTGAATGGATCACTGCCACCAGAAATTGGTCATTTAAACAATGTAGCAAAAGTTTACCTATCAAATAACAAATTATCTGGTCAAATTCCTAGCACAATCGACCGGTGTCAACTACTTCAGATACTTCATCTTGATGGAAACCAGTTCAATGGGTCTATTCCCTTCTCTTTAAGCAATATGATAGGGTTGCAAGATCTTGATATCTCCAACAATACTTTATCTGGTCCAGTACCTGAATTTCTTGGTCAGATTAAACTTCAACATTTGAATATTTCTTTCAACAATTTTAAGGGGGAATTGCCGAAAGACGGTGTTTTCAGGAATGCTAGTGCAGTAGACATAAGAGGAAATTTAAAACTTTGTGGCGGAGTACCTGAAATGCATTTACCCAAATGCGTTTTATATAACCAAAAGAAGAAGCACTATTCCAAAATTATCATTGTAATAATCTTTTGCATAGGTGGTATTATATGCTTGTGTATAACCATGTTTGTGATAGCCCATTTTTGTTGGAAAAAGGGATATTATAATAATCCCCTACCATTTGTGGCCAAAAATTCTGAGTATCAAAAAGTATCATACAATGATATTCTCAGGGCTACAGATCATTTTTCGTTAGAGAATCTGATTGGAAGAGGCAGTTTTGGAGCTGTTTACAAAGCTCCTATGAATTTTGGGAACGTGACAATTGTTGCTATCAAGGTACTGAATCTCAAGCAGCGTGGTGCTTCTAGAAGTTTCTTCTCTGAATGTGAGGTACTAAGAAAAGTCAGACACAGAAATCTTATCAGAGTTTTAAGTTTATGCTCTACCATAGATCACCATGGTAATGATTTTAAAGCTTTGATTTTTGAGTTCATGCCTAATGGCAGCTTAGAAACATGGTTGCATCTCAACGCATGTACAAATAGGCCATTTAGGAGTCTCAGCCTTATCCAAAGGTTGAATATAGCAATCGATGTTGCGACAGCTTTGGATTATCTTCATAATCATGGGCCTTCTCCAATCGTACATTGTGATCTTAAACCAAGCAATGTGCTTTTGGATGAAGACATGACAGCACATGTGGGTGATTTCGGACTTGCCAGATTTCTGGTTCAACCTGATTCTATGTCTTCTCTGTTGACAGGAAGTACAGATGGACTTAGAGGTTCCATCGGTTATATTCCCCCAGGTACAAGCTTAACCTTATGAGAAATTAATTTTTTTAGTAGTGTACAGGTACAAGTAGTGACATATCAGCTTACAGAAGTATGTGTGTTTATTATTTATATTAACTTTTTACAGAAAAAATGGCTTGAACAAAATTTTCTGTCTCATATGTTTTTTTAATTATCTTAATAAATGGTACCAAACCTAGTTAGCTCCTAGCTGTTAAATTGATATGTGAATAGTAAGTGCACACAAACCTTCAGAAGGAAAAATTAAATTAATGCATCTAATTAACCTTGGCAACATATACATAGTGAAAAAAAGGTCAATTCCTTTTCTCGTAATTTTTAGCACAGTATGTATGATTGAATTGAAAAGGAAAAACAACACTATGTTACTGATCTTGCTGCATAATTTGTAGAAGGGTATGATTGTAATTTGTAATATATTTTAGAATATGGCATGGGAGGTCAGGCATCGGTTGAAGGAGACGCATATAGCTTTGGCATTCTTCTGCTTGAGATGTTTACTGGTGTTGGCCCCACTGACGAGAGATTCAGAGACGGATTGAGCCTCCACAATCATGTTGAGATGGCTTTCTCTGATCATTTTATTGAGATTATCGACCACAAATTGTTCTCAATAAATGATGGAGGAGAGAATGCAAATGCAGAGGACGTTCACGATTGCTTGGTTTCAGTGATTCGATGTGGTCTCCTATGCTCCAAGTTGTCTCCAAAAGAGCGCATTGGGATCAAAGAAGTTGTCAAGGAGTTGAATTGGGCTCGAATGAAGCTAGCTGCTGAAATGAGAGAGATCATGTTGGAATATACACCTTGACACGCTAATGTGTTTTACAGAAAATCAGAGTAAGAGTGGCGAACAAGGCAGAAGATTGCAGAAGATTTGTTTACCTTCAATGTAATATTTAGGCCATCTTAGATTAAGAAAATAATAATGAAAAGGAAATATGTTGTTAAAGTAATATGTATTGGTTAGTAAAGATGAATTTAAGGCAGGATAGATGAGCAATCAGATTTATATATGAGGGTATTCTGCCCAGGAAAAAATATACGAAAAATACTCTGTAATTCTATTCTGAATTAATAAAACAAAGGGAGGGAAGGGAGCTTCATGGGAGTGCTTGTGTTTGTGTTCTCTGTTATATTATTCTAATAATTTTGACATGGTATCAGAGAATGGTTGCCTGGTGGTATAGCTAGAGAAATTGTTGCCCTTCTTGTCTTTAACTTCAATTTCTTGTGCTATATTGCTCTAAGGAGCCGTCCATACTCGATAGAATAATTTCTGAATCCAATGAGACCATCAATCCTATGGATATGCTAGAGAAACTCACACAACTTACCCAAGCCATAACCCTCCAACAAACCCAAATGGTCGCTATGCAAAATGCAGCCCTTACTAACCCTCAACCGGCGGCATAACTTGTTGCCATAATTGATGGGTCAATTCATCCTAACCCAATTGATGCAAAGATGGACGGCACCAACTATACTTTCTGGTGTCGAGCATTTGAGATGTATGTCAAGGGAAGGGATCGAATGAAGCATCTCATGGGGGTTCCTGCACCTCCGGAGGCAAAACATCCTGGATTCCGACAGTGGGAAGTAGATGATGTAGTTGTCAAAGGATGGCTCATAAACTCGCTTGAGCCACGACTGCGAAGCAAGTACATCCGACACCCTACAACAAGAGACATGTGGAAAGCCCTAGCAACCACTTTCTATGATGGAAGTGATGAGGCACAAGTGTTTGCGCTAAATCGGCGGGTCTCACACGTCAAACAAGATGGTAAAACTGTAGAAGAATTCTATGATGAACTGCATGGTTTGTGGCAAGAAATCAACTACCGCAACCCAAATCCTATGGTATGTGCTTGTGACATAGAAATGTTTAACCACTTTATTCAAAAGACTAGGGTATACATGTTCCTTGATGGACTTGATGATCACCTCGATAATATTCGAGCACAAGTTCTGCAAATGAGCCCCTTTCCATGTCTTGAGCAAGCCTATGCTCATGTTAGACGTGAAGCAAATCGCCAAGGCATAATGGTCAAAAGTGGACAAGAGACGGTGCAAAACTTAGCTGCCATGGCCACATGTGGTTACAGACCTCACGAGGTAAATCAAAACTGACAAGTTTTCTAATTATAGAGATAAATCAAAACTTAAGTGTAGTCATTGTGGCGGCACGAGACATCTCCGTGAACAATGTTTTGAATTGGTTGGATATCCTGAGTGGTGGAAAAATACAAAAAAAAGGATGCAAAATGAGGTGAATAAAGGCCGAGCAAGTATGGCGGCAAGGGAAGGAAATAAGCCTGAATCAGTTCAATTGTCCGAACCGAATGGCAATAGAGACTTTGATGAATCAATACATGCAGCGAGCAGCGAGCAGCAGTGGCGGCACAAACTGGGCACACCACCGCTGAAACTTTAGGTAACAATACAAGTGTAGGTACTTCGGTACAAGGTGAGAAATATAATTCATTCTCTGATAAAATTCCTCAGTCAAAATTAGGCAAAGTAATTCAATTTAGTGAAACTCAGAAAAATTGTGTCAGCAACTCTCAAGATTGGATTATTGATTCTGGTGCGACAGACCATATGACCCATGAACAGAGAGACATGATTAACCATAAAAGAACACATAAAAATGGTATAATGAATGCTAATGGAGGTGTATATCCCGTAACTGGGGTTGGGGATATCAAACTCTCACCACAAATGACTCTTAACAACATGCTACTGGTACCATCGCTCTCAACCAAGCTGATTTCTGTGGGACAACTCACTCAAGACTTGAACTGTGTTGTACTTATGTTTCCCTCTCATTGTATTTTTCAGGATCTCCTCACGAAAGTGATAATTGGCCATGGTACTAAGCGGGAGGGACTATATTACCTAGATGATTTGAAGACTGGAAGAACGTATCTCGCTGAAAGTGTAGTAGAGGATAAAAAGAGTAAAGTAATGCTATGGCATAAAAGATTAGGGCACCCCTCGTTTGGGTATTTGAAAAAACTTTGTCCTCATCTATTTTTTGGAATAAATGATAGGGATTTTTCATGTAAAACATGTGTTGAAGCTAAGAGTCATAGAACCTCTTATTCTGATAGTACAAATAAATGTCTTGATCCGTTTGATCTTATTCATATCGATGTGTGGAGGCCTTCTCCTGTTATGTCAAAATCAGGTTGTAAGTGGTATGTTATTTTCATAGATGATTGTACTCGCATGACATGGCTCTACTTATTGAGAAGTAAAGATAAAGTTACATAAACTTTCCAATCATTCTATAGTATGGTTGAAACTCAATTTGAAAAATGAATCAAAATGGTCAGAAGTGACAATGGGATTGAGTACGTGAACAAAACCTTAGAAATTTTTCAGTGACAAGGGTATTCTACATGAAACCTCATGTGTAGGTACCCCACAACAAAATGGTGTTGCTGAACGAAAAAAATAGACATTTACTGGAAGTAACTCGATCATTGTTGTTTGAAAGCAAAGTACCATCTTATTTTTGGGACAATGCAATCACTTTTGCCACATACCTTATCAACCTAATGCCTACAAAAGCCAATGATTACAAAACCCCTTTGCAAGCTCTCTCATCACATATAAACATACCATCTATTTTGAATCTTTGTCCTCGAATATTTGGGTGTATAGTGTTTGTTCATATCTTGAAATCTCATCGTACAAAATTAGATACAAATGCTGAAAAATGTGTGTTTTGGGATTCTGTCTACTAAAAAAGGGATATAAATGCTTCAATCCTTCCACTCAAAAATTTCATACCTCTATGGACGTTACCTTCTTTGAAAATGAATTTTTCTTTGATAAAAATGAGATTTTGGGTCCAGGGGAGACAGGTGAAAGTGATCAAAATATGTTTTTCCTAAATCCACAAAGTGCATAATCGAACTACAGTACAGAACCAAATTAATCTCATGTTATCCCCGGATAATCTAAGTCACACTTCCCCAGGTCAGATTGAACATGAACCTGAGTCATCAACATCCGTTGCTACACCAAAAAGTATGTCTAGAAAGAACAAATTCCAATGCTATACACACAATCTTAACGCATCTCCACTATCACAATGGTTCAAACAACCCTCAACTCTCAGGATTGCTACACGAGCAGGATCAACGATAAAATCAACAAAAAAATAATTTGATTTCCTCTAACATTTTAGTAAGAAAACTGTAAGAAATATTCTCCAAAGCAAATAACAAATTTTGCTATCATTCTCAATCTTATTTTTTCATGATAATCTTCAATTGTATAACAAATAATAAGCTTATAAAATGGGTTGGCAGTAAGGATTTCAAAATAATATTGAACATAAAAAAATATAGCAATTTCAATTGATGGTTATATAATAAAATAATTTATTTTGTAAATTGCATTAAGTATACCCCACACATTAAATAAATTTCAACCCTACAATTAAATTTGATAATAATTAATTACTATTTCAACGACTGAAAATATGATGACTTGACATGCTTTAGAAGTCTTGAAGCTGAACCACGTTTATGGTGTATATAGTTGGATTTATTGCAAGGTGGCAACAGATATTATTATTTATTTTTCTCGAGTTTTTTAAGAAATAATACCATAAAAAACTTGTACTACTTCAAAAATATACAAGTTTACAAATCACAGGTAATATAAAAGATATAATGATCTCCAACCTTTTACTCAAAATAAAATATAAAAGTTATAATAGCAATTCAAAATTACAAAATGAATGTAAGGGGAACACTTTTGGATAGTGGATATCTTCGCAGAGAACTCAAAAAAGGTGTTTCAGTAAGCTAACGAATGACTACATGTGCATTTTATATAAATGTTGTAAACGTTCTATCACAAGTATTTTCGGAAAGATCCTTCAGACCATCTAAAAAACACTTCTTAAAGCAATCCATGCATCTCGTCCATTGAAAATGCAATGCCGATCTGGACTGTCTCCTCACTCGTCTCTGCTCTCTGCTCTCTGCCAATGATTTTGAATCTTGTTTTTACCTCAAGGGAGTTTTAGCTATTCTTATCTAATTATTGGAGGTAGTTTTAGCTATTCCTATTTAGTTATTGGAGGTTTGTCAAGGAGTGGGAGGGAGGAGATGTGAGGCTATATTTGTCAATTTTATTTTTAAAATAACTAAAGAGTGCTATTGCAGATGTCGTTGGTGAAGCCTTCGCTAATACACAAAGTGACGCATTGTTCTTCATCACAGGGACTCCAGTGCATTCCCTTGTTCAAGACTCCAGCGTTGTTCAAGGGAATTTGCTGAAGTCCTAGCGACGAAGAACAATCCTTCGCTACGTGTGTCCGCGAAGGCTTCACTAGCGGCAGCTGCAGTAGCACTCTTCTTTGTCGCCGCAGTTGCACCACAACGAAGAAAAAAGTCTCATGCTATGTATGTACGCAACCATGAAAATTAACAAACCAGTTGTTTGCATATATATTCCTGTGAAGAAATCAGATAAACTGAGGAACATAAAACTAGGAGAATGTGGGAATTAAAGAGATAATTAAAAACCTACACTGAAATAATATATATACACACACAGAGATATATTTAGTGGCTTGGCTGGCATTGTAGCTGAAATTAAATAATGCTTTTTTTGGATCATAAATGATGAATCAATCATTCTTAGTTCTTTCCTATGAATGGGTAATTAATTGTAATCTATTGATGTGATGAGCTGGACAAGTCAAAACTGAGAATGGATTGAGTTGTGTTGGGCCGTTGGGTTGGATTTTAGTTTCGGTATGTTTTAATGGGTTGAGAATAGGCTATTTTTTAAGTTAGATTATTCGGAATAGTCTATTTCGTGTTTGGTTAGATTTGAATAATTAGAATAGTGAATCCAACTTGTTTGTCTTATTAAAATAGCTTATTCATACAAAAAGTTAAATTTAATTATTCTAATAAGACAAATATCAAAATAATAAATCTCTAAAATAGTAAATCTCTTTCTCCCTAAGAGAGAAACAAACTTCTTTGTACCACTAGCTATTTTCTCTACATAATCTTACAACCTTGAATTAATCAAATCAAAGCAATATCTTCTTTTATGTTGGATTTACATTTGGATATATTTTCTCATTTTTTTCTTGTAGATATAAAAACCAAATCTCAAATATTAATGGAAACAATTATCTTGGATTCACAATTGTATTGTAGACTTATTATTTATTAATTTCTAATTAACTTTGGATATTAATAAAAATGACGGCCCATAATGTTCCCTCTGGTTACTTTCTCCTTTTTCAGTTACTCCTTTCACATTTAACTTTTAACATATTTCACTTTCGAATTCTTATGTCCTTGTTGGACAGTACAGTCTTTAGAACCAAACGTCGAAACATGTCATTTATTGGGCTAGAAGAGCCCAAGGCCCAAGCCCATTACACTATAAAACATAGATATAGCCCGTACTCTCAGCGATCAAAGGCAGCTATGGTCTGTTCTGTTTTTGGTCTTTTGACTTTAATTCAAATTGAAATCATTCTCTCCGAATCCGTTTTGACAATGGATAACACCCGATGTGTTCCTGCCACCATCTCATTCTAGCCACATTGCGACGACAACCTTGGCCACTCCTCTTACCACCCCGCACAAGCAGCCACTGCAACCGTTAACACTCATGCTGTCAGAAGCTAGTTGTAATAATAGAGTAGCGAGTCAAGTGGGAGACAATGAGAGAGGTTATAGAAAGCGTGCAATGGACACATGCGAGAGTTGGAGAAGACAAGAGTCTAATCTGAATGTGTCCAATTTTAATTAATCCATAACTAATTGTAGTTTTTTTAAATTTGAACATAACAAATTGTAGTTTCAAACTGATTTACTTTATGAGTGATGTGTTTACCTGCAAACATTTTAGTTATTTCGAGTTATATATTTAAGTATCAAGTCAAGCGGTCAAAAATGTTGAAAAATGAATGCATTAAAATTAACTTAAGAACTCCCACATTTGATCGCTTGACTTGATACTAAATTTGAAAAAATTTAAATTTTGCATATAAACGCACAACTAATGAAGTAGATAGTTTTGAATGGTTTGGATTCACTATGAGTGCGCTTGGATGCGAAGAGAATAGCGCTAATCCAGAGAATAGCGCTATTCTTTTCGCTAATCTCCGTTTGGATCACACAAAGAATAGCGCTATTCTCTGGGTTAGCGCTATTCTCGCTAACCCATCCAAAATATGGATTAGCGCTTTCTCAGAACAGCGCTATTCTCGCTATTCCTGTGCAACATCCAAACGCACCCATATGAAGTCGATTCTACAGGTTTTGAAGTTGGTGTTATATAGGTTAAAATGATATTTGCTGTCATACCAGCCACTCTCTTGTCTGTATTTGAATATACCAGTGTGGTCATGATATACAATAAAACTTCCAAATTACAAACTAAAATATTATATTTTTGCTTACCAGATTGTTTTTAAACAATATAATTTTCTTTATTTGAAAACGTCTTAATTGTCGTTTGGGAACCAAGGTTCTAACCTGTAATTAACTTGTTATTCAAAGATTCTGTTAGAAATATATTTTGAAAACACAAAATTTTATATAAATTAATACTTATTTTAATATTAATGTTTTTAACTTTATGAATTATGGAGCTATTTGGGAATGAGTTATTTTGATCTAATTTGTACATAGAAGCTCATTATTTAATCAAATATATTGATATGAGCTTTCCGTGACCTCAATACATATTTAATATAATTTTGTGCAAATGACTTGATCATGATCTAGCTTTGATATGCAATTTATTGTATATGACCATTTGAGCTTTGATATGCAATTAATTGCATTTGTCCGTTTGAGATTTAATTAATTGCATTTTTCAATTGAGTTACCGTTAGGATTTTGAAACCTCAAATATTGAGCCGTAGCACGGAGGTTCTCTATGCTACACGTAGCACCGTAGCCAACTCCTATAGACAGACAGAGAGAGAGAGAGAGAGAGAGAGAGTGGCTAATATCAAAACGTTTGTTCCTGGGGTATGAAGCAACCAAATTTTAAACCGTCTGATCTGTTTTGTTGATTCGTGCTTGATTAGATTGATATGATATCAAATTGTCGCTAGAATTTGAACTGGACAGTCTCTTCCCTCTTCCCTCTTCCCTCTTCTCTCCAAATGTAAATCCAACATAAAAGAAGATATTGCTTTGATTTGATTAATTCAAGGTTGTAGGATTATGTAGAGAAAATAGCGAGTGGTACAAAAAAGTTTGTTTCTCTCTTAGGGAGAAAGAGATTTACTATTCTAGAGATTTATTATTTTATTATTTGTCTTATTAGAATAATTAAATTCAACTTTTTGTATGAATAAGCTATTTTAATAAGACAAACAAGTTGGATTCACTATTCTAGTTATTCAAATTCAATTAAACATGAAATAGGCTATTCCGAATAATGTAACTTAAAAAAAGCCTATTCTCAACCCATATGAGGAAACTAAAATCCAACCCAACGGCCCAACACAACTCAATCCATTCTCAGTTTTGACTTGTTCCAGCTCATCTCATCAATAGATTACAATTAATTACCCATTCATAGGAGGGAACTAAGAATGATTGATTCATCATTTACGATCCAAAAAAAGCATTATTTAATTTCAGCTACAATGCCAGCCACGCCACTACATATATATCTCTGTGTGTGTATATATATTATTCCATTGTAGGTTTTTAATTATCTCTTTAATTCCCACATTCTCCTAGTTTTCTGTTCCTCAGTGTTTCTGATTTCTTAACAGGAATATATATGTAAACAATTGGTTTGTTAATGCAGCGACGAAAAAGAGTGTTGCTGCAGCTGCCGCCAGTGAAGCCTTCGCGGACACACATAGTGACACGTTGTTCTTCGTCACTGAGACTTCAGAAAATTCCCTTGAATAACGCTAGAGCCTTGAACAAGGGAATGCACTGGAGTCCCTATGACGAAGAACGATGCATCACTTTGTGTATCTGCGAAGGCTTCGCCAACGACATCTGCAATAGCACTCTTTGGTTATTTTAAAAATAAAATTGACAAATATAGCCTCACATCTCCTCTCTCCTACTACTCCTTCACAAACCTCCAATAACTAAATAGGAATAGCTAAAACTATACCTCCAATAACTAGATAAGAATAGCTAAAACTCCCTTGAGGTAAAAATAAGATTCAAAATCATTGGCAAAGAGCAGAGAGCAGAGACGAGCGAGGAGACAGTCCAGATCGGCACTGCATTTTCAACGGACGAGATGGATTGCTTTAAGAAGTGTTTTTTAGATGGTCTGAAGGATCTTTCCGAATAAATCTGCAATTCAGTTCTGTAACCGATTGAAAATACTGATGAGGTGTGATTACTTGCTCGATGAGGTAGAAATACTTGAATGACGAGGTATGAATACTTGTGCAACGGACAACTCAAAAATATGTTATCATGGATATCATTTGAAAGAAAAAATTGTGTAGAAGACGTTCGTGGTTTTAGATTTGCAAAATTCCTCACGGATTGTCCGAAATATTGGTTAGAGTGAACGGAGAAAAAAAATCACCTCTAAAAACGTGTAAAAGATGGGTGAGTGATGTGTCCAATTTTTTTTTAAATACTTAATATCTTAGATATAAATACTTGATGTATTATATATGAATACTTGTACTATTCGCGATAATGACATGTTTTGTTTTGTCTTTTAGCACTGAAATTTGTGGTCCCTCTTAATTAGCAGTCAACAAAAGCAGTTATTGATCAGGGGGTGAATGGGGAATAGGAGCCGGGGGTAGTTAGTCGGTCCCTTATTAATATTCTAGTCCCAAACATAGAAACATTCACTTTTAGTTAGTACTAATTAAAGTAAAATTAAAAGTAGACACTACAAAAAGTTCTGCGTATTTCAAATTAGCATAAGATAATTTCGATGCTAACATAGACAGTTAGCACTAATTGAGGATTGTACGGATAGTAATTAGTTTAAATTTAATAGGCTACAACTTTAGCACAAATTTTATGGGGCAAATTAGAAATATATATATATAGGAAATTTTCTCGTTTGATAGTCTGGGGTTGGGCTTGGTCTTGGGCTTACTATAAAAGAATACTTAGCATTTTTTACATAATGCAAACTCTCAGCGCAATTGCATATCTTAGTAACATGAACAGGAAAATGTTTGTTTCAATATGCTTATTGTTTTGGTAGCTTCATTTTATAATCAAATTGTTATGATTGATAACTTTATTGGATTTGATTATCAAATTTGACAGCTTTATTTCTAATTTGATGTTTCGGTATTATGACTTTCTATTTCGTTTGAAACTTCTCAATATAAATTTTATTGGATTTTTTTTTATAAGTTAACTAAGTTTCTTGAGACAAAACGACAAATAATTCATAATAATATTTTATTTTTAACTATGGAACACAAATAAACATGTTAAATTAATGGATTTAAGAAATAAACAATTATAATCATGAGAATAATTCACATAAGTATCTACAATATACAAAAGTTATACTCTAACATCTTTAATAAAAAAAATGAAATAATTATTCTTAAAGGACCAGTCCAGAGGTTGCCTGACTATGATTGGTTCAGGCATTGGACCGTCTGGAAAATAATAAGACAGTTTATGTTGTTTTTACCCTCTGAAATAATGAAGATCTCATAGTTACAAAGTTATGACATAAAAGGTTCGATCATCTAATGATAACTGCTCGATTATCAATCCCGCTTTTTGTCACGCTTTTTGTTCCTCATGATTATCAATCCCGATTGTATAACAAATAAGTTTATATAAATGGATTAGAAATAATGGTTCTAAGTAATTAATGCATGAATGACTAATTACAAATTTAGATTGTAACACGATTGGTACTATTTCTCGAGTTATCATTTTAATTCCTAATTTAATAAATTTTAAATCAAAATTTTGGATTTTGTATATCATCAAACAATATGCAATTTGATTTACTCTGACATCTTCTATTGGAAACTTGTAAAATTTATTTATCTAAAATAAATAATAAATTTGGTTGTTATTTTTAGTCTTCTTTTCTCATGATAATCATTCGCAATTATATATATAAAGAAAAAGTTTCACACGAATAATGAACGCATGAATTAATGACAATGAAAAAAATGATTTTGTTCACAACAATTGTGTTCTCGATATAGGACGAAAAAATTCAAGCATATATTGTGAAATATCATATTCAAATATTATAATTAACAATTGATTTCCTAAGCAATCAGATGAAAATAGCTTACATGCTAGATTGATCCATATTTTAATTGTAAGTTGAATTAATTTTTGGGTTTTGCCTCGGAAGAGCAAAAAAATATGTATTAAAAATATTTGATTTTTAAATTGTGATCACAAATGTTAGTAAATAGAGTGTAAGATAAAAAAATATAAAAAATTATCAAATAAAAAATATTATAGCCGTATAATTACATATAATATTATTAATAATTATTCCAAGAGTGATAGGATGTTCCCGAAAAATCTATTACTGAAACGTGATAAATAATCAATATTTTTTCTCCCAACTAAATGCATTGAAAATTCTTGTATGTAACCGGATTTTAAATCGTATTCAAATCATATTTAATATTTTAGTTAAAATGTTTAAAATAAAATAATATATACATAATACATGTTAATATAATTATTTCATATAATTATAAATGTTTAATTAAGAATAAATTAAAATAATAATTTAACTAATTAGATTAGTTATTTGCTTTAATATATTTAAATCAACTCAAAATCATATTTAATAGATTATAGTAACTACAATTCTTTAATATTTAATAGATTCTGGATTTGAATTGTACAAGATCCAAGTGTGAATTATATATATTATATGCAGATCTAATAACCTATCAAGTACATGCTTTTTAATAATGTTCTGATTCATTCAGCAGATTTGGAATGAAAGCTTCTACAATTTGTATTGCTTTCTAAATTATGTCAGAAAGCTTGGAAAATCAGAAAGCTTCATCCATGATTTATTTAATAATGCCAATATTATATTGCTTTCTATCGAGTTTTAATAATGCCAATATTATATTGCTTTCTAAATTTCCAGGACAATGAAAGCTTCATCCATGATTTATTTTAGTATTTTTGGGGTTTTGTAGCTAGGCTAAACTGAGAAGTTTATGTAGGGAAGTTTTGGTGCTTGACTGGACACTGATTTCGGGCTTATCAAGCATGAATGCACACTAACTAAAACATTCAATGACATTACACTGGATAAAGGGGCTTACCTAATGTTTGATAACCAAACCTTACCTGAAATTTTCTGTAATTTGTACTTCAAAACCAGTCCAATTGTCCGGTATACGGAAAACTAGACAAGTGCTTTGAGAAAAAATGTAGGTGAATTTTTTACACTTATTGAATTTTTACTGATCCTAGATATATGAAATTGTGTGTTGAATAACGAGATACTTTGATTTTGTAAATGTGATACTTGGATATATGATATTATTATTGTGTTATTTAGTAATATTTTGATATAATTTAGTATGATTAATTGGAATATATGATATTATTAAAATTAAATATGTCTTGTTATTGGCAAAGACCTCAAATTTATGTTTTCATTTGTATGCTTCATTTTAAATATCTCAATTTAATACCGTTGGCTACTGCTATTTAATTTTGTTGAACATTCAAAGGGACATGTCAAATAAACATAAATGTAGCTATCTCCAGAAACTTAACTTTTCCAACGGTAGGCCCATGGAAATAAGATGTCTCACTACTTCCATTTTATTTCCAAGGGTAGCTCATGAGATATTTCCATGGGCTATCAATAAAATATAGTATTCGGTCTGTTTGGCGGGTCATGGATCATGCAAAAGTATTTCCAAGGGCGGATATGGAACATTTCCAAAGGCAAACATCAAGGATTTCCATCGAAGACTATTTCCATGGGACAGCCGTTGGAAATGGTTAAGTGTGTCAGAAAACTCGATTTCTTTTCCAAGAGCCCGTCCACCCTTGGAAATAACATTGCTATGCTTGGAAAAAACGGAAATTCTAGTAGTGAATGGCTTAATTACTAGCCATAATTTTTTAATTGCTTCTAGTTAGAGTAAACAAAATTTTCATTTTTGGATAATCTAATGGAGTAGAACTAGGGTGTTCTTAAGTTCACTAAGTTCTTTGGTGAGCTTCAAATGACGAATCCAAACCATTGAAACTGATCTACTTCATCAATTATACATTTGCATTTCAAAATTTTAATTTTTCAAATTAATTTAGTATAAAGTCAAACGGTCAAAAAAATAGTTTATAAGGGAATTTTAATGCATTCAATTTTCATCATTTTTTTACTACTTGACTTTATACTAAATTAATTTGAAAATAAAAAAATATTTTTATACATATCACTCATGAAGTAGATCGGCTGCAAATGATTTGAATTCATCATATCAAGTAAATCTAATATATTTTGGAGTCAAGCTCACTAAAAGACTTAGGAGCTTACAAACATCATCGTTAAACTCGATGTATTCCACATTCTATCTATAAAGTTAGGTGTTGGACCACCCCCAACTCCCCCTTCTATAAATTAAGCATTAAACCAACCATATATTCAATTCACCATGACAATATTTATTATCACCACTACTAGTACTGCTCATGCAAGGGACGTATTCCATGTCAAAGAAAAAAGTCAAATAAATGCAACCAAGTCAACATCAGTTCAATATTATAAAAAATGTTGGAGTAAATCAAACTTTTACATATTGTACTTGCTTATTTGTGTACTAAACTAATATTTTTATTTACAACAACAATAATAAATCAAACGAATTTAAGATAAAATTATGAAATCTCATAATCAAATAAAAGAATATATAATTAATCACCAAAAAATCAATAATGTCAGAACTTAGTGGTGAAACAAACACAAATCCAGCGCAAATTCGGCATCGAGAATGTTCTCTTCACTGATGTTTAATAATAAATGCATTAATGCGTCATGAAAAAATTGATTATGTACATTCACAACAATCTGTTTCGATTTGCACAATAGGATGAAAAAAATTCCAACATATATGGTGAAATGCCATATTTAGATTTTATAATAATTAACAATTAATTCCCTAAGAAGTCATTTGTAAATTAGTTTACACAGTAGATTAATTTATATATTACTTCAAGTAGAATTATTTATTAGGGCCAATGCTGTATCTTGTTCTGATCGAGCATCTTGTATTAATTGTTATACCACTTTGTGTTCTTCTGCAAATATTATCTAATTCCTCTTGCACCATAGGATCCACATTCCTGCTGCACAGACCATATCCCAATCTGATTCTTTCTAGCATAATCAATTCCTTTTTTGTCATCTGGTGACATGACTAGTGTGCTGTAGAGACTTTCAATTGAAGTGTTGTATTAGAGATGAAACTACCCTCTTAAATTCCCATCTGGAGACACTCCTAGAGTACCGCAAAAACCTTCAATTGGAGTGTTATATTAGAGTTGCAACTACCCTCTTCTCTTGCCCCTAAAGACACTACATGTTTTCGGCAAATACTTTCAATTGGAGTGTAGTAAAAGGATTGCAACCATCCTCGTCTATCGCCATTTGGAGACACTACTAGTGCACTGCAAAGACCTTCAATTGGAGTGTTGTATTGGGGTTGCAACTACCATCTTCTCTTACCATCTGCAGACACTATTAGAGTGTTGCAAAAACATTCAATTGGAGTGTTGTATTAGAGTTGCAATTACCCTATTCCCTTGCCATTTGGAGACACTACTAGAGTGCTGCAAAGGCCTTCAATTGTAGTGTTGTATTAGGGTTGCAACCACCATATTCTCTTGCCATTTGTAGACACTATTAGAACGATGCAAAGACCTTCAATTGGAGTGTTGTATAAGCTTTGCAACCACCCACTTCTCTTGCCATATGGAGACACTACTTGAGTGCTCCAAAGACCTTCAATTGGAGTGTTGTATTAGGGGTTGCAACCATCCTCTTCTGTTGTCATTTGGAGAAACTACAAGTGCACTGCAAAGAACTTCAATTGGAGTGTTTAATTGGAGTTGCAACTACTCTAGTACTGTCATCGTATGGATAGAGAAGAGGGTAGTTGCAACCCTAATACAATACTCCAATTGAATGTTCTTGCAACACTCTCTTAGTGTCTGTGGACAGCAAGAGAAGAGGGTAGTTGCAACCCCAATACAACACTCCAATTAAATGTCCTTGCAGCACTCTAATAGTGTCTGTTGATGGCAAGAGAAGAGAGTAGTTGCAACCCCAAGAAAACACTTCAATTAAAGGTCTTTGCTGTGCATTAGTAGTTTCTCCAAATGGTAACAAAAGAGAATGATTGACACCCCTAATACAACACTCCAATTGAAGGTCTTTGAATCACTCAAGTAGTGTCCCTATATGGCAACAAAAGTGGGCGGTTGCAAAGCTAATACAACTCTTCAATTAAAGGTCTTTGCAACACTCTTGTAGTGTCTCTAGATGGCAACAGAAGAGGGTAGTTGCAACCCTAATACAACACTCCATTTGAAGGTCTTTGCATCACTCTAATAGTGTCCATAAATGGCAAGATAATATGGTGGTTGCAACCCTAAGACAACACTCCATTTGAAGGCCTTTGCAGAACTCTAGTAGTGTCTCCAACTGGCAAGGGAATAGATTAATTGCAACCCTAATACAACACTCCAATTGAATGTTTTTGCAACACCCTAATAGTGTCTGCTGATGGTAATAGAAGAGGGTAGTTGCAACCCACATACAACACTCAAATTGAAGGTCTTTGCAGCGCACTAGTAGGGTCTCCAAATGGAAACATAACAGGATGGTTGCAACCCTTTTACAACACTTCAATTGAAAGTCTTTGCGGAAAACAAGTAGTGTCTCTAGAGGGCAAGAGAGGAGGATAGTTGCAACTCTAATATAACACTCCAATTAAAGGTCTTTGCAGCATTCTAGGAGTGTCTCCATATGGCAACTTAAGAAGGTAGTTTCATCCCTAATACAACACACCAATTGAAGGTCTCTGCAGTACACTAGTAGTGCCACCAGAGGGCAAAAGAAGAGGGTAGTCACAATCCAAATACAGCACTCCAATAGAAGGTTTGTACCGCACTCTAGCAATGTATATAGATGGCAAGAGGAGAGGGTAGTTGCAACCCAAATACAACATTCCAATTGAAGCCTTTGCAGCACTATAGTAGTGTCTTCAAATAGCAAGGGAATTAGGTAATTGCTACCTAATACAACACTCCAATTGGAAGTTTATGTAGTACAAAAGTGGTGTGTCCATATGGCAATAGAAGAGAGTTGTTGCAACACTAAAACAACACTCCAATTGAAGGTGTCACACCCCAGATTTTTACCATCCAGAGCGTGATTATAACATCATCATTGCACTTTTCCTTGGCCCATCAACCTACGTCACCAGCAGAAAGGAAAAACAAAATACAAACTGAGTCAGCTACAAAGTTTATTAACCGGTTATTTAACAACAATTCAAACAGACCGGATTAATCCACACAAATACACATTAAATTATGCATGCATATTTAACCGGCAATAGCACGTCAGTCTAGGTTATCCGTAAAACAAGTCACATCATATTCACACATGTGTAATCCCTGCCACAGGCGATTCCCACATTCTCATAACACAATTCCTTTAAACCGCCAATCCAATGGAAAATCCATCCAACATTGGAAGGCCGCCAACCCACTGGGAAATCCAACCAACAGTGGGAGGCTACAATCACCATTCAAATTCCAACCTCAGACCCGCTATCCCATTAAATATGTCATCATAATCCAATATGCAATACCAATATTCAAATCAACCATACAAATCAAAAACACAAAATATAGAGAAGTCTGGTTACCTGATAGCGAGAAATTCAGAATTTCAAGTCAGATTGCAATGATAGTTCATACTCATGGCGACGTTTTCAAAATTCAACTCTGACATACATATTTTTTTCTTGATCGAGGAAAAGAGGAGCGGGAGGTATGGTGCGAGAGGGAATTCCTCTTTGATTTTTAGCAATGTCCCACTGCTAATTCTATTCTTTAATTAACATATAGAGAGATCATGGGCGGTTTTCAGACTAGAAACAAATTAATTATTTCTTAGTATTCGATGGTATCTTTAAATGGGTTTTGCATTGGACACAAATCAGAGAGTGGGTTAGCGGTTTCAGAAAGAATTGAAGGGGTTCGGTAATTAAATAAAAGATGGAAGGGTACGGTTATCATTTATGCAGATGCCACGAATGGCCGCATGGTAAGGGATGCCATCTTAATTCCCTTTTTTTTTAAACAGAGATGAATATATTTAATATTATAAAAATTATCTTTAAGCATAAATAATTATAACTCAAAATTTTCAGAATGTTACAGAAGGTCATTGCAGCACTGTAGTTGTGTCGTCGTATGGATAGAGAAGAGGGTAGTTGCAACCCTAATACAACACTCCAATTAAATGTTCTTGCAGCACTCTAATAGTGTTTGTAGACTGCAAGAGAAGAAAGTAGTTGCAACCCCAATACAACACTCCAATTGAATGTCCTTCCGGCACTCTAATAGTGTCTGTAGATGGAAAAAGAAGAGGGTAGTTACAACCCCAAGAAAACACTCCGATTGAATGTTTTTGCAGTGCACAAGTAGTTTCTCCAAATGGCAACAGAAGAGGATGGTTGCAACCCCTAATACAACATTGTAATTGAAGGTCTTTGGAGCACTCAAGTAGTGTCTCCATATGTCAAGAGAAGTGGATGGTTGCAAAGCTAATACAACTCTCCAATTGAAGGCCTTTGCAGCACACTCTAGTTGTTTGTCTAGATGGCAACTGAAAAGGATAGTTGCAACTCTAATACAACACTAAGACAACACTCCAATTGATGGCCTTTGCAGCACTCTATTAGTGTCTCCAAATGGCAACAGAAGAGGATGGTTGCAACCCTTTTACAAACTCTCCAATTGACAGTCTTTGCATAAAACAAGTAGTGTCTTTGGAGGGCAAGAGATGAGGGTAGTAGCAACCCCAACACAACACTCCAATTGAAGGTCTTTGCAGAATCTCCAAATGACAATAGAAGAGGATGGTTGCAACCCTTTTACAACACTCCAATTGAAAGTCTATGCAGAAAACAAGTAGTGTCTCTAAAGGGAAAGAGAAGAGGGTAGTTGCAACCCAAATATAACACTCGAATTGAAGGTCTTTGCGGCACTCTAGGAGTGTCTCTAGATGGCAACTTAAGAGGATAGTTTTATCACTAGTACAACACTCCAATTGAAGGTCTCTGCATCACACTTGTAGTGTCACCAGATGGCAAAAGAAAAGGGTGGCCACAACCCTAATACAACACTACAATGGAAGGTCTGTGCTGCACTCTAACAGTGTCTCTAGATGGCAAGAGAAGAAGGTAGTTGCAACCCAAATGCAACATTCCAGTTGAAGGTCTTTGCAGCACTCTAGTAGTGTCTTCAAATGGCAAGGGAATTAGGTAATTGCTCCCGAATACAACACTCCAATCGAAAGTCTTTGCAACACAAAAGTGGTGTCTCTAGATGGCAAGAGAAGTGGATTGTTGCATCACTAAAACAACACTCCAATTGAAGGTTATTGCAGCACTGTAGTTGTGTCGTCGTATGGATACAGAAGAGGGTAGTTGCAACCCTAATACAACACACCAATTGAATGTTCTTGCAGCACTCTAATAGTGTATGTGGACAGCAAGAGAAGAGGGTAGCTGCAACCCCAATACAACGCTCCAATTAAATGTCCATGCGGCACTCTAATAGTGTCTGTAGATGGAAAGAGAAGAGGGTAGTTCCAACCCTAAGAAAACAATCCAATCGGAGGTCTTTGCAGCGCACTAGTAATTTCTCCAAATGGCAACAGAAGAGGATGGTTGCAACCCCTAATACAACACTCCTATTGATGGTCTTTGGAGAACTCGAATAGTGTCTCCATATTGCAAGAGAAATTGGTGGTTACAAAGCTAATACAACTCTTCAATTGAAAGTATTTGCAGCACTCTAGTAGTATCACTAGATGGCAACAAAAGAGCATAGTTGCAAACCGAATACAACACTCCAATTGAAGGCCTTTGCAGCACTCTTGTAGTGTTTCCAAATGACAAGGGAATAGGGTAATTGCAACCCTAATACAACACTCCAATTGAATATTTTGCAACACTCTAATAGTGTCTGCAGATTACAACAGAAGACGATAGTTGCAACCCCAACACAACACTCCAATTGAAGGTCTTAGTGTCTCCAAATGGTAACAGAAGAGGATGGTTGCAATCCTTTTACAACACTGCAATTGAAATTCTTTGTAGAAAACAAGTAGTGTCTCTAAAGGGCAAGAGAGAAGGGTAGTTGCAACCCTAATATAATACTCCAATTGAAGTTCTTTGCAGTGCACCAGTAGTGTCTCCAAATGGCAACAGAAGAGGTTGCAAACCTTTTACAATACTCCAATTGAAAGTTTTTGCATAATACAAGTAGTGTTTCTAGAGGGCAAAAGAAGAGGGTAGTTGCAACCCTAATATAACAATCCAATTGAAGGTCTTTGCGGCACTCTAAGTGTGTCTCCAGATGGCAACTTAAGAGGGTAGTTTCATCCCTAGTACAACACTCCAATTGAAGGTCTCTGTAGCACATTAGTAGTGTCACTAGATGACAAAAGAAGAGGGTGGTCACAATCCTAATACAACACTACAATGGAAGGTCTTTCCCGCACTCTAGCAATGTCTCTAGATGGCAAGAGGAGGGTAGTTGCAATAGCAAGAGAAAAAGGTAGTTGCAACCCCAATACAACACTTCATATTGAATGTCCTTGCAGAACTCTAATAGCGTCTGTAGATGGAAAGAGAAGATGCTAGTTGCAACCCCAATACAACACTCCATATTGAATATCCTTGCAGAACTCTAATAGCGTCTCTAGATGGAAAGAGAAGAGGGTAGTTGCAACCCCAAGAAAACAATCCAATCGGAGGTCTTTGCAGCGCACTAGTAGTTTCTCCAAATAGCAACAGAAGAGGATGGTTGAAACCCCTAATACAACACTCCAATTGATGGTCTTTGAAGCACTCTTATAATGTCTCCATATGGCAAGAGAAGTGGGTGGTTGCAAAGCTAATACAACTCTGCAATTGAAAGTCTTTGCAGCACTCTAGTAGTGTCTCTAGATGGCTACAAAAGAGGATGATTCCAACCCTTTAACAACACTCGAATTGAAGGTCTTGGCGGCACTCTAGGAGTATCTCCAGATGACAACTTAAGAGGGTAGTTTCATTCCTAGTACAATGCTCCAATTGAAGGTGTCTGCAGCACACTAGTAGTAGTGTCATCATATGGCAAAAGAATGTCACAACCCTAATACAACACTACAATGGAAGGTCTGTGCCGCACTCTAGCAGTGTCGCAAGATGGCAAGAGAAGAGAGTAGTTGCAACCTAAATACAACATTCCAATTGAAGAACTTTGCAGAACTCTAGTAGTGTCTTCAAATGGCAAGGGAATTAGGTAATTGCTACCCTAATACAACACTCCAATTGAAAGTCTTTGCAGCACAAAAGTTGTGTCTCCAGATGGCAAGAGGAGGGTTGTTGCAACACTAAAACAACACTCAAATTAAATGTCATTGCAGATGGCAAGAGAAGAGGGTAGTTGCAAACCCAATACAACACTCCAATTGAAAGTCTTTGCAGCGCACTACTAGTGTCTCCAAATGGCAACAGAAGAGGACGATTGCAACCCTTTTACAACACTCCAATTGAAAGTATTTATCAAGTAGTGTCTCAAGAGGGCAAGAGAAGAGCGGTAGTTGCAACCCTAATATAACACTCCAATTGAAGGTCTTTGCGGAACTCTAAAAGTGTCTCTAGATGGCAACTTAAGAGTAGTTTCATCCCTAGTACAACACTCCAATTGAAGGTCTCTGCTGTACACGAGTAGTGTCACCATATGGCAAAAGAAGAGGGTCGTCACAACCCTAATACAACACTACAATGGAAGGTCTTTGTCGCACTCTAGCAGTGTCTCTAGATGGCAAGAGAAGAGGGTAGTTGCAACCCCAATACAACACTCCAATTGAATGTCCTTGCAGCACTCTAATAGTGTCTGTAGATGGAAAGATAAGAGGGTAGTTGCAACCCTAAGAAAACAAGCCAATCGGAGGTCTTCGCAGCGCACTCGTAGTTTCCCCAAATAGCAGTAAAAAGAGGATGGTCGCAACCCCTAATACAACACTCCAATTGATGGTCTTTGGAGCACTCGAATAGTGTCTCCATATGGCAAAAGAAGTGGGTGGTTGTACAGCTAATACAACTCTCCAATTGAAAGTCTTTGCACCACTATAGTAGTGTATCTTGATGGCGACAGAAGAGGGTAGTTGCAACCCCAATACAACACTCCAATTGAAGGCCTTTACAACACTCTAGTAGTGTCTCCAGAGGGCAAGGGAATAAGGTAATTGCAACGCTAATACCACACTCCAATTGCAACACTCTAATAGTGTCTGCAGATGGTAAGAGAAGAGGGTAGTTGCAACCCCAATACAACACTCTAATCAAATGTCTTTGCATCGCACAAGTAGTGTCTCCAAATGGCAACTAGAAGATGATGGTTGCAACCCTTCTACAACACTCCAATTGAAAGTCTTTGCAGAAAACAAGTAGTGTCTCTTGGTGGCAAGAGAAGAGGGTAGTTGCAACCTAAATATAAACACTCCAATTGAAGGTCTTTGCGGCACTCTAGGAGTGTCTCCAGATGGCAACTTAAGTGGGTAGTTTCATCCCAAATGCAACACTCCAATTTAAGGTCTCTGAAGCACACTAGTAGTGTCACCAAATGGCAAAAGAAGAGGGTGGTCAAAACCCTAATACAACACTACAATGGTAGGTCTTTGCCGCACTCTAGCAGTGTCTCTAGATGGCAAGAGAAGAGGGTAGTTGCAACTAAAATAAAACTTTTCAATTGAAGGTTTTTGGAGAACTCCAGTAGGGTCTTCAAATGGCAAGGGAATTAAGCAATTGCTACCCTAATACAACACTCCAATTGAATGTTTTTGCAGCACAAAAGTGGTGTCTCCATATGGCAAGAGAAGAGGGTAGTTGCAACACTAAACAACACTCCAATTGTCATCGTATGGTAAGAAAAGAGGGTAGTTGCAACCCTAATACAACACTCCAATTGAATGTCCATGGAGCACTCTGATAGTGTCTGTAGACTGCAATAGAAGGGTAGTTGCAACCGCAATACAACACTACAATTGAATATCCTAGCACCACTCTAATAGTGTCTGTAGATGGAAAGAGAAGAGGGTAATTGCAAACCCAAAAAAACACTTCAAATGAAGGTCTTTGAAGCACTCAAGTAGTGTCTCCATATGGCAAAGGAATAGGGTAATTGCAACCCTAATACAACACTCCAATTGAATGCTTTTGCATCGCTCTAATAGTGTGTGCAGATGGTAAGAGAAGAGGGTAGTTGCAACCCCTAATACAACACTCCAATTGAAGGTCCATGCAGCGCACTAGTAGTGTCTCCAAATGGCAACAGAAGAGGGTAGTTGCAACCCCTAATACAACACTCCAATTGAAGGTTTTTCGAGCACTCAAGTATTGTCTCTAGATGGCAAGAGAAGTGGGTGGTTGCAAAGCTTATACAACTCTTGAATTGAAGGTCTTTGCAGCACTCTAATAGTGTCTCCAAATAGCAAGGAAATAGGGTAATTGCAACCCTAATACAACACTCCAATTGAATGTTTTTCCAACACTCTTATAGTGCCTGCAGATGGTAAGAGACGAGGGTAGTTGCAATCCCATTACTACACTCCAATTGAAGGTCTTTGCAGCACACAAGTAGTGTCTCCAAATGGCACCAAAAGAGGATGGTTGCAACCCTTTTACAACACTCCAATTGAAAGTTTTTGCAGAAAACAAGTAGTGTCTCTAGGGGCAAGAGTAGAGTTTAGCGACAACCCTGATAGAACACTCTAATTGAAGATCTTTGCGGCACACTAGGAGTGTCTCCAGATAGCAACTTAAGATGGTAGTTTCATCTCTAATACAACACTCCAATTGAAGGTGTCTACAGCACACTAGTAGTGTCACCAGATGGTAAAGGAAGAGGTGGTCACAACCATAATACCACACTACGATGGTCTTTGACGCACTCTAGCAGTGTCTATAGATGGCAAGAGAAGAGGGTAGCTGCAACCCAAATAAAACATTCCAATTGAAGGTTTTTCCAGCACTCTAGTAGTGTCTTCAAATGGCAAGGGAATTAGGTAATTGCTTCCCTAATAAAACAGTTGAATTAAATGTTTTTGCAACACAAAAGTGGTGTCTCCAGATGGCAAGAGAACAGGGTTGTTGCAACACTAAAACAACACTCCAATTGGAGGTCATTGCAGCACTGTAGTTGTGTCATCGTATGGATAGAGAAGAGGGTAGTTGCAACCCTAATACAACACTCCAATTGAATGTTCTTGCAGCACTCTAATAGTGTTGTAGACTGCAAGAGAAGAAAGTTGTTGCAACCCCAATACAACACTCCAATTGAATGTCCTTGCGGCCCTCTAATAGTGTCTGTAGATGGAAAAAGAAGAGGGTAGTTGCAACCCCAAGAAAACACTCCGATTGAATGTCTTTGAAGTGCACTAGTAGTATCTCCATATGGCAACAGAAGAGGATGGTTGCAACCCCTAATAAAACACTCCAATTGAAGGTCTTTGGAGCACTCAAGTAGTGTCTCCATATAGCAAGAGAAGAGCTTAGTTGCAACTCTAATATAACACTCCAATTGAAGGTCTTTGCGGCACTGTAGGAGTGTCTCCAGATGCCAACTTAAGTGGGTAGTTTAATCCCTAATACAACACTCCATTTGAAGGTCTCTGCAGCACACTAGTAGTATCACCAGATGGCAAAAGAAGAGGGTGGTCACAATTCTAATACAACACTCCAATAGAATGTCTTTCGAGCACTCTAATAGTGTCTCTAGATAGAAAAAAGAAGAGGGTAGTTGCAACCCCAATACAACACTCCAATTGATTGTCCTTGTAGCACTCTAATAGGGTCTACAGATGGGAAGAAAAGACGGTAGTTGCAACCCTAAGAAAACACTCCAGTTAAAGGTCTTTGCAACGCACTAGTAGTTTCTCCAAATGACAACAAAAGAGGATGGTTGCATCTCCTAATAAAACACTCCAATTGAAGGTATTTGCGGCACTCTAGTAGTGTCTCTAGATGGCAACAGAAGATGGTAGTTCCAACCATACTACAAAACTCCAATTGAAGGTTTTTGCATCACTCTAATAGTGTCTACAAATAGCAAAAGAATATGGTGGTCGCAACCCCAACAAAACACTCAAATTAAGGTAAAAGAAAAGGGTGGTCACAACCCAAATACAACACTAAAATGAAAGGTCTTTGTCGCACTGTAGTAGTGTCTCTAGATAGCAAGAGAAGAGGGTAGTTGCAACTCAAATAAAACATTCCAATTGAAGGTCTTTGCAGCACTCTAGTAGTGTCTTCAAATGGCAAGGGAATTAGGTAATTGCTACCCTAATACAACACTCCAATTGAATGTTTTTGCAGCACAAAAGTGGTGTCTCCAGATGGCAAGAGAAGAGGGTAGTTGCAATACTAAAACAACACTCCAATTGAAGGTCATTACAGTACTCTAGTAGTGTCGTCGTATGGAGAGAGAAGACGGTAGTTGCAACCCTAATACAACACTCCAATTGAATGTCCTTGGAGCACTCTAATAGTGTTTGTAGACTGCAAGAAAAGAGGTTAGTTGCAACCCCAATACAACACTCTAATTGAATGTCTTTGCAGCACTCTAATAGTGTCTGTAGATGAAAAGAGAAGAGGGTAGTTGCAACGCACTAGTAGTTTCTCCAAATGGCAACAGAAGAGGATGGTTCCAACCCCTAATACAACACTCCAATTGAAGGTTTCTTGGAGCACTCATGTAGTGTCTGCAGATGGCAAGAGAAGTGGGTGGTTGCAAAGCTTATACAACTCTCCAATTGAAGGTCTCTGCAGCACTCTAGTAGTGTCTCTAGATGGCAACAGAAGAGGGTAGTTCCAACCATAATACAACACTCCAATTGAAGGTTTTTGCATCACTCTAACAGTGTCTACAAATAGCAAGAGAATATGGTAGTTGCAACCCCAAGAAAACACTCGAATTGAAAGTTTTTGCAACGCATTAGTAGTTTCTCCAAATGGCTATAGAAGAGGATGGCTGCAACCCCTAATACAACACTCTAATTGAAGGTATTTGGAGCACCCAAATAGTGTTTCCAAATGGCAAGAGAAGTGGGTGGTTGCAAATCTTATACAACTCTCCAATTGAAGCTCTTCGCAGCACTCTAGTAGGGTCTCTAGATGGCAACAGAAGAGGGTAGTTGCAACCATAATACCAATTGAAGGTCTTTGCATCACTCTACTAGTGTCTATTAATGGCAAGAGAATATGGTGGTTGCAACCTTAAGAAAACACTCCAATTGAAGGTCTTTGCAGCGCATTAGTAGTTTCTCCAAATGGCAATAGAAGAGGATGATTGCAACCCCTAATACAACACTCCAATTGAAGGTCTTTGGGGCACTCAAGTAGTGTCTCCAGATGGCAAGAGAAGTGGGTGGTAGCAAAACTTATACAACTCTCCAATTGAAGCTCTTTGTAGTACTTTATTAGTGTCTCTAGATGGCAACAGAAGAGGGTAGTTGCAACCATAATACAACACTCCAATTGAAGGTCTTTGGAGCACTCAAGTAGTGTCTCCAGATGGCAAAAGAAGTGGGTGGTTGCAAACCTTATACAACTCTCCAATTGAATGTTTTTCCAACACTCTAATAGTACTTGCAGATGGTAAGAGAAGAGGGTAGTTGCAACCCTTACTACACTCCAATTGAATGTCTTTGCAACGCACAAGTAGTGTCTCCAAATGGCAACAGAAGAGGATGGTTGCAACCCTTTTACAACAATCCAATTGAAAGTTTTTACAGAAAACAAGTAGTGTCTATAGTAGGCAAGAGAAGAGGGTAGTTGGTTGCACTCTTGATATAACACTCCAATTGAAGGTCTTTGCAACACTCTAGGAGTGTCTCCATATGGCAACTTAAGAGGGTACTTTCATCCCTAATACAACACTCCAATTGAAGGTCTCTGAAACACACTAGTAGTGTCACCAGATGGCAAAAGTAGAGGGTGGTCACAACTCTAATACAACACTACAATGGAAGGTCTTTGCCGCACTCTAGCAGTGTCTCTAGATGGCAAGAGAAGAGGGTAGTTCCAACCCAAATAAAACATTCCAATTGAAGGTCTTTGCAGCACTCTATTAGTGTCTTTAAATGGCAAGGGAATTAGGTAATGGCTACCCTAATACAACACTCCAATTGAATGTTTTTGCAGCACAAAAGTGGTGTCTTGTTGTGTATTTTGGGTATAGAAATATGTGGGTCAATTTGTATTACACTCTATGCTTTAAATTTATAAAACCTTAATACACAATGATAGATTGGTTGCAAGCATACAACCTATCCTTGTAGTAAAATAGGTATCGATCCAAAGATAACGGGAGAAATTACTTTCTACTAAATGATTAATTCTAAAATAATGCAATTTAAGTAAATGGGGGGGGGGTTTGTTGAAAACTGAAATGGTGGGTTCAATACCCGAATTGGAGTTGAAACAAGACAAAACAATTCTAAACAAATAATAAAAATGAGTTTGTAATCAAAGAGATGGAATCTAAGGGCTATCGACTCTCAATCCCTTGATCAAATTCACATTTACTTGGTTTCTAAATTCATGTTTGTAATTTTGGGGTTTCTAAACCTAATATGTCATGAAGGGTCACTTTCGTAAATTAATGACGTGTCTAGATAGTTCGAATTTCACGATTAAGTTCCTCACCCTAATTATCTAGACCATAAGCACATGTTTAGCCTAATTTATTCTCAAGTATCGACACTTCACGATTAAGTTCTTCATACCAAAATTCAGTTCAATTTTAGGAGTCCCAATTGAATATGAGGCTTCATGATTAAGTCATTCACCTCAATTCAACCATTGTTCTTGTGATTCCGGACTGAGAAATAGATTTGGTCATTTCTAATCTCAATCCTAGAATTATTCATGCAAATAATTTGGTTCTATCAATTCTTTGATCCTAACACCTTAAGTTGGTTAAACCTAAGCGGGACACTAATTAACAAATCACAAATTACTTAAGCACATGAATTATAAAATTAACAAGACCAATCAATTAAAAAACAATCATCACATAGAAATATTATCCAAGTAAGATAGAATCTAATACAAGTTCATGATTTTAGCCTAAGCCCCTAGAGAGGAATCTAGCCCCTCATGGGTGCAACAACATCCAAGAGATACAAAAGAGAAAACATGACCTAAAAACTTAGATAAACAAATAAAAGAAGAGAATACACCAATCTCCTAGTTTGCTGCTCCTGTCTTCAGTATTTGCTCGCTTGAATCAGCCTTCAATCCGTCAATCCAAAAGCCTTTGATTTGTGGAGAAGAGAGAATCAAAAATGGAGAGGTTTAGAAGAAATAGAACTTAGGAACAAGGTGGAAGATGAGATCCTTTCTCCTGCTGCCTCCCTGCTATTAAATAGTAATTTTCGTGCCTCTGGGAGCAAGCAAACTAGATCTGGAAGTGAATCGGGCGAAGTTGGTAATAAAATATGTCCAAATCTAGGCTGGTGCGGCCATTGGTGTGGCTGCACAAAATTCTACATTCCGAATTTGGATTTGTTTCCTTCATAAAAGTTGTAGATATTTTTGTCCTGATTCTGTCAAGCTTTGATTCACCCAAATCGGAGTTCGTATGACCAAGATATGACCAAAATACGAACTGTGTGTCGGCAGCTGTAATTCTGTGCGACCCGTTGTGCGGCCCGCACGAAATTCTTGTACAGGCCGCAAAACTCTCTGGATTTCTGTGAAACTGAACTTCAAATGGGCATAGATCATCATCCGTAACTCCGTTTTCAGTGTTCTACCACTTTTCAGAAAGCTTGCGAGAAGATCTACAATTTGCTCCATTTCCTGTAATTTAAATAGACTTTGGCAGTAACTTGGTTCTTGGCATATTTTAACACAAATTTACACTAAAATACAAGGAAATTGACTTAGTTTTTTAGGTTAAACCTTAATCAAAAGTATATATAATTGAGGCTTATCATGTCTCCAGATGGCAAGAGAGGAGGGTAGTTGCAATACTAAAACAACACTCCAATTGAAAGTCATTACAACACTCTAGTAGTGTCGTCGTATGGGGAGAGAAGATGGTAGTTCCAACCCTAATGCAACACTCCAATTGAATGTCCTTGGAGCACTCTGATAGTGTTTGTAGACTGCAAGAGAAGAGGGTAGTTGCAACCCCAAGACAACACTCCAATTGAATGTCCTTGCAGCACTCTCATAGTGTCTGTAGATGGAAAGAGAAGAGCGTAGTTGCAACGCACTAGTAGTTTCTCCAAATGGCAACAGAAGAGGATGGTTGCAACCCCTAATACAACACTCCAATTGAAGGTCTTTGGAGCACTCAAGTAGTGTCTCCAGATGGCAAGAGAAGTGGGTGGTTGCAAAGCTTATACAACTCTCCAATTGAAGCTCTTCGCAGCACTCTAGTAGTGTCTCTAGATGGCAACAGAAGATGGTAGTTGCAACCATAATACAACACTCCAATTGAAGGTCTTTTTTATTACTCTAATAGTGTCTACAAATGGCAAGAGAATATGGTGGTTGCAACCCTAATACCACACTCCAATTGAAGGCCTTTGCAGCACTCTAGTAGTGTCTCCAAATGGCAAAGGCATAGGGTAATTGCCTGTTAGTTTGTAATAATCTAGAAGTCAATAATACGATAAATTTGTTATATAAAGCTTTGTTCATGAATTGAATGTTTAATCATTTTGTTACCTTGAGTATTATTGAATTTATGAATCATTTCGAGTTCATGACTGGAATTGTGAAACTTCATAATATAGATGATAATACTCTTAAAAGTCTCTAACCAAGGTAATTAGCAGGAACACTAATTACCGCGATAAGGTTAGTGTGTGGATTAAATGATGGTTAAGTTTTACAAACCATAGACAAAGAGTTGTCATTTTAATCACACAGATACATGTTAGAGAACATGATATTTGACAGACCCCAAATGAAACATTAAATGGAATTGTGTTTGTGTCATTAATGTTTTCATTTTAGTGTTAAGTTCTAAAGTATGAGATATTCATTTTTCCTACATAAGAAATGTATATGTGTGATTGCTATCTAACGCTATCCGTAAAAAGTAGCTATAAGGATAGTTCTTCGGTATACATAGCTTATGCGGAGGAAAAGATGGTTTATCAAAAGTACTATTGTCCCTCGTATCTCAATACGAGCTATAGAGTCATTGGGCCCCTTGATAGAATATGATTATCTGGATCCAGTATGATTACAAGAGTAAACATATTTGATAATCTATTCAGGATCAAGAAAAGATTAAGTTTTCAAGGATGACACACACCTACCTTGAAACTAATCTGATAGCTATGAGACAAAAGAATTAACACGAAGTAAATTGTTTACTGGATCGTGATATTGTACCGTACAGCATCATCTGTGTAATTGGTGTCATAATGTACTTGCCAGGTGCCACCTATGATTATAGAAGTTAGAACAGTTCTAATTCTATTTACCAACATAACACAGATCCTATCGGGTCACACCAATAGGAAAGTAATCAGAGAAATTTTATGATTAATTATAAAGTGTTATAATTAAGAATAAAATATATGTCATGGAGATGACATGCTTAAACCGAATTAAATTTATAACCGTGTATGACACGTCGTATAAATTTATCGCAAACGCAAGAAATACAGTTATTCAGAATAATTGTATATATATATATAAGGATTAAAATATTAATTATGAATTAATATTTTGGATCAAAAAGTCCAATTTGAATTTAGGCCTTAATTAAATTTAGAATTTAATTAAAAGCCTAAATTAAATTAATTAATTAAATGAAAATGTTTAATTAAAATATATTAAACAAATTTGGCAAATTCAAATTTGATTTGGCTTCTAAAACCGCCATATGTATGGAACCGACCTTATATGGTTATAAATAGAAAGGAAATGTGAGAGAAAATTAATAAGTTCATTCCAAGTCCAAATCAAAGTACGAATCAGAATCTGATTCGATTCGTATCTAATTTTCTCTCTCAAATAGTGATTTGCAGAAAATCTGATTATCCATATATATATTTTTGCGAGAATAAAAGTTATTCTTGTGAATAGTGTTTTGTCAGAAATTTCGTACTTTCGGTGAATAGTGATTTACCGAAAACCGCGACTTTTCGAATACCGTTGGTATAGTATTTCTGGCAAAAGAAATACCAACTCTCTGGTAGTTCCTGGTGGATAACCGATAGAGGCACTATATTTTTGGTGCTTGCTTAGCCGGGTCAGACAGTCGGGTCAGACTGCATTCCAATTTGAATTTGGAAGCAAGGTAAAGAAATGTTATATTAATCTATTTAATTGTTAAATAGATTTAATCTTTTAGAAATCAATCAAAGGAGTAGATCTATAAACTGATTAAAATACAAGTAAATACGGTTTTACTACTTTGGGTCTATACAGGATTAATCTGGTATGTAACTCTCGGTTATTATCCGACATACTACTTAATCTATGATCTGAATTAGTAAAGTTTTACTTACGGTTTTTAATCTAAGAAAAGGATTGAGCAGGTATGTAACTCTCGGTAGATTATCCAACATACCACTTCAATCCTTTTGGCTTAAGTTAGAAGTAAAATTTTGTTTTACAGTCTTTCCGCAGCTTAAGCCTAATGGCTTTGGGTAGCCTCAAAACCCTACATTGCCACCCTAATACAACACTCCAATTGAAGGTTTTTGCAACACTCTAATAGTGTCTGTAGATGGTAAGAGAAGATGGTAGTTGCAACCCCAATACAACACTCTAATTGAAGGTCTTTGCAGCGCACTAGTAGTGTCTCCAAATAGCAATAGAAGAGATGGTTGCAACCCTTTTACAACACTCCAATTGAAAGTCTTTGCAGAAAACAAGTAGTGTCTCTCGGGGGCAAGAGAAGAGGGTAGTTGCAATCCTAATATAACACTCCTATTGATGGTCTTTGTGGCACTCTAGGAGTGTCTCTAGATGGCAACTTAAGAGGGTAGTTTCATCCCTAATACAACACTTCAATTGAAAGTCTCGCACACTAGTAGTGTCACCAGATGGGAAAAGAGGAATTAATTTTGAACGCCTGAACACTTGCAAAACTGATGTAATGTGAAATAATTATGCTAGAAAGAATTGGATTCTTACATTGCAACATTTCTTTGCATAGTTATCAACAATACTCGGAGATGTAGTTAGCAACAATACTCAGAGATGTAGTTATCAACACTTTAACTTTATATGATGAGGAGTTGGGTTGATAAATATCAATACTTTTCAATTGTGATTAAATGGGTTTAGTATTTGTATGAAACTTTGATTTGTTGTCTTCTTAATTTGTTAAATATTAGTATTACTGTATAACATATTTTACTATATAAATATTCCTACGTCAACGTTTCATACAATCTCCAAAAAGAGATGAACACTTCGTGGATTACATGTTAAGTGCTGGGCTTAGCTACTCCATGGAGTAAAACGACTTGGTGCTCCACGCCTCATTATTTTCATTTTGAAAATCCAAACGGCCGATCCGAACCGCTCAAGTTGTTCTCCATATTGATATGTGCTTGGAGACCAAATTTTACATTTTTTGTAATTTTTTTACTATTTATTAAGCCACTTTGAAAATCACTGATCCGGCGGTCCAGAAATTTTTACTGTTTTTTACTGTTCACCCGGATTTTCAGATTTTCAAAGTGGCTTAATAAATAGTAAAAAAATTCCAAAAAATGTAAAATTTGGTCTCCAAATACATTTCAATATGAAGAACATGTTGGAAGGTTCGAATTGACTATTTGAACTTTGAAAATGAAGATATGGCGTGGAGTACAAAGTCGTTTTACTCCATGGAGTAGCTAAGTCCATCTCTACATGTTAATACCATCAATCTCCAAAAAGAGATTTGTAGCAAAATATGTTCCTATAACAATATGTTGATAAAAATACTCTACAACGTAAATATCCGCACATCAATGCACATGTATTAATACTTTTCAAATTACATATTAATACAATCAAGCGCCAACCAAAGTCATTTATAAAAAAATGTTAAACCAACATATTTTACAATGTAATAATTCATACTTCAGTTATAAGTATGAATACTTTCCTCAGTACCTATCAATACGTTCAAGCATCAAGTAGATTAACTGATTAAAGTTACTTTACAACATAACAATTCACGCTTCAATGCGTATGTATGAATACTAAAAATTTTAGATATTGATATTTTTATTAGAAATACTTGATATCTTAGGTATGAATACTTGATATATTATATATTAATACTTGCGCGCATAGGCATACTTGTGCCCAGTTTTTTTAGAAATATGGTAGGTATCTTAGGTATTAATACTTGCATTACGAGGTGTAAATAATTTTTAGACGTAGTATGAATACTTGCTCGACGAGTTATGAATACTTTCCCTTTTATTTAGTTTAGGTTTCTTACTATTTTATTCTCTGGTGGGTATTTTTTTTCTACTTTTTTTTTAGTTTAGGTTTTTCTTATTTTTTCCTTCTTTGGTTAGTTTTTTTTTTCTTTGCTAAAATGTTTATAGTACTTAATTAGTTGTGTTTTGCATTTGATGGATTATGATTTCTTATTATTTCAAGTGACGTCTGCGGTCCCCTCCCTTCAATGTAGGTACTGGTTCCCCCAGGTAGTTAATGCATGGAGCACATTTAGGGGTTTCTCAGGAATATTATACAACATAAAAATTCACACTTCAATACGTAAGTATGAATACTTGATATTTTAGAAATGAACGTTTACAACAATTACAACACTGACACTTGTGATGGTCGTTATACATCCACTTGTCCTTAGTTTCTGTGTGTGGTCCCTATCGTGGTTACACATACGCTTTTACGCTTGTGGTCCCCGTAGATGTCGCTTTCAAGTGACGTCTACGGTCCCCCCAGGTCGGTAGTGGTCCCTAGGTAGTTAATGCCCAATACATGTCTGTGGATTTCTCATAAATACTTTACAACATAAATGTTTACACTTTACTAAGTATGAACACTTGCTCGACGAGATATAAATACTTGCACATCAAGGTATGAATACTTGAACGACGAAAAACACAAAAGTATTTCATCATGGATCTCATTTGAAAGAGAAAATTACGTAGAAGACGTTTGTGATTTTAGATTCGTAAAATTCTTCATAAATTGTCAGAAATATTGATGAGATTTAAACAAATAAACAAAATCTACTTATAAAAACGTGTAAAAGATAAGTGTGTGAAAAAGGAAAATAAAGTTGATGTCCAGTTTTTTTTTAAATACTTGATGTCTTAGATATGAATACTTAATATATTATATAGTAATACTTGCACGCATAAGTATCCATACATGCGTGCTCCAGTTGTAATTTTTTACGAATATAAGTGGTCCCAAGTAGTTAGTGGTCCCCCCAGTTAGTTAGCGGTCCCTGTTATACTTTATGCATCAGTTAGCCAGGGAGCATTTAAGGGACAAAATGGAGGGAGGAGACTGTTAGTCGCTCCCGATTAATTATACTGATTAATTATGATAACGACTTGTGGTTCCAACACTATTGGTATCGAAAAGTGGCCCATTGTCGGCCCAATTGGAATCTCAAAATAATTTTCCAATTTCATCTATCTGGTTTTGAATCTATTGGATTTGAGTTTCCATATTCAAAATTAGTACCCGCTTTATGTAGGTCTTATTGGGCTATTGGACTGTGAACATTATACATAGCTTAGACATAATTAATGCCACTGAATCGTCAACATCTCTTGCCTTTCTTCTAACTCGACTATATATTCCCTTTAATAGAGTTTATGCCGCGTATTGACCTAACACCAACTATTGTGGAGTCAATGGATGTAAAATTCTTTCCTTTTACAAAGAGCAAAAAAGAGAAACTTTGTGTGTTCATTCATCAATCCCTTATAGTTACTTAACTGTCCATTTAATTATTTATTAACAATATCTCCATTTCATTATTAAGCACATTGGGTGTTTTTATGTGTAGAAGTCTAAATTTAGTTAAAAACATACTCACCACGCGTACTGCCACACGATACGTTACAAGTAATACCAAGAATTGAGCAAATGGAATTAGCATTAAATATTTATTACCATATCTCTCTCCAACTTTAATTGGTGCATAAAAAGATTTATTTCCGATTTAGACAGATAGCATATCTCATTTCCGAATTTCCTACCTCTTATTCATTTTTGGAGGAGAACAAAAAAGACATATTATTGATTTATTTTCCAGCAGCTTTTCATATTTAATTTAATTGAATTATAACACAAAAATTGTGTATGCACTGACATGCAAAGAATGTTGTTGTATTAAAACAGTCATTTGTTGTTGTTTCTTTTATTATTATTTATTATTTGCCTCTCTATGTTAAATCTTATAATATGTCCCGTTGCAACGCACAGGTACGATACTAGTTTATATATATGTATGTTAAATAGAAATACAAAATTATTTATTAAAATCATGGTTCGAAACTCGGAATCGGAATCGGAATCGGATGAATCGGCCAAGTTGATTCGGAAACTCGGATATTTTTTGACAGAAGCTTGTTTTGTAACCAAAAGTAGGAAAAAATTGGTAAAAAAATAATTTGTAGAAAAACTATATTAATACAAAATATTACACTCAAATAATCCACTAATTATATAATGATACAAGAATTACAAATAGAATACACTTTTTATTGCCATAATCTATGCCGAGCTGGCTGGATCATCTCATTGTCCTCTGTATTAAAATACGAATGGGGATATTGTTGTACAGAGCCAAAAAATGAAGAGTGGTTGACTCGGCCTGAAAATAGAATAATGTTATTTGCAGGCTGAACGGTATCGTAGAACAATATCACCACGGTTCATTTTAAATTTGGAAATATATAGGCTCTAAAATAGAATAAATTTATTTTAATATCCCCATTCGTATTTTAATACAACAACTCGATTTTCACCACTCTTCATTTTTTGGCCCTATACAACAATATCACCACTATTCTATTTATTCTACGATACCGTTCAACCTCTGTATTAAAAGAATCTTGCTGTAGGCGTTGTCTATTAATGTAAAGGGTCCTACAGAGTTTTAGAAAAAATAGTAAAAAGAAAAGGAAATATTTAAGGATAATTGAAAAAATTGAAAAAAAAATAATTGAAAAATTGTGGACTTGGCTAGACTTGGTCAGACTCACCCATACTCGGCCGGACTCGGGTTGAAAATTGGATTGACTCGGCCGAGTCAAACACTGTTCATCCGAGTTGACTCGGGCTCGGCCGAGTTTCCAAACCATGATTAAAACATTTTGCAAGGGCGTCAACAATTTGCCTTAATTCTTTGAATATACATCGGGTAAGACAAAGAAGTCAAGATACTCTCTATCTATCTCTATCTCTAGTACAGAAAATTGTCAACATGAGACATGCGTTCAGGTCTGGGGATTTTTTAAAGAATCTTAAAAAAGATACTGTTCTTTCTACTTTAGTCTGAAAGAATTAAAAAATCATACAATTATATCTTCTATCTAAAAATGAGTACTTCAATTTTACTAATATATTAAAAAAAAACTTGGCCCTTGGAATTCTGTTCTAACTTGACCGAGTTTGCAAACCATGACTAGGATGTCTGAGTAGACTCCACGGCCCTTTTTTTTTAGTTACCACGGAAAATAATAAAAATAAAATGAATATCACTGTTTGAGACTTATTTTGCATCCTACCACCCACGCGCATCCAGTTCGCGCACCAAATTAGATGGTGCCCGTACTGGACAGGCGCACCGATAGGTGCGTATACTGGGCACTCGTACTGACCCATCAACCCGGTGCGCGTACTGAACAGGCGCACCGCGGTAAAATTGACCTGTTAAATCCGGTGCGTGGACTGAGTATGCGCACCGGCAGGTTCGCTGTCTAAATCACTGAAATAAATAGTTTATTTTTAAATAAATAGTGTGGGTACTGGGTATCAATCAAAGCCTCTAAAGTCGCGCCATCAAATCCCCATACTCTATTTGGTCAATTTTGGATGGGTCCCACTTCCAACCTCCTTACATCCTTGTCCCTTCCGAAATTTTTATTAATAACCTCAAACAAAAGAAAAATATCAAATCTAACCCCACCTTGAAATTTTTTTCAAAAATGACCTAACCGCCCCATGATTGGGCGGTTCACCCTACCCACAAAACCGCCCAATCATAGGGCGGTCCACACGGCCAAGCAAACCGCCCCATGGTGGGGCGGTTCAGTATGCAGACTATAAAATGCCCATTCTGGCTCTCATTCTCACACTCTCTCGCCCTCGCCCTCGCCCCAATCGTCTCTGCAGGTAATTTTTTTTTTTTTATTAGTTTTTTTTTTAATTATTTAATTATTTATTTTACTATGCATTACTGTAGATACTGTAGATTACTGTAGATTACCGTAGATTACCGTAGATTACTGTAGATTACTGTAGATTACCGTAGAATACCGTAGATTACTGTAGATTACTGTAGATTACTGTAGATTACTGTAGATTACTGTAGATTACCGTAGATTACTGTAGATTACTGTAGATTACTGTAGAATACTGTTTATTACTGTAGATTACTGTAGACTACTGTAGATTACTGTTCATTTTTTTATTTTATTTTTTTAATTAATTTTATTAAATATTTTTTTTTTAATGTTGTTATTTACTAATAATTTAACTGTGTACTATTATTTTGTAACTGATAAAAATTTGTTTATTAATGTAGATAAAATGTTGGTTACACTATATGTGGGCGGGAAGTTCGAGGTGGGTGTGGAGGGAGTTCGTTACTCGAAAGATCCGACCCATGGCTTTGAGGTAAATGAAAACACCTCATTTCTGGAACTTAAGCAAATGGTATTCGAAAGGATTGGTGTAACCCCCAACCGGTATGACATAGATTTGGTTACTCGGGTTGACGCAGGGCGGGATAGACCTTACTATGTAAAGTATCCAATAACAAATGAGGATGGTTGGAGATGTGTTTACAATACTTTTCAATCTACGGGTACCCCGATAATGGAGTTGTATTCCAGAAAGTTTCTGCATCGGACCAGGGTTGGACCTTCTACAGACCATACAGGTTATGATAGCCCAGTGCAGCAGCACTCGGGTTTTGACCACTCGGGTAACCAAAACTTGGGTCATGTATCACCGTCTGAACCGCACGCACCACCCGTTCATACTGATTACACTGCTGATTACAGCACTGATTATACCACTGATTATAGCACCGACCTACCACCACCACCACCTCCACCTCCTATTCAACCCGTAGTAGAAGCCAGATTTCCTTCTGTACCACCGTCCGTACCTATACTTGTACCTGTTATGGTTCCCCGGAGAGATGCTATGCTGGAGGCCGAAGGGGTTGATGCCATACCGGAACGTGAAATTAACTCGGGTGATAGTTGGGACGGGGATTGGGATTCTGATCACTTGTCTGCAGGTGATGGAGATTATTTACCCATGCAGGACAGATTTCCGATCAGAGGTCGGACAGACAGGCACCCGGTAGCCACATTCAACGATACCACTGCTTTTGAGGAAGCAGACATAAGCTATTTTGGGAAGCGTGTCGTTTACACCTCAGAGCTTGCTCCGGACCAGGTTTATACCACCCTAGATGAACTTGTGAAGAAAATATACGAAGTTCATATCCGCAGCAACTGGGAGTGCAGAATACAAAAAAGGGAGTCAAAAAGGTTAGTTGTTGTTTGCAAAGACTCACCGCGATGCGAGTTCCAGCTGTATGCAACCCCTGTGGGTAGGGGGGCGTCATGGATAATTAAGAAATGTGAACCCCCACATACATGCAAGTCTGCGTTGTCAAGGACAGACCATTCACAACTTACGGCATCACTTATTGCCGATGTAATTGAGCGAGATGTTAAGGAGGACCCGTCGATCAGCCTTAAGGAGGTCGGTAGAGCGGTGAGACGCGCTTACGACCATGTGACCCCAAAATACAACAGGTTGTGGAGAGGGCGTGAACTTGCGATATGCCGACTGTTCGGTAGTTGGAAGGATTCATACAACTTGCTTGCACCACTGCTCCAAGCCATAGCAAGTACAAATCCCGGCACAAGGTATGAATGTTGGAATGTTACCGATCCCGATGAGCCCAACCAGATACTGTTCAAGGCCATAGCATGGGCATTTGGTCCGTGCATTCAAGCTGTGCCATATATTAGACCAGTTATCAGTATAGATGCATGCTTCCTTTCTGGCCGTTACGATGGGAGGTTGTTGATAGCATGTGCATACGATGCCGAAAACCAGTTGTTGCCTTTGGCATTTGCAATTGTCGAGAAGGAGGACGGTGAAAATTGGGGTTTTTTCATGAGTTTTTTGCGAAGAGAGGTGGTTGGGAACAGGTTCTTCTGCGTCATATCAGACCAGCACAAAGGAATCAAATATGTCTTCGATCGAACAGATTTCGGTTGGTCGACAGCCCAGGGCGACTGTGTGCACAGGCTGTGTATGCAACACGTTGCAGACAACCTCTACAAGCATGTCGGATTCGACCAATGGGTTGCAGATACATTTAAAATTGGATGCAGAAGGAAGAAGCCAAGGAGGCTGGAAGAGATGTTCAAAGAGTTTGCCAAGGTATGTATATTTTAGATGAAATTTTAATAAACTATTTACTTATATTTTTCTAATCTGAAAAATTATTTCTGTGTAGTATTGTCCGAAGGCAAATTCGTACTTACTCAAGGTGGGGAAAAATAATCCGAGAGATCTGCAAGAAGCACCCGCATATGAGAAAATATTTCAAGCAAAAGATGGAGGTTGGAGATGGGGAATAATGACGACAAATGGGTCCGAGTCCTTGAATGCTGTTTTCAAGCAGAGCCGAATGTTGCCCGTGGCAGCCATTGTGGAGGACACTTTCTACAAGCTTAATGCATGGTTCGTTGACCGCCGTGATAAAGCAACAGAATTACTCGCCAGGAACCAAACATTTTCAACAAGGGTGGAGGGCAAATTACGCAAACATAGGGAGAAAGGTTCAGTTATGACCGTTGTCCCGTATGGGAGTCGCTTGGAATTCGAAGTTCACTCTCCGAATGAGTACGCTCCAACCAGCCGTAGAGCAGATGGGACTATGGAGTTTATTAAAAGGCCTTTCAAGTATGTTGTCAAAATCGGAGATGACAATACTGTAACATGCACATGCCAAGGAATCCAACTAGCTCACCTACCTTGTTCTCATGTTATGGCGGTGTGCCGAGTGAGAAACTTCCGTGAGGATGATTTTGTCGCCGACATGTACCGTACCACTTACCTTGCGAGTACTTGGGGTGCATCATTCCATTCTTATCCCAACCAGCATCAATGGCCGGCCTATGTTGGAGATAAAATCGTCCCCCCCAGAAAGTGGATCAGGTTAGGGAGAATACTTTGTGTATGCACTGAACTTATTTTTAATATGGTTATTTAACTTCTTTTTATATTAGAAAAGGGAGAAGGCCCCACAAGCGTGCTGTAATGACAATGGATCAGATGCAGGGTAGGCGAATGGGACATCAGGCTCGCCGTTCAACTTGTGACAGGCAGCGAGCAGGTACATTTCATTTTATATTTTATAATTCATTTTACATTTCAAGATTTCAATAACATACCATTTTTGGTGAACTGGAATGCAGATGCCATCAACGAAGCCAACGAAAGAGAAAATGCTAGAGTTGTTGCGGAGGCAACCGGTAGCGGTAGTAGTCATGCAGAGGCATCCGGTAGCGGTAGTAGTGTCGCACAACAGACTGGAAGCAGATCGAGAACTCGTCGACTTCTAAATTTGTTCGGTCGTCGTCGCTAAATTTGTGAACTGATTTAATTAGTAGTTTTGTAACTATTTTTGTGTGCTTCATTTTTGTTATGTTCATAGCGTAATTAAATATACACAAATTGACAACATAAAAATATTTACCACGTTAGCCAAATCGACAATCAATACAACAGCCGTACAATCGACAATTATTATAAAAGAATCGACGGTTCTACCGTCAGACGACGCATCCAAACTCAACCAAATTTTATTTAAAATTACAATAAAAAAAATATATCTTACAAAAATAATACAAACTTATCATAAATATATATCTTAATATATGTTGTAAATATATCTTAATAAAAAAGATATCTACACAAAAAAAATATATATATCTTATAAATCCTACTAAAAAAATATCATAACATATCTTTAAAAAAAAAAAAAAAAAAAAAAAATAATGGTTAACCGCCCGATTAGGGGGCGGTTTGCTTGGCCGTGTGGACCGCCCTATGATTGGGCGGTTTTGTGGGTAGGGTGAACCGCCCAATCATGGGGCGGTTAGGTCATTTTTGAAAATTTTTTCAAGTTGGGGTTAGATTTGATATTTTTCTTTTGTTTGGGGTTATTAATAAAAATTTCGGTTGTCCCTTACCCTATTTGCTGTCTTTTTTAGTTAAATAGTGACCAGAATTTTTTTTTTTCAAAGAATAAAACAAAAAAAAATAATAATAATTGGTGCGCCCGCTCAGTCCGCGCACTAATCTGGTGCGCCTGCCCAGTCCGTGCACCGTCCAATTTGGTGTGCGGACCCAGTACGCGTGAGTGGTATGTTTTGAAATAAGTTAGATTGGGTGGTAATCAATTAATTTGATTTTTTTTTTCTGTGGTAACTAAAAAAACGGCTCCACAGCCGTGTGAATTAAGCACCTTTCATTGGTACTGATAATGATTGAGAAGAAAAGCATACTGCCGTAATATTTGAATACAAAAATTATTATAGCTTTCTAACCGTTGATTTAGATAAACTGACAATAACTGCAAACAGTGATTGATGTAAGATTTTCTGTTTGTTGGTGCTTCATGCGAAATTTCTAGTTCTATGTTTTATAAAATACCCTTCTTTTTCAAATCATCAAACAAAATACCCTCCTAATTTTTTTGTCGAAATGTCCTTGTGGGCCCTATTTGTCCCCTCACTTTCCCTCCCTTGAGCTCCTCCCCATTTACTCTTCTTTATTCTGTAAAAAATATTATAACATTAAATATTATAATCTCAAAAATTTAATCATCTAGTGGTTATGAGATTAAATACCAACAATAAAGTATAAAATTATTATTCTAGTCAGAATTTTTTGTCAAAACATCATTAACTAACTACTAATATTGTTGGTGGTTCGTTATTTTAAAAAACGTGAATAATATAAGTGTACACTATGTAAAATCAAATATAATAACGATTCATTAAGAATATAAGCAGTTGGTTCAATTCTTTTTTACAAAATGTAGTAGTTCTATGTTAATAGTCAAATAACCTTGAAATTAATGTAGTAGTTATATATTAGTAGTTCTATATTAATAGTTCTATATTTCCTCTTCTTTATTCTAAAAAATACTGTTTTGGCAAATAACCTTGAAATTGTATGAAAGGTATAATCGGAAATACAGAAATACGTATACCAAAATAGTATTTTTCAGTTAATTTCAAATAAAAATAGCATAAGAATACAGTATAAATGGAAAAATTAGAAATTAATGAAGTTTAGAGTGACATTTTTACAATTTCAAATTTCGAGATGACATTTTTAGAATTAGAAGGTTTTGGAGTGGCAAATAACCAATTTCCCCAAAATTATTATGTTTTTCTTAACAAAATTTAAACTGTTACACTTTATGATTTAAATAGTCTTAATGAAAAGGAGGTTTTCAAATTAGAAACCAGTCTATTACATAATCTAATCATTATTTACTTTAATATTTCCGATATTGCCTATTACATAATCTAATTTACTTTAATATTTTTTTTAATTAACTGCACGATCTGACATGCATTGGACTAGACCCCGACTCAAACTCAATAATATTTCTTTTTCAACAGAATTGGAAAATAAAAATTAATCACTTGATTAATGATGGTAATAATAAAAAAATTGTTATTATTGAAGTAATGTTTATGGTTTTTTTTTAATTGCAATTGTTGTTATTATTTTTGTTATTGTGGTGGTAATTCTTATTTTTATTAATTGTAATTGTTGTTAGTAAAACAAATTGATTGAAGGCTCCGAAAGAGCAACCTCGTTGTTACATGGAGGAACATAAATTTAAATTGATGATGCATTATATTCTTCGAAGTCTCAAAGTAATTTGTTTAAGTTTTATGGATATCTGCCGAACTGGGTATTATGTTGAGACAACCAATGAAAAACAATGTTGAATATATTACTAGCATAATATCAGATAAAAACTGCATGTTGAAAAAATTATCTATGTTTTTCTCAGCTTGTACTATGCATATATTAGTACAATTGAAGCACATGTTATTGTAAACCAGAAGTTTGCAGATAAGTATATGATTATAGTTTGGCATGACCGGTTGGGCCATTCCGAATCAAATGATGCGAAAATATTAGATAATTAATATGGACATTCATTAAAGAACTAGAAGATTATTTAATCTAATGAATTTTTATGTGTTGATTTCATTTCTAGAGCGTATATAAGATGATATTTGTGGACCAATACATCCATCATGTGAACCATTTAGATATTTTTTATAATTTATGCATCAGTTAGATGGTCACATATATGTTTATTATCAACTCGCAATCTGGCGTTTGCAAGATTACTTGCTCAATTGATTTGATTAAGAGCATAATTTTATGATTATTCAATTAAGAATATACGTCTAGACAATGCTGGTGAGTTTACTTCTAAGATAATGCATGTTTATTATAATTGATGTTGAACATCCTGTTGCTTATATTCATACACAAAATGAGAACATGTTATTTTGCATGCAGCAGAACTAATTTGCATCAGGCCAACTAGCTATAATAAAACTTCCCCTTTACAATTAGTTTTTGGTCACATACCTAATATTTCCCATATAAGAATTTTTGGATGTGCGGTTTATGTTCTAATTGCTTCACCACAATGCACTAAAATGGGATCTCAAAGAAGGTTGAAAATCTATGTTGCATTTGAATCTTCATATATAATAAAGTATCTAGAACCAATGACAGGAGATTATTCACGGCTAGATTTGTCGATTGTCATTTTGATGAATTAATATTCCCAACCTTAAGGGGAGAACACAATCAGCTGGGAAAATATATTAGTTGGAATAAATTATCATTGTCTAATTTTGATCCTCGTACTAAAGTATGCGAACTAAATGTTTAAAAAATAATTCATTTGCAAAGATTAGCTAATCAATTGCCAGATGCATTTACAGACTCAAATAAAGTGACCAAATCACATGTACAAGCTGCTAATGCTCCAATTAAAGTCGATGTCCCTGTTGGACAGACTAATGAAATTATAACACGCATGAAGCGTGGAAGACCAATCGGTTCCAAAGATAAACATCATCGAAAAAGAAAAGGAGCAAAGAAGGAAAATGGTCAAGTCGATGATATGATAATTTCAGATAAAACTCTAGAAGATAATCAAATTATAAGTAATATTGGAGTTCCAACAGAAACTCAGGTATATGAAATTCATGAAAATGAAGAGATCTCAATAAATTATATCACGAATGGAATAAGATGGAACCGAGATGAAATTGATGTCAATGATATTTTTGCATATAATATAGTGCTAAATATAATAAATATTGAGGATCATGACCCGAATTCTATTAAAGAATATCGACAAAGAAATGATTGGCCAAAATAGAAAGGTGCAATTGAGGCAGAGTTAAATTCTCTTGAAAAAATTGAAAAGTTTTTGGGCCTGTAGTCCCAATACCTGAAGGTGTAAAACCAGTAGGATATAAATGGATATATATTTATGTGAAAATAAAATGAGAAATGTGAAATTTTGAGATATACTCACCTGTGGTGGATGCAACAACTTTTCGGTAGATAATTAGTCTGTCAGTCCATGAAGGACTTGATTTGTGCCTAATGGATGTTGTTACAGCGTATTTAAGATGATATATATATATATATAGAGTCCGACTAGGCTACTCCATGGAGTAAAACGACTTGGTACTCCACGCCATATCTTCATTTTCAAAGTTCAAATAGTCGATTTGAACCTTCCAACATGTTCTCCATATTGAAATGTGCTTCGAGACCAAATTTTACATTTTTTGGAATTTTTTTACTATTTATTAAGCCACTTCGAAAATCACTGATCCAGCGGTCCAGAAATTTTTACTGTTTTTTACTGTTCATAAGGATTTTCAGATTTTCAAAGTGGCTTAATAAATAGTAAAAAAATTCCAAAAAATGTAAAATTTGGTCTCCAAGCACATATCAATATGGAGAACAACTTGAGCGGTTCGGATCGGTCGTTTGGATTTTCAAAATGGAAATAATGAGGCGTGGAGCACCAAGTCGTTTTACACCATGGCTTAGCTAAGCCCAACACTATATATATATATATATATATGAAAATTCCTGAAAGATTTAAGATGCATGAAACATGTAATTTAGGTTCTCGAGGACTTTATTCAATTAAATTGCTTAAATTTTTATATCGATTAAAGCAATCTGGAAGCATATGGTATAATTGTCTAAGTGAATATTTATTAAAACATGGATATAATAATGATACGATATGCCTATGTATTTTGATGAAAATATATGAAAATAATTTTGTTATAATTGTAGTTTATGTTAACGATCTAAGTATCATTGGAACTTCTGAAGAGCTTTCAAAAGCGATAAATTATTTAAAGGAAGAATTTGAGATGAAAGATCTTGGAAGAATAAAATTTTGCCTTGGATTACAAATTGTACATTTTAAAAATGACATTTTTATGCATCAAAAAAATTATATTGCAAGAGTGCTAAAACAATTTTATATGAATAAAATGACATTCATTGAGCACTGTGATGGTTGTAAGATCATTAGATGTGAATATATATCTTTTTAGACCTTGAGAAAGTAATGAAAAACTAATTGGTCCTGAAGTACCATATCTTAGTGTAATAGTAGCATTTATGTATCTTGCTGGACATACAAGATCTGATATATCATTTGCTGTAAATTTATTTGCAATATATAATTCTTCTCCCACGCGAAGACATTGGAATGAAATTAAACATATACTTCACTAACTTTGAGAAATTTTAGCAATACACGAAGCAAGCCGAAAATGTGTTTGGTTCAAATATGTGATTCAACACATTTATTAGACATGTGGTTTGTCTTCTGGAGAAATGATCCTGACGATCATATATTAAGATAATATTGTATGTATTACTCAATTAAATGAATGATATATTAAAGGAGATAGAACAAAATATATTTCATTAAAGTTCTTTTTCACACATGATCTCCAAGATGATAATGTTATTATTGTTTAGCAAATTCGTTCAAGTGAAAAATCTAGCAGATTAATTCACTAAGGCGATCCCTATTGCAATATTCGAAAAGCTAGTTCGTAATATTGGAGTTCGTCGACTTAAAGATCTTGATTGATGTTGTCATGAGGGGAAGTTAATATGCACTATATTTTCCTTAGCCATAGTTTTTCCCACTGAGTTTTCCTGGTAAGGTTGTAGTTGTATATTAAAAGGAATATTGTACTCTTTTTCTTTCAGTAGGTTTTTATCCCATAGGGTTTTTTCTAGTAAGGTTGTAATGAGGCATATTCTTATGAAATGGACATCCAAGGTGGAGTGTTATGAATATAATAGTGGATGATCCATTCATTTTATAACTTCCAATATTAATCCTCATCCACTTCCCCACTATCCCACTACTATTGAAATTCATATCCCACTACTATTTGAAATTTATTTTCTTATTTATTATTGTAATGACTTTTCATTTACAACTTGTGACCTATAAATAGAGGCATTGTAATCTTGTATTTTACACATGAGAAATGTATGAATAAAGAGATAGCCATTCTTTACATTCTCTTCATCTTGTTTATGTTTATTTATCTTTACTTTATAACACATAAAAATTTATGGATCTCTTATATTTCCTCTTTGCATGATTAATCATGTTAAATACAATTGTTACATTTTAAATTAATAATTAGTATCTGAACAATTTTGAAATGACTATTTTACCTCTTCTCGTTCCTTCTTTTCCTGCTTTTGCCTTTTCTCTCCTTTGTACCTTTAAACAAGGAGCAAAACTGAAGTGGCCTTAAGATGGATTCTGATCATGCCTCATCCATTAGTCAAACTTAATTGGAGAACTTAATTAATTGAGGATTATATTGATGTTGGGGACTGCTAGGTACGTTTGGTTATGAACTAACTGAATCGGGGGTGGTCAATGGACATCAGATCAAATTCGGTGCCATTCAATTTGCATTTAGATTTGCATATACAATTTTTAAATTCGTTTTAATCAAATGCACATGAATCTTGACGTGTGTCTAACGGCTCTGATTGTGCATTGAACCAAATTTGGGCCGATGCCCATGGAACCACCACCACACCAAGAACTAACTGATTAATTATGATAACTACTTGTGGCTCCAACACTATTGGTTTCGAAAATTGATCCATTGTCGACCCAATTAGAATCTAAAAATAATTTTCCAATTGCATCTCCCTGGTTTTGAAACTGTTGAATTTGGAGTTTTCATATTGAAAATTAGTACCCACTTTATGTAGGTCTCATTGCCCTATTGGACTATGTACATAATACACAGCTTAGACATAATTAATGTCACTGAATCGTGAATATCTCTTGCCTCTCTTCAAACTCGACATATCTCAGTTTTTATGAGCACTTGATATTAACAAGGGGAGTCTCTTCTTGTTTCTTTTAGCATTTCTCACAGGTGAGGTTTATTCTGTCAAAAGGATCTTCTTCTTCTTTTTATTCTTTTTAAAATTCACCTTCATACTGCATACATCTGTCGTCAAAGAACCAATCTGTGTGCTATATATTTAACGGACCATGTACGTGAAAGGTGAGATAAAACAGCCCCAAAAGAGACTACTGTCTTTTTGGATAAGTCATATATCTTGTGAGTATACAAGTAATCATTTTGGATATATGGCACATAAAACCTGAAGGCACTAATTTATTTTTATGAAAAGATTTTAATAGTATGCGAAAAAAACATTTCTATTTCTTAATACAATGCATAACCCTTAGCATCACACATGCATGCACGATACTAGTACATAATATAAAGAATGTACGAATATATATATAGTCCAATTTTTTTTCTTGTATCAAATTATGCAACTAGGAAGTCTGAAAATTTCATCTGTTGTTGAAAATGATTCGTAGAAAGATATATACTCCGAAAGTCAAACTAGAAAAATTTAAATGAGATCAAATATCATATAGAATATTGATATATATAGATATAACGATGGTATCAAAAACATGAAGTCTGACTACAAGAATTAATCAACAATGAATTATTATTTTTTTTTCATTTTCATGGAGATCAAATATATTCTTTTGTAAAAAAAAATTATTATAAAAAGATACTTCATATAAGCATTATTAAATAAAATAAAAATATTTGACTAATTCCATCTTACTACCCATACATAGCTAATGCCCGCCATAACACCAAGGATCAATACAATGCAGATTACATTTTTGAACAACTGACAACAATTTGACCCATTAATGTTTGTTATATTACTAAGTTGTTGCCACTTCAAGTAGCATCCTCTTTTTAGAGAAGCAAAACGCAGTAGAACTGGCTCCCATAACCCGCTTTTCTTCAGCACAAAAATAAGAATCCAAACTAGCACCCAGGAGATAGGGAGCCTTGACAGAATGTCCCATCCAGTTAATAAGGCTGGAGCCCAGTTCTTAGGATTATTATTAAAAATTTTATTAGTTCTTTCATGAATTTTTTTATAATTATATCTGACATCGTAGATTGCAGATATGCCCATAGCGAATGCCACACCCATGAATAAAGCAGCATACCAGATCACCCATACCAAGAACTTCATTGCAATGTTTCTCTTCCGAGGGACCACACATAACAAAAGCATCATAACACTAACAGATAAAAAAAGTGCAACCGTGTCATATAATTGGAAGTAATTTAAAGAATCGCCGAGGACAGGTTGACCTTTAGTCGTCTCATGATCCTTATCATCAGGTTGAAATCCTCCTGGAGGATTTAATGCTGCTTGGAAGGTGACAGTAGCCACCAACGTCGCCACCAACAATAGAATTTGGGGATCATACCTCTTTTCCTTTTTCTTCTTTTGAAACTCTGAAGTTCCATTTTCTATTTCATTTTTGGAGCCGGGAAAACAGGGTCGCCGCAGCGACGTTCTTGTAGTTGGTATCGGGTTTGAACTGCCACATGAAAAAGAATCCCTGATGACAGGTACTGCTTCAAACAACACTTCAGCTGCAGTCTTTCCCCCAGCAGATCGTATCATCTCTCCAAGGACGAGATCTCCATTCTGCGGCCATGATCCCAACAGAACATCGAGTGGAGTTAAGGATGCCAAGTTCATGATGTTCACATTGATGGTTGTTTTATTCAACAAAAATTTGGTTACCTGAGATGCAAAGGCATCAAGGTTATGAATATATTCACCCATTTTTTTTTTATCAAAGAGAAAGCTATGGCTTACAGATAATTGTTTGCTTGCCACGGCATGATGCAAAATAGTATTTCCTCTGTCATCTTTTGCATTAAGGTCATTCACCCGGTCGATCAAGAACTCAACTGTGTCAAAAGAATTATATTTGAGAGCCAAATGAAGTATAGTTTCTCCACAATTTGTAAGCTTATGCACTGCCTCCTCACAGGCATCCACTAACACTTTAACGACAACTGCCCTTCTTTTCTTAACAGCAATATGAAGTGGAAGTAGTCCTTCATGTGTCTCACTTAATAAACAAAGGTCCAAGCCAGCCTGGAAAGACAAAACGAACATTTAGTTACAAGCATTTTTTGTAAACCGTAAGATCTTGAAGGTTAGAAGACCACATTCCTTTTACAGCTAATGGCACATACTATATTGTGGTGGGGTTCTTATTTGGATCATCTTAATGTTTTTCCATACATTTCTTTGTATAGCAAAGTGTATGGCCATCGGATATAATTTTGGTTCCGATGAGCATGAGAGCCGTCCGATGCACTTTAAAATTCGTGAGAGCACCGCACTGAGATTAGTGCGCATGAATTTTAAAGCGCATCGCACGGCTCCAATGCCCATTGGATCCAAATTTACTTCTGATGGCATCGGACCTAAACTGAACTATTTTTTGTAAGCAAAGTACTTAATCAAAAACATCAAAATGAACTGATCATATTAATTACCTTCAACAACTCCTTCACGACAGTGACATGACCGTGGGCGGCAGCCAAATGCAGAGGTGACAACCCCTGGCTGTTGAGCTCCTTAGTAAGCTCGGGCTTATGATAGATAACCTCGCGAACAAAATCAGCATGTCCAAGCATTGATGCAACATGTAGGGGGTTATCTCTCACTGATGTTCTGGCAATCAATTTCTCAAGCAAGAGCTTATCTTTATCGAGAAGCTCTTTTAATAAATTCACATCTCCAGCATAAGAGGCCTCTTCTAGTCTTGTAAAGAGCGTATCCATAGTTAGTCTTTTTTTCCTTGGTTGAGTTTACACACAACACTAGTCTTTTTAATAGAGTTTATGCCGCGTGTTGACCTAACAGCAACTATCGTAAGTCAATGGAAATGCAATTTATTTCCACAGCCGTGTGAATTAAGCACCTTTCATTGGTACTGATAATGATTGAGAAGAAAATCATACTGCCGTAATATTTGACTAATTCCTTCTTTTTCGAATCATCAAACAAAATACCCTCCCAATTTTTTTGTCGAAATGCCCTTGTGGGCCCTATTTGTCCCTCACTTTCCCTCCCTTGGGCTCCTCCCCATTTACTCTTTTTTATTCTGTAAATCTATTTTGTTTAAAGTTAATTCCAGTCTACAAGCAATAAAAAAAAAAGAATTGAAAAAGTAACGACGGTTTGACTATTAATGTAGAACTACTACATTTTGTAAAAAAGAATTGAACCAACTGCTTATATTCTTAATGAATCGTTATTATATTTGTTTTTACATAGTGTACACTTATATTATTCACGTTTTTTAAAATAACGAACCACCAACAATATTAGTAGTTGGTTAATGAAGTTTTGACAAAAAAATTCTAACTAGAATAATTATTTTATACTTTAATGTTGGTATTTAATCTCCAATTAAACCACTAGATGATTAAATTTTTGAGATAATAATATTTAATGTAATAATATTTTTTACATATTTGAAAATTATATATATTTGAAAATGTCAAAATTGGGTATGTTTTTGAAAATTAATTTCTTCTATACGTATTAGCACTCGATTGAATTATATATATAACCCTTTTGCAGTCTAGATGCCATTAAAATGACACTATTTTTTACTTGTTTTCTTTCGGAAAATATATTTCTTTGAATTAGTATAATGATTTTGTTCTACTCAAATATATATATATATATAGAGAGAGAGAGAGAGAGATGGGCTATTGTGCTTTGCAAAGTTAAGCGAACATTTTACTTCAGGCTCGTTTTCGGATTTTCAAAGTCCAAACAGTCGATCCAAACCGTTAGATGTTCAATCTATATTAAAATCTGCTTGGAGACCAAATTTTACATGTTTTGGAATTTTTTTACTATTTATTAAGCCACTTTGAAAATTGCTGATCCGGGTGAACAGTAAAAACAGTGCAACAAAATTCTGGACCATGTGATCAGCAATTTTCAAATTGGCTTAATAAATAGTAAAAAAATTCCAAAAAATGTAAAATTTGGTCTCCAAGCACATTTCAATATGTAGATGCACTTGAACGGTTTGGATCGACTGTTTGGACTTTGAAAATCCAAAAATTAAACGAGCCCGAAGTAAAACGTTTGCTTACTTTACAAAGCACAATAGCCCATCTATATATATATATATATATATATATATATATATATATATATATATATAGAGTATGGCTAACGCGCTTCCTCTAGTATATTAACAATATGTTTTCGGTCTTCAAAATTTATCGAATTGGCTTCAAACAACAAATTCAAACTGTTCAAACCAATGTTCTTAACGAGAGTTTCGTTTCCATATAAAAGAATTTAATTTTCAAATTTATTTACCATCAAGTCAAGCGGTCAAAATATGATGGATTTTGTGTGCATTTTAATGTACTATTTTGCTCATTTTTTTTACCACTTGACTTGATAGTAAATAAATTCGAAAATTAAAATTTTTTATATAGAAATGAAGCTCTCGTTAAGGACATTAGTTTGAACGGTTTGGATTTGTCGTTTGAAGTCGATTCGATAGATTTTAGAGGCCAGAAGCATATTGTCGATATACTAGAGGAAGCGCATTAGCCGTACTCTATATATATATATATAGAGTAGAACTAGGGTGTTCCTAAGCTCACCAAGCCCTTCCGTGAGCTCGACTCTAAAACCTATCGAATTGATTCCAAACGACATTTTCAAACCGTTAGATGTTCAATCTATATTAAAATGTGCTTGGAGACCAAATTTTACATTTTTTGGAATTTTTTTACTATTTATTAAGATGGTTTGAAAATCGTTGTTTTCCAGTGGTGCAGAATTTTAATAAAAACAGCGAATTTCAAACCATCTTAATAAATAGTAAAAAAATTCCAAAAAATATAAAATTTGGTCTCCAAGCACATTTTAATATAGATTGAACATCTAACGGTTTGAAAATATCGTTTGAAGTCAATTCGATAGGTTTTAGAGTCGAGCTCACGGATGGCTTGGTGAGCTTAGGAACACCCTAGTTCTACCCTATATATATATACACACACATATATAGAGATAGGCTAATATGCTTTTAGTAACATATGGGCCGATATGCTTCCAACTCAAAATTGGATTTTCAAAGTCCAAACGGTCTATCCGAACCGTTCAAGTTGATCTACATATTGAAATCTGCTTGGAGACCAAATTTTACATTTTTTGGAATTTTTGTACTATTTATTAAGCCACTTTGAAAATTGCTGATCACATGGTCCAGAATTTGGTTGCACTGTTTTTACTGTTCACCCGAATCAGCAATTTTCAAAGTGGCTTAATAAATAGTAAAAAATTCTAAAAAATGTAAAATTTGGTCTCCAAGCAGATTTCAATATGTAGATCAACTTGAACAGTTTGGATCTACCGTTTGGACTTTGAAAATCCAATTTTGAGTTGGAAGCATATCGGCCCATATGCTACTAAAAGCATATTCGCCTATCTCTACATATATATACATATATATATATATATATATATATATATATATATATATATACACACACACACACATATATAGAGATGGGCTATGGTGAGTTGTGAAGGATCTTGTATTACTTCACGCTCAAATCTCTGTTTTCAAAGACCAAACAGTCGATCCGAACCGCTCAACAAGATATCCATTTTGAAATGTGCTTGGAGACCAAATTTTACATTTTTTGGAAATTTTTTACTATTTTTTTTAAATATTTCAAAATCACTGTTTTTTATGGTCCGGAACCATTCAAAAACAGCGGTTTTCTACCTATCTAAAAAAATAGTAAAAAAATTCCAAAAAATGTAAAATTTGGTCTCCAAGCACATTTCAATATATCTTGTTAAGTGGTTCAGATCGACTGTTTGATCTTTGAATATGGAAATATGAGCATGAAGTAAAACAAGATCCTTACTTCGCAACTCACAATAGCCCATCTCCATATATATATATATATATATATATGAGTGAGGCTATGGTACTATGCATAGCACGAATGGGTCCGTGCTACGGCTCAAAATTTGAGTTTTCAAAATCCTAACGGTCCATCCAAACTTTTCAACATGATTATAAAATAAATATGTACTTGCAAACCAAATTTTACATTTTTTAGAATTTTTTTACTATTATTTTAGATAGGTAGAAAATCACTATTTTTGGATGGTCCAGAATTTTCAGATCAAGTGATTTTCTACCTATCTAAAAAAATAGTAAAAAATTCGAAAAAAATGTAAAATTTGGTTTGCAAGTACATATTCATTTTATAATCATGTTGAACGGTTTGGATGGACCGTTAGGATTTTGAAAACTCAAATTTTGAGCCGTAGCACGGACCCAACTGTGCTATGCGTAGTACTATAGCCTCACTCATATATATATATATATATATAGGAGTTGGCTACGGTGCTACGCATAGCATAGAGGGCCTCCGTGCTACGGCTCAATATTTGGGTTTTCAAAATCCTAACAGTTGATCCGAACCGTTCAACATGATCTCCATATGAATATGTACATGCAAACCAAATTTTTAGAAATTTTACAATTTTTAGTGTACTTGCAAACCAAATTTTACAATTTTTAAGAAATTTCAAAATCCTAACGGTCGATCCGAACCGTTCAAGTTGATATCCATATTAAATTGTGCTTGGAGACCAAATTTTACAATTTTTAGAAATTTATTACTAGTTTATTGGAATTTTTTAAAATCACTGATTTTTTATGGTCCACGATTTTCTGAAAAACAATGATTTTAAAAAATTCCAAACAAAAAGTAAAAAAATTCTAAAAATTGTAAAATTTGGTCTCCAAGCACAATTTAATATGGAGATCAACTTGAACGGTTCGGATCGAAGTTTTTAACTTTTAAATTGAAAATATAGACGTGAAGTAAAACATTCGCTTTACTTCACGAAGTACCGTAGCCCAACTCTCTCTCTCTATATATATAAATCAATAGTTGAATTGGTATAATGATTTCGGCAAATATATTCTCATCATGCCTCATCCATAATTATTCACATTCTTAAGAATATAGATGACTCGTCAAAGTTGGAGAATTGAATTATTGGTTATGATCGAACTAACTAAATCGGGGTTGTCAATGGACATCAGATCAAATTCAGTACAATTCAATTTACATTTAGATTTTCATATACAATTTTAAAATTCGTTCAGATAAAATGCACACTAATCTTGACGCGTGTCTAACAGCTCTGATCGGACATTAAACCAAATTTGGGCCAATGCCTATGGAACCACCACCACTCCAAGAACTAACTGATTAATTATGATAACGACTTGTGGTTCAAACACTATTGGTATCGAAATTAAAGTGGCCCATTGTCGGCCCAATTGGAATCTCAAAATAATTTTCCAATTTCATCTCTCTGGTTTTGAATCTGTTGGATTTGAGTTTTCATATTCAAAATTAGTACCCACTTTATGTAGGTCTTATTGGGCTATTGGACTCTGGACATAATACATAGCTTAGACATAATTAATGCCACTGAATCGATCGTCAACATCTCTTGCCTCTCTTCTAACTCGACTATATATTCCCTGTTTTAGGATAGTGATATAATGTTATTTGGACATATCTCAGTTTTTATGAACACTTTATATTGACAAGGGGAGGGTCATTTTTTTCTTTTAGCTTTTCTCACAGGTGAGGTTTATTCTGTCAAAAGGATATTTTTCTCTTGTTTTTTTGTTATTCTTTTTCAAATGCGCCTTGATACTGCATTCATCTGTCATAAAAAAAAAAAAAAAAAACAATTTGCGTGTATATTTAGTGGATCATGTACGTGAAAGGTGAGATAAAAGAGTCCCCAATGAGACATATATATATATATATATATATATATATATATATATGAGTACGGCTAACGCGCTTCCTCTAGCATTTCGACCGAGGTGCTTCCGGGGGCATATCTTGCAATTTGATGTTCAAACAACAAATTCAAACCGTTAGATGTTCAATCTATATTAAAATCTACTTGGAGACCAAATTTTATATTTTTTGGAATTTTTTTACTATTTTTTAAGCTGGTTTGAAAATCGCTGTTTTTATTAAATTTCTGAAGCATTGAAAACAGCGGTTTTCAAAGTGGTTTAATAAATAGTAAAAAAATTCCAAAAAATGTAAAATTTGGTCTCCAAGTAGATTTTAATATAGATTGAACATCTAACGGTTTGAATTTGTTATTTGAACATTAAATTGCAAGATATGCCCCCGGAAGCACCTCGGCCGAAATGCTAGAGGAAGCGCGTTAGCCGTACTCTATATATATATATATATATATGAAAAAACCAACTATTATCTGTATTGTCTTTTGGATATGTCATGCATATATCTTATGACCACAAGATGGCACTAATTTATTTCATGAAATGATTCTAATAGTATGTGAACAAGCGTTTCAATTTCTTAATATAATGCATTACCCTTAGCAACACACATGCATGCACGATACTAGTACATAAATATATAGAACGTAAGAATATAAATTCCAAGTTTTTTTCTTGTATCAAATTAAGCAACTAGGTAGTCTGAAAATTTGCTCTCTTGTTGTAAATGATCGTTGGTATAAAAAACGTGAAAGTTTGACTACAGGGATCAATCAACAATGAAATATTTGTTTTTCTTATTTATGGAGATCAAATATAATTTTTTTAAAAAGGATACTTCATATAAGCATTATTAAATAAAAAAGAAAATATTTGACACATTCCATCTTACAAAATAAAACAACAATATCCATACACAGCTAAGGCCCGCCGGAACACCAAGGATCAATACAATGGAAATTACATTTTTGAACAGCTGACAACAGTTTGACCCATTAATGCTTGTTATATTCCTAAATTGTTGCCAATTCAAGATACATCCTCTCTTTAGCGAAGAAAAATGTTGTAGAACTGGCTTTCATAACCCGCTTTTCTTCAGCACAAAAATAGGAATTGTCAGGTTGAAATCCTCCTGGAGGCTTTAATGCTGCTTGGAAGGTGACAGTCGCCACCAACGTTGCCACCAACAATAGAATTTGCCGATCGTACCTCTTTTCCTTTTTCTCCTTTTGCAACTCTAAAGTTCCATTTTCTATGTCATTTTCGGTGCCGAGAAAACCGCATCGCCACAGTGATGTTTTTCGTATTAGTATTGGATTTGAACTGCCACATGAAAACGAATCCCTGATGACAGGTTCTGCTTCAGACAACACTTCAGCTGCAGTCTTTCCCCCAGCAGCTCGTATCATCTCTCCAAGGACGAGATCTCCATTCTGCGGCCATGATCCCAACAGAACATCGAGTGGAGTTAAGGATGCCAAGTTCATGATGTTCACACCGATGGCTGATTTATTCAACAACAATTTGATTACTTGAGATACATGGGTGCAATTTGTTAAGTACATGCTTAGAAAAGCATCAAGGATGAATATATTTATCAGAACAAAAGCTATGGCTTAATGATAATTGTTTGCTTGCCATGGCATCATGCAAAATAGTATTTCCTCTGTCGTCCTTTGCATTAAGGTCATTCACCCGGTCGATCAAGAACTCAACTGTATCAAAAGAATTATATTTGACAGCCAAATAAAGTATAGTTTCTCCACTATTTGTAAGCCTATGCACTGCCTCCGCACAGGCTTCCACTAACTCTTTGACGATTACCGTCTTTCTTTTCTTAACAGCAATATGAAGTGGCAATAGCCCTACCTGTGTCTCACTTAATAAACAAAGATCCCTGCTAGCCTGCATAGAAAAATAAACTTTGATTACAAGCATATTTTGTAAACCGTAATAACGTGAAGGATTCCTGATAACCAGATATATGTTTACAAGTTAACGGTACATTCTATATAGTAGTGGTGTACGTTTCATGGCAATAAAACGGGCTTCTGCCTTTTTTTTTTTGAAAAAAAAGTGAAACTTGAATAAAGATACATGATGAATAATTAAACATTACGATCTAATATTATAACAAAATATTAAAATTTCAAGTACCTTTGAATGAAGAAATTTCCAACACAAAAGAGGAATTCATTCCGATTTTGACAAGGGAACTATTCTTTGACCGGTTGAGGCCTAAAAGCTCAATCAAATATACATAGCAACGTATATAGTCCAATTTTTATTGGTGGTGTTTGGTTGACACCTAAACTTTAGGTCCGTCGATTATTCCAATTTTGGTGGACCTAAGTAATTCATGTTTGGTTGAGGTTATTTTAAAGTCATGTCATGGCTTAAACTATTAAAGAAATAATATCACCTAACGAAGAGAGAGGAGAAAAAAATTGGATAGTCACTGACAGTAGGACCATAGGATGACTTGGTTTAATTTTAGGGCCTAATTTTAGAGTTTGAGACCATAGGATGACTAACTCTTAAATCATCTCTTAAACCATCTCTCAAGATGGTTTAATTTTAGGGATTAATTTTAGAGTTACGCCTAGTTAGATTGGCCTAGTTCATCCACGTTTGGTGGAATATATAACTGAGGCCCAAACCAAACACCACCAATATTATTAGTATTATTACAGTTATTGTTGTTGTTGTAGTTATTATTATTATTATTATTTATATACTATTGTTATACAACTTCCATATATATACTGATGTTGGTCCAAATATATATATTAACCTCGTTGGCATATGATGCAGCTAATTTTGCACGATCATGTTTGTATGTAGCAGCATTTATTAGGAGGTCAGTACAAATTAGAAGCTTTTTCTTTATATTAATAGCATTAATCCTTAAAATTATAAGTACAGGTGAAACAAACAAGTTGCCATCAATTCCATTCAATTGATCTTTAACTAATTTGCCTCTCACAAAGACCAAAGTACTCAACCTGTAAATATTACTATAAATATACAACTTCCATATATATACTGATGTTGGTTTAACTATACATATATTAATTACCTCGTTGGCATGATGTAGATAATTTTGCACGACCATATTTTATCATCTAGTGTATATATATAGCAGCAGCGTTTATTTAGAAGGCAGCACAAATTAGAAGTTTTTCTTTAAATATATTAATAGCATTAATCCTTAAAATGACAAGTACAGATGACCTTGGGGGCAATATAGTAATATATATATCATAGATTCACTTCCGCCGAAATAAACCATCAATTCAACTCAATTGCTCTTTAATTAATTTGCCTCTCCCAAAGACCAAAGTACTCAACCTGCTCCTCTCAATCTCTCATGGATAAAGAGACAGCTGGAAGCAGTCACGTTCATGGTTCCAACATCAACATCAACATCACCGTAACTACAACGTAAGTAGCTCCTATACCTATCTGTATGAACAATATCAAATTTATCTGAAGAGGTTAATATTAATTAATTACCTTGTGATCATATTCAACTGAAACATAATTACTTAAGCAGAGGTGATAATGTTTCCTCAAATGTGGAAGTTGAAGCATGCAATGACGTTGTTGGTCGGTTGCCTGATCTCAAAAGCTGGTGCGGCGAGGTTCTGTTTCTCACAGCTATTGCACTGCTTCTCTACTTCTTTGAATTGGTATATAATAATCTCAAAAATCCATTGCTTCTGTCATTCGTAATTCCATTGTATGTTGCTCTGGTTGTGACGGCTTTTTGCATGACGAGCGCTACACGAGCTAATGAGACGGCTTTCCCTTATTGGGCGTTTTGGGTCTTCTTCATGGTTTCTGGAGTTTGCTTTTTGTTGATGGGACCCAAAAGAATTAAAGACCTCGCCATTATCTATAAGATACTGTATCCAGTGCCATGCCTTTTACTGATATGTGTTCATGTAATACAGATTATATTGTGGGAAAAAAATAACCAAGTTGGAGGAATTAATTCTGTGCTGCAGATGTAATACAGATTGATTATTTTCAAGAACCCGTGTAAGAAATTCATTTTGTGTACTGTAACTATTTATTTTTATTCAGATTATAATAGCTTATTTCTCCAAAACAAAAAAATATTCTTGTACATCCTCATTCTTTTATATTGCCATCAATTGTCATCATCAGTCTCTTACATCAGAAATTTTGTGGCCTATTTTCCATTAGATCAGATAACTAGAACTAAGTAATAATATACTTGTGTGACATTAAAATAAGAATAGTTTTACGAATATACTTGAGTATATAACATTAAAATTACAACATAAATATACTGGTACAATAAAACAAAGTTAGAGACATTGACTCCTTTCAATGTCTCTTCGGAAGATAAAAACAAAAACTGAACATTAATTGAGATTGCAATATTGACTATATCTAGAATATTGCAATCTCAATGTTCAGTTTTTTTAATATTTGTTTCGCCTGCTTTTGTGGGTTGTATGATGTTTTTCTTCTTTCATATAGGTATTCGGATATTTTGCTGGTTTGTTGTGGGGTCTATGAAACGTTTGAGTGGTTTTACAGGATGTTTATGATATTTTCCAATAGTTTTATGTTTAATATTTGATGTTTAATGATTAATGTGACAATCATAAAATAATTCCAAGGCCAAGAGAAATAGAGAAACAACTTTTGCTACACAGGAATGGACAAAACGTTGGAGGTTGCCGAAAGAGATTTTAACAATGAGAGAAAAATATAATATGAAATTTTTATGAGTAGACAAAGATATAATACATAGCTTTCTGTAAATTGAAAATTTGTAATTTTAGTTTATTATATTTTATTTTATTTTTAGATTCGCCCCTATAATTAAATTCGAGATGTGAAGAGAGGGAGCAGAGCGTAAGCTCTCTCTTAGGTTTGACAATTTAATTGTGCATATGAAATCTTGACATTTCAATTAGAAACTTGATTGAAAATGCGAGATTTAATAAATGAAAGGATTTGATTCTCTCGAGCCAATACATGAAGCCATCTCGAAAGAAAATCCATCGCCATTAAGAAGATCGACGTCGGAGAATCAGCATTTGGTCTAGAAGCAAAGGCATATGTCTCTTATGTGAAAGGTCATGAGTTCCAAATCCAGATAAGATAGAATATTTTATTACAAAGGTTGAAATAAAATATCTTGATTGGCTTGACCCCCATTACTTTATTTCAATAAAAAAGAAGATCAACGCCGAGAGAGGATCTCCTTGCTTAACCTCTCTCTTTAAATTTATCCTCCTTCCCAAAAGTTCATTAACAATAATTTGTGAAGACCCTTGCAAAACTAGTGACCGTATCCATGTGCACCACAAAAATGGGAACCCAAAATGCTCCAATTAATACCTTTAAAATGAAAGTTCAACTTACCGTATCAAACGCCTTAAGAATGTCTGCTTTGAATAGAGCCAACGGTATCTTATTTTTGAATGAATGATGAAACACCTCTTGAGCATAGACAAAACCCTCAATCATTTGTCTACCTTTCACAAATCCGGTTTGATATTTGATTTGCCAACACCTTAGAAACAATTTTCTGAAAAGATATTACGGACCCATAATCTGTAATTTCGAACGATATGAAGTGTTCATGGGCTTCAAATCATCGCCATCTTGTAAGACCGAATTCACGACAGTATGTAAATCCGGCAGCAAAATTTCAAGAAATTATTTATAGAACTCTCCTGTAAACCTTCTGGACCTAGACTTTTGTTGGATGGCCACTCTTTGGTAACATTTTGTATTTCTTCAATTGTTATCAGCCTTGTAACATGGCTCAAATTGTGTCTATGTTCATATAAGCTAGTCCAATTTATGTTACGCAGTTTCTGTGTGATTCTGCCCCCGTTAGATCAACAAAGAATTTCCAAAAAATGGCAACCTTGTCTCTTTGAGATGTGTATGTTCTGCCTTCTTGCTCCAGTACTGCAATATGATTATATCTCTTTTTCAATGTTGTGACGTTATTGAAAGAACCGTATTATTCTTTGCCCTTTGCCTCCAAATGTCTTCCTCCGTTGTTGAAAGAAACGTGAATCTTCTTCTTATAATCGCCCTTAACCATTTTTCTAGCTGTGTTGGTTGTTGCACCTCTTGCACCTTCTCCAGCCATCCTATGTAATCTCGACACACCATGATCTGTCTCTTTATACTCCCTATTCTATTTGGTGTCCAGTTTTTTATTTCGGCCTGAATATAATCTTCAAATATTTTTTATGCAGCTCCATTCTTGCATATATAACAAAGCCCTTGAATTCGTTTGATCTCAACCATGCATTTTCGATCCTGAAACTAGTTCTCACCTTGTACATTAAAGGGCAGTGATCCGACGATGTGTTCGGGAGTGCCTGTTGTGATGAATTTGGAAAGAAATATCACTCCATATTTGAAATCAGAAATCTATCTAATCTCGCTAAAACCAGTTAAGGTAGGAAACCACATCTCAAAATCTCATCAATTCTCTCCAATTACCACCGTGCAGATTTCTATCTTCTCGTTCCAATGTTATGTTAAAATCCCCGCATAACATCCATGGCTTTCCATCATTTGGCGAAATTGACTGCAACTCATCAAAGAACTCTCCCCTCAAAGCCGCATTAGTAGTTTCGTAAATCCGTGTTAGCAACCCTTTGTTGTTCATCAATGAACTCCAACTCAACAGAAATTGAATATCATCTCCAATTTGTAATTCATTGTTAAATTGAAAATGACATCATAAAACCCCAAATATCCTAAAAACCATGACCAAACCTTGAAATCTTCCTTGCAATTATCATTTGTTTACCACCACCTTCTCCAAATACTCCTCCATAGCTACGGTTCAATCTCAACTTGCCATGGTTACAACCAATTGCCCAATTTCTTTGTATTGTAATTGGGCTTTGTTTTTATTAGTGTTGGCCCGTTCATTAAATGTAATATTGCTCAGGAAAAATGTTTTATCATTTTGTGAAGGCCCAATATTCTGCAGCAGCAGGTCCATTAAAGCAAACGGTTCCAAACATTGAAGCAGTGAGATCGAAAAACGTGAAAACTTTAACAGCTTTTGACCCAAATTTGAAATGATTTCTAGATTCTTGGGGCCTTCTTCAATTGACAAAGCCAGCAATGGATCTTTGATAGCTCTCCATTAACGGGTCCGGATCCCCTAAAGTAACCAATTTTGGGTTTTGGGTCGGGACCATCCGAATCGAATCCGTCGTTCTAGATCGCTTCGGGATTCGAACCTGTCTCTCAAGATGCGTGTGCTCCACTTTAGTTGGATGATCACAGATTCGAATCGGACAGTCCCGATCCAAAACCCAATTTTTGGATTACTTCACTGGATCTGAATTCCTCCATTAACTCCCTCTAATGGATCTTTGACATGTAAATAACAGAGAAAATTAAATTAGATGTACACACAAAAGATAGATATTAATACTATGTGGCATTTGACGATATATGTTGGAATTGTTTCATCCAATTGTATGTATCGAAACACAATTGTGCTGAACCAAATCAAATTTTTCATGAGGTATTCATGCATTTATCATTATTTGGAAACCTTTACTTCTATACTATTATATAAACTTAAACTGTTATACAATTGCAATTGATTATCACGAGAAAAGAAAATGAGTATATAATAGCACAATTTATTATTTATTTTAAAAATAGATCTTACAATTTTCTTATATATGATATTAGAGGATATCAAATTTTTGCATTAAACATATTGTTAGTAATATTCACCATTCCAAATTTTGATTTTACAATTTTTTTATTTAATATATTGTTTAGTAATATGCATTAAACATATTGTTTAGTTATCTGATGGGGATTTGAGATTGTAATCATGCCCGGTTCGAATAAATATAAATCGCCGGTCCTACCAATTAATTCAGTAGGGAAATATAACTATGAAAAAGAAAGGATTTTGCGTGGGGGTATATAATAATAAAGAAAACAAGTTTTAATTTTTTTTTTGTGTAAGTGTAACTGAATCAATTGATTCAAATTTTTATTGGATTTAATATTAGCATTATGCTAAATAAACAAAATCTCTATAATCTCTGCTGGAATTGGACTAAATAAAACAACCATGGACTTTTTTCCTGATTGGACTTTGTAAGATATTTCAAATAAAAACTTTGACATTTCACATGTTAAAACAACATATTGCATATTAAAACTCCAGACAGAGACTGGCATGTTGTATTTTGGGTCAAGAATTGTTGACTGTCATATTCCCTGGAGCGGTAATCAGTATTTCGCCCATTTATCCCATAGCAACAGAACCATAATTGTCCACATTTATGTTGTGGGATGGTCCAGTGACAGGTCAGAAGAATTCATCATTTTTTTTCTGTTTTCTTTTTTTTTCCTTCTTTCTCTCTAAGAATAGATTAAAATGAAAATGAAATTAGAAACTACGTAACATAAATTGGTCTAGCTTATATGAACATAGACACAATTTGAGCCATGTTACAAGGCTGATAACAATCGAAGAAATACAAAATGTAATCAAAGAGTGGCCATCTAACAATTTATGTTACGCAGTTTCTGTGATTCTGCCCCCGTTAGATCAACATAGAATTTCCAAAAAAAGGCAGCCTTGTCTCTTTGAGATTATATCCATTTGTATGTTCTGCCATCTCAATATGATTATATCTCTTTTTTAATGTTGCGACATTATTGAAAGAACCGTATTATTCTTTGCCCTTTGCCTCCAAATGTCTTTCTCTGTTGTTGAAAGAAACGTGAATCTTCTTCTTATAATCGCCTTAACCATTTTTCTAGCTGCGTTGGTTGTTGCACCTCTTGCACCTTCTCCAGCCACCCTATGTAATCTCGACACACGTACCATGATCTGTCTCTTTATACTCCCTATTCTTTGTGGTGTCCAGTTTTTTTTATTTTGGCCTGAATCTTCAAATATTTTTTATGCAGTTCCTTAGGGTTGACTGCCACCACTAGTGGAGAACCAGATATCAGGAACGGTCAAAAAGGGACATCAGTAACGAACCTAGGGGCGATACTGACCCAGGCGTTACTGATAGTACTACTAATCATGATCGGTTAAATAGCCGATACTGATTCCATAATCAGGAACGGTCGTTTGTATTTAGCCGATCCTGATGTTTACCATCAGGAACGGTCGTTTGGTATTAGCCGATCCTGCTTCACCAATCAAGAACGGCTATGTATAAACAACCGATCCTGATTCTCTAATCAAGAACGGCTATTAATTAACAACCGATACAGATTTTTTTTTTTAAAATAATTTTCTTATTTGACCAGCAACCATATATTTTTGTTGATGTAGGGTTTAGGATTCACCAATTAAGAATGGCCTTTTAATTAACAACCGATCCTGATTGACTAATGAAGAATGGCTATTAACTAACGACCTATCCTGATTCACCAATCAAGAACGGCTGTTAATTAGAACTGATCCTGATTCACCAATCAAGAACGGCTGTTAATTAGAACTGATCCTGATTCACCAATCAAGAACGGCTGTTAATTACAACCGATCCTGATTCAATAATCAAGAACGGCTAATAATAAAAATCTGATCCTGATTTGTTTTTTATTTTAAAAAAATTAATTTTTAAATTTGGCGAGCTACCATATATTTTTGCTGGCATATATATGAAACAAGCATCAGGATATCAACACAAAATAACACATCCTAAATTAATCCTAAATTAAACAAGTTCAAGTACTTCAAGTTCACCAAATTACAATAATCCGAAATTATTACAAAATAACACATCCTAAATTGTATTACTTTTTTCTAATACTTCATTCAAGAAAAAATTACTTCACACTAATCGGATGTAGTCGATATTTGTTTCATTGTAACTTTTGGGGAACTCCTGCATTTTTTAAATGATATAAGAGCACAATTACAATTTTAATTGCGTATTTTTTAAGCAACATTAAATATGCATACCTTTAAGTTTAGAAAAACATCGAGGAAGCGAGTCATCATGCACGAACAACATGACATGATATACACATTCCCAACCTTCGTCTTGTTGTGTGCACTGTATTAAACAACAGTAAGATTTAAGACAATATAATAAAGCATGCAACTTTTAAAAATGATCAATTTAAAGGACCAAATTGCAAAGTTTCATTAACCTTTCATTATCAATATATAGGACCAAACAGCAACAGAACTGCCAAGCTGAGAAATTCAACAACCCACGCTAGGCCATCTAAATCCTCACAACATCACATTAAATATACACAACCAAACAATATATAGCACAGCCAGCCAAGCACAAAGTGCAGCAATGAGTCAAAATGCTCGAGCGTGCTCGAGTCGATTGAGGTTTCAACTTAGCAATTTTTCCTAGCTATAACCAGATCATCTATAACCACATTTTCCCAATTTTTGCAGCTAAGTCCCTTTGACTAATTTAATAACCTTCAACTTAGCCATTTTCAAATAAATTATAGATTCACTAATAACTATTACCTTGCAATGTGTAACCTTCAAGTTAGCGGTTTTTCCAGGTCCTCCATAACACCTATCCGTTCGGAAGAGGCTGTCAAAATATTATTACAGTGAATAATCATTACTTACAAAAGATATTTAACATTTTACAATTGAAAGGGGCACAGGATTACTCCGCAAGGGCCTTGGTAATCTGTAGAACTTTTGAATGTTTGACATCATATTCAAACATGTACAAAGTGCTCTCTCTTGCCATCAGCACAAAATACTCGATGATTTCTGCATATTAGGAACCACACAAGATATATCCAAATATTCATCTGAAACACGTGATGTTCCAAACATCCAACTGCGGTCCATCTGCAATTATAAGAAAACACAATTAAGTACACGGTTATGGTCAAATGTTGAATTTAGGGCTTATACGGGGCCGGTTTACAATCCTATCCCACTCTTTGAATACTTCGTCTCCATAGTGAACACATATTAGTCGTGTTTTAGTATTTAAGAAAATTTCGACAGCATTTCCCCTTAGTTCCCCAAGTATCCGGAGAACTAATAAGAGGAAATGCTACCGAAATTTTTTTAAATACTAAAATGCGACTAACATGTGGCCACATCCTAATTGAGACAAAATATTTAAAGAGCAGTCCCAAAAGGGAACTATTCAAAATTAACCCTCATTGGATTAATTTTGAACGGGTATCATGACCTAAAGGCATTAATAATTCGGTTATGGCTCACAAGACAATAATCTAGCTAAATACCTACCAACTGTAGATACATTTAATTAACTACATACATTTATCATAATACATGCACATCCATGCACAAAATTAAACATGAGTTTTATATTATACTTACAATTTGTTTGGATGCCGGATCGAGTGACATGAAGAGATTGTAGCACCAAATCCCTCAATTATAGCCAATCTACAAAACCAGATTTTATGTTTTTTTCATATAAGTTCAAGCTAAAAAATTTTCAAGCATATATGCCATGAGCATTTCATGAAAAAAAACTAAAAATACAACAAAAAAAAATGTTAACTAAAAATTTTCAATGCACAAATCACAGGTCACAGGTCACGGCATTTCATTAAAAAAGCAAAAAATACCACAAAAAAACATTTAAATTAAATCATTAATTTACTTTGTGCTTGGATGTCACAATATTGATCAGCTTCATATGGGACTAAAATACTTTGAGCTTAGATGTCACAATGATCAGCTTCATTATCCTGGTGACCTCATGCAGCTTCATATGGGACAAAATGATCACTAAAATACCACTAAAATAGAAATGCAAGAAAATGATCACTTGTGATAAATAGAAGAAATACCACTAAAATACACCACAGAGTAAGCTCCCAACAAACTTCTACCTATTAAGTGAGATAAATCATCAAGATAAATCACCAAGTGGAGAAAAATCGCGTAAAGGGAGATCAGATCGCCAAAACCTAGCTTACAAACTAAAAAATTCGTTTAATGGGAGAGGTGAAAGACTGGTGAGGTATCAGGATCGGACAAATAAATAAATTTCAACCCTACAATTAAATTTGATAATAATTAATTACTATTTCAACGACTGAAAATATGATGACTTGACATGCTTTAGAAGTCTTGAAGCTGAACCACGTTTATGGTGTATATAGTTGGATTTATTGCAAGGTGGCAAAAGATATTATTATTTATTTTCTCTAGTATTATAAGAAATAATAGCATAAAAAACTTGTACTAATTCAAAAATATACAAGTTTACAAATCACAGGTAATATAAAAAATATAATGATCTCCAACCTTTTACTCAAAATAAAATATAAAAGTTATAATAGCAATTCAAAATTACAAAATGAATGCAAGGGGAACACTTTTGGATAAGTGGATATCTTCGCAGAGAACTCAAAAAAGGTGTTTCAGTAAGCGAATGAATGACTACATGTGCATTTTATATAAATGTTGTAAATGTTCTATCACAAGTATTTTCAATCGGTTACAGAACTGAATTGCACATTTATTCGGAAAGATCCTTCAGACCATTGATTTTGAATCTTGTTTTTACCTCAAGGGAGTTTTAGCTATTCTTATCTAGTTATTGGAGGTAGTTTTAGCTATTCCTATTTAGTTATTGGAGGTTTGTGAAGGAGTAGTAGGAGAGGAGATGTGAGGCTATATATATTTGTCAATTTTATGTTTAAAATAACTAAAGAGTGCTATTGCAGATGTCGTTGGTGAAGCCTTCGCAGTTACACAAAAGTGACGCATTGTTCTTCGTCACAGGGACTCCAGTGCATTCCTTTGTTCAAGACTCCAGCGTTGTTCAAGGGAATTTGCTGAAGTCCTAGCGACGAAGAACAATCCTTTTCTATGTGTGTCCGCGAAGGCTTCACTAGCGGCAGCTGCAGTAGCACTCTTCTTTGTCGCCGCATTTGCACCACAACGAAGAAAAATGTCTCACGCTATGTATGTACGCCACGATGAAAATTAACAAACTAGTTGTTTGCATATATATTCCTGTTAAGAAATCAGATAAACTGAGGAACAGAAAACTAGGAGAATGTGGGAATTAAAGAGAATTAAAAACCTACAATGGAATAATATATATACACACACACACAGATATATATGTAGTGGCTTGGCTGGCATTGTAGCTGAAATTAAATAATGCTTTTTTTGGATCGTAAATGATGAATCAATCATTCTTAGTTCCCTCCTATGAATGGCTAATTAATTGTAATCTATTGATGAGATGAGGTCGACAAGTCAAAACTGAGAATGGATTGAGTTGTGTTGGGCCGTTGGGTTGGATTTTAGTTTCCTCATATCTTCTTCTGCTGGGTATGTTGGAATGGGTTGAGAATAGGCTTTTTTTAAGTTAGGTTATTCGGAATAGCCTATTTCATGTTTAATTGAATTTGAATAACTAGAATACTGAATCCAACTTATTTGTCTTATTAAAATAGCTTATTCTTACAAAAAGTTAAATTTAATTATTCTAATAAGACAAATAACAAAATAATAAATCTCTAGAATAGTAAATCTCTTTCTCCCTAAGAGAGAAACAAACTTTTTTGTACCTAAAATAGAAAATAGAATCATGTTTACTTAATGAGATCATTAAATGACAAATAATATTCCTTATATGATATAAAAAATAGAAAAAAAATGAAGACATGACCAATCAAATTATCGAATTTTTTTACTAATTAACTTTCTTTGCAAAAAATAAAATCAAAGTATCCTCTCTTCAAATTTCTTGACAAAATTACCCTCTCGGACCACTACTAGAATATGAGTTTATTGCATGGGCCAGAAAATGGCTTGTTGCATGGGCATTGCCTTGCAACAAGCCCGAAAAGACTTGTTGCATGCGAATTGCCTTACAACTGTGCCCATGCAACAAGCTTCGATACAAATACTAAGTATTTGCATGGGCGCCCATGCAACAACTCTGTTCTGACTTGTTGCATGAGATTAGCCTTACAACAACGGCCCATGCAACAACTTTCCGAGTTGGCCCCGTTTAGAGTATTTGCATGGGCAGACAACGTGGGCCCCATCTGGTTATTTGCATGGGCAACTAAGGGGGATCCCACATGACTATTTGCAAGGCTAACACACGTGGGTCCCACCAGACTATTTGCAAGGCTAACCCAGGGGGGTCCCACCAGACTATTTGCAAGGCTAACCCAGGGGGGTCCCACCAGACTATTTGCAAGGCTAATACACGGGGGTCCCACCTGACTATTTGCAAGGCTAGGTATTGTGGGTCCCACCGGAGTATTAGCATGGGAAGACTGTTTGCGTTATTGCATGGGTGATTATTTGCAAGGATGTGAATTACATTTTTAATTTGCATGCACTGCAGTTGTAACTATTTGCGTGGATGTACCCAAGGTAATAAAAAGAAGAAATGGGTGCAAATTAGCATGCTCTAATTCTACAATCCTCCCTCCTGTACCAATCTGGTACGAGCCCAGTGCTGTTTTGAAATTCCCAGATCCCATTCAACAAGAATTACATAAATCACATTTGAGAAATTTGTAGAAAGCAACTAATAAACAAGAGAGCAACTAATAAAACACTGACCAACCTATTATAAACGTCATACATAGAACCAAAATTATAAAAGCATTGAAACAACATTGATAATAAAAGACTTAACTTGTAAATATATCCAAAATGTAACATCCCAAAGAAGGATTCACAAAATAAACTCAACCCCATGAGTTAACAAGGTATACCCAAAATATAACCAAAAAACTTTACCCTAAATATTGACATCCATGCTAGACCTCTATTTGTCATGCCGAAGTTTGATTGCCCCACCAATCTGTCATTGCGGCCTCATTCCCTGCAATTTCTTGTCCAACCTGAGTACTCAGCAGTGCTTGGAATGACCCTTCCTGGTTTGGTTGGAAAGAACCAGCAACATCCTATGTAGACCAAATTATAATGTTAGAACATGTTATTGTTATAAAAATTAATTATGTAGTTAAAGGCTCGAAATAACTTGTTTGTTCATCATACAGTACTATTACCCATTATTGTTGTACACATAACTTGAGCTCATTTTTTCAATAAAAATGAGGTAGTAATAGTTGGCTGAAAAACATATGATGGTACTTCATGAGACATGGTCATTTGCAGTCCTATTGGGTGTATAACAATTAGTGTGTTTTGAGGCATGAATTACCCACTACTGGTACTTACAGGATTTGTATTACACCTTATAATTATCTTAAAAAAAACATTTGATAGTTATTATTAACTTCTCAATGCTGTACCCATTACTGTTGAACATATAATTCCTACCATTGCACACTTACCTTAGAAGTTCATTTCATAAGAATTTATAAATTCAACCAACATTCCAAAAGTACTTACCTGATTGAATTCCTTTGGTAGTCTTGAAGGTGATTCCTGAGATTGTTGAGAGGTGGGATCTTCAACCTAAGCATTTGGAGTGCAATGTTAGAATTTGGACAACACAAAATCCTGTCAGAGTTGTAAGATTAACAACACTCAGATTTTATTATAAAAATGATACCTGCAAATAACCCATATTTCCTACTATACCATCTGGTGGTAGTTCAGGACTGATAGCTGGTGCCTAAATTAAAATGTGGAAGAACAAGTGATGAAAATCCGTGAGCACAACCCTTTTAATTTGAAACCCTAAAATTTCCCCAAATATGAGTTTACTAACCTGCGAAGTAGGCTGTTGTAGCCCATGCATTCTGAATAACTGTGAGAATAATAATTGATTTTGGGCTTGATCTCTTATCCTCTCGGAGCGCTCCTCGGCGATACGGCGATCACGTTCTTGAATGATCGCGTCTACTTCTGCCCTAGAGAAGTTCTTCTGCACCCCAGCATTTGTCAACCCAGATATAGAAGATGCTACGTGGCTGTGCCTTCCTCGGGTGGTTGCTGTCTGCACCTGTTGTTCAAGCAAGCTTCCAAAGCCTAGGACGCGGCCTTTTTTTTGTCCGCCAAGTGCTGCCAGAAATAAGGTGCTCTCGTCCAAGGCAGCATTGGCCTGATCAGCCCTCATTGCCTTAACCTTCCTCTAGTAATGGGAGCATATGAGAAATATGTATTTAAAAGAAAATTGAGAAGTAAACAGTTTTTCTACAAAGGCATATGTATACAATTGAGAAGTAAACAGTTTATGGGACAAAGGCAGATGTACCAGCACTTGGTCCTTACCATTTCTAATGGTAATTGGTGGTAACCACCCTACTTGGAGGGAAAAAAAGAGTAGACTAGTAAATTGAACTTACATAAACTTGCTCTTTTCTCGTGTTTGTAAATTGCAAGGAGTTGATATCGAACTCGTGAACCTGCCCTGTACTCTCCTCGGCTGTTGGATTCTCTCCCCCAATACCATCATTGTGATCAATATCTTGGGTCACCTCCTCATCGGCAATACTCATTTGGGCCACAACCGGTGATACGCCATTCTCTCTTGCACAGTGCATATGGATGTAAAGGTCCTCCATGGTTGGCTTTTTCCCTTTATTCAAGGTTGTCTCAAGATGAAAAAGAAGAATGACAATTAAAGGTTAGATGGCAGATTAATGTGGAATTGGCTATAGTATTAGAATAGAATTATTCATAAGTTTACCAGTTTCGTAAAATGTTGGTGAGCACTAGCTGATCCAGCATAGTGGGAGGCCGAATTTCCAGAGACAGTGCGATTTTGTTGGTTTTGTTTACTGACTAGTTGCCACTCATCTGAGAAGAAGATATCGCAAAGACCTTGCCAATGTACCGGGGCTACACACCAATGCGGCACATTGGCCTTCCATGCGAGAATGTCCCAACCATATAATTTTATGCGATTCTTCCTTGCTCTACACAGCTCCTCACCATATCTTTTGGCTGCTATGGCCTCGAGTACTTCATGACAACGGTCAGTATCTTCATCTCCGCGGTATCGATATCTCTCCTACATCCAAGAAAATTAGGGACTATTGAAATGTATTTCTTCGAACAATTGGTATGACAAAAATAGAACAAGACAGAATTGAATAAGTTCGTAATTTCCAACCAATAAACCAGCCATTAATGGGTATCTTGACAAAATAGGAAACATAACAAGTGTGAGTTTATGTAATGTGAAACAATTAGTTATGAAGCTCATAAATGTGACGGTAATATGGCATCGGTAATTAAAACTCATAAAAATAGGTTTGTGTGGGTATAAAAAGCTCAGGAGTTTAACTTTTGATAAATGCTAGGCACAACAATCAATTTTTGACTGCAAGATTTTGCTTATCACGGTTGACATATACCCGAGCTGGTTGAACATTGTGTGTTGGAGTTGTGTCATTTCAATCTTGTTAAATTCAACAAGATCATAAGATGAAGATAACCATAATTGCAACAGTAAATAAAAAACTGAAATTTGATTAAAATTTACCTGATAGTGTTTTCTTTAAGGTTAGTAGGCAGTTGCCATCCAACCAATACTACGGAAAATAATACTAAAGATATATTAAAAATAGAAAGCTTAATAGCTGGAAAATCATAACAACTTCTCTTGCACAAATCTGGAAATGCTTAGTGCTTGAAGCAACTACATAACAAGTGCGAGTTTAGCTAAATGTAATAGAATTAGTTATGAATCTCATAAAGGTGATTGTAAAAGGTGATCGGTAATTAAAACTCATAAAAATAAAATGTTACCAGAAATTCCCTCTCCAAGGACTTCTTCACTGTGGCATCGAAGCTGTGAAAAGATCTTACTGGTGCAGGCATGAGGCTAAGGGCAAGCCTAGTGATTGTTGCTGTTATCAATCTTGGTTCAGACGCGCAACTGAACTCATGTGTGCCAACTCGCCATATCTCCGGTCGATCATCGGGGCACTCTTTGACAAGCTTTATCTTTCCAGGGCCTCGTCCCTTTTTCTTTAGAGGTTCGGGCAGTGCAACTTCACCTTCGGGTGTAGCATTCAAACTGTCACCAACACCTATAGCTTGATCTGCACTACGGTTCCTCTTGGTGTATTTGGTTGCTTTTGCTCGTGTGACTTGTGGTTTTTTCCGAGGAGCCATACTTCTTTTGCTAACAAGGAACAAGTGTGATGTTATCTACAATGTATAATTTTGATATGAAATTAAATTAAGGTACCACATCTGAGAAAATCCCCATCAGGAACATAACATATTTTCTTCCATACCCTTTGACAATATTGCTATCTAACACATATGTAGCTCCTTTCTCTTCTTGCTGACAAAGGCAAGTATTTTTCTGGTGTACTTGTCTTTTTGTTTTTTAAAATATTTTTAAAAAACAGTTAAATAAATAAAAGGAGATAGATGAAACAAAATCCAGATTTGACCCTAATTATATTGGGTAATATGGTGTTACCCAATGGGGATATAGGCTACTTTAAAATTTTACATGGGTTCACCATAAATAGAGTAGGCAAAAGCAGCCTTCACAATTTAATCAATTCTAATCAATTAGTGAATCTAACAATTGTTTACTCTATTCTAATAAATTGTTCACTCTATTCAAGTCTAACAGAGAATAAAGGGGAAATAGATTGTACAGAAATTTAGATATATAACCATCATAACTATGAGAATTAGATATTTCCCCATCAAAATTTAAAAATTTGTTATTTTCCCATCTAAACTCGCATAATTTAATAATATCCCCATCACTTACTGTAATAAATTAAAAATTCAGTTTAATAGTAGTAAAAAAATCAAATGAACAGTTTCATTAGCCAAGGAGCTTCATATTCATATAGCTGGGACTAAAGGCAAGGGGGAACTGGATGCAAAGGTAAGTTTTGATGTGGAAATACCTAAATTACAATGTTATGATGGACAGATTCCTAAACTTCCCCAAATTCTAATCATTGGTCTTACCAACTCTCAACTTAGATATTCACAAGACTTACATAAAAAGCAAACAAAAGCTAGCATAGTCTTATATTTTGCCTAAGTTCTGTCAGTACCAAATTAGCTTAATTTTTAACAATTACTAGTAGAAGGGGACTAATTTCAAACTAATATGAGAGAATGGGAGGAGAAAGGACACGATGTACCTACTGCCTGCCTCCGACGAGGAGAAACTGAGAGCCTAATATGCCTGCCTCAAACCAAGGAGAAGATACCGGAACTGGAGAGAGGACACGATCGATGTACCTACTGACTTCCTTTCGACAAAAATGATAGTCTGGAGCTTGAGAGTTAATTACAGTTTTGGCAAAATTCGTGTGGGGGTGAGAGGCTGGATAGAGAGGGCTAGAGGGCGGAGGGTTTGAGACGATGGGCTAAATGATCTAGTTTCTCTCTGTGAAATCAAATCGATTTGGTCAATAAGGGTATATTGCCTTGGTAATTTTTCCTCTGAGGTATCTCATATGTTCCTTGACCATGTTGGCATGATCCGATGGAATCTATGAGAGTTGAGATTCTTGCCACTGTCTTTGAACGGTTCAGATTTTCAACTTGTAAACTTAAAATGTCTGATATCCCAGTTGAAAGAATTGGCGATGAGTTTGAGCGGGCGCCCGAACAGAAATTTGATCGAATGGGGGCGAATGGAAATTCGGCTAAGCGCCCAAACCTTGCTTGGAGACAGAGCGGTTATGGCTGGTTGCAAGTAAATGACCGTATTAAAGTCCCCGTGTATTATATAGGTCGTGTGCTGCAATCAGTCAAAGGAGCTCTTCTGAAATATTCGCCAAAACCTAAGAACTTCATAAAAATGATAAGGCAGTGAAATGAATTGTCTAACTTACTTTGTAATTAACTTGAAAAATTAAATGTTACTCATTGTGTATTTTATTTGAAAGTAAAATATCTGTTACAAAATAATTTTTAAGGTGTATTTGTAGATGCAAATAAAAAGGTCCCCTTGTGATTCATTGAATAGAATTTATAATACATGATTATTAATCTATGTAATAGTTGAGATGTACACCAAATTTGAAAAAAAAAAAAAAAATTACATGCAAAATAATGATAATTAAATGTACAAAATATAAATTCATGTGTTGAAGTTTATTGCAAAAAAGGAATAATTTAGCACATTAAATTATATTATATTGCATGCACATTACATACATGGATCACATATGCCATGTATGACTATGAAACTTGAACCCTTGTATTGCGAGGTAATGAAGATGAAATGAAGGAAATCGTCGAATGGTCGATCGGAACCGTTAAAATCGAAGACCACTACATTTACAGTCTTGCTGGCAAGTTTGATCAAGAAAGGTTTTCATTTAGCCCTCCATCTATATGACCAAATATTTAAGCATCAAATGGCTACAAACACTTTGCGGTGGATCGAAAGCAATACATAAGAAAACATACTATATTTTGCATTGGTTACGTTCATTGTTACCTCTTGATCATTTTAAACTATATTTTGAGTTATTTCATCGCAGATCCACCGTCCAAATTGCATATACAAATGAACGGTCCGAAAAGCTTTTATACATTTGAAGGGGCAAAAAGTTATGAAATTACACAAAATTGATGTTATTAGGCATGACATGTCCATATAAGATTTTATATAGTATTTGCAATTTTTTTTGGGATTTTTTCAAACTAGTTTGTGTAGAAACCAGCACCTGATTAATTTCAGCTGTACATCCCATGCCATCCGATCGGTGATTAATGGTGATGATCTACTCACTTCAACAGCCATTGGGTAGAGAGTGACTACACTCTGAAGTAAAGATATATTTACGTTTAAATCCGTGGCTAGATACTGATTGTGATGCTTTAAAATTCGCAAGTGGAGTTGATGAAACCGCTCCGATCTAAACCCAAATATCATGTTACCTTAGGCTATAGAATTCGGGGTTAGGTCTCCTAAATTAATGCGAGACAATAGTATGCTATGGAACTTACATCTCATGAACCTACTATTTAGATCCTAGCCCTTGAAATTTTTGATAACCAAATCTCAACGAAATATTATTTTCAGGCGCAAATCTCTATCAATAGCTGAAGGTCGGGATCCCAATTGCACTTCAAATTACTCTTTCCGAATAACAGCATACTTAGTTCCGTCTCCACTAGAGAGAACTTCGGACTTGGGGAAAATTTTGAAATCCATTCCAAAGGTTTCTCTCCTCCCTTCTATACGCTCTCGCTCCACTCTCTACAAAACTTCCGACCGTCGCTCTTCCTTGCCACGAGTTCCCACCACCCTCTCTTAGCGCTGCCGCCTACCGGAATAACCGACGTCTGCAGCGATTGCCTCAATTCGTTGCAACGTCTCTCTTCTCTCTACCAGGGCTCGCACATTCCCAATCGATCGGATATCGGGCAAACTCCAACTAGTGGTAAGTTCGTTAATTTACTGGACGATTTTGTACACTGCTGTTGGGGGAGTAAACCTGATTACGTTGGAGTGTTGTTAATCTAGGGTTTTGAGGTGTTTTTCTAGGGTTTTGTTAATCTTGGTCTTTGTTAATCTACGATCCCGTTAACCTAGGGTTTTTCTTGGTCTAGGGTTTTGTTAAAGGGAGAATTGCTGGTGTGCCCATAAAAATATCCTAAATTGCTTATTTCTCCATCAAAAGATTCGAATTGCTTATATCCCCATTATAAATTTTGATTCTTTCTTATTTCCCCTAATATTAATTAAATCTTAAAATAGAAGCTGTTATTTTGAATTTTATTTTATTTTAGAACTGAAATGTCTATTTTACCCTTCTTCTTGAACTAGCCTCCATTTAATTTGTTGGGAATTGAAAGAACTCTAAGACTAGAAGCTTCTTGTCCACAAGATTCCACAATTTATCCATTTAAAATTCAGCTTATATTTTAAGATTTAATCAATACTTGGGGAAATAAGAAATAAACTAAATTTAGAATGGAGATATAAGCAATTTGAATGTTTTGATGGGGAAATAAGCAATTTAGGATATTTTCATGGGCACACCAGCAATTCTCCCTTTGTTAAACTAGTGTTCACTCAAATCTATAGTATTGCTTGCCCCTATTTGCGGGTGATTTAATGATTCAACCAGTCCGCCCTCTGTCTAGGGTAAGAGAGAATGTAGCTATCTCCATTTGAGGTCCATTCAAAACTGAGTTCCTGTTTCTCTCTCTTCTCTCTGTCTTTTCTTTTTTTATTAGTTGGTTTTTATTGGGAGTATGTCAGGAATTTTTTTGCATGTTGGGACAATACATTACTAACTTTACATTCTGCGTATAGATTTATGTATATATGGCCAGCTGAATGAATGAATGATATCGAAAACTTAGAATTGCATATATAAATTCAATGAATGATATAGGAAATTCAGACTTTACATTTTTGCATGTTGGACTCCAACTTCACTGGTATTCTTCAAGAGAGTTAAACACATTATCAGTTCGAAAGTTTTCATGGGTATACCGGAAATTTTACCTAATATCTATTGAGCATAATTGTTCCAATGTAGTTTGACCACTGTCGATTTTGTTCTACAGAATACATGGCAGAAAATGATGACGGCTCCCAAGTCGAGAGGGTTGTCCCCCAACGCAAAGCGAGGTTCACCAAGTCCGACATCGCCGGACTGAAGACGCGACGGTTGAATCCATCCCAAAGCCCGCTGGCTCTGCCAATACATGCATCACAAACGAAGCTTCCAACGCTGTGGGAATCCCCCGATATAGAGGCAACAGAGCCACCACACAATCCAGCTCCGGCACAACAATCTCACAAGTCTGTCAGGGGCCGAGCCAAACGCAACAGCTTGAGCACATGCCGGCCCATCCGCCGCTCATCAAGGTTAAACTCTTCGAGCACAGCGTTCCAAGCTTCTCCATCTGATGAAGGTATTTTTGTAATTTTATAGGTGGAATTTCATGTATACAAACAGCTTGAGAGAGAGAGAGAGATTAATAAGTTAGAATTTGCCACTATACCAGCGCTGCAAGTACTTGTATAAATTGAGTGTAGTAAATTCATGTATACCCAATTTTGAGTAGTAATCATATGTAGAATATCATGTATACCCAATTTTCTGAATGAAGCAATCCAAAAGCTAACTGAGAAATGGAAGTAGGTAAATAAAAAAGATGACATTTACGCTAATGTAGGAACACCGCCTGAGCCTGAACCTGCCAAGTCAGACCCTGCCAAGTCACTGCCTCCCATGTCAGACCCTGCCAAGTCACTGCCTCCCATGTCAGACCCTGCCAACTCATCGCCCACGGAGTCGGTACCTGCCAAGTCAGTCCCCACCGAGACGGAACCTCCCAAGTCGGTCCCCATGGAGTCAAAACCTGCCAAGTCAGCGACTCCCATGTCAGAACCGGCCAATTCAGCGCCCACCGAGTCAGTCCCCATCGGGTCAGTCCCAACCGAGTCAGTCCCAACCGGGTCAGTCCCCACAGAGTCAGTTCCCACCGAGACAGACCCCACCGAGTCCGAGCCAAGCGCATCGGTCCCAACCGAGTCCGAGCCAAACGACTCCCTGCCTCCCAAGTCAATGTCAAATGCCTCAGTCGACACTGTGATCAGCGATCTGACTATCCCCACCGGAAAAAAACCATCCTGGAGTCAGTGCCATCCGCCGCTCACCAAGGCTCCTCCCGTCGAAAACAGCGCAGAAAGATGTTATTGCTGATGAAGGTACCATTTTTTTTCCCGTACCATTCAGATGTCAGAATTGTGGAGGGTTATTAATTGCCTAATTGCCTATCAGAGTTGATGTTATTAATTGCTACACTGTCAAAGTATTAATTAATTGAAAATTGCCGGTCAGTGTTAAACATTATTCTTTTGAGTGCTGATCAGAGTTAATTTTTATCTTTTCAGCATTAATTAAGTGAAAATTACTCAATACTAGTTTATTAATTGTTTTTCCATATTTAAATGTAGCTTCTGAGTCCGAGCCAGATGTAGCAGGATCTGAGTCAGTGCAATCTGATTCAGTACCATCCGCATTAGCATCCGAGTCCGAGCCAGAGGGAGCGGGGTCTGGTTGGACCCAGCATGCTGCCACACTGGATAGAGAGGCAGAGAGTGATGGGGACGGTACAAATTCGAGGGATAATTCCGCACATCCAGCAATCAAGGATGACGATGGTGGTAAGAGAGGTGTCAGACGCCGCCCACTCCGGAACTGTGATGAAGCAAAGGAAGCCAATAACAGACCACTTGACGAAGAGAACGCTCGGGATGGTGAAGGCACATCCAAGAGAAAGAGAGGTGTGAAACTGACCTCTGAGGTGCGGCGGGCTCGGGGTATGGCCAAGCCTCGTAAACCAGTAGCAGCGGACATGCGACCTGAACTGACAGTTGTCGGTGATGCGGAGTTCACATCCACTCCTCTTTGCACAAAGGTGATCACCACAGTAAGGGTCCTAACCTTAGAGAACCTGCCGGGGCCATATAGGACGTACAATATGTTTCCTATCAAGGCGCGGTTGGAGATACTAAAGAAATTCTTGCAGAGGTATTCGTGGGGGGAGGGGGAAGATGTGCAACGCTGTCTGGATGTCTTTGAGAGAATAGCATCAGAAGCATATTACCGCGAGATGACGGAATTGAGGAGGAAGTACACGAAGAAATACGACAAAGACAAGGAAGGGTGGAGAGACTTCCCTCCACAGTGGTGCAAGAATCCGGAATATTGGAAGGGGTTGTGTCTTATTTGGTCGAAGGGGAAATGGGACCAGATGTCAACCACCAACCGTAATAACAAAACATACAAAGGGTCCGTCATCCATCATGTCGCTGGTTCGAGGTCATCGTTTCGGCTGAAGCAAGCAATGGTACATATTTATTACCCTTCTAATTGATCAATCCATTGCATCAGTTACCTTTTTTGGTTTTATAAGTTACACAATTTTGGGCTAAATGAGTTACCATATATTTAATTGCATAAGTTACTTAAACAGCCGCTTTGAATAAGTGATAGCATAAGTTACTATGTTTTTCATTGTAGGAGTTACCTTTTGTATTGTAGGAGTTACCATATATTCTCGCTTGTTTTAACTGCAGGCATCCGAGAAGGGATCGCCCGTGGGACTGAAGGAGGTTTTCGACCGGATTCACATGAAGGATTCTAAGTATGTAAACGATAAGGCTGAACGTTATGCGGTATGACAAATTAAAATTCACTTAATTTTAGTTATGATAACATAGAATTTCCTAGATGGCATCAACGGACTTCATATATTACTTATTAACAAATGCAGAACAAATTTGAGGACATGAGGTACAATTACGGGAGGTTGATGTCAGAGGAGGAGCTATGGGAGCTTGCTGTAGATGGAGAAGATGGACATGGCCGGTTGTTTGGTTTTGGAAACAATTCGAGGACCTGCCGAGTCAACCAAGCATTGGCTGCAGAGGATGCAACAATGTCGGATCCTGCCCGGAGCACCGCCACATCGGCTGAAGATGCGAATCGAACATTCACGAAGTCACAGGTGGCAATGATACTTGCCTCCAAGCTAGCAGACGAACGTCGAGCGTTTGCTAATGAGATAGCAGCCCAAGAGAAGCGGCACAGAGAAGAATTTGATGCGTATAAGAAGAACGATGTATACAACAAAGCATGTCTTGCGTCGCTATTCCGAGCAACTGGAGCCCCTATTCCACCTTGTAATGTAAGTTCCGTCTGAAACTCTAAATCAGATTTCCATATAAGCAATTTTTGACCTTTTGATTAAGCAACTGGAGCTATTTTTGAATCCTAAACACTTAAGAGCATGCTAAATTCACAAATTTACAATCTGTTACTAGTATGGGTCTTTTTGCCAAATTCACAAACTTACAATCACATATCGCTGCCCGGTTCTATATAAGCTTTCACTACAACCAACTTTAATTTTTAATAACCTAGAATTGTATTTCACACTATGTCAATTGCACTATATCTACCAACATACAGCCAAGTTTATTTGTTAGTAACCTAATTTTCTTTGTTATGTAGGAAGGGTCATCCAAGGGGAACGATGGTGAGGGAGCCCATGTGGGGGGAGAGGGACCACAGTAGTCACCAACTATTTTTCAAGAAGGCACTGTCACCGGTTAATTTGTAATAATTTAATGAACAAAGTAGGTTATGAAATTTATTTCAATCGCTGTGATTTGATAGAACTGACTATGTGAAGAGGGTGAACAAAGTAGGATGTGAAAATTATCTTGTTTTATGTGTTTTGGCATTAATTGCATAAGTAGGATGTGAACATTATGTTTTTGGTAGGCTTTGGAGAACTATATTTTGAAACATTTTTTTTATCTCTTTGTCATTTCTGTGTTTTCTGTGCTTGGTCAAATGTGTGTTTTAATATGATGCGTACACTGTGGGTACGCAAAGGAAATAAAATTTTACTCATCACTTAGGTGCCATTATTTCCATCGGTATAACGATGCAAGTAATAATTGCTCTCTGGAAACAAAACACCAATCTTCGTTTTAATCGGATAATACGAATAAAAAACAGCGGCCAGTCTATCCCCTCGCGGAATGGCGCCCAGGTCTCTCCTATCAATCTCCTTGCTCCCCTAGACAAGCTGAAGAGGGCTCACCTATCTCATCCCTCTCACCTGACACCTATCTCCTCCCTCTCACCTCTCACCTCTCACCTCTCACCTCTCACCTATCTCCTCCTCTCTGTAAAACCCTAGTTGCATCTTCTTAGCTCAAAGCAACATTTGTAAGTAATCTTCCTCCATTAATGACAAGCTTAATTTATCCACTTGTAGCATAAGTTGGTCCATATTTTTTTGAGAGGTATAGCTACCGACATCAACCATAGTTTCCCCTTATTTGTGCTAAAACCTTTCAACCAAATTAAACTATTACAAGCTTGGCCAATTGGTACCATATGTTGGCAATTAAACAAAATGCATGTTCGTAGCTAACTCATGTCTCTTGTCCAACAATCAACTAGTCAAATGGCAACGGATCGTACATGGATGTACAACCGATGTAATGCCAATGGAAGGCTTCTACCCGAGTTCATAAAGGGTGTGAAAGATTTTGTTGATGTAGCAATCTCCAATCCCTCGGTAGTGACTGTCCTCCACAACAAACAATGTATTGCATGTCCATGTAAAAAATGTGAAAACCTCTACACCAAAGACTTGCAAACCATGAGAATTCATCTTTACCAATTCGGCTTCCGAGAAGGATATGAACATTGGCACGCACATGGAGAGGAACGTCCCAACTAATCTACCAATGCCACGCACTACCCACCTTTTGAGCCATACTATGACAATTATCATGTGGGAGGTGATATGGTAAGGGCGTCCGCGGGTTCTAATTTCGATTGGGAGGAGGAGAGACCTACCGGAATGGCTAAAAAATTCTTTGACATGCTAGCCGCATCGGAAACACCGCTGTGGGAAGAAAACATAACTGGTCAATTGAAATGCGAATCACACACAATATTGTCGGCGGTGACACAAGCAATCGCCTTGAAATCGGAACACCAATTGAGCCAAAAATGCTTTGATGGGATGATGGGTCTTATTAAAAGCATGCTTCCCCCTAGTGAGAAATTGCCGGAAAATTTCTATCATGCCAAGCGATTGATCGATGGATTGGGCATGGAACATAAGAAAATAGACGTATGCCCAAACTTTTGTATGCTTTATTACAATGATGCGAACAAGGACAAGACGCAATGTGATGAGTGTGGTACACCGAGATATAAGCCACCGGGGCATAATAAGAATGCAAAACCGGTTCCACAAAAAATTCTTCGTTATCTACCCATCACTCCAAGATTGCAAAAGATGTACATGACCAAATCAAATGCGGTCAAAATGAGATGGCATAAGGAAGGTTTCCGTGATAAGCCCGGGATTATGGTGCACCCGGCCGATGGCGATGCTTGGAAGCACTTCGCACGGAAATATCCGGCTTTTGCCGCCGAGGTGAGAAATGTTTGGATGGGGATAACGACGGATGGATTCATGCCATTCAACTCAAATGCATCTCCGTATTCATGTTGGCCGGTATTTGTTTTTCCGTATAACTTACCACCCGGGATGATAATGAAAGAAGATAGCATGTTCCTCGCGCTTGTCATTCCGGACCTAAGCATCCGGGTCGGGATATTGACATACTTCTTGAACCTTTAATTGACGAATTGAATAAATTGTGGACGGTTGGAGAACTTACATGGGATGAGTCTAAACAACTTAATTTTAAGATGCATGCAACACTTCTTTGGTCGGTAAGCGATTACCCCGCGTACGAGATGCTATGTGGGTGGGGGTACTAAAGGCCGATTGGCATGTTTTCATTGCATGGGTGCAACAAAGGCATTCCAACTAAAGCATGGTGAGAAATCTACATGGTTCGGCTGTCATAGATGCTTTTTGCCTATAGATCACCCATTTCGTCACGATAAGAAAAAATTCATAAAAGGTAAGGTCGATTTTGATCAGCCACCACGAAGAGTAACGGGAGAGGAGCGGCAAGCAATGGTGAGTAAACTAGGGGGTATGAAATGGGGTAAAAAAAATGGCCTCGACCAGTTTGATGGTTATGGTCAGACCCACCATTGGCAAAAGAAAAGTATTTTTTGGAGCTTGCCCTATTGGAAGGACAATTTGTTGCAACACAACATTGACATGATGCATTTGGAGAAGAATTTCACAGAAAATCTGATTTACACTCTTCTAGGTATGGGGACCAAAAACAAGGATAATGAAAAAGCCCGGAAGGATTTGGCTCTCCTTTGTAATCGTCCTAATCTGAACCTAATCCCGGACCCGGATAACCCACAGAAGCTGCGAAAACCCAATGCTCCCTTCACACTCTCTCCACAACAAAGGAGGCGGGTTTTAATATGGCTCAAGGAGAATGTCAAGTTTCCCGATGGCTACGCATCGAGTTGGTCAACATGTGTAAATCTCACCACGAACACCCTAACTGGGCTAAAAAGCCATGATTTGCATGTGTTCATGGAGCGACTTCTTCCCGTAGCATTTCGAGACTTTGTCCCTGATTATGTATGAGATGTTTTGTGCGAGATTTCAAGCTTCTTTAGAGAGATTTGTGCCAAGGAGCTTGATCCATCCCGTATCGACCAATTAGAAAAGGATATTGTGGTCACAATGTGCAAAATGGAAAAGATTTTCCCGCCAGGTTTTTTCGATTCTATGGAGCATCTTGTGGTCCATGTATGTCATGAGGCTCGATTGGGTGGACCGGTGGGGCCTCGATGGATGTATCCATGCGAAAGGTGTGTTTTTATTTAATCTCTTTCTAACACATGTGGAAGTTGTCTTTATTGTATCTATCTTTTAAACATCCATAAACCAATATTTCAATTACAGACGTAACAAAGAACAGAGGATGAGAGTCACGAACAAGGCACGGGTTGAGGGTTCAATCGTCGAGGCAACAATTGTTAAAGAAATTGGTACATTTTGCACGCATTATTTTGCAGAGAAGTCTAACCCTATCATACAAGAGGTTGGAACAAGTAACCCTCCGCGGGGACGTCTATCAATATTTGATACTCTTGATGATAAGGAACTTAAAGCTGCACACACATATGTCATCCTCAATTGTCCGGAGATCAAAAATAAATTCTTAGGGTACAATCTTATGAAATGTTTATTTGGATGATTTCAAAATCATCTATTCCAAACACAATACTGATCTTTCATATTTTGCCATGTCTGAATGTGTAGAGAGTTTGATGCATGCATGCTAGAGTCTGGACAAGCCAGATCCGCACAACATTTGGACAAAGTCCGTGAAGATGGGTTCGCAGATTGGCTACGAAAGAAGGTACTATCTGATCATAATTGCGACCCCTCCATCCGAAGGGCAGGTCTCATGCCACAAAAACAAGCGGAGTGCTTCGAAGGGTACGAAGTTAACGGCTTTCGATTCCACACGGAAGCATATGGGGAAAACAAGTCAACAAATAGTAGTGGTGTTTGCATTAAAGGGGAGTGGGATGGAATTGACACACCACAAGACTACTATGGAATTCTACAAGAGGTAGTTGAGCTTGATTATGATGGACTAAACAAGGTCGTTCTCTTTAGGTGTAATTGGTTTGATATAACAAACGGTGTAAGGGTGGACATTCAACATGGAATTGTTGAGGTCAACCATGCTTCTCGACTTAAAAATTATGAACCATTTGTATTGGCACCTCAAGCGATCCAAGTTTTCTACCTTCCTTATGCATCGGATAAAATTGAAAGACGCCAATGGTGGGTGGCTATGAAAACTAGCGCGAAGGGGAGGTTTCGTGCCGAGGACGGTGCCGATGCAAACCTAGAATTTTTCCAAGACGAAATGCCGGATCACTCAATCGAGGTTTCAAATGGTCAAGAATTTGATTGGGATGCTATGGCCCCTCAAGAAGACGAGTTCAAGCTAGTAGACGATACGATGTCACAAGGTGATGAAGAGTTAGAGGACAACCCAATTGAGGAAATTGACGAGGAGTTGGACATGGACCAAGGTGAGGATGAATTTGGTTTCTAGGCCTTCCAATCAAGAGTTTTAATATTTTTGAATCAATAGTTGTATGTTTCTTGTGTAACAAAGGTTGTATAATTATTTTTGTTTCTAAATGCAAATATTTTAGTTATTTTAGTTATTTAAGTATTGAATTCTTATATACATGTTGTTGTGATTTATACTAAAAATCACCACTAAAAGGAGATATCAAATAAACAGTAATGAATGACTCCAGTAAGTAAACAATTGCATGGGCAGGAATTAAACTAGTTGCATGGGCATCCCATGCAATTAATGAGAACCGTCAGTCCAGACTATTTGCATGGGCATGTAGTGGACTATTTGCATGGACCTTCAATAAAATATAATATAAATAGGGGGTTAAGTAGTTGCATGGGCACGGGGTTAAGTAGTTGCATGGACCTTTAATAAAATATAATATCTACCATGGGGTTAAGTAGTTGCATGGGCATGGGATTGAGTTGTTGCATGGACCTCCAATTAATTATAATATCTGACCATCGAAATGTATTTGCATGGGGAGATAAAAAACAGTTGCATGGTTGCACATTACACATTTACATGCGATACTTGTTGCATGGGCTTTGCCTTGCAATAAGTTTTAGGAATTCAGAAATGTCATTTCTTTTGCATGGGCCGTCCCTACCATGCAACAAACCAGTGCTGCCCATGCAATAAACTCATATTCTAGTAGTGGACCAATGTAAAAGTCTTTCCTCCCCACATTTTCTTCCCATATTTTTGGAAGGGAAGTTAATTTGTAAAAAAACCCGAATTTGAAGAACTAGCAGCAACATGTGGGTTATAATTCTAAGTTCACCTTAAATGAAATATAAAGGACACACACAAATGAATAATTTACATGAATTTAGGACAAGTGAGGGCTAACTTTTGGATAATTGGAGGAGCAGGTGCTCCACGATGGTTGCATAGCCGAGATGAAAACCGGTGAAGGCAAAACCTTGGTCTCAATTCTAGCTGCTTATCTTAATGCTCTAACAGGAGATGGAGTTCATGGTATGTACTTTTAATTTTAATGTATATATTCTTAAATATTATCTTGTGGTACTTTCTTAGGCAACAAATGAAAATTGTGATTTTGTCTCCAAGTGGTGACTGTCAATGATAACTTGGCTCGACGTGATGCTGAATGGATGGGGCGTGTTCATAAGTTCCTTGGTCTATCTGTTGGCCTCATGATACAAGTAATTCTTGTTCTATAATAAAATTATAAAATTCATTCATGTTAAAGCTTTGACTGTGTAAAAAGAAAATTGTTGAACTTACAGAGTAGCACCCTCATAAATTTGCAAACTTTGTGCAAATGCCATTGGCATGCTAAATGCTGGATATGTTATTAATCGATGTTACTAGCGGAGTACATATATAAATAAGTTGTCCCTTCTCTTCTTGTTAAAATTAATGAGGATTAGGATCCAATAACCTCAGACCCGTTAGGGATTTACATCATTGGTTATTTATAGAAATAAAGGGAGCAACAGAATACCTCCACCTTTATTTCTATTTCTAGCATATTACCGTTGTATAGGCAACCGTTAGGATTAGTAGTAGGCAGCAACTTTTATATAAATAGTGCTACACTGTAACATACTGAATACACAAGCAATAACAAAGTTATCAACTTTTCCTTCAATCTCTCTGAATCAGAAAAATCATCATGGTATCAGAGCAAAATTAGAATCCGAATCAAAAAACCAAGTGCCTAAAAGGCCACCCAAGTGCTGTTAGAACAGCCACCCAAAATCTCAAAAAGGCCACTGTAACAGCCAACTCCAAAATCTCAACAGCCAACAGAAAAATTCAAAATTCAGAATTCAACATGTCTCAACAAAACGAAAAACTTACTGGGGTGCTGCTCAATGGAAAAAACTATCTGCCATGGGCCAGATCTATCACCTTTGCTCTCAGTGGAAGATCAAAACTCGAATACATCACGGGAGACAAGAAGAAACCACAACCACAGGTGCCAGACAGACCAAATGAAACTGAAACAAAGGCCATGACAGAATGGCAAGCAAACGATCACCTTATCATGAGCTGGTTGCTGGCATCCATGGAACAAACTATTGCCGATTTATTCTACTGCACAAATTCAGCCAAAGAATTATGGGACAAAGCTGAAAAATTATATGGGCATAAGAACAACTATGCTCATATTTTCCAACTCCAACAAGATCTCCATCTTATCAAACAACAAAATCAACCGATTACTGAGGTTTTAAGCCAGCTTCAAAAAATAAAAGATGAACTCAGAGTTTACCGACCTCCCACAACCGACCTTTCAGAAATTCAAAAAAGAGAGGCACAAGATGAAACCTTTCAACTTCTTGCCTGTCTAGAACCGAGCTATGAGGCCGTGAGGGCACAAATTTTGCTTTCAGCCCCACTACCTTCTTATGACGAGGTAGCCGCAATGATCCAAAGGGAAGAATCGAGACGAAGTGTCATGGCGGGTCCACAAGCTCATAGCGAGGGACACGACAACCATGCACTCGCTGTCAGACACCATTTTCCGAATTCTCAAAACCGATTTCAAAACCCCAACTACAAATTAGACGGGGAGAAGTGTACGCACTGTAAGAAACCCGGCCATACTCACGAGAGGTGCTGGTTCAAGCATCCTCATCTCAGACCGAAGAGAAGAGAATCGGAGAAAGGGGGAGATCGGGATAATAGAGGCGGCTCTCTCAACAGCGAAATGAAGAAGGGGGAGACGGAGAAGGGGTTTAATACCCAGGGGGCATTCTCTCCAGTGATGCCGAGAATGGAGGCCTCCATTAATTCGGATATAAGTGGGAGTGGCAGCCAGAATCAAATGCAGCAACTGTTCCAGCAGTTCTCCATGTGGTATGCAAAAAATAACATGGATGGTATGGCTCTAAACTCTATTAAAACAAATTTATTTGATCAAATAATTTTAGATAGTGGTGCGACCAATCATATGTTTGGAAATAAAATTTTTTTAACAAAATTAAGAATTGATAATAATGGTCAACAAGTTCAAATAGCAAATGGTATGAAAGTCCAAATTAATGGTAGTGGTGCATTCAATCTATTTTCAAAAGAAATTAGGGGTATTTTGTACTTAGAAACCTTTTCGACTAATTTAATATCAATTAAGAGGTTAACAAATGAACTAAATTGTAATGCAATTTTTTCTCCTACAAATGTCCAATTTCAGGACCGGAAAACCGGGAAGAAGATTGGTGAAGGATTTTTAGAAAATGGGCTTTATATTCTAAAAAATCAAGAATTAATTTTTAGTGCAACAAAGGAGTCATTAGATCAAGAACTTTGGCACAAGAGACTTGGGCATCCTTCCGACCAAACTTTAAACAAGCTTTTTAATTTTTCTTCAAAAACTTGTATTAATTGTGATATTTGTAAGCTAGCTAAGCAAACAAGACTTCCTTTTTCCTTGTCAATTAGTAAAAGTGAAGCACCTTTTGAATTAATCCATTCCGATGTATGGGGTCCGGCCCCAATTATTTCTTACAATGGTTTTAAATATTTTGTACTATTTATTGATGATTTCTCACGAACCACATGGCTTTACTTGCTTAAATCAAAAGATGAAGTGTTTTATTGTTTTCTAGAATTTATAAATCGTGTTGAAAATCAATTTAATGCCAAAATCAAAATATTTAGATCGGATAATGGTACGGAATTTGTAAATAATAATTTTTCGAATTTATTCAAAAACAAGGGAATTATTCACCAAACGACTTGTATAAATACTCCCGAACAAAATGGTGTATCGGAAAGAAAAAATAGGCATTTATTAGAAGTAACAAGAGCACTTTTATTTCAATCAAATGTTCCAAAAAAATTTTGGTCGGATGCCATTCTTAGTGCCACATACTTGATCAATAGATTACCTAGCACTAAATTAGAAAATAAATGCCCACTAGAAATCATTTGCCAACGAAAGCCTAATGTTGATCATTTAAAAGTATTTGGTTGTACTTGTTTTGCACATATTAAAAGAAAGGATAAACTTGATCATACATCTATCAAAACCATTTTCTTAGGGTATTCCTCTACAAAAAAGGGGTACAAATGCTATGACCCTATCAATAAAAAACTACATATTTCTAGGGATGTTATTTTTTGCGAAAAAGAACCCTATTTTAAAAATAGAGATGAAAGTATTAATTCTCATGACAATGGTAGAAGTAGTATATTCTTGCCCCAAATAAATGCTCAAGAAAATGTATCAAATGATAACTACGAAAATGAGCCCAACAATCAAATAGAAGAGATAGGAGGAAATGAGGATAATCATGAAAGTGAAGAAGAGGAAGAGCGTGTTGTTAGAAGATCATCACGAATAAGCCAACCGTCTACAAAGCTTAGAGACTACATAACATACTCGGTATTGTATCCTATACAAAATTTTATTTCTTATGAAAATGTTTCTTCAAGTCATAAGGCATTTATTACTTCTATTCAAAAGGAAGTAGAGCCGAACAATTATCATGAGGCCATAAGTGTTCCCAATTGGTGTGGAGCCATGAAAGAAGAGCTAAAAGCTCTAGAAAAAAATGAAACTTGGGAAATTGTTTCATTACCAAAAAATAAGAAACCGGTTGGATGCAAATGGGTATATAAAATTAAATACAATTGTGATGGTACCATAGAACGGTACAAGGCAAGATTAGTTGCCAAAGGGTATACCCAAACTTATGGCATCGATTACCATGAAACATTTGCCCCGGTGGCAAAAATGAATACCGTTAGAATCTTATTTTCTATTGCGGTAAACAATGGTTGGAATCTTTATCAAATGGATGTAAAAAATGCTTTACTTCAAGGAACACTTGAAGAAGAGGTGTATATGACCCTACCACCCGGCCATAAATTGGAAAAGAATTCTAATTTAGCTTGTAGGTTAAAAAAATCAATTTATGGATTAAAGCAATCTCCACGGGCATGGTATGGCAAACTTAGCTCCTATTTAAATTCTTGTAATTTTAAAATTAGTAATGCCGATCATTCATTGTTTACCAAAAGTAACGGTATAGACATCACCATTGTACTAGTCTATGTGGATGACATAATAATTACCGGAAATAATTTAGAAGAGATAAAGAAAATTAAACTTCAATTAAAAGAAAAATTTGAAATTAAGGATCTTGGATATTTAAAGCATTTTCTAGGAATTGAAGTAGCATATTCTAAAAAAGGCCTTTTTCTATCTCAAAGAAAATATATTTTAGATTTGTTAAAAGAAACCGGCAAGTTAGCATGTAAACCGGCCTCTACCCCGATAGATACAAAATGTAAATTAAATAGTGAAGATGGTGAACTATTAGATGACATAAACCAATTTCAAAGAATTGTAGGAAAATTAATTTATCTTACGGTGACACGTCCGGATATTGCATTTTCCGTAAGTCAAATAAGTAAATTTATGCACTCTCCAAGAACTTCACACTTAGAGGCTATTAATAGAATATTGAGATATTTAAAGAAAACCCCCGGAAAAGGAATTTGGATGAAAAACAATAATTCTAATACTCTATGTGGCTATTCCGATGCAGATTGGGCCGGGAGCTTCGATAGAAAATCGACAACCGGCTTTTGCACGTTTGTAGGCGGAAATCTAGTCACATGGAAGAGCAAGAAGCAAAGTGTCGTGGCACGATCAAGTGCCGAAGCGGAATATCGCGCCATGGCATCAACCGCAAGTGAATTAACATGGATAAAACAACTTCTTGAGGATATGGAAATTAAAATTCGAGATCCAATTCAAATGTTTTGTGATAATCAAGCGGCTCGACATATAGCATCCAATCCCGTGTTCCATGAGCGAACTAAACACATTGAAGTGGATTGTCATTTTATCCGAGAAAAAATCCAATCCAAAGAAATCGAGACACCATACGTAAAAAGCGAAGATCAAGTGGCGGATATTTTTACGAAGGGCTTAGAACCGAAATTATTTGAAGAAAATGTAATCAAGTTAGGGTTGATTAACATCTACACGCCTAACTTGAGGGGGAGTGTTAAAATTAATGAGGATTAGGATCCAATAACCTCAGACCCGTTAGGGATTTACATCATTGGTTATTTATAGAAATAAAGGGAGCAACAGAATACCTCCACCTTTATTTCTATTTCTAGCATATTACCGTTGTATAGGCAACCGTTAGGATTAGTAGTAGGCAGCAACTTTTATATAAATAGTGCTACACTGTAACATACTGAATATACAAGCAATAACAAAGTTATCAACTTTTCCTTCAATCTCTCTGAATCAGAAAAATCATCACTTCTTCTACTGAGTCACCTTTTGTTGCTACAAGTTCTTCTATTGATAGTTCTGTTGCTTCTGTTTAGTCTATTGCTGCTTTCATAGTTTTTGTGATTAGGCATATTGTATAAGCTGTGCCCTTATGTTCTATTATGTTTTATTATGTTTTTAGCTTCCTATTATTCTATGGACTTGTAGCTCTCTTTTGTATGAACAACTATGTTTCTAATTTAACAAGTGGTTATCCACTTTTTCAAAAAAAAAATAATAAGTTGTCCCTTTTTTGTTACATTTTGCACGGATATATTGTCCCTCTTTTATGCCCCTATCCAAGTTTTATGCCCCTATCTAAGGCCCACTGTTGTTCCTTACTAATAAAAAATTGGGCCCAACCAATTCGTCGGGCAACCCATCTATCTAAGGCCCACTATTGATCCGATCGGTTCTTTTCCTTAGTCCCACAATGAAATCAAGTAAGGAGTTAAGCTTTTCACAATCTATAAATATCCTACTTGAATTGGAGTCTCGCGAATGTAATTTATCTTGATAACATTCATATCATTAATTATTAATGTGGACAAAATATAAGCCACAAATTATATAAGACCGAGTCTTCTGTGGAATCCTCAAAGTCAAACTCTGACCAATTCAGACGGCTGCCGAGCCTACTCAGACATTGTGAAGCTCTTTTCTTTACAGTAAATTTCAGGAATTAAGTATATATCTATGAATGTATGATTTCAAACATTAATTCTTTCAATATTGTACCAGTCTATTCGTTGCTCTCAAAATTCTTCTGTATGCATTAATTAATTACCACCTATGGATTGATCCATTGAGTCGGATTGAGTTATATATTACGCTGGGTCATCATTCATTAGTAGTTTAATACAGTTGAATAACAGCAGACATTAATTCCTGAAATTTTTATTCATAAGAAAATTAAAAAAAATATATTAAAAATAAGAAATCTCGTGCAGGAATTTAAAAAATGAGAAGGCAGTAACAAACCATGGCGTTGCACATCTCAACCCCGTGAAAAAAATAATATTATTTTTTTTTTTGAAAGTGGGACGCGATGGGGCAACCCAACCCAGGAAACAAAAAAAAAGAAACAAGTCCCCAAGATTGCAGAGACAAGATTTTTTCGTTTCCTGGGTTGGGTTGTCCCATGGCATTCCACTTTTTTTTCTTTTTTTTTTTCTTTCTTGGGTTGGGTTGCCCCATGGCGTCCCACTTTTTTTTTTTTTCCGTTTCCTAGATTGGATTGCCCCATGGTGTTCCACTTACGAAATTTTTTTTTTTTCGTTTTTTTCAATCTTGAGTGTGCCATGGCGTCCCTGCCTTTCTATTTTTCAAATTCCCACACGATATTTCCTATTTTTAATATTTTTTTATTTTCCTATGTATAAAAATTTCGGCATTAATTCCTATATGCGAGAACAACATTACTGAACAATTTTATAACATCAAATCACAGATTGTAACACAACACTCCCCACCAACTCTCCCTTTCTTTTATTTATTTTCTGTAATAATAATCATACATTTTTTACAATACCAATAACATGATTGTAAAATGGAAAAAATGTCCAGGCGACCTATGGCCTTATTCAGACACAATATAATTTGTTACCTTTTCATTTATTTTTATATTAAACACATATCTCTATCTATACAAAACAAGAACTAAACTCCAGCCAACTAAGTAAAGAAATAAAAGGAGCACCGCCTCCCTTTATTTCAGATAACTCCACAATACCACCCCCCATAATAAGGCAATGCCCGCCAGAACACCAAGGATCAATGGAATGTAAATTACCAGTTTGAAATACTGACAACAATTTGACCCATTCAATTGTTTCCACTTCATGGAGCGTCCTGTCTTTAGCAGCTCAAAACATTGTCGAATTCGCTGCCATAACCCTATTTTCTTCAGCAAGAAAATCAGAAACAAAACCAGCACCCAGGAGAAAACCACCAGGACGAGAAACAACCATCCCATGATCAAAAATGGAGCATAGCTATAATAATAGTCATGATCATCAGGAGCAGTAGTATCATTAAGAGTAGCATTATTGTTACTATCAGTAACAGTAGCATTACTAATAGAAGAAGGATTATAAACGTTTTCATAATGGTAGAGTTCAGATATGCCCATAGTGAATGCCAGACCCATTGATAAGGCAGCGCCCCAGATCACCCACACCAAGAACTTCATCACAACTTTTTTCTTCCGAGGGTCCCCACATAACAAAAGCATCATAACACTTACAGATGAAAAAAGTGCAAACATGTCAAATATTTGGAACAATTTTAAGGAATCACCTAAGGTAGGTTGACCTTTAGTATCAACTCCACCTGGAGGATTTAATGCTGCTTGGAAGGTGACAGTTGCTACCAATGTTGCCACCAACAATAGAACTTTATGATCGTGCTTCTTTTCCTTTTTCTTCTCTTGCTTCTCCAAAGTTGGTATATGGGGTGGCTGCGGTGGCGTTCTTTGAGTTGATGTATTGGGTTGTACTTCAGCAGCAGTCTTTCCCCCTTTTGCTCGTATCATCTCACCAAGGAGGAGATCTCCATTCTGCTGCGGTGATTCCAGCAGAACATCGAGTGGAGTTGAGGGCTTAAAGTTCATGGTGTTTACATCTATGTCTTTACCCAACAAAAATTTGACTACCTGAGATCAGGTGCAATTTGTTAAGTACATGCTTAGAAAGGCATCAAGAATGAATATATTCACCCACTTATTTTTTCAGAAATAGAGATATGGCATACCGATAATTTCCTGCTTGCCACGGCGAGATGCAAAATAGTATTTCCTCTGTCGTCCTTTGCATTAAGGTCGTGCACTTGGTCGATCAAGAACTCAACTGTGTCGAATGAATTATATTTGACAGCCAAATGAAGAATAGTTTCTCCACAATTGGTAAGCTTATGGACTGCCTCCTCACAGGCTTCCACTAACTCTCTCACTATTTCTGTCCTTCTTTTTTTAACAGCAATATGAAGTGGCAGTAACCCTTCCTGTTCCTCACGTATTAAACAAAGGTCGAAGCCATCCTGCACCAAAAAATGAACATTTTTACATGCATATTTTGTAAACAGTAAGATCTTGAAGGTTTGCTGACAACCAAATTTTACAAGTTAATGGTACTTAATATATATGTAATAGTGGTGTTCTCATCTGTTTCTTGTTTACTTATTATTTTGTAAGCAAAGTACTTTCCATCAATGGCCATATATTTTAATCTTCCGGTCGTCCCAAAAACATTAATTTTCCATGAAAAATTGTTGTCGGTAAGTTCAGCAAGGATTATTGTCTGGGTACAGATGTACAAAGTTTAAACAAAGACATGAGAAAGATAATCTTAAATTTGCATATTTGTATTATCTATGTGTTTGCAGAATCGAACTTATAAATTTCAGTGTTATTATTCTTCACCATTGTATATTTTGTTTTTCTAATTCTAATAAACTTTTACGGTAAAAAGGACTCCATTAAGGATTAGTTGGGTTAGTAGGAGGGAGGAGCTTTGGTATAATTTAATATTTATTCGGTTTAGTTATTAGCAGACAAAAACATACAACTGATCATCCTTCAACAACTCCTTCACTACAGTGACATGACCGTGGGCGGCAGCCAAATGCAGAGGTGACAACCCCTGGCCGTTGAGCTCCTTCGCAAGCTCAGGTTTGCAAGAGATAGCCACGTGAACAAATTCAGCATGTCCAAGCATTGCAGCAATATGCAGGGGATTATCTCCCACTGATGTTCTACCATTCACTTTCTCGAGCAAGTGCTTATCTTCCTGGAGAAGCTCTTTTAATGAATTCACATCTCCAGCATGAGAGGCCACTTCTAGTCTGGTAAAGAGCGTATCCATTGTTAGTCCCTTTTCCTTGGTTGGGTTTGCAAACGCAATACTAGTCCCTTAAATAAAAAGAGAATAGTAATGTTCTATCCATTTACAAACGCAAAGAAAGAGAAACTTCCTATGTTGATACCTTACTATTACTTAACTGTCCATTCAATTATTTATTAACAATAATTATATACATGTATAAGTAAAAATACATAATTATTTATTCAAACATCTTCCGAGGGCCTCAACAATTTGCCTTGATTTGAATATAAGAAGGGAAAGACAAAAAAATGTGTTTCTAAGCTCACCAAGCCTCTTGTGAACTCAACTCTAAAACCTATCGAATTGACTTCAAACGACATTTCCAAACTGTTAGATGTTCAATCTATATTAAAATGTGCTTGGAGACCAAATTTTTCATTTTTTGAATTTTTTTTACTATTTATTAAGCTGGTTTGAAAACCGTTGTTTTTATTAAAATTATGCACCATTGGAAAACAGCGATTTTCAAACCATCTTAATAAATAGTAAAAAAATTCCAAAAAATGAAAAATTTGGTCTCCAACTTCAATTCCAGAAGAACTCTAATATATATTGAGATATCATTTTTCGATCATGAAACTTCAATTCCAGAAGAACTCCATTCAATTCATTTCTATTGAATTGAAATGAATTTGTTAGATTGTTCCGATCAGGGTGTAAATCATTATGGATCAACATTAAACCTAGGATAACAACCTACATTTATAAATAGGAAAAAGTGATAGAATAGAGGGGTAAAGAAAGGAAAAAAGGTGGAACATGAAGACTTAAAAAAATCTAGAATCGTGAGATTATCGTGAATCTCAGGGTTACACTTCAAGGAGGAAAAGAAAAGAGAGAAGCGACAGAACAAAAAAATGGTTTAATCACCGCACATGTAGTTTGAAGGGAAGGGCAATATTGTCATTTTATCTTTTTTATTAATATTAATCAGCATTTTAAATTGGTTAAATCAAGTAATGGGTATATTAATAAAAATCAATGAGTTTGAATGGAGAAATAACTAATTTTCATGTTTTGATGGGTAAATATCTAATTGATGAAGTTATGAACTTATGATGGGTATATATCCAAATTTCTCTATTTTAATTTATCTAGAACAAAATCAACTGTTGCAAATTGAAAAATGGTGTTAAGAGTCTTAATGACATGTATGGTTGAATTGATGCACATTCAAAGGTTGATTGAAAAATGGTGACGAAGCTGATTGAAATCTTTGCCCAACCAATGGGACTAATTAATTAACACTTGGTGGAAAAGAGACGAATGATCGAAGTCAAGAAAATTAAATATATATGTTCCAATTTTTATTTTGAGATAAGAGCAAGTAGGGTTAGCTATACATGACCATGTCTTTAGTGTTATATAATAATTATTATTATTATACTGACAACTGAAACAGAGTGACTGAATAAAGAGCACAAATTAGAAGCTTTTTCTTTATATTAATAGCATGAATCCTTAAAATGATAAGTACAGGTGAAACAAACAAGTTGCCATCAATTCCATTCAATTGATCTTTAACTAATTTGCCTCTCCCAAAGACCAAAGTACTCAACCTGTAAATATTACTATAAATATACAACTTCCATATATATACTGATGTTGGTTTAATTTTATATATATATATATATATTAACCTCGTTGGCATGATGTAGCTAATTTTGCACGACCATACTTTATCATCTAGTATATATATATAGCAGCGTTTATTTAGAGGTCAGCACAAATTAGAAGCTTTTTCTTTAAATATATTAATAGCATTAATCCTTAAAATGATAAGTACAGATGACATTGGGGGCAATATATTAATATATATAATAGATTCACTTCCGGGGAAATAACCCATCAATTCAACTCAATTGCTCTTTAATTAATTTGCCTCTCCCAAAGACCAAAGTACTCAACCTGCTCCTCTCATGGATAAAGAGACAGCTGGAAGCAGTCACGTTCATGGTTCCAACATCAACATCAACATCACCATTACTACAACGTAAGTAGCTCCTATCTGTATGAACAATATCAAATTTATCTGAAGAGGTTAATATTAATTAATTACCTTGTGATCATATTCAACTGAAACATATATAATTACTTAAGCAGAGGTGATAATGTTTCCTCAAATGTGGAAGTTGAAGCATGCAATGACGTTGTTGGTCGGTTGCCTGATCTCAAAAGCTGGTGCGGCGAGGTTCTGTTTCTCACAGCTATTGCACTGCTTCTCTACTTCTTTGAATTGGTATATAATAATCTCAAAAATCCATTGCTTCTGTCATTCGTAATTCCATTATATGTTGCTCTGGTTGTGACGGCTTTTTGCATGACGAGCGCTACACGAGCTAATGAGACGGCTTTCACTTATTGGGCGTTTTGGGTCTTCTTCATGGTTTCTGGAGTTTGCTTTTTGTTGATCGGACCGAAAAGAATTAAAGACCTTGCCATTATCTATAAGATACTGTATCCAGTGCCATGCCTTTTACTGATATGTGTTCATGTAATACAGATTATATTGTGGAAAAAAAATAACCAAGTAGGAGGAATTAATTCTGTGCTAGCTGCAGATGTAATACAGATTGATTATTTTCAAGAACCCGTGTAAGAAATTCATTTTGTGTACTGTCACTATTTATTTTTATTCAGATTATAATACCTTATTTCTCCAAAACAAAAAAATATTCTTGTACATGCTTATTCTTTCACTTATTGCCATCAATTTTTCATTAGATCAGATAACTAGAACTAAGTAATAATATACTTGTGTGACATTAAAATAAGAATAGTTTTACGAATATACTTGAGTATATAACATTAAAATTACAACATAAATATACTAGTACAATAAAACAAAGTTAGAGATATTGACTCCTTTCAATGTTCTCTTCGGAAGATAAAAACAAAAACTGAACATTAATTGAGATTGCAATATTGACTATATCTAGAATATTGCAATCTCAATGTTCGGTTTTTTTAATATTTGTTTCGCCTGCTTTTGTGGGTTGTATGATGTTTTTCTTCTTTCATATAGGTATTCGGATATTTTGCTGGTTTGTTGTGGGGTCTATGAAACGTTTGAGTGGTTTTACATGATGTTTATGATATTTTCCAATAGTTTTATGTTTAATATTTGATGTTTAATGATTAATGTGACAATCATAAAATAATTCCAAGGCCAAGAGAAATAGAGAAACAACTTTTGCTACACAGGAATGGACAAAACGTTGGAGGTTGCCGAAAGAGATTTTAACAATGAGAGAAGAAATATAATATGAAAATTTTATGAGTAGACAAAGATATAATACATAGCTTTCTGTAAATTGAAAATTTGTAATTTTAGTTTATTATATTTTATTTTTCAGTTCTTAATTTTATTTAATTTTTAGATTCGCCCCTATAATTAAATTCGAGATGTGAAGAGACGGAGCAGAGTGTAAGCTCTCTTAGGTTTGACAATTTAAATGTGCATATGAAATCTTGACATTTCAATTAGAAACTTGATTGAAAATGCGAGATTTAATAAATGAAAGGATTTGATTCTCTCGAGCCAATACATGAAGCCATCTCGAAAGAAAATCCATCACCATTAAGAAGATCGACGTCGGAGAATCAGCATTTGGTCTAGAAGCAAAGACATATGTCTCTTATGTGAGAGGTCATGAGTTCCAAATCCAGATGAGATAGAATATTTTATTACAAAGGTTGAAATAAAATATCTTGATTGGCTTGACCCCCATTACTTTATTTCAATAAAAAAGAAGATCAACGAGAGAGGATCTCCTTAATTAACCTCTCTCTTTAAATTTATCCTCCTTCCCAAAAGTTCATTAACAATAATTTGTGAAGACCCTTGCAAAACTAGTGACCGTATCCATGTGCACCACAAAAATGGGAACCCAAAATGCTCCAATTAATACCTTTAAAATGAAAGTTCAACTTACCGTATCAAACGCCTTAAGAATGTTTGCTTTGAATAGAGCCAACGGTATCTTATTTTTGAATGAATGATGAAACACCTCTTGAGCATAGACAAAATGTTGGATTTATTGCCAACCTCGTTGGATTTAATGCCAACATTGAGCATATATGTAATCTAATTATGGATTGTTTACTGTCATATATGGTTGTCAATTAAAGTGATCAAATAAGGTAATAGACAATCAATATATTCATTAGGATGTGGTCCATAAATGTGTAGAATAATATAGGTAAAACTCATACTCATTGATGGACTGATTATGAGATTTGCAATTATAGAATAACCACTAAATGTGGAGTAGGTTTTCATCTAAATCTGAATATTTAATTTTGGATGTCCATATATAGATGAACATCTATATCTGGTGCGTCAGATTAGAGTTAGTCTATATAAGGATAGGTCCCTAAGGCACAAGATATCATCATCACATACAACTCAGTTTTGAGTGCCTTCTCTTCTCTTTCACCATCAAAGATCTAGAGAGGAGAAATTCATTAGGAAATTTGGAAATAATTTCTCAAAGGCGTGTCTTGCTGCCTTGGAAGATCTATTCCTACGACCATACGACAAAACAACAAGAAGGGCTTCTTGCCATTAGAGTCAAGTCTTACGCTCACGAAGACGGTTGGTGATCTCTCTAAGGATCAAGTTACTCCATAGTAACATCCATGGAATCAGGTATTATGTTCCGCACTTAAGATTTATGTTTTATGAGTCGGTTTTGGCATAGGACTGTCCTTAGGTTACGGTGGGGAACTGTTTCTCCTTCCCCGGGGTGTAAGTGTTTGACCCCTAGTTAAGGCGTAATTATTTGGCCTTTATGATTCCCCTACACAAAACCCTCAATCATTTGTCTACCTTTCACAAATCCGGTTTGATATTTGATTTGCCAACACCTTAGAAACAATTTTCTGAAAAGATATTACGGACCCATAATCTGTAATTTCGAACGATATGAAGTGTTCATGGGCTTCAAATCATCGCCATCTTGTAAGACCGAATTCACGACAGTATGTAAATCCGGCAACAAAATTTCAAGAAATTATTTATAGAACTCTCCTGTAAACCTTCTGGACCTAGACTTTTGTTGGATGGCCACTCTTTGGTAACATTTTGTATTTCTTCAATTGTTATCAGCCTTGTAACATGGCTCAAATTGTGTCTATGTTCATATAAGCTAGTCCAATTTATGTTACGCAGTTTCTGTGTGATTCTGCCCCCGTTAGATCAACAAAGAATTTCCAAAAAATGGCAACCTTGTCTCTTTGAGATGTGTATGTTCTGCCTTCTTGCTCCAGTACTGCAATATGATTATATCTCTTTTTCAATGTTGCGACATTATTGAAAGAACCGTATTATTCTTTGCCCTTTGCCTCCAAATGTCTTCCTCTGTTGTTGAACGAAACGTGAATCTTCTTCTTATAATCGCCCTTAACCATTTTTCTAGTTGTGTTGGTTGTTGCACCTCTTGCACCTTCTCCAGCCATCCTATGTAATCTCGACACACCATGATCTGTCTCTTTATACTCCCTATTCTATTTGGTGTCCAGTTTTTTATTTCGGCCTGAATATAATCTTCAAATATTTTTTATGCAGCTCCATTCTTGCATATATAACAAAGCCCTTGAATTCGTTTGATCTCAACCATGCATTTTCGATCCTGAAACTAGTTCTCACCTTGTACATTAAAGGGCAGTACTGATCCGACGATGTGTTCGGGAGTGCCTGTTGTGATGAATTTGGAAAGAAATATCACTCCATTTATTTGAAATCAGAAATCTATCTAATCTCGCTAAAACCAGTTAAGGCAGGAAACCACATCTCAAAATCTCATCAATTCTCTCCAATTACCACCGTGCAGATTTCTATCTTCTCGTTCCAATGTTATGTTAATTAAAATCCCCGCATAACATCCATGGTTTTCCATCATTTGGCGAAATTGACTGCAACTCATCAAAGAACTCTCCCCTCAAAGCCGCATTAGTAGTTTCGTAAATCCATGTTAGCAACCCTTTGTTGTTCATCAATGAACTCCAACTCAACAGAAATTGAATATTGTCTTGGGATAATTTGTAATTCATTGTTAAACTGAAAATGACATCATAAAACCCCAAAAATCATAAAAACCATGACCAAACCTTGAAATCTTCCTTGCAATTATCATTTGTTTACCACCACCTTCTCCAAATACTCCTCGATAGCTATGGTTCAATCTCAACTTGCCATGGTTACAACCAATTGCTCAATTTCTTTGTATTGTAATTGGGCTTTGTTTTTATTAGTGTCGGCCGGTTCATTAAATGTAATATTGTTCAGCAAAAATGTTTTATCATTTTGTGAAGGCCCAATATTCTGCAGCTGCTGGCCCATTAAAGCAAACAGTTCCAAACATTAAAGCAGTGAGATCGAAAAACGTGAAAACTTTAACAGCTTTTGACCCAAATTTGAAATGATTTCTAGATTCTTGGGGCCTTCTTCAATTGACAAAGCCAGCAATGGATCTTTGATAGCTCTCCATTAACGGGTCCGGATCCCCTAAAGTAACCAATTTTTGGGTTTTGGATCGGGACCATCTGAATCGAATCCGTCGCTCGAGATCGCTTCGGGATTCGAACTTGTCTCTCAAGATACGTGTGCTCCACTTTAGTTGGATAATCACGGATTCGAATCGGACGGTCCCGATCCAAAACCTAATTTTTGGATTACTTCACTGGATCTGAATTCCTCCATTAACTCCCTCTAATGGATCTTTGACATGTAAATAACAGAGAAAAATTAGATGTACACACAAAAGATAGATATTAATACTATGTGGCATTTGACGATATATGTTGGAATTGTTTCATCCAATTGTATGTATCGAAACACAATTGTGCTGAACCAAATCAAATTTTTCATGAGGTATTCATGCATTTATCATTATTTGGAAACCTTTACTTCTATACTATTATATAAACTTAAACTGTTATACAATTGCAATTGATTATCACGAGAAAAGAAAATGAGTATATAATAGCACAATTTATTATTTATTTTAAAAATAGATCTTACAATTTTCTTATATATGATATTAGAGGATATCAAATTTTTGCATTAAACATATTGTTAGTAATATTCACCATTCCAAATTTTGATTTTACAATTTTTTTATTTAATATATTGTTTAGTAATATGCATTAAACATATTGTTTAGTTATCTGATGGGGATTTGAGATTGTAATCATGCCCGGTTCGAATAAATATAAATCGCCGGTCCTACCAATTAATTCAGTAGGGAAATATAACTATGAAAAAGAAAGGATTTTGCGTGGGGGTATATAATAATAAAGAAAACAAGTTTTAATTTTTTTTTTTTGTGTAAGTGTAACTGAATCAATTGATTCAAATTTTTATTGGATTTAATATTAGCATTATGCTAAATAAACAAAATCTCTATAATCTCTGCTGGAATTGGACTAAATAAAACAACCATGGACTTTTTTCCTGATTGGACTTTGTAAGATATTTCAAATAAAAACTTTGACATTTCACATGTTAAAACAACATATTGCATATTAAAACTCCAGACGGAGACTGGCATGTTGTATTTTGGGTCAAGGATTGTTGACTGTCATATTCCCTGGAGCGGTAATCAGTATTTCGCCCATTTATCCCATAGCAACAGAACCATAATTGTCCACATTTATGTTGTGGGATGGTCCAGTGACAGGTCAGAAGAATTCATCATTTTTTTTCTATTTTCTTTTTTTTTCCTTCTTTCTCTCTAAGAATAGATTAAAATGAAAATGAAATCAGAAACTGCGTAACATAAATTGGTCTAGCTTATATGAACATAGACACAATTTGAGCCATGTTACAAGGCTGATAACAATCGAAGAAATACAAAATGTAATCAAAGAGTGGCCATCTAACAATTTATGTTACGCAGTTTCTGTGATTCTGCCCCCGTTAGATCAACATAGAATTTCCAAAAAAAGGCAGCCTTGTCTCTTTGAGATTATATCTCTTTGTATGTTCTGCCATCTCAATATGATTATATCTCTTTTTTAATGTTGCGACATTATTGAAAGAACCGTATTATTCTTTGCCCTTTGCCTCCAAATGTCTTTCTCTGTTGTTGAAAGAAACGTGAATCTTCTTCTTATAATCGCCTTAACCATTTTTCTAGCTGCGTTGGTTGTTGCACCTCTTGCACCTTCTCCAGCCACCCTATGTAATCTCGACACACGTACCATGATCTGTCTCTTTATACTCCCTATTCTTTGTGGTGTCCAGTTTTTTTTATTTCGGCCTGAATCTTCAAATATTTTTTATGCAGTTCCTTAGGGTTGACTGCCACCACTAGTGGAGAACCAGATATCAGGAACGGTCAAAAAGGGACATTAGTAACGAACCTAGGGGCAATACTGACTCAGGCGTTACTGATAGTACTACTAATCATGATCGGTTAAATAGCCGATACTGATTCCATAATCAGGAACGGTCGTTTGTATTTAGCCGATCCTGATGTTTACCATCAGGAACGGTCGTTTGGTATTAGCCGATCCTGCTTCACCAATCAAGAACGGCTATGTATAAACAACCGATCCTGATTCTCTAATCAAGAACGGCTATTAATTAACAACCGATACAGATTTTTTTTTTAAAATAATTTTCTTATTTGACCAGCAACCATATATTTTTGTTGATGTAGGGTTTAGGATTCACCAATTAAGAATGGCCTTTTAATTAACAACCGATCCTAATTGACTAATGAAGAATGGCTATTAACTAACGACCTATCCTGATTCACCAATCAAGAACGGTTGTTAATTAGAACTGATCCTGATTCACCAATCAAGAACGACTGTTAATTACAACCGATCCTGATTCAATAATCAAGAACGGCTAATAATAAAAATCTGATCCTGATTTGTTTTTTATTTTAAAAAAATAATTTTTAAATTTGGCGAGCTACCATATATTTTTGCTGGCATATATATGAAACAAGCATCAGGATATCAACACAAAATAACACATCCTAAATTAATCCTAAATTAAACAAGTTCAAGTACTTCAAGTTGACCAAATTACAATAATCCGAAATTATTACAAAATAACACATCCTAAATTGTATTACTTTTTTCCACTAATACTTCATTCAAGAAAAAATTACTTCACACTAATCGGATGTAGTCGATATTTGTTTCATTGTAACTTTTGGGGAACTCCTGCATTTTTTAAATGATATAAGAGCACAATTACAATTTTAATTGCGTATTTTTTAAGCAACATTAAATATGCATACCTTTAAGTTTAGACAACCATCGAGGAAGCGAGTCATCATGCACGAACAACATGACATGATATACACATTCCCAACCTTCGTCTTGTTGTGTGCACTGTATTAAACAACAGTAAGATTTAAGACAATATAATAAAGCATGCAACTTTTAAAAATGATCAATTTAAAGGACCAAATTGCAAAGTTTCATTAACCTTTCATTATCAATATATAGGACCAAACAGCAACAGAACAGCCAAGCTGAGAAATTCAACAACCCGCGCTAGGCCATCTAAATGCTCACAGCATCACATTAAATATACACAACCAAACAATATATAGCACAGCCAGCCAAGCACAAAGTGCAGCAATGAGTCAAAATGCTCGAGCGAGCTCGAGTCGATTGAGGTTTCAACTTAGCAATTTTTCCTAGCTATAACCAGATCATCTATAACCACATTTCCCCAATTTTTGCAGCTAAGTCCCTATGACTAATTTAATAACCTTCAACTTAGCCATTTTCAAATAAATTATAGATTCACTAATAACTATTACCTTGCAATGTGTAACCTTCAAGTTAGCGGTTTTTCCAGGTCCTCCATAACACCTATCCGTTCGGAAGAGGCTGTCAAAATATTATTACAGTGAATAATCATTACTTACAAAAGATATTTAACATTTTACAATTGAAAGGGGCACAGGATTACTCCGCAAGGGCCTTGGTGATCTGTAGAACTTTTGAATGTTTGACATCAGATTCAAACATGTACAAAGTGCTCTCTCTTGAGAACTAATAAGAGGAAATGCTACCGAATTTTGTTTAAATACTAAAATGCGACTAACATGTGGCCACATCCTAATTGAGACAAAATATTTAAAGAGCAGTCTCAAAATGGAACTATTCAAAATTAACCCTCATTGGATTAATTTTGAACGGGTATCATAACCTAAAGGCATTAATAATTCGGTTATGGCTCACAAGACAATAATCTAGCTAAATACCTACCAACTGTAGATACATTTAATTAACTACTTACATTTACATAATACATGCACATCCATGCACAAAATTAAACATGAATTTTATATTATACTTACAATTTGTTTGGATGCCGGATCGAGTGACATGAAGAGATTGTAGCACCAAATCCATAGCCAATCTACAAAACCATATTTTATGTTTTTTTCATATAAGTTCACACTACTACAAAAATGGTAATTCTACACTGTACATTGTACACGGTTTTTCCTATCTTATATAAAAACCGTGTACCAAATATGATTTTTTGAAAGCCCAAAAAATATGCGAGAATTATACACGGACATTTAGTTAAGAATCAGTGTATAATTGTTTGAGAGAGCTACACGGTTTATTAGGGATCAAAAATCCGTGTGCAAAAAAGACCGTGTGGAAAAAATTGAGAGAGCTACACAGATTTTTGTTAAATATCCGTGTTGGAATATATACACGGATTTTTGATAATATATCCGTGTAGAAATGGTAGAAATGTACACGGATTTTATTATAAATAGCCGTGTATGATTATTTGGAGAGCTACACGGATTAATAAGTATAAATCCGTGTATACAAGGCTGTGTAGGGTTTTAATTAGTATAAAAGGCCTTCTCCTTCCAGCGCCGTTTTGATCAAGTCTTTTATACTGTCTCTCTCTCTCTCTCTCTATATTGAATGTTGATCTGATTTCTGCAAATGCTAGCAACTGGGATCAGAGATCTTTGAAGTTTTTATTTTCTCCTCTCTATCTTTCTAAGGTTAGTATATATATATATATATATATTTTCTTTTCTTCCTCTAATTTTATGTTACTTATTATTGCTTATTTAGGTCATGTGTAATTCATGCATGCTTGATTTCTTAAGATAATGCAAAAACGGCGGTAAGTTCGGCTGAGCGGGAGCCAAGCGTAGGGGCAGCCACACAAAAACGGGGGGGAGTCGGCTGAGTGGGGAGCCCAAGCGCGGGGGCTGCCACGTTTGAAAAAAATTTGAAATTTGAAAAAAAATTGAATTTAAAGGAGAATTTTTATTCTCTATTATGCATGCATGCACATATATGTTGATAAAATGTATTTTTTATTGGAGATGCAATATGTTGGAGACCTTTAACAAAGAGGGATCATGTCATGGATCACATGGGCACTCTCCTTTTTCATATGTTGGATCTAATACAACTAGTTTGTATGAAATTTTGGTCCAAACTAGATCATAGCCCAACGTTTTGGCAACATGAGCCCAACTTAGCGAAAATTGGGCCAAAGCTTCATCGCATGGTTACTAAGTGGTAAGGACATAACTTGATCTACAAACATTGTATTGGATCTTGAGGAGTGTATGTTATATGTGGATCACATGGGATTGTATATGTAAAAAAGACAATATCTATATATGTTCATGCTTTTATGCTTTTATGCTTTTTTTGTTATATATGTTGATGCTTTCATGCTTTTATGTTTTTTTTGTTATATATGTTGATATTAGAATTTTATGCTTTTATGATTTCGGTTAGAATTTTGTACTGATAAATATGGATTTGTATAATTTTGTATAATTTTGTAATGCTAAATATGAATTTGTATAATTTTGTAGAATTTCATGTACATGAATTTTAAATTGCTATCTGAAAAATTTAAATACTGGCTAGCAAAACAGGAGGCTAGCCAAAAAAAAAAAAACTAAAAAAAAAATTATAAGACAATCATACACGGATATTTAACAAAAATCCGTGTAAGAAGAGTAATTTCAAAAATAATCGTGCACGAATACAAAAAAAAAATTTAGTTAATTCTACACGGATATTTAACTAAAGTCCGTGTATAATAGTTCAAAGAGCTACACGGATATTTAGTTAAAATCCGTGTAGAAAGAGGAGAGCTACACGGATATTTAGTTAAATGTCCGTGTAGAAAGATGAGAGCTACACGGATATTTAGTTAAATGTCCGTGTATAAAAAGAATTGTACACGGTTGTTTAGGTAATATCCGTGTAGCTCAGTAACATGGAGAGCGACACAGGCATGTCTTTGTACACGGCTGTTTATAAAGTAATCCGTGTAGAAATCGTTATAATTGCACACGGGCAAATGTCCGTGTGTAGTTATTGACCTATTCGTACACCCTCGATTTAAACACGGTAGGAAATCCGTGTAGCTCTTCCATTTATGTCCGTGTGCAATCTCTTTTTTTGTAGTAGTGTCAAGCTAAAAAAATTTCAAGCATATATACCATGAGCATTTCATGAAAAAAAACTAAAAATACAACAACAAAAAATGTTAACTAAAAATTTTCAATGCACAAATCACAGGTCACAGGTCACGGCATTTCATTAAAAAAGCAAAATACCACAAAAAAAACATTTAAATTAAATCATTAATTTACTTTGTGCTTGGATGTCACAATATTGATCAGCTTCATATGGGACTAAAATACTTTGAGCTTAGATGTCACAATGATCAGCTTCATTATCCTAGTGACCTCATGCAGCTTCATATGGGACAAAATGATCACTAAAATACCACTAAAATAGAAATGCAAGAAAATGATCACTTGTGATAAATAGAAGAAATACCACTAAAATACACCACAGAGTAAGCTCCCAACAAACTTCTACCTATTAAGTGAGATAAATCATCAAGATAAATCACCAAGTGGAGAAAAAATCGCGTAAAGGGAGATCAGATCGCCAAAACCTAGCTTACAAATTAAAAAATTCGTTTAATGGGAGAGGTGAAAGACTGGTGAGGTATCAGGATCGGACAAATAAATAACTGATCTTGATATAACGTTATAAGTATCAGTTACATAGATTCAGCCGATCCTGATATGGTGTTACCGATATACACACATCAAGAACGGTCATTAGATAAATAGCCGTTCCTAATGTTCACATATCAAGAACAGTCGTTTATAAACGACCGATCATGTTCTTCCAGGACAATTAGGAACGGTTGTTTATAAACGACCGATCCGGATATGTGAACATCAAGAACGGTCATTTATAAACGACCGATTGTATTAGGAACGGCTCTTTATTAACGAGTTCCTAATACCTCTTTCAAAATGTCTGCAGTTTGAACATAAAGGTCGCCGTTTGAAATGTCTGATCCTGAAAGGTATCAGTATCATTGTTTTAAAATAACCGATCCTAATAGGACAATACTATTTGTTCATTTTCCACTAGTGCACCGCGATTTTGGTCCATTCTTGCATAACAAAGTCCTTCAATTCGTTTGATCTCAACCATGCATTTTCGAACCTGAAGAACCTTGTTTTCATGAAACTATTTCTCACCTTGTACAATAAAGGGCAGTGATCTGACGATGTGTTCGGGAGTGGAGTGCCTGTTGTGATGAATTTGGAAAGAAATCACTCCATTTATCCGAAATCAGAAATCTATCTAATCTCGCTAAAACCAGTTGTTCTCTTCCATTCGACCATGTGAATTGTCTTCCATTGAGCGGTAAATCAATTAAGGTAAGAAACCACATCTCAAAATCTCATCGATTCTCTCCAATTACCACCATGCAGATTTCTATCTTCTCGTTCCAATGTTATGTTAAAATCCCCGCATAACATCCATGGATTGCCATCATTTGGCGAAATTGACTGCAACTCATCAAAGAACTGTCTCCTCAAAGCCGCATTAGTAGTTTCGTAAATCCGTGTTAGCAACCCTTTGTTATTCATCAATGAACTCCAACTCAACAGAAATTGAATATTGTCTTGGGATAATTTGCAGATTTTTAAATCTGTTTGGATTCCATTTTGTCCTTCCACATACGTCTCTTACAATTTTGTCCCTAATGAGTTCCATTTTAGTTTCTTGTAAGAAAATAATGTCATATTTTTCTAATAATATCGTTTGTCGGACTGCAAGACTCTTATCCCTTTCGTTTAAACCCCTTACATTCCACGATATAATCTTCATCTCCAATTTGTAATTCATTGTTAAATTGAAAATGACATCATAAAACCCCAAAAATCCTAAAAACCATGACCAAACCTTGAAATCTTCCTTGCAATTATCATTTGTTTACCACCACCTTCTCCATACTCCTCGATCCATAGCTATGGTTCAATCTCAACTTGCCATGGTTACAACCTATGTTACTCGGATACTGTAGATTGACCTTTGTACCCGTATTGGACACGTATCGGATACCAATATGCGCCCGATGCGGTGCTGATACGTATTCGATACGCTAGCTGGCGTATCCTTACTAAGTTGATATGGTCACCGATACTCCGCTGAAACTCACGGATACGGTGAGATGCGTGTGGATACGGTCGGGTCGAACCCATAGCGCCCGTGAACCGTGCCTGCACCCGTGAGCCGCGACCGTGAACTGGGCCCACACCCGTGAGCCGCGCATACACCGGTGCAAATGTGTTTTATTTTCTACCTGCGGGATTCGAACTTGGGACCTCTTGGGAGAGGACCAAAACCTTTAACCACTCCGCCACAGTTTCACTTGTGATATATTCCAATAATTATAGTATTTAATCTATTCTTAGATTAAGCCTTTAATTTTTTTATAGTTTGAGCCTTTAATTAGAATATTTATGATTATCTAAATACAATATATAAATAATAAAAAATAATATATATATATATATATAGAGAGAGAGAGAGAGAGAGATGGGCTATTGTACTTTGCAAAGTAAAGCGAATGTTTTACTTCGGGCTCGTTTTCAGATTTTCAAAGTCCAAACAGTCGATCCAAACCATTAGATATTCAATCTATATTAAAATATGCTTGGAGACCAAATTTTACATTTTTTGGAATTTTTTTACTATTTATTAAGCCACTTTGAAAATTGCTGATCCGAGTGAACAGTAAAAACAGTGCAACAAAAGTCGGAACATGTGATCAGCAATTTTCAAAGTGGTTTAATAAATAGTAAAAAATTCCAAAAAATGTAAAATTTGGTCTCCAAACAAATTTCAATATGTAGATCAACTTGAATGGTTTAGATTGACGTTTTGAACTTTGAAATGAGAATATGAGCCCGAAGTAAAACGTTCGCTTTACTTTACAAAGCACAATATATAGCCCATCTCTCTCTCTCTCTCTATATATATATATATATATATATATATATATATATATATGAGTGATGCTACGATGCTTTGGAAAGTAAAGAGGGTGTTTTACTTCCCGCTAATATCTTCATTTTTAAAGTTCAAATAGTCGATCCGAACTTCTCAACACGATCTTCATATTGAAATATGCTTGGAGATCAAATTTTATATTTTTTGAAAATTCTTTACTATTTTTTTTATTTTTGAAAATGAGTGTTTTTCTGTAATTTTTTATTTAATAAAAAGATGCGATTTTCAAAAATTCTAAAAAAATAGTAAAAAATTTCCATAAAATGTAAAATTTGGTCTCCAAGGACATATCAATATGAAGATCATGTTGAGATGTTCGTATTGACGGTTTAAACTTTGAAAATGAAGATATGAGCGGAAAGTAAAACACCCTCTTTACTTCCTAAAGTATGATAGCCTATCCATATATATATATAGAGTGATGCTACGATCCTTTGGGAAGTAAAGAGGGTGTTTTACTTCCCGCTCATATCTTCATTTTCAAAGTTCAAATAGTCGATTCGAACTTCTCAACACAATCTTCATATTGAAATGTGCTTGGAGACCAAATTTTACATTTTTTTTGAAATTTCCTACTATTTTTTTTTATTTTTGAAAATCAGTGGTTTTCTGAATTTTTTATTATTTTTTATTTAATGAAAAGCTGTGATTTTCAAAAAATTTAACAAAATAGTAAACAATTTCCAAAAAATATAAAATTTGGTCTCCAAGCATATATCAATATGAAGATCATGTTGAGATGTTCGGATCAATTATTTGAATTTTGAAAATAGAGATATGAGCAGGAAGTAAAACACCATATTTACTGCCCAAAGCATGATAGCCTATCTATATATATATAGAGAGAGAGAGAGAGAAGGGCTATTGTACTTCGCGAAGTAACTTCACGCTCATATTCCCATTTTCAAAATCCAAAATGTCGATCCGAACCGTTCAAGTTGTTCTCCATATTGAAATGTGCTTGGAGACCAAATTTTACATTTTTTGGAATTTTTTTACTATTTATTAAGCCACTTTGAAAATCACTTATCCATTGTGAACAGTAAAAAACAGTAAAAAATTCTGGACCAATGGATCAGCGATTTTCAAAGTGGCTTAATGAATAGTAAAAAAATTCCAAAAAATGTAAAATTTGGTCTCCATGCACATTTCAAAATGGAGATCAACTTGAACGGTTCGGATCAACGTTTTGGATTTTCAAAATGGGAATATGAGCGTGAAGTACAACATTCACTTTACTTCGCGAAGTACAATAGCACAATTCTATATATATATATATATATATATATATATATATATATATAGAGTAAGGCTGCTATGCTTTGCAAAGCAAACAGCCCTTTGTGCTTTGCGCTCATTTTCGGATTTTCAAAATTCAAAATGTCCATCCGACCGTTCAAGTTGTTCTCCATATTGAAATGTGCTTGGAGACCAAATTTTACATTTTTTGGAATTTTTTTACTATTTATTAAGCCACTTTGAAAATCGCTGATCCAATGGTCACACTAGCAAAACAGTAAAATTTTCTGGACCAATGGATCAGCGATTTTCAAAGTGGCTTAATAAATAGTAAAAAAATTCCAAAAAATGTAAAATTTGGTCTCCAAGCACATTTCAATATGGAGAACAACTTGAACGGTCGGATGGACATTTTGAATTTTGAAAATCCGAAAATGAGCGCAAAGCACAAAGGGCTGTTTGCTTTGCAAAGCACAGCAGCCTTACTCTATATATATATATATATATATATATATATATATATAGAGTTGGGCTATTGTACTTCGTGAAGTAAAACTTCACGCCCATATTGCCATTTTGAAAATCCAAAACGTCGACCCGAACCGTTCAAGTTGTTCTCCATATTGAAATGTGCTTGGAGACCAAATTTATATTTTTTGAAATTTGTTTACTATTTATTAAGCCACTTTGAAAATCGGTAATCCATTGGTCCATAATTTTTAAATGTTTTTTACGTTCACAATGGATCAGCAATTTTCAAAGTGGCTTAATAAATAGTAAAAAAATTCCAAAAAATGTAAAATTTGGTCTCCAAGCACATTTCAATATGGAGAACAACTTGAACGGTTCGGATCGTTGTTTTTGGATTTTCAAAGTCCAAACAGTCGATCCAAACCATTCAAGTTTTTCTCCATATTGAATATGATTGGAGACCAAATTTTACATTTTTTGGAATTTTTTTACTATTTATTAAGCCACTTTGAAAATTGTTCATCCGAGTGAACAGTAAAAACAGTGCAACAAAATTCTGGACCATGCGATCAGAATTTTCAAAGTGGTTTAATAAATAGTAAACAAATTCCAAAAAATGTAAAATTTGGTCTCCAAGCACATTTCAATATGGAGAACAACTTAAACGGTTTGGATCGACTGTTTGGACTTTGAAAATCCGAAAACGACTCGTTATAACTTCGGCCGAAGTTATAACGTTATGACATTAGCCAACCTCTATATATATAGGGATGGGCTATGGTGAGCTATAGAGTAAAACAAGTTTTTACTCCACGCCTCATTATTTTCATTTTGAAAATCCAAACAACCGATCCGAATCGTTCAACATGATCTCCATATTGAAATGTGCTTGGAGACCAAATTTTACATTTTTTGGAATTTTTTTACTATTTATTAAGCCACTTTGATAATCGCTGATCCATTGGTCCATAATTTTTTACTGTTTTGCTACTGTTCACCCAGATCAACAATTTTCAAAGTGGCTTAATAAATAGTAAAAAAAATTCAAAAAATGTAAAATTTGGTTTCCAAGCACATTTCAATATGGAGAACAACTTGAACGGTTCGGATCGGTTGTTTGGATTTTCAAGATGGAAATATGGCGTGAAGTACAAACTCGTTTTACTCCATAGCTCACCATAGCCCATCCCTATATATATATATAGTAGGGCTATTGTACTTCGCGAAGTAAAACGAAATTTTACTTCACGCTCATATTTTCATTTTGAAAATCCAAAACGTCGATCCGACCGTTAAATTGATCTCCATATTGAAATGTGCTTGGAGACCAAATTTTACATTTTTTGGAATTTTTTTACTATTTATTAAGCCACTTTGAAAATCGCTGATCCATTGTAAACAGTAGCAAAACAGTAAAAAATTCTGAACCAATGGATCAGGGATTTTCAAAGTGGCTTAATAAATAGTAAAAAATTTCCAAAAAATGTAAAATTTGGTCTCCAAGCACATTTCAATATGGAGATCAACTTGAACGGTTCGGATTAACATTTTGGATTTTCAAAATGGAAATATGAGCGTGAAGTAAAACATTGGCTTTACTTCGCGAAGTACAATAACACAATTATATATATATATATATATATATATATATAGAGGAGGGATCCGATTACACCTTTTTTGGTGACACACTTTGACACCTACCATTTTCAAAGTCCAAATAGTCGATCCAAACCATTCAACATGATGGATATATTAAAATGTGCTTGGAGATCAAATTTTATATTTTTTTGAATTTTTTTGCTATTTATTAAGATGGTTACAAAAATCGTTGCTTTCAGACCATTGAAAAACAGCGATTTTGTAACCATCTTAATAAATAGTAAAAAAATTCAAAAAAATGTAAAATTTGATCTCCAAGCACATTTTAATATGGTGATCATGTTGAACGGTTCGGATCGACTGTTTGGATTTTGAAATCGCAAAACTGACCTATATAAAAAACGGTGTCATGATGTGTCACCAAAAAAGGTGTAATTGTACTTCACGCCATATTTTCATCTTGAAAATCCAAACAACCGATCCGAACCGTTCAAGTTGTTCTCCATATTGAAATGTGCTTGGAGACCAAATTTTACATTTTTTGGAATTTTTTTACTATTTATTAAGCCACTTTGAAAATCGCTGATCCGGGTGAACAGTAGCAAAACAGTAAAAAATTCTGGACCAACGGATCAGCGATTTTCAAAGTGGCTTAATAAATAGTAAAAAAATTCCAAAAAATGTAAAATTTGGTCTCCAAGCACATTTCAATATGGAGATCATGTTGAACGGTTCGGATCGGTTGTTTGGATTTTCAAAATGAAAATAATGAGGCGTGGAGTAAAAACTTGTTTTACTCTATAGCTCACCATAGCCTATCCCATATATATATATATATATATATATATATATATGAGCTATTGTGCTTTGCAAAGTAAAGCCATCGTTTTACTTCGGCTTACTTTTTGGATTTTCAAAGTCCAAAACTTCGATCCAACCGTTCAAGTTGATCTACATATTGAAATGTGCTTGCAGACCAAATTTTACATTTTTTGGAATTTTTTTACTATTTATTAAGCCACTTTGAAAATTGCTGATCACATGGTCCAGAATTTTGTTGCACTGTATTTTCTGGACCATGTGATCAGCAATTTTCAAAGTGGCTTAATAAATAGTAAAAAAATTCCAAAAAATATAAAATTTGGTCTGCAAGCACATTTCAATATGTAGATCAACTTGAACGGTCGGATCGACGTTTTGGACTTTGAAAATCCAAAAAGTAAGCCGAAGTAAAACGATGGGCTATTGTGCTTTGCAAAGTAAAGCCATCGTTTTACTTCGGCTTACTTTTTGGATTTTCAAAGTCCAAAACGTCGATCCGACCGTTCAAGTTGATCTACATATTGAAATGTGCTTGCGGACCAAATTTTATATTTTTTGGAATTTTTTTACTATTTATTAAGCCACTTTGAAAATTGCTGATCACATGGTCCAGAAAAAACAGTGCAACAAAATTCTGGACCATGTGATCAGCAATTTTCAAAGTGGCTTAATAAATAGTAAAAAAATTCCAAAAAATGTAAAATTTGGTCTGCAAGCACATTTCAATATGTAGATCAACTTGAATGGTCGGATCGACGTTTTGGACTTTGAAAATTCAAAAAGTAGCCCGAAGTAAACCGTTCGCTTTACTTTGCAAAGCACAATAGCTCATCTCTATATATATATATAGAGAGAATGGCTAATATCAAAACGTTTGTTCCTGGGCTCAGGAACAAACGATTCCGTTCTCCCATTTCCAAAGTTCAAACAACAAATCCAAACCGTTAGATGTTCAATCTATATTAAAATGTGCTTGGAGACCAAATTTTACATTTTTTGGAATTTTTTACTATTTATTAAGCTAGTTTGAAAATCGCTGTTTTTATGAAATTTCTGCAGCATTGAAAAACAGCGGTTTTCAAACCAGCTTAATAAATAGTAAAAAAATTCCAAAAAATGTAAAATTTGGTCTCCAAGCACATTTTAATATAGATTGAACATCTAACGGTTTGGATTTGTTGTTTGAACTTTGGAAATGGGAGAACGGAATCGTTTGTTCCTGAGCCCAGGAACAAACGTTTTGATATTAGCCATTCTCTATATATATATATATATATATATATATATAGAGTCTGACTTAGCTACTTCATGAAGTAAAACGACTTTGTACTTCACACCATATCTTCATTTTCAAAGTTCAAATAGTCGATTCGAACCTTCCAACATGTTCTTCATATTGAAATGTACTTGGAGACCAAATTTTATATTTTTTGGAATTTTTTTACTATTTATTAAGCCACTTTGAAAATCTGAAAATCCTTATGAACAGTAAAAAACAGTAAAAATTTCTGGACCGCCGGATCAGTGATTTTCAAAGTGGCTTAATAAATAGTAAAAAAATTCCAAAAAATGTAAAATTTGGTCTCCAAGCACATATCAATATGGAGAACAACTTGAGCGGTTCGGATCGGTCGTTTGGATTTTCAAAATGGAAATAATGAGGCGTGGAGCACCAAGTCGTTTTACTTCATGAAGTAGCTAAGCCCAGCACTATATATATATATATATATATATATATAGAGATGGACTTAGCTACTTCATGAAGTAAAACGACTTTGTACTTCACGCCATATCTTCATTTTCAAAGTTCAAATAGTCATTCGAACCTTCCAACATGTTCTTCATATTGAAATGTACTTGGAGACCAAATTTTACATTTTTTGGAATTTTTTACTATTTATTAAGCCACTTTGAAAATCTGAAAATCCTTATGAACAGTAAAAAACAGTAAAAATTTCTGGACCGCCGGATCAGTGATTTTCAAAGTGGCTTAATAAATAGTAAAAAAATTCCAAAAAATGTAAAATTTGGTCTCCAAGCACATATCAATATGGAGAACAACTTGAGCGGTTCGGATCGGTCGTTTGGATTTTCAAAATGGAAATAATGAGGCGTGGAGCACCAAGTCGTTTTACTCCATGAAGTAGCTAAGCCCAGCACTATATATATATATAGTGAGTGGCTACTCTACTTACATAAGCATATGAGGGCATATGCTTATAAGTCATTTTTACGTTTTCAAAGTCCAAATAGTCAATTTGAAGCGCTCAATATGTTCTCCATATTAGAGTATGCTTGAAGACCAAATTTTACATTTTTTGGAAATTTTTTACTATTTTTTAAGAATTTTTTAAAATCACTTTTTTTTAGGATTATTTATTATTTTTCTGAATTTTATAGCATATTGAAACAATGTTTTAAAAAATTCTAAAAAAATAGTAAAAAAAATTCAAAAAATGTAAAATTTGGTCTCCAAGCCACTTTTAATATGGATAACATGTTGAGTGCTTCAGATCGACTATTTGGACTTCAAAAACACAAAAACGACTTATAAGCATATGCCCTTGTATGCTTATGTAAGTAGAGTAGCCAACCTCTCTCTCTCTCTCTCTCTCTCTCTCTCTCTCTCTCTCTCTATATATATATATATATGGGATGGGCTATAGTGAGCTATGGAGTAAAACAAGTTTTTACTCCATGCCTCATTATTTCTATTTTAAAAATTCAAACAACCGATCCGAACCGTTCAAGTTGTTCTCCATATTGAAATGTGCTTGGAGACCAAATTTTACATTTTTTGGAATTTTTTCACTATTTATTAAGCCACTTTGAAAATCGCTGATCTATTGGTCCAGAATTTTTTACTGTTTTGCTATTGTTCACCCGGATCAGCGATTTTCAAAGTGGCTTAATAAATAGTAAAAAAATTCCAAAAAATGTAAAATTTGGTCTCCAAGCACATTTCAATATGGAGAACAACTTAAACGGTTCGGATCGGTTGTTTGGATTTTCAAGATGGAAATATGGCGTGAAGTACAAACTCGTTTTACTCTATAGCTCACCATAGCCCATCCCTATATATATATATATATATATATATATATATATATATATATATATATATATATATATATAATAGACGTATCGTATCCTACATTTTTTAAAATTGCCATATCGCCATATCCGTATCGTATCCGATACCCGTACCCATATCCATGCAACATAGGTTACAACCAATTGCTGAATTTCTTTGTATTGTAATTGGGCTTTGTTTTTATTAGTGACGGCCCGTTCATTAAATGTAATATTGTTCAGCAAAAATGTTTTACCATTTTGTGAAGGCCCAATATTCTGCAGCTCTGGCCCATTAAAGCAAACGGTTCCAACATTGAACTAGTGAGATCGAAAAACATGAAAATAAGAATTAGCCTTTGGTAGTTTGGTTTAGTGGCAAAAGCACATGGTCTCTATGTAAGAAGTTATGAGTTCGAAATCTAAATAAGATAAATTATTTGTTGTAATAACAAATGTATTATATAGTTGGGTGGCTTGACCTCTAACCTTTACTCAGAAAAACGTGAAAACTTTAACAGCTTTTGACCCAAATTTGAAATGATTTCTAGATTCTTCGGGCCTTCTTCAATTAACTCTCTCTAATGGATCTTTGACATGTAAATAACAGAGAAAAATTAGATGTACACACAAAAGAAAGATATTAATACTATGTGGCAAAATAGATTAAGAGCAATGTGTTTTTAATTAAGATCAAGATGCAATCGTGGCTGAGACCTCTTTGGTATGGAAATCAATTTTATTTAAACATGTTGTGGCCCACTAATTCATTTAATTAATAAAACTGAAATTTTAAATTGGATCATCTCTCCGATTGCTTGTTTAAATTACGTGGCGTTACATCTAATTAGTTAAATTATTATTTTAATTTATTCTGAACATATACATTTCTAATATGACATAATTATATTAACTGGTATTATGTATATATTATTTTGTGTTAAACATTTTAACTAAAATATTAAATATGGTTCGAATACGATTTAAAATCCGGTTACATACAAGAATTTTCAATGCATTTAGTTGGGAGAAAAATATTGATTTTTGTGCACGTTTCAGTGATAGATTTTTGGGAACATTCTATCACTCTTGGAATAATCATTTAATATTATTGTATGTAATTATACGGCTATAATTTTTATTGCGAATTATTATAGAGGAGGGTTCAAATGCCTCTATTTTTTGTGCCTTCACCATGCCTCCATTTTTAAAACGTTAATAACTCAAAATTTAAATCATAAACGTCAAAACAAACCGTTAGATGTGATCTATATTACTTTCTCTTTGTGCTCATAAAAAATTATCACATTTCGATTTTGTTTTTATGTGAATTAATAAGTTAAAAAAATCAACGTCTAAAAATTATCCACATTAGTACGTTTTTACAAGCTCTTGATGACAACTAAAACAAAGTTGAAATATCATATTTCTTACACATGCATAGATAAAATTATGTAGATCATATCTAATGGTTTTATTTTGACTTTAAGTTTTAAATTTTGAGTTATTAAAGTTTTTAAAATGGAGACATGATGGAGAAACACAAAATGGAGGCATTTGAACCCTCATCATTATTATAGTATCTAAATATGGCATTTGACGATATATGTTGGAATTGTTTTCATCCAATTGTATGTATCAAAACACAATTGTGCTGAACCAAATCAATTTTGTCATGAAATATTCATGCATTTATAATTATTATAAACTTAAACTGTTATACAATTGCAATTGATTATCATGAGAAAAGAAAATGAGTATATAATAGCACAATTTATTATTTATTTTAAAAATAGATCTTACAATTTTCTTATATATGATATTAGAGGATATCAAATATTTGCATTAAACATATTGTTTAGTAATATGCACCATTCCAATTTTGATTTACAATTTTTGTATTTAATATATTATTTAGTAATATGCATTAAACATATTGTTTAATTAGTTACCTGATGGTAGGCCTGCTAAACGAGTCAGGTCGACTCATGGATTTTGAGTTTGACTCTTGAATGAGTCAAATTGATTTGAGTTCAATTCGAGTTGAGTCCAAACACAGCTCGAACTCGAAATAATTCATCACTAACCTAACCGAGTCGATTCGATCCGAGCCGAGCCGAACCGAGTTGCCGAATCAAGACAAGTTAACTGTGAACAACTTGGTTGTATCAGCAATGAAACAAGCGGCTATTTGCTGTTTTTTCGAAACAAAAAATATATATATATATAGGGATGGGCTATGGTGAGACGTGGAGTAAAACAAGTTTGTACTCCACGCTATATTTCGAATTTGAAAATCCAAACAACCGATCCGAACCGTTCAACATGATCTCCATATTGAAATGTGCTTGGAGACCAAATTTTACATTTTTTGGAATTTTTTTACTATTTATTAAGCCACTTTGAAAATCGTTGATCCGGGTGAACAGTAGCAAAACAGTAAAAAATTCTGGACCAATGGATCAGCGATTTTCAAAGTGGCTTAATAAATAGTAAAAAAATTCCAAAAAATGTAAAATTTGGTCTCCAAGCACATTTCAATATGGAGATCATGTTGAACGGTTCGGATCGGTTGTTTGGATTTTCAAAATGAAAATAATGAGACATGGAGTAAAAACTTGTTTTACTCCACGTCTTACCATAGCCCATCCCTATATATATATAGAGAGAGAGAGAGAGAGAGAATGGCTAATATCAAAACGTTTGTTCCTAGGCTCAGGAACAAACGGTTCCGTTCTCCAATTTCCGAAGTTCAAATAACAAATCCAAACCGTTAGATGTTCAATCTATATTAAAATGTGCTTGGAGACCAAATTTTACATTTTTTGGAATTTTTTTACTATTTATTAAGCTAGTTTGAAAACCGCTGTTTTTCAATGCTGCAGAAATTTCATAAAAATAGCGGTTTTCAAACTAGCTTAATAAATAGTAAAAAATTCCAAAAAATATAAAATTTGGTCTCCAAGCACATTTTAATATAGATTGAACATCTAACAGTTTAGATTTATTGTTTGAACTTCGAAAATTGGAGAACGGAACCGTTTGTTCCTGAGCCTAGGAACAAACGTTTTGATATTAGCCATTCTATATATATAGGGTCCGACTAATTGTACCCAAAGAGTTGTACCCAGTTTTTACCTAAAAAAACTGTCATTTGATTTGCGCGAATACTGTAAAATACTATAATAAATACTATAACTTTAACAACAAATCATGCATAATATCTAGTTCAAAATTCTAACAACCCAGTTTTAACCCAAGTTAGTTAAAAACTGTTAGGAACTAGAAAAGTAACAGTACTTCCAACTGTACTTTCAGCTTCTAGAAGATTTAACACAAACCACTTCTGAAACTTGTACGGCTGTACTTCAAGCTTCTAGAAGATTTGAAAAACACACTTCTAAAACTTGTTGTTATTTACAAATTACACTTAAAATTATACAAAATTAATTTTTTTGTAACAAAATTAATTTTTTTTTAAAATTAAAATTAAAAAAAATTTGAATTTTTTTTTTAAATTCATCATTTTTTCTTCAATTATTAATATTTATAGATGGATATATATCATGTAAAATAAGATTTCAATACTATAAAATTAGCAGATGCAGACTATAAATCTAACAGATATTAACTACAAGATTTCAATACTGTAAATTTGACACATGACACTATAAAAACATCATATACAAACTGTAAAATGACACCAGTCACAAAAAATTCATATACTGTACCATTTCACCACAACATAAACTGTACTATTTCACCACAAAAAGTTCATTAAAATCAGCTGTACCATTTAACTATTTCATTTCACCATTTCACTATTCACAATATTTTCAACTGTATCAAACATTAACTGTATCTAATATCAAATACAAACAAAAAGATGTTCAATCATTGCAATATTTGGATGGTTACTTCATATACCACTGATGCGAATTATTTGGATACGTGAGGAGCTTCATTGCTAGAACGACACGTTCTTAGAAATGTCATCCTACAAAAAAAAAGATTTGTAAGGGATTTAGATTTATGCACATCAGTAGAGAGAAAAATGATAGGGCGCATATGTTACCACAATTAGCCAGAACTGTGAAATTACTTATGATGTATGTAAAATACTGTGAAATTAATTATGAATGAAACAAATACTGTAAAACAATTATGTGAATACTATAAAATTATATGTCAATACTGTGAAATTACTTATGAAGCATGTAAAATACTGAAATTAATGATGAATGATGAATGAAACAAATACTGCAAAACAACAATGTGAATACTATAAAATTGTATGTCAATACTATGAAATTACTTATGAAGTATGTAAAATATTGTGAAATTAATAATGAATGATGAATGAAACAATACTGTAAAAGAACTCTGTTAATACTGTAAAATTGTATGTCAATACTGTGAATACTGTAAAAGAACTCTGTTAATACTGTAAAATTGTATGTCAATAACTCATACATCTTATAAAACTATTGTATGAATCCTGTAAAATAACTCATACATCTTATAAAACTATTGTATGAATCCTGTAAAATAACTCATACATCTTATAAAACTATTGTATGAATCATGTAAAATAACTCATACATCTTATAAAAATATTGTATGAATCCTGTAAAATATTACTGAAGTATTTCAAAATTTCAAGTCTGAAAATTGAATTTATAATATACAAAAGTACATAATAACTTACGGATATATAAGGGGAGATGAAAAACCATGGATGATTCACATGAGTCTCATATTGCATTACTGACAGGACCATGTCAATGAGCTGCAAAATCGATCAATAATATGTAAAATAAATTTAACAGTTGTATCCTATAAAAATGCTAAGTAGATCATGTGCAATAATTTACATTTAATAAAATCTGAAAAAGCTGCATATCCTACAAAACTATTGTATGAAACTTGTGAAAATAACTGATATATCATATAAAACTATTAAGTAAATAATGTAAAATATTGTAGAAATCATACCTCACTGCTAAGTGGGAGCTCAGGATTCATCAAATCTTTGATTGCTGACAATCTACAATGAAAATTCCCTGGTTTGTGGCAGAAAGCCTCTTCATTGTTTATCAGCCTTTTGTTCTTGACTTCCACCCACCAGTCATCCAGTATACGAATTACATTTTTAAGAATCCTATAAAATATTTGCAAAAATCTTGTTAAACAATTGCACGATTCCTATAAAACTAGTTCAAGAATCCTGTAAAACAATAGCAAGAATCTTGTAAAACTTGTTTAAGAATCCTGTAAAATATTTGCAAAAATCTTGTTAAACAATTGTAAGAATCCTATGAAAGTAGTTCAAGAATCATACTGTAACACTACTAAATATATACCGTAAAACAAATTATTCGACACTATAAAACTTAAAACCTAAACAGATAAAAAGAAACAAATGAAAAGACGCTAAAATTTCACCATTTCAGTAAGAAAGTGATCAAATCCATATTGTAACACTACTACATACATACTGTAAAACAAATTACTCAACACTTTAAAACATAAAACCTAATCAGATCAAGTGAAACAAATAAAAATGCGCTAAAATTTTGATTCAGATCTAAATGTGTCACAGATCTAAATATGTCAATTCAGATTCAGATGTAAATATATCACAGATCTAAATATGTCTATTCAGATTCAGATCTAAATGTGTCAATCTTTAATGACATTATCTTCAATCTAAATACGATTGTTTTTAGGGACATATATGAAAAAAAGTAATGTTGCATGAGATTTTTCGATTGTTTCTCCACATTTTTGCCTTTCTTTTTTCTTTTTCTTTTATTCACATTCACACAGGAGATATATCCGAGTCAATTTTTATAAAACAAGGGCATGTGCCTTCATGTCACTCGTATCCATTGTCTGTCTTGAACGAATAGAAACTTATTTAATTTCGATTAAAAAACGATAAATATCAACACAAAAACCGAGAAGGAGAATTGAGTAGAACCTGAGATACGATGAGAGGAAACCAACGGCATGGATCAGACGACGGAGAAGGAGAAATAAGTGGCACAGTAGAGGAGCCTCTCTGTACGAAGGTGGAGGAGGATCGGAGCATCGTCGTCATTGATTCTTAATCGATCGACAGATCGAGACTGTGTAGAGAGAGAGATGTGGTTTTCGTAAATAGAGGAGTGATTGGGATTTTATTTTCAAAATGGAGAGAAATCAGATCGGAAAGTTTATAAAGGGGAGAAAGTGTATGGCTGAGAATTCGTTAGAAACTGAGTTAGAAGACGGAACGGATAAGGTGGGTAAAAAGTGGGTACAAAAGGTTGGGTACCAAAACCTTTTCTCATATATATATATATATCGGGAATAATTGTAATGGAAGATAACTTGTTTATTTTTTTTTCTTCTACAGTTCTATTCAGCTCCAATACTAGTCGATGTCTACAAAACTCTTACATAATGATAGTTGGGGCCTTTGAAATAGCAGTATAAGTTCAGGCCTTTGAAATAGTGAAATAGCAGTATTGTATCGGCCTTTGAAAATTGAAATAGCAATATAGTTTGGGCCTTCGAAATAGTCAAATATACATGCCAATTTGCTACAATTAATTGGGTTTGAGCCTAGTTCGGGCCGAGCCTAGAGAATCCAATGGACCGAGCTGAGACGGGCTTTACCCTTCAAAGTTGAGCTAAGCTGAGTTGGGCTTTTAATGAAAGATTGAAGAGCTGGGCCGAGCTTTGGGTTTGATCCGGCTCATTGGTAATCGTGCCCGGTTCGAATAAAATAAATCGCCGGTCCTGCCAATTAATTAAGTATATTGAAATATAACTATGAAAAAGAAAGGATTTTGTGTGGGGTATATAACTAAAGAAAACAAGTTTTAATTTTTTTTTCTGTCAGTGTAACTGAATCAATTAATTCAAAAAAAAATTTGGATTTAATATTAGCATTATGCTAAATAAACAAAATCTCTATAATCTCTGGTGGAATTGGATTAAATAAAACAACCCATGGACTTTTTTCCTGATTGGATTTTGTAAGACATTTCAAATAGAAACTTTGACATTTCACATGTTAAGACTGCATATTGCATATTAAAATCACATATTTCATTTTATAATAGTGAAGAAAAAATGTAAGTCAGATGATGTAACTAAAATAATGAAAGATGATTATTGTATTCGAATGTATATGTTACGTGTGATGATCATACGTGACATGATCAAATGTAACATAATTAGTGGTATTTAACTTCTTTTTGTAGAATGTTTTTTAGATTCTAAATTAGTTTATTAAAAAAAGTAATAAAATAAGAAAAAATTGCAAAATAAAATAACATAGAAAACAATGTTGGAAAAATTAATCGTGTGACGTGACATGATCAAATCGGTTTGTGTGATATAACGTGACGTGATGCGCTTTGCCATTTTCAATCGAAGAAACATTTTACGTGATACACAAGTGAGATTGCGTGACGTGACCGAACCGATAATGACATGACTAATTTTTTTCACAAATTCAGATACATACCACATATTGCATTGTTCATAGGAAAAAAAAGAAAAGAAAAAGTGACATAGATTTGAACCATTGAATACAAAATTTATGCAAATTTCTTGGCAGTACTGCGACTCATGATGCAGCTAAGAAAAGATTACTTTCCTACCCCTACATTCCACCCTCTTTTAAGAAATACTAGTATCGTGCCCGTGCGTTGCAACGGGATATTATAAGATTGAATAGAATATGAAGAGACTTTTTTTTATTGACATTTCACCCAGAATTAAGAAAAAATATATAAATGAAAATAAAAAACACAGATGACAAAAAAAACCGAGAAATAAATAATAAATAACAATAAAAGAAACAACAACAAATGAAAAAAAAAAATGGATCAAATATAACATGAAAAAATCTTGAAGTATCATTGCTAGTGTGATTCTCTTCGATGTAGTCCAACATTTCTGAAAATGAACAAAAAAAAAAATGAAAAATAGATTATAATTGCTCCAATTGAAAAAATATAATAAAATTAGAAAAATAATATTTCTATTTTTGATTTTCTCAATTCCAGGTGTAGAGTGATTTGTATAGAAACAACTTCAATCAAATATATTCTAGATTTTTCTATCATGCTGTTGGGATCTATATAGAAACAAACAAAGAAAATTATGGAAACAAAGAAAAAATTGATTTTCATTTTCTGTCGTGATAATTTGTATAGAAACAAAGGAGATATAAGAAACCAAAAATAAGGAAACGAAGAAGTTGCTAAACGTAGGAGAAATAAGGAAAAAAAATGTCGCTACAAGGCAGTATATTCAATTTTAATTGTAATATATTGTGTGACTGTACGTGTAGCGAGTATGTTTTTAACTAAATATAGACTTCTACACTTAAAAAAGATGCATTTAATCAAAACAAGACAGATTATTTGATTAGAGGGTTGAGATTAAATCTGAAATTTCATCTTTCAATCATAGCCGTTGGCGGATCGGACACCCAACGTGCTTAATAATGGAATGGAGATATATATTATTCACATTTTCAAGACAGAGAAATAAATTATTCAAATTATATCAACGTCATATGCGTACAATAAACTTTAAATCTTGTTGAATTATTTAAAGTCGTATTTATTACGATGATAAAAAAATAATCAATAATTCTCAGCTTTCTCCAAGAAAAAAGGAATGGAAAATGAAGTTTGCTACTACTTTTCTTTTAAAAAAAACGGGAGAAAGAGCATATTAATTAGGCGACGTGGCAAGGGTAGATTGGTCATTTCGTCTGGCAATAGTGGGGGGCGGACAAGTAGGGTTTCTCTTCCGAATCATGGTTGGCCTGGCCGAATGCACTATATCTAATCATGTATAATTTCTCTGATTATTGGGCCCCACTAGACTGTTATTTCTTTATGGACAGTGATTTTCTAAAGCCTTGTTACATGTAAAGACGGAAACATTGTTCACAGTGGATCAAATCACAAATTTAGGAGTTTGCTATGTAGCAAAACTTGTGTTGAGTGGAACTCAGAGTAGAAACAATTACAAATGATTGTAATTTGGAATTATTATATAAATTTGAGACAAATTACTTATGTATTATTATTATTATTATTATTATTATTATTATTATTATTATTATTATCATCATCATCATCTTAATTACCAATCAAAAATTATAAAATAAAGGTTAAAGTACGAGATGTAGTCAAAATATAATTGAGAGATTGAATAAATAATATCCTGTACTTTCATTTTATAATTGAGATAAATAATATTAATTCTTGTAAAAAAATTAATTTTTAAAGGACAAAATGAAAATTTATGTTTGGTCAGTTTACAAAAAACCGAAGTAATTCAAGTAAAATATCAAGTAAATTTTAGTTTGTTTAGTTGAACCAAACCAAGAGAAATTAAAACTAACCAAAGTAATTCAAAATTATAACCGAACCAAACCATTTAACCAGAAAAACCGAAACATTTAATTGAAAATCAGAAGGGTAATAGTAGTGGAATGTACACAACTCGCTACACAGAGAGAGACAAAGAGTGTGAAGCAGAGGATCGTAAGTCTTCCCTAGTCCTCTTATAAAATCCCCTGGCCAATTTTTCTCATTCGCCTCCTCTTCAGACCAAAACATAGATTGGCGGCCTCTCCTTTTGGTACTTTCTCTACATTTCTTCTCTGATGATTCTCAGCATTTTTTTTTTTTGGGTACTTTGATATTGATTTTTATTCCACGAATTCGTGATAGACTGATCCAGATCTTAGTAAATCCTCCTTCGATCGGTAGTTTTTCACAACAGATTCAGTGTATGCTTTATCAGATCTGTAGATCTGTTGGATCTGAGAGAATTTTTAGTTTTAGATCCGAGATAGTTTGCGTTTTTTATTAAACTTATGGCTTTATTATTTTTCTCTAGTCGTTACTTTTAGATCTGTCACTTCAGGTTTTTTATCTGATATTAAGACTGAATTGCTTAAATTTGTGTAGATCCTTTAAGATGTAAAGGTGATTTGACTTTTAGTTTAAGTATTAGGTAGAGTTCAACCTTTAGCTATTTAAGTTGTATTTTACGTGCTAAGATGTGACTGGTATCTCCAAATTTAACCTTTTAAGTTCTAGTTAGTCTAAAAATAAAGGTATGTCATAGTCTGATGAATTAAATAATTTTTCAACTCATATCGTTATTACCTTTGATGTTTAACCTTTTTAAATTAATCAATTCCTAGTCAGAGCTACATATTATCTTTTCCAGCATTGAGTATTGAGTTTACTAACCTGATGCAAAATTTCTTTAATTCCAATGTTATATGTGAAATGAGTTATATCTCACTTTCTCTTGATTTCTAAATGTGACCTGTATTGCCCCTCTCTTAATTGCTAATTTTAACTCTTGATATCTTCTAACAAATGTATATTGTTCTCCTTCAGATCAAATTATAAAGTAAACATGGCGGAGGAACTCCGCGCCCCATCTGTCATTCAAAAGATCCATGGCGGGCAATCGGGTCTTTTCACCCGCATTGCCCCAACACATTCATTCCCTGCCCGTTTCAACCACACACCCTCCACTCAAAATGCCTTTCTCAGACCCTACAGCAGTGGTCTTGTTGGACTCGGTGCTGTTACATCCCTCCCAACTGTGTCCCCCATCTTTGCTGCCGCCCCGTCAGAGAAGGGACCATATGGATTTCTCATTGATTTCATGATGGGAGGTGTCTCAGCTGCTGTGTCTAAGACCGCAGCTGCACCAATTGAGCGTGTGAAACTCTTGATCCAGAATCAGGATGAAATGATCAAGGCCGGTAGGTTGTCAGAACCTTACAAGGGCATTGGTGACTGCTTCAAACGTACCATGGCAGATGAGGGTGTTGTTGCACTATGGAGGGGTAACACTGCTAATGTCATCCGTTACTTCCCCACTCAGGTAACGTACTTCACTGAATAAGATCACAAGTCACAATGTATCATTGCTGTTTAAAGAAAGAAGATACACTAGGTGAATAGATGAACATAGACATTAAACAGTAGATCAAAACAGGTATCAAAATGGTATAATAATGTACAAAACAGAAGTTTCTAAGGGCTGATTTGATTTTTGTGTTACTGTAACTGGTATCTTATATTTTGGATAGCTGTTTGTAGTTAGTTTAGTTTAAGATCGATGTAAATAATGGTTCTGGTACCAGACCTGAAGCTATTGGTTTATTTCAATAGAAATCGGTGGGTTTTATCCCACCACTTCAATCCAAAAATATTGGTTTTCACAAGTGGTATTGTATTTTGACTAATTCAATATCTAATTTACTTGAACCATCCACCTTATTTTATCATCTTAACCTCATTAACTAATACTGTTGTGCTATTTATCTTAGTAATCTCATTATTACAGTAGATCAGATATCTGTTACTAAAATTGTATATATATATATATGTCCTGTTTGTAACATAGTGGTCAGCTCTTAAAATATTTTGCCTTGTTGACCAATTTTTTTTTTTATCTATTGCCAGGCTTTGAACTTTGCCTTCAAGGATCACTTCAAGAGAATGTTCAACTTCAAGAAAGACAAGGACGGGTACTGGAAGTGGTTTGCCGGAAACTTAGCCTCTGGTGGTGCTGCCGGTGCATGCTCCCTCTTCTTTGTCTACTCTCTAGACTACGCCCGTACCCGTCTTGCCAACGATGCAAAGGCAGCCAAGAAGGGTGGTGAGCGCCAATTCAATGGTATGATTGATGTGTACAAAAAGACCCTTAAATCTGACGGTATTGCCGGTCTCTACCGTGGGTTCAACATCTCCTGTGTTGGTATTATTGTGTACCGTGGTTTGTACTTTGGCATGTACGACTCCCTCAAGCCTGTTCTTCTCACCGGCAACCTTGCGGTTAGTTCTTTCACTATCTCTTAATTTTAAATGAAAAGATTATGAAAAAGTTTAATTTCCTTTGAAAGAAGTTATTGAAGTTGACCTTTTGGAAAATTTTGGATACCCTTGTTTGGTCTTTTTGGGGTATGAAATGATCAAATGATACTAAAGAAGGTCACTAATATTATTATTATTTAATAATAATAACAATAACAATTCAATAAATAGTATTTCTGTAGAGGAGGGATCCAATTACACCTTTTTTGGTGACACATCATGACACCGTTTTTTATATAGGTCAATTTTGCGATTTCAAAATCCAAACAGCCGATCCGAACCGTTCAACATGATCACCATATTAAAATGTGCTTGGAGATCAAATTTTACATTTTTTTGAATTTTTTTACTATTTATTAAGATGGTTACAAAATCGCTGTTTTTCAATGGTCTGAAAACAACGATTTTTGTAACCATCTTAATAAATAGCAAAAAATTCAAAAAAAATGTAAAATTTGATCTCCAAGCACATTTTAATATATCCATCATGTTGAACGGTTTAAATTGACTATTTGGACTTTAAAAATGGTAGGTGTCAAAGTGTGTCACCAAAAAAGGTGTAATTGGATCCCTCCTCATTTCTGTATATAGATAACAAAATTTTGAGGGATAAGGTAGAATTTTTTTCAATAAAATTCTGTAATTTTGATCGCTCAAAATATTATTTTATCTATATATGAATCTAGTTCATCTTCATCAGATAAAGATCAAATTATAGAATTTTATCAAAAAATTGTTCTACTAATCCCTAGAAAATATATGTATAAAAAAATACTATTTATTGTATTGTTATAATTACTATTATTACCCCATTCGATTATGCTATTGTATCCATTACTCTAGATTCTGAAATGTGTCATGTTTTCTTTGGTTTAACAGGACAATTTTATGGCAAGTTTCCTTCTGGGTTGGGGTATCACTATGGGAGCGGGTCTTGCATCGTACCCGATCGACACAGTTCGTCGTCGTATGATGATGACATCTGGTGAGGCCGTCAAGTACAAGAGTTCACTAGATGCCTTCAACCAAATCTTGAAGAACGAGGGTGCCAAGTCACTCTTCAAGGGTGCTGGTGCCAACATTCTCCGTGCCGTGGCTGGTGCCGGAGTGCTTGCCGGTTACGACAAGCTCCAGGTCATTGTCTTCGGCAAGAAGTACGGATCTGGCGGCGGCTAATAGATGATGATGATCAATTTATTTTTTAGGTAAACTTCTTTTTATTTTGCCTCCCGCTCCCGGGTTTGTGTTTGAATAAAATTAATCGTGGACGGATATGAACATGGATACAGAGTTTTGTTTTTTTTTTCTTTTTAATGCATGAGTTGTTTTCTTGCAGCCTCGGTTGGTTATAGTCGAGGTAAGGGCGGTTTTATTTTAATGTTAATGTCTCTTGTTATTGGGCATAATCCGTAAGGATAATTTTTGTCAGAAATCCTTCAAGTACTGTTTAACATCAAATAGTTTATTTATTGTTCAACTTCATTTGTTGCTTGCTTTTTCTGGTTTCTCTTAAAGGTGAAAAATCTGAACTAGTCTTCCTATTGTTTGCACTTTTTTTTGGCAAGGCATGTGTAAGGAAACAAAGATATTCTGGTAAAACACAGGTGAGAAACTGAGAATTCCAAGCAAATTAAGTCATTTGATATTTACAGTTTCATACAGAGTAGATAAAAGTATATTGCTAAACATAACTATAAATTTGTGCAAAACACTGAAATTATTTGTGTAGCGAATTACTCCTCCATACTACAGTCTCAGTTAGAGTGGTGAAAGGTTATGCAGGAAACTGCCTCGGAATTCTACTGTATAACTCAAATACGGACTCGTCGTTATTTTGTAGTCACCTTTGTCTAAACATTTGTATAGAAAATATTATCAAAAATATTAAATTTTTCTAAACATTTGCATAGAAAATGTTATCAAAATGAAAGCACATTAAGAATATTAGAGATGATGTATATGTAAAGCTTGAAAAATATATTGATTTTATATATTTTGAATTATAAGTAAATATTAGTATCCACTAATTTCAGAATGCCTTTAATGTATATCTACAGTACTAGCAACAATATATGCTCTGTCAAGCATGTATCAGCATTTCTCTAAATACATAACTTACCACAGAATTCAAGAGGTACACTCCCTGAAAATAATTAAATGTCAATTCCTAAATATATTTAGTTCTAATTTTCTTTTTGCGTATATACTATATATGTAAACCCATAGGCAATTAGTTTTAACACTAAAATAGTTGCTTTTAACATATAATTACTTATTCTCAGAATGTTCCTTTGCTTTGGCACTATATGATACTGTGGATACTGTGTTTGAATTACCAGTACATGACTGGAGGGAGATATTCAAAGAGACTCAGGCTCCCTGTTGGGTGGTTGACAAAACCACATACTTGAGGTTAAGAGAAATCATCCTGATAACAATGTTTGTATGTTGGAGGGAGAGATGTTCAAGAATTTTTAGAAATAAAATAAAATTTATAATTATTTTGCAAGTGGTAACAAGGGAAGTGCAGGAACAATGGGCATACTGCAACGAGGGGGTTTTTGTTCAAATTTACTTCGAGGCATTTTTGTTCAAATTTACCTTTTACTTTCTTAACTTTTGTCGTTTTACTTCCATTTTTCTTCATTTTAAGTTAAATATCTTTTGTGAAAAAACCAAACCTATAATCAATGAAAAAAATAGGGACATGATCCTTATTTTTCATCAAAAAAAAAAAATTATAATATGAGATGGGGCGGTAGCACACCTGGCTAGAAAAAAAAAATTCTAAGACTGTGATTACTCAAAGGTCGAGAGTTCGAGCCTCGAAAAAACATATAATTATAAAATACGTGACTTTTTTTATTGTGTGTTTTTAAAAATATTGAAAAAACTTCTTTTAATCATAAATATTGTTTTTTTATTAAATAATTAGCTAGTTTTTATAGTTCCTTTTACCACATATATCTATAATTCTTAAAGACGTGCATGGTGATGTTACAAAAGCTATATGAGTAGCCAGACACACCTTATGAATTATAACTATATATGTGTTAAATGGAGTTAGAAAATGATAAAAGTGAGTGAGGCTATGGTACTTCGGCTAGTGTACTATCGCTAGTGTACTACGGCTCAATATAGTACTTTTTAAAATTCTAACGGTCGATCTGAACCGTTCAATGTGATATCCATATGAATATGTACTTGCAAACTAAATTTTATATTTTTTCAAATTTTTTTACTATTTTTTTAGATAGGTAGAATTTTCAGTGTTTTATACAAATTATGGACCATCAAAATTCTACCTATCTAAAAAAATAGTAAAAAAATTCAAAAAAATATAAAATTTAGTTTGCAAGTACATACTCATATGGATATCACATTGAATGGTTCGGATCGACCGTTAGGATTTTAAAAAGTACCATATTGAGCCGTAGTACACTAGCCGAAGTACCATAGCCTCACTCAAAGCAAGTTATAAGTATTTATAAGAACAACATTTTGTTAAAATTATTAATTAATTTTAATGTTAAATACACAGTCACACAATAATTCAGTTACTTTTTACAATTATAATTAAAAGTAATTAACTTATTGCTAAAGATAATTGTGATCATGTATTGACATGTACACCATTTAAGGGTGCAAACAGATCGGATATTATCCATCTTTATTCGGATCCGTATCCGAAAATTAGATACGAATATTCGGATATATCCGTGCGGATACGGATACGGATATGATTTTGAATTTTAATTATCCGTATCCGAATAATAGATATATACCATATAGTTTAATATATATTATGAAATTATTTATGTATATATCAACGGATATCCGATATCCGATCCATATCCGTATCCGAAAAAAAAAACGGATACGTATATAGTTTTACCACTATCCGATCCGTTTGCACCCTAATACCATTTCTGTTAAAATAAACTATGCACTGAATACATTTCTGTTAAAACAAAATAGAGTGTAGAGAGTGAAATTTTCTCCTTTCATCTTTTTCTATAAAAAAATTGGGGGAATTTCATGTATATCCCTCAAAAGTTTCAATATTTCATATTTATCCCTCTAAAATAAGTAATTACATATTTATCCTTGAAAATTGTAGAAACTCACATATTTGTCCAATCTAACTCTATAACATATCAAATACCTCCAAAAATAATTAAATAATATTTTTAAATTTTTTTTAATTAATTTTACAATATTAATTAATAATATATTGACTATTATGCCCTTCGTTTCTGTCTTTTTAGTCCGCCTGAGTTCTCTTCTCTCTAAGACACCAAATGTAACAATATGCAAAAATAAAAATTTGAAATTAATAATTGAATGTAATATACAAAATGTCTAGATGTGTTTTTGAATGAAATATATAACATTTTAAGTGAAATATTATTTTATTGAACAAATTAATTGGCAAGATGATTAAGTTATTTTAGAGTGAATTACTATCATTACTAATTGACTTGCATGGATTAATGTGATTGTCGGTAGTGGTATTTCTTTGCTTATACCTATTGACTTGACTTGGATTAATGTTTCTGAAGTATAAAAAGATTGTTAAATGAATTAAGTTTCAGATTTTTCGTTCAGAGCTCAAATGATCACTGTACTTTCAGAGTTCAATTGGTCTTGCACTAATGTAATACCATCCTTGTCTTGTGACTTTAATTTATTAGTGGTATATCAGTTAAGAGCTTCAGGGGTTTAATTTGTAAAATTTCAGCAAGTTAATACTTTAAACTTGTCAGAGGGACTTTGGTACATATAGTTTTGCACATGTAAGTCGGATGAAATAAATTAACTAAGCTTGGCTTGAATCAAACTCAAACTTAAAAGAAAAGATAATTGAACAAGATATATTTGTATTATGGGAAATAATAAACTTGTATTAGACTTTGAACGTTGAATTGGAAATTGTTGGACCTTGAATAAGACAGAAATTAAAACTATAAAGTAAAGTATGTTAAAGATTAAGAACTAAGCAAATAATTAATAAATGAAGTCATTAATTAGCAATGAATAAGAACATATGTGATCAATTAATTGTTAGTATATGTATATTGTATTGTGACGATAATTTATTAGTAATAATTGAGAATATGTTATTATGCTATAGGCATATGAACTGTGGAATGAGACTTAACAGGACTGTTCGGAACAACTGATATGCAATGGTTGATTGCTCTATTTGCCCTACGATATCAGGTGCGGGGTTATTGGATTAGTCTGAGATTCATGACTAGGAATTAAATCGTAACTCGCTGTGCATTTTGAATATTTGATTGACTGCATTAATTGAACTGTTGCATCATATGCATAGCCCAATACAATGAAACTGAATTACAGGTAAGATTGTTGATTGTCATGTTGATATTGTTAATCAATTGATTGATTCTTATTGCAAATGATTGATTGAGACCACAGTGACTGAATTGATTGAATATTGAATACTGTAATCCTTGAATCTCCATATAGTGGAGAAAAATTATTAATATATCATAAAGTCTATCTAGCTACTAGACTTTACTCCAGGACCCTTATGCGCATATGGTGAATGGCCCCAACTGAATCCAGTATCGGTTGGGTAGGGGATACTGAATAAATGTGAATTGTGACTATAAGACTAATGAACTGTGGTAACTGTCTTATCAATGATTTTATTTCCGATAATGACAGTATTGTGATATTGATTTCGTAATGTTTCTGTTAACCAATTGTGAGAATAGTTAGAACTGTCTTATCATTGATTTTTCTTTCGATAATGACGGCATTGTGATATTGATTATGTATTGTTTCCGTTAACAAATTGTCAGGACAGTTAGAACAGTATAAGCCCTAACACGACAGATACATGTTATGGTATCTGTCAGTGTTACCAGACTAGAAATTGTAAAGTTAAGAAACCAAACGTTACCAGACTTTATGGTTTAAAAGATTTTGACCCAAACCATTTATTCTGATAAAATTCTTAGAGTTCTGATTTATTTATGTAATTTTTGTTGTTCAATTGGATACTGTTATTGAGCATTTGCATTCGTCATTATGAAATGAACTGTTAGTTTCTCGTGCGGAGATTTCATTCTGAATATGGATTTCCTTCGAATCAAATAACCTGAGTGGCAATTAGCATTGAGGAATAATTTATTATTTCTCACTCGTTTCCCCTTGTGGGATTCACAGGTTTGTTAGACGAAGACCGAGAAACGCTTTTGGGATAATAATTGACAGCAAGGCCACCTAAAGGTATGGAATTTGGAATTATTTTATCTGACATGGTGCAAAGAGTATTTCTCTAGCATCATCCACTATAAATGGTCAGATAATTCTTGTAAATATATTGAGATGTGGTAAAAATAATGGATGCTATTGACAATGCATAAAAAGATTTATACCTTATGTTATGTATATTGAATGGTAAATAGATGCGGTAGGAATTGTTGCACCTTTGGATCGGGGGTGTGACACCAAAACTCTCGCCTCTCTCTCCAAACGAAGATGGAAAAATTAAAGCAGCAAGGGGTGACAGAAATCTGTGAGAGGGGAGGCGACAAGAGAAGGCAGGGAGAAATCTGTGATTTGGAACGTTTGGAGAGAGAAGCGGGAGCTTTGGCGCCTTAAAGTGAAGAGAACTTAGGCAGACTAAAGTAACATAAACGAAGGGCATAATGGTCAATATATTCTTAATTAATATTGTAAAATAAATTTCAATGTTATAAAAATATTATTTAATTATTTTTAGAGATATTTTATATGTTATAGAGTTAGATTTGACAAATATGTGAGTTTGTACAATTTTCAAGGATAAATATGTAATTATTGATTTTGGAGGGATAAATACGTAATATTGAAACTTTCGAGGGATATACATGAAATTCTCCCTAAAAATTTGTGTGCATTTGACGAGTCGTGCTTTTTTTAAATATTCTAAGATATTTTAATGCACCAAATAGAAGTGCATTAAGTATATTAAGATGAAGTAAAATTAAAACATTCCTAAATTAATGCACAATTTTTTCAATTTTTTCTTACATTCTATTTCACTTTTTATTGCAATGCATAAAAATAATTAAGTATTTTACATCCCCTTACATCACAACTTTAAACCAGTAATATTAATATTTAAAAATAATTTCATATTGTACTTTATTATTATTAAAGGCAACTTTATAAAATAAATTAAAATTATTGTATACACTTTCCTCTCCACTTCTTGTGGAGCTACAGTGAACTCAACACATTTTGATAAATGAACTGAGTTTGTACACGGCCCAAATGTACACAAATACTTACAAGCAGATAAATGAACTGAGTTTGTACATGGTCCAAATGTACACAAACACTTTAAGGCCTATCAGAGAAAGGTTTCTTAATGCTAGTTCTTTGTTTATACTTTTTCATTTTAACTACACGATACTTTCAAACAGATACATTATTGGAACCATCAAATATGCATAAATGTACACAAATCTTAATTGTTTTCCAATAGTGCTTTTATTCAAACATTGTCAAATTAATATAAAATTACCAAATGTAGATATAGCGTCAAATGTAAACATTCCAAATATAAACACAAATTTAATAGTTTTCTACACAAATAACATTGAATAATACACGTAAAACTGAATAGCCATATACTCATACTGTGTTAGCACCTATTAAACAGTCAGAATCAGACTGTGAATTTAATCCAAACATCGGAATATGAGAGGTATATGATAATATTGTGGAATGAGGCGGAGAACAGAGGTAAGGTTTTGGTGGCATTTCCAATTCATCTAAACTTTTCTCCAGCATTTCCACAACTCTGTTCATTGAGGGCCGATTAGCGGGCGTCGTTTGTGTGCACCACAACCCAACCATTCCCATCTTCTTTGCAATTTCTTCAATTTCAATTGATAATACATCACAAGCTTGTATTGGATTGCCTTCAACAAGACAGTCATAAAGCCAATGTGGAAAGTACACTTGGCTTGGGTTTTCAGCACTTGGTTTTGCATTCCTTCTTCCTCCTACCATCTCCAGCACCATCATTCCATAACTGTATACATCAGATTTTGTTGAAACAACACCAAAACTCCTAGAGAAGACTTCGGGAGCAATGTACCCAATGGTTCCCCTCATCTCAGCCATTGAAATAATGCTCTCTTTTGGCGGACACAATTTTGCCAAACCAAAATCTGCAATTTTTGGGTTGAAATCTTCGTCTAACAAAATGTTCTGAGGCTTTATATCAAAATGCACAATACGTGCATTACAACCTCGGTGTAAATACTCTAAACCTCTTGCAATGCCAATTGCTATTTCATATAGTTTCTCCCAGCCAAGTACAGCTTTTGGATTTTCAGAGTATATATAATTATCGAGTGATCCATTTGGCATGAATTCATAAATTAGAGCATCCTTGGAGCCTTCAATGCAAAAGCCTAGAAGACTAACAACATTGACATGAGAAGTTCTGCTAATGCTCAGGATCTCATTCAAAAGCTCCTCTCTATCACTTGAAGAATTGTGCAAAATTTTGACAGCAACCAAACGGCCATCATGCAGTCTTCCCCTGTATACGGTGCCAAAACCTCCTTTACCTAGTGTATCCTGAAAAGAGTTGGTAATTTTCTTTACCTCTGCATGTTTATATCTTTTTGGCGCAAAGGATCCATATTTTTCTAAGAGCATTTCAATATTTCCTTGAGGCCTGTCTTTGCTCCATAAAATGCATTCACCAGGCTTTAAATACAAAATAAGGCATGCTCCAAGCAATGCTAAAGATCCTACTGCAGTAACTACATTAAAACCAAATACAATTAATCAGTATGTATACACATTACAAACTATAGAGTGGAAATATTTTTAATTATTTTTAGAAACTAATACTTTAACCAAAAGAATTTAGGTTTCATATCCAAGAATATCGGTTCGAGAAAAGGGGGAAGGAAATAAACAGGACAAAACAAATAGATTAGGGAAGAAATAGAAAATTAGCATGGTTCAACAGAGATTGAGAGATGATTAGGAAAAGAAGTAGCAAGAGAATGGATACTGACAAGCATTAGTGCCAGTTATTAATTCTGACAGAACAAATCAGGTAATTGAAAAGGCTTTAATTTTCTACTACGTAAATTCTGCCTTATTTTTCTTTGACATATTTTTGCTATAGTGGACTGTAAGATGAAGCTTAGTGACATAGAAGTAAATTTAACCTAATATTGCATAATTATAAAATAAAGTTTCTTTCCGAGTTTTTGCCACCTTGTCTGGTGATATGAAAGAATGGTCAGAAAAAAAACATGTAATGAAATGGGATGATTAGAGAGGATGCAAGCTAAATAAAAGATCTTACAAACTATATATTGAGGTGACAATTGAGAATAATGAGCACTTTTAATTATGAAAAATTGAAGAGTAAAATTACTCTCAGATTTGCTGTATTGAGATCAATCATGATGAATAAAAACTATCCTCACCTATCAAAATTGCTACCGTTGTTGCTTGTATTTTCTTTCCTGTATTGCATAAAATAAAATAGAAAGGTCAGTGAGAGTGATTAGTAATGGAATCTGAAAATTCCAGAGAGTACATCAGTGTCAAAGATGTATTGCAAACCAGAAGAGAATTCAACCATTTAAAAAGCAAATTAATTGTCAATATTTAATAAGAGAGGAAGTAGAAAGGACAGTAGACTTGGTCAAAGTCTTCTCCTGTCGATATCAGGAAACCACCACCACATTGACTTTTCCAACAACATTGAAAAATTAAAATAAAAAAATAATTGTTCTGTCACATTACTTTCAGTTTGAAAGCTTTTCTTATAAAATTGACTTCACAGTTGACTAAAAGAAACAACAAGCTAATGAACTAGAGATAAGGGTTTAGAGTACATAGGGAAGAAGTTTTAAAAAAGAACTGTCAACAACTTTTTCGATTTTTTTTTTTTTTTTGTTAGGGAGATTTGATTCTGCTAATTGAGAAATATAATTAGATACCCAATAAGTAGGATGATCCGAGTTTGAGTTGGAGTATTCTCGTGCTTTTCTGAAATAATCTAATAGATGGCCAACTGAATATAAAGAGCCTTTAAGAACTTTAAATATATATCTAATAGTGAATTCAACCATTTAAAAAGCAAAGTCTTTTTTAGAAAGCTTGGTAGCAGCTACCAAGAAAAGCAAAGTCATTGTCAATATTTAATAAGAGAGGAAGTAGAAATTAAAGACAGTAGACTTGGTCCAAGTCTTCTCCTGTCGATATCAGGAAACCACCACCACATTGAGAAATTAAAATAAAAAAAATTGTTCTGTCACATTACTTTCAGTTTGAAAGCTTTTCTTATAAAACTGACTTCATTGTTGACTAAAGAAACAAGCTAATGAACTAGAGATTTGATTAATTTAGAGAACTGTCAAAAACTTTTTCGAATTTTTTTTTGTTAGGGAGATTTAATTTTGCTAATTGAGAAACATAATTAGATACCCAATAAGAAAGCCTACATAATATGCATGGACAGTTGTCTTGTGGCAGCTGACAAGAGATGCAAGGAGAAAACCAAGTATAACAAATCCTTTGATAAATTACAAATATGCATTTGGCAGCTTAAAGAAGAAACTATGAAAGGAGAAGGAAGAAGGAAATACAGAGAATAAAACAAAAAGATCGGATTACTCTGTCGAGTTTGACAAATTACAAAGAGATTAAAGAAAAACTACAAAAAAAAAAAAATGAGATGAACTGTCCATAATTTACAAAGAGGTTAAAGAAAAATAACAGGATAAATTGATAAAATATACAAACTACTAACCTTTACCATCCTCAGGATCGAAAACCTCTGTCCAGTTTGCAAAGCAACCGGGCCGTGCTAGAAGATCGTTTGAATAACTAGCTGATAGCAGAGTAAGTCGTGAGCTGCGATTTTCAAATGATAAAATGGACTCAAATGATGGGTTAGAGGAATTCTCAAGCCTCCAACAATTCTGTGTAGCCTTATCAAATTCACCAAGAGACGACGAGTAGCTAAGGTTGTAATCCTTTCGAAATATCTTGGGTAGTGATTGTATATGATCAGGAGGGTCACATCTCACAGAAGAAAGGCTACTATTCAATGAATCATACATCCCAAGGTACAAGTTAATAGGACTAGAAAAATTAAAATAAAGATTACCACAACCAGATTTTTTCAAAGAAGTACTAAGATAAGGATCTTGAACCCTAATGATGCTGGTATCATATGAGATACTTTCCAATGGTAATAAATTAGAAAACAAAGAGAGAAATGGCTTATTATTATCGTCACATCCAATCAGTAAATTACTAAGACAATTAAGATCCATCTTAATGTCTGATTGGAAGTAGAAAGGAGGCTTAATTTCAATAGAATGATTACATGGAAGTGTTGTTGTACATGAGTTGGAGAAGGAGGGAAGGAAGAAAATGAAAAAAAGACAAGTCAGTACTGAAGCAGCCATTAAAGATGGAACCAAGTGAGATACTAAGTTATAGATATTTCTAAATTTTGGAGAAGATATGATACAAAAGTGCTACTATTTCAACCTTATATCCCATAATGTAGGGGGGATTTCACGTATACCCCTCAAAAACTTCAAAATTACATATTTCTCCTCTAAACTTCGAAATTACGAAGTTTCACCTCTAAACTTTCAAAACTCGATGACAAATTTACTCATTTTATTGTCTTTTATATTAAAACTCATTTTAAATTTATAAAATACCCATTATACTTTAATAGTATCATGCATGTGCCTTGCAACGGGAACATATTATAAAAGAACAAACAAAAATTCATACAAAATAACATTCCTCAAATGACATATTAAATGACATATACATGTAAATAACATTCCTTAATAATATGTATGTTTTATTATCTTTCTAACATATTTTCATAAAAAATCTCATACAAAATGACATATTAAATGACAAATAACATTCTTTAAATGATACAAAAAATAGAAAAAATGAAGATATGGCTAATCATTTAAAAAATTCCTTAAATGACAGAAAGATAATACAATTTGCATGTGGCAGTAATCCTGTTTATTTTTCTCGGAAAAATGGTTTGAGTGAAATAAATTGTGTGTGAAAATTCGTCTCCAAATTAAAAAAGAAAAGGAAACCGGAATAGTGATACATTTTTTTTCCTAAAAAAAAGAATAAAAATTATTCTATAACAAACAAAATGTGCGTGGCAGTTCTCCATAATTTTGTTTATATTTTTTATTTCTCTACCGTAATGGTCCAAAATTCCTTTGTACCACACATTTTATAAATGGAGATTAATTTAGAGATAAGAATAGGAAAATAAAAATGAAATTGAACACTTGAAAAAGAACAGTACTGGGATATCACTACAACAAAATAGGGCATCAGCGACCGGTTCTGTCGCTGGTCGCTGAAGACCCAAATTTTTTTTTAAAATAAAATAAAATGTTTCGGTGACGAAACCTTCAACGACCGGCGCTCACAGCCTTTTGCGACCGATTTGGCTCAGTCGCTGAAGGGTGCCCCTAAGTAACCCGCGCCAAGGATTTCCTTCTCTCTGACTCGCGCGCTTTTTAGGTTTAGAGAAAAAAAAAACCGCCGCGCCCGATCGGATATATATATGCCTTGCCCCCGGACCGCCCCGCCCGACCCAGCCGCCTGATCCGCCGCGCAACTCCGCCTGACCTCTCCGCCCAACTCCAGATTACCGCCTGATCCTCATTCTACTCAGTCGTGTATTGCACTGGATCTGAATTCTATTAGTCAAAGGTTGAATTTGGCGGAAAAATGGATAGAAATTATTTTACACTTAGTTGATTGATCAATACAAAACATAATAGTTTTCTTATCTCATTCATACTAAAAAAGAATGTTGATTTTTTTGTGGACAATGATTTGATATTTAAAGTTTAAAGAATCATGATTTCTTTTTAGAAACTTAAAATATCAAAATAATAGATAGGTAATGCTTGTGGACCATTTACGTTATTAATTACTTGAAAATAATTTATAAATGAAGGGTTAATGCATGCTGACAGTGAATCCGACAAATAAATAAATAATGTGGGGTCCTGATCTCCACCTGCTTTCTTCCCGTGACCTTACCAAAATTCTTTTCTCCAGAGTTAACAAACACTGGAGAAAACCAATCTCATATGATTTCAAAGGATAACTGGACATGTCCTTTCTATATGAAATTGAGTGAATTTAAGAAATCCTTACAATCCAAGATAAGCTCTGTTGACCGACTTCGCTGTCCGTAATGAAATTTGCCAATAGATGTCCAAATTATGGAGGGTGCCCAGTGATTGGTGTTTATATAAAGTTGTTAAGCTGAAGAAATTTTTGAAATATTTAATTGGTTTGATTAATTGATTGGTTAATTGGTCTGATTGGTTAATTGGTTTGATTGTATATATATATAAAGTTGGTTAATTGGTTTGATTAATTGATTGATTAATTGGTTTTAGGAGTTGTAGAAGTTAGTTTAATCTTGGAAAGAAAGAAGGAGAGAAGAAAGCTCGATCTTCAAGGGAGTAATTGCTTGTAATCAGGCAAGTTTTCTCTCTTTCTTATTCTATGCTGGTTAATTATATTATTAATTGTGTACTATATACAATTCGTTAGTTATTAATATAGTATTATTTTATGATCCAACTAAACCGAAACATTTAGTATGTCTTTTAGGTTTATACCCGTTCAAAATTAATCCAATAGGGATTAATTTTGAATAGTTTCCGTTTTGGGACTGCTCTTTGAATGCTTTGTCTCATCAAGGATGTGAAGAAATGTATATGGATCTAGTATTTAAGAAAAATTTGGTATCATTTTTCCTTGTTGTTCCTACGAGTACGTATTGAATTATATGTCCAAAAGGATGTGTTTCTAACGCGTACTCGGGGAACTAAGGGAAAATGCTGCCGAATTTTTCTTAAATACTAAATCCACACATGCATTTCTTCACTACTGAGACATAATATTCAAAGAGTGGGATAGGATTGTACACCGGTCCTGTGTAAGCCCCAAAAGACTAATGAGTTTGGATATATAAATATTTAATGTCATTATTTCATTGAAGTGTCAAAATAGTAAGCAAGGCATAACTTTAAGTTTAGTTTTGACCTCGTGTGCATTTTATTTTATGTAGAACTAATCAAGACAAGGCAAGGGAAAGGAAGCGTCCTCTCTCTCTCTCTCTCTCTCTCTGGCACGTATGTTTAAATTCATAGCTTATGTAGATGCCGCTTGTATGGTAGTATACAAGTCCTGTTGCATGGATGATGCAACAGTTGATGATTTTGTGTTTCTTCCATAACTTGCTTTAGAGGGTCTATTATCAATTGATGATATCTGGAGGGTCTAAAGTATAGATCTGAATTTTTTGTTTGAGTCAAAGTTTTAGTGACAATGATAAAGTAATAGATCTGAGATGAATCTTGTCTACCTAAATTGAATTTGCCATTCCTTTAAATTGAATGAAATAAGGTGTAGTTAGGATTTGAGTCTTGTCAGCCTAAATTATAATGTCTTCTATTAATTATTGCATTTAGGTCATGTTTTTACAAATAGCTCATAAATGTATATGTCATAATTAGGAGGAATGGAGGGTGATCGTAGTTGGATGTACGGTCCTCGTTACGTGGACAAGAAGGTCAATCCAGTATTTGGTACGACAACACAGACAATAATGCTCACGGCGATAACTATGATCTCGGTGCTCTAGGTAAAATACACATACTTAAAATTATAAATTTGTATTTTTTTTGTAACGTAATACTACTAATTATCTTATTTTTAATGTTTCAGGCAAGACGAGATCGCTGTATCGTCCAGGTGGGTGCCAAACGTCTTCTTCGCAATCGCAATCACAATCATATTCTTCGGCGTCACCTCCTCTCAGGCAAGAAGACATAAATGCGATTTCAAGTCAGGTGTTGGGCATGCTTCAACCACAGATCAACCAATACATGAAGGAGTTGAGGCGTAGCATGGGACGTTATTCGTCTCATCAGGTACAAAATTTAATTTTTGGGTCTGTTTGAATCCAATAAGGACATCCTAAAAATATTAGTTATATTCTCATAGGGAGGTTCTAGCTCGCACCATGCATGGAACCCCGATGCTCAGGATGACAGCAGGGATGATATGGGAGATGACTATATCTAGTTTTAGGACATTTTGTATGAGTTTTAGACACTTTAATTTTTATGTCGTACTTTATATATTTTATTTTTATGTGGTACTTTAGATATTTGTTATTTGATGTTTATGTAGTACTTTAGATATTTCATGTTTGTGTCGTTTTGTGAATTGCTTGGTACAAACCAATTAAATTGCTTGTGAATTACTTTTAAATTGCTTGGTGCTTGGTACGTTTTGTACCAGTATTTTATATTGAATATTTGAATTGCTTGTAAATTGTTTGGTACGTTTCATACCAATTGGGTCTGGGAAAATATAAATGAACAGAATGGGTTCAATGGTTGTTATATTTGTTTGGTACATTTCGTACCAATTGGGGAAAAGAAAAATAACAGCAAATACCCAAAAAAAAAATCTTACCCTTCTGCGACCGATTATGGGCTCATCAGCGACTGCCCAATCGGTCTCTGATGGGCTTCTAGCCACGTCAACATATACCATCATCGACTGATTTTTAACCCTTCAGCGACCGGTAACGTCAGCGGGGTGAGCATCAGCGACGGAGCAACTGCGACAGGTGCTCCCTTCTGCGACCGATTTGACCGATCGCACTACTAGAATCTTGACTTATTACATGGGCAGCACTTACTTGTTACAAGGGTGTGAAGAGCCCATGCAAAAGAAATGGTGATTCTGACACACTAAAACTTGTTACAAGGGTATTCCATGTAAAAAGTAACGCATGTAACAAATCTGATGTTTACCCTTGTAATTATCTCTTATCTGCCCATGTAACTAATAATTGTTGACCCATGACCCGCCAGCGATGACAGATAGTATATTTTAATGAAGGTCCATGCTAAAACCTCATCCCATGCCCTTGTAATAAGTCTACAGAATTGAGACGAAACAGTTGCAAGGGTACGCCCATGTAACATGTTTTGATGTTGCTATTTTTATTATTTTATTCTCAAGGTCCATGTAACAAGTTCTACACTACCCTTGTAATAAGTCTACAGAATTGAGACGAAACAGTTGCAAGGGTACGCCCATGTAATAGGTTTTGATGTTGCTTTTTTTATTATTTTATTCTAAAGGTCCATGTAAGAAGTTCTACACTACCCATGTTATTAATCTGGATTGTCGAAACTATTAATTGCATGCGCCTACGCATGCTATAAGTTTTGAATTCCTGGGCAAAGCATTTCCTGTATTTGTTTGATCTCCCTTCAAATTGAATATATTTTGTAAATCACAGCAATAAGAATTACAGCAGTATATTGAAAAGTAAACGAGATACACAAAAAATTCGGGAACTTTGAAGAATCTTTAGATTTTGGTCTAAGAATAAACCTTACAAATTAATTGAGATACAAAACAATTCACCAAATTACCAATTAGAAACCCTCATCATCGGATTCATCGTCGATGTTAACCCAACCAAGTGCTTCCTCAACTTCACGCATGTCATACTCTTGTTCCGTGTCGTAACCTTCATCTCCTTCATCTATGGGGCTGTCCTCCACTGTTTGTGGTGCATTTGAAGTCTCCATCGTATTGTCTACTAGTTCGAAATCATTTTCTCGAATTACCACATTATCCCAATTGAAGCCCTCCTCATTTGGGTCCAATACCGGATTATCCGTCCTTTCCTCTTGGTAAAATTCTAGGTTTTCATCGGAGTTATCCTCGACACGAAACTTCCCTTTCGGGCTTGTTTTCATTGCCACCCACCATGGTCGTCGGTCACGAGTATCGGATGCATAAGGAATGTAGACCACTTGACTTGCTTGACATGCCAATACATAAGGCTCAAAACCTTTTAACCGAGAAGTGTGTTTGACCTCGACAATTCCATGTTTTTTGTCCTTTTTTACCCCGTTTGTTATGTCAAACCAAATGCACCTAAAGAGAGCAACCTTGTTGCCTCCATCATAATTTAGCTCAATTATCTCTTGGAGAATTCCATAGTAGTCGTGTTGGTCACCATTTTCATCCCACTCTCCTTTGATGCAAACACCGCTACTTTTTGTTACCTTGGTTTGCTCATAATTTTCGGTGTGAAATCGATACCCGTTGATGTCGTACACTTCGTAGCAGTTTGCGATTTTGGATGGCTTGAGTCCGGCCTTTCGGATGTATTTATCACAATCATCATCATCAAGAACCTTTGTTCGTAACCAATCTCCGTAACTCTCTTGACGAACTTTGTCCAAATCTTGCATTCTTGTGCCACTATTAAGCATGCATGTATCGAACTCCCTACAAATTCCAGCACTTGAAAAAAATAAGATTTTGATAGTTTTGAGCAGCATGGAAGTCTTGAAATTTCCCAAGATTGTGCAAATATAAAAAGCATTACATGCTAAGCATCGCTATACTAAATTTTCCATTTATAGGAATTTTGGTGATTTTAAATCGATTTTTGAATCCCAGCTGAGAACAAAAATCTCTGAATTTTCCATGCACTGTTTGCTGGAATATGAACTGCCCCTCAAATATCCCTGAATTTCACATAGCTAATGACCTTAAATTTTTTTTTTTTTTGTGCATACGGTACATGATGTGACCATCATTTTTATATAAAGAACTAAAATTATGGTTAAGGCAATTGTTGATAATGATTTTCTAAAAGTCAGCTGTCCAGAATTGTCAAAACCGTAGGCATTAGTCAAACTCTAAGCCAAAAAAAATAAAAAAGAGTAGGAAAAATTTAAATATGTGTGTAAATGTCCCTTGGACAGGACTACATGCTTTTAACATGATTATGACACCGGTTTTGGTCATTGGTTGTTTTTTTAATCATGATTATAACCAATAAGTAAGATTGTACCTTTCATACTTGTCACGGATCTCGGGACAGTTGTGAAGGACATAGTAGTGGGCTGCTTTGTGGTTCTTGTCGTCGAGAACAATGCGATTTTCCTTCCCAAGGGAACGACCCGGATTATCAAATATCGATAGTCCTCTTTGCGGAGGGTTACTATTTGTAACTCGTTGTTGGCCATTTCTTGGTTTTTCTTGAAAATAATGCGTGCAAAAGGTTGAAATCTCTTTGACAATTGTAGCCTCGACGATTGAACCCTCAACACGTGCCTTGTTCGTCACTCTCATTCTTTGTTCTTTGTTACGCCTATAATGTCAAGAGTTGTACGAGTAGTTAGGTAGATATACTATTATGGGTTCAATATGACATTCAAATTATATGGGAAGTGTTTTATTACGTAATTACCACAAATTCGAGGAAGAACAACAAACCTTTCACATGGGTACATCCATCGAGAACTGACTGGCCCACCCATTCTAGCCTCGTGTGCTACATGCACCACAAGATGCTCCATTGAATCGAAGAAGCTTGGCGGGAAATTTTTTTCCATCTTGCAAAGTGTGACAACAATATCCTTTTCTAATTGGTCGATACGGGATGGTAATAGCTCCTTGGCACATATCTCTCTAAAGAAACTCGAAATCTCACATAGAACATCCCATACTTCATCGGGAACAAAGTCTCGAAATGCGACGGGAAGTAGACGCTCCATGAACACATGCAAATCATGGCTCTTTAGTCCAATTAGGGTGTTTGTTGTGAGGTTAACACACCTTGACCAATTCGATGCGTAGCCATCGGGAAACTTTACTATCTCCTTGAGCCATGTCAAAACCTTCCGCTTTTGGTCTAGAGTTAGTGCGAAGGGAGCGTTTGGTTTACGCATTTTTCCCGGTCTTCGAGGGTCTAGGGTTAGGTGTTGATTGTCACGATCACAAAGGAGAGCCAAATCTTTCCTTGATTTTTCATTATCCTTGGTTTTGCCACCTATGTTTAAGAGCGTGTAAATTAAATTATCCGCGAAATTCTTCTCCAAATGCATAATGTCAATATTGTGAGGTAAAAGATTGTCTTTCCAATAAGGTAACCTCCAAAATATACTCTTCTTTTGCCAATGGTGGGTATCGGCATAACCTTGAATCTGGTTTAATTTCTTGGTTTTACCCCATACGATCTCATCTAGTTTGCTCACTTCCTCGAGCAGCTCATGGCCCGTTTTTTTGGGCGGTGGTCCACCAAACTCGGCTCTTCCTTTTATGAAATTCCTCTTATCTCGACGAAATGGGTGACCCGGAGGCAAGAAACATCTATGACAGTCGAACCAACATGCTTTCCCACCATGCACTAGTCGAAAGGCCTTCGTTGCACCTTGGCAATAATAACACCCCAACCGTCCATGTGTACCCCACCCACATAGCATCTCATAAGCGGGATAGTCACTCACCGTCCAAATAAGTGATGCATGCATATTGAAATTCTCTTTTCTAGATTCATCCCATGTCATTTCTCCAATCGACCACAATTTATTCAACTCGTCAATTAAAAGTTCGAGAAGAATGTCAATGTCCCGACCCGGATGCTTTGGTCCGGGGATGACAAGAGCGAGGAACATGGTATCTTCTTTCATCAACATACCAGGTGGTAGGTTATAGGGAAAGACAAACACCGGCCAACATGAATATGGAGATGCACTCGAGTTGAAAGGCATGAATCCATCTGTCGTTAAACCCAAAATTACATTTCTCGCCTCTTTTACGAAATCTGGATACTTGGATGCAAAATGCTTCCAAGCCACACCGTCCAAAGGGTGCACCATAACCCCGGGTTTGTCACGCTTTCCCTCCTTGTGCCATGTCATCGCCTTCGCATTGGATTCGGTCAAGTACATCCTTTGCAATCTTGGGGTGATAGGTAGGTAACGAAGAATCTTTTGTGGCACGGGTTTTGCATTTTTATTAGGTCCCGGTGGCTTATATCTCGGTTCATCACATACATCACATCTTGTCTTGTCCTTTTTCGTTTTGTAATAAAGCATACAAAAGTTTGGGCATACGTCTATTTTTTCATGTTTCATGCCCAACCCCTCGATCAATCGCTTCGATTGGTAGAAATTATCCGGCATTTGCGAACTAGGAGGAAGCATGCTCTTAATAAGACTCATCATCCCATCATAGCATTTTTGGCTCAATTGGTGTTCCGCCTTTAACGCTAAGGCTTGTGTGACCGCCGACAATATGGTGTGGTTTTCGCATTTCAAATTTCCGGTCAAGTTCTCTTCCCAAAGAGGTGTTTGCGATGCGGCTAGCATGTCGAAAAATGTTTTTGCTACTCCGGTAGGTTGGTCAACATCCCAATCGAAATTTTGTCCAGCGGCTGCCCTGACCATATCTCCTATTTGATCAGTAGGTGGAGGGGATGGGGGATTCATATAATTTGTACTCTCATCCTCACCGTGTTTGTACCAAACCTCATATAAGGCGCAGAAACCAGATTTGTAAAGGTGTATCTTCACGGTTTCCACATCTCTACTGTAGAGGTTTTGACATTTTTTACAAGGACAAGCGATACATTTCCTTCCACATGCGTCGATAGTCACAACATCGGGTTTGGATAATGCCGCTAGCGCAAATTCTTGAACACCCTTAACAAAGGCGGGTGCAAGTCGTGTTCTGCTGTTGTACATCCATTGACGATCGTTATTGGCCATTGGACTATTTACCTGTACCATTGAGGTTTTAGTTAATTTAAAAATTGCATCTACATTTTAAAAATCAATTACAGCATGAAATTTAGCTATATATCGATTCAGGTCCTTAATTATGCCAATTTGAACATGTTAACAGTAGCCAATTCAGGTCCTTATGCCAATTCAGGTCCTTTGTGGCATTCCATCAAACACTTGTTGGGCAGAAAAAAAACCAGATTTATTATATGCTAATGTGCAGTAAAATACCATATTTGTGTCAATTTAAATGGAAAGAGGGGACATTAGATCAAATTTACTTCCAACTGGAAGGGCTTACATTATACAAGAACAATTTTCAAATGTACGTACCTGCTCTTGACATTTTCTGGCGGCTGGGGACTTCAGCAAGTGTGATGAGAGCCAGAGGTACCCATTTAGTGCGGATACCAACAGAGATAGAGAGAGAGAGAACGAGAGAGAGGTACAGAGAGAGAGAGAACGAGAGAGAGGTACAGAGAGAGAGAAAACGAGAGAGAGGTACAGAGAGAGAGAGCTGAGGGATTAATGAAAACCCCACGATTTGCCTCGTGTGCTCAGAAGCGCATGTCTCTGTGGGGTTGGAAAATAAAGAGATGTAGTTATTTACATCGGAATACCAATATAAATAGTGACAGTGTTGTTCTGAATTAATTTTGGTTTTGTTGCGTACCCACAGTGTACGCATTTCATTTAGTTAACTCAAAAGACCAACATATGTTAACTAAAATTTATACATATCCAACTAACTAAATTGATCAACATCAAAAGTTTTGAATCACATCCTACATAATATTAATCACATCCTACATAATATTGTTCCCAACCAAATTAATTGTTCACATCAAACCTTAATGTTGTTCACCGCAGAACTTAATATTGTTCACATCCTACATAATATTAATCACATCCTACATAACAGTCGTAAATCTATAAACTTATTACATTAAACCCAAACATTAATTCAGCGGATCAGGTTTCCTCTCCCCCTCTGATATCGCCCCCAACACCACCGGAAGGTCCACATCCCGCACCTTCGTTGTTGCCCCCACCACCACCAGAAGACTGGACATTTGATGGCCTCTCCTAACCAAATGCATAAAAAGAATGGTAAACATGCAAAGGTATAAACCAGGAGTGATATTTCAATAAATAATATAGCAGGACATTAGACTTACAGGGAATTTAGGCGGTTGCATTCCATTTGCTCTGAAGAGCGTGTCGATACATGACCTGCTGTATTCATTGTGTATTTTATTCTGTTCCATTTCAGTACGGTGTCGCATCTCCTGGTTCGCTAACTCCTCAGCAAACCCTTTCCGTGCAGCAGCTAGGTTGCGTTTGATTAAGTCATCCACCTCTTCCGGCGTGAATGATTTCTTTGATTGTTCAGCCGAGGTGGCAGTGCTTCTGGTGGGTTCCGATGGGGATGCCTCCATTGCCTCCAGCTCCCGGTTGGCTTTTGACATTCTTGACCGATTGCCAAAGCCGTACAACCTGCCTCTCCTGTCCTCTCCCTTTGCAGCCAAGGTCCACATCGCCTCATCATCCATTTCATTCCCATGAATCTGTTTTAACAATTTGAAATCTTCCTGCATTGGATCGTCACATTATGTCAAAAATTTGAAGTAAATATCACAATGTGAGTGTAATATGTACTCAGGTTGTTGCACATGTAATTAAAAAGAAACTGGTTTCTCTTAATTTAAATGAGTTGTAAACAGGGTGTTCATCAGTTACATTGACTTTACGATTTATAAATACTTGGACTCTGTAAGCTTTGGCTAAATGTAGCCGTGTAAGGTTGGTCCTGTTATTTATGGTCAATTCATTACATGTGCAACTACAGATAGTGACAAAAATCAATTGTATACCGCTATGTCTTTTGCCCTCGTGTTGACGTACTCCTTCCCCGCCTCTGACTCCTTCAAGTGAGTTCGATCAAACACATCCTTCAAGTCAACGGCAGTCCCCTTCTCAGAAATCTGAAATATAATTATGTATCTATGAGATAGTGGACACTACGACTTATGCTAGAAAGCCTATTAATGCTGAGGTATTAGTTACAAGAATGTGAGAGAATAATACCAATTTTTTCTTATGCCGGTACGAGCTCCTGGACCCACCGACATGACTGACGAGGCGACCAGCCTTAGTTCTGTTATCCCGGTTGGTGTTTGAAAAGTTCTCCCATTTGGGATTCATCCAAATGTCGCACAGACCCTTCCAGTGATCTAAATTCTGGCACCACCGTGGACAAAAATCTTTCCATAACTCCTTGTTTGCTCCAAATTTCCTGAAGCACAATTTCCTCGTGTCGGTCAGTACCCGCGTGTAAGCTTCTGCAGCTATATTCTCGAAGACATCGAGACAACGCCCGACATCTTCGCCATCAGCCCATGAGTACCGCTGCAAGAACTTCAAAAGGATTTCTAACCTCACCCTTGATGGAAACATGTTGAATGACCTGATGGGTCCCGGTAGGCATTCACACGTTAACAGCCGTATTGTTGTTGCTATCTTGGAATCATCAGGTTCTGATGTGAACTCGTAGTCACCAACAACCGTCAGAACTGGCCTCCTATCTGGTTGAACCGGGTCACGAGGCTTGGCAAGGCCCCGTACCCCCCTCGCATCAGACTTCTTCCCCTTCTTACTTCTCTTCCTCTTGCCAGTCGGCACTTTAGCTGCCGCCCAACCCAGGTCTTTACCGCTGGCTTCAAGAGCTTCAGGACATATGCGTAGGACCCGACGCCTACGGAACCTCCTACTGCCATCATCCTCAAGTACCGGATTACGCCCGACCGGCTGACCTGAATTGTTGGGCTCAGCTGAGGGCACTGTCGTGTCTGGCAATGATGTTGTTGCAGCTGACTCTGGCTGCGGCGATGCTGGGGGTGCAGCGGTCTCATTGTCAGGCGCGTCGATACTCTCCGGGTCTTCATTTATGTCTTCATCTTCAGAGGCTGAGAGTACTGGGTCAGCATCAGAATGTACTGGCCCAGCCTCTTCAACATTTTCAGCACCTCCTGTCTCGTAGTCATCAACAATACCGGAATCTGCCGGCGCAGCCTCAGCATATACTGGCTCATTGTCTTCCCATGCAGCATGGAGACCTGACGGAAGCACAACAGAAACAAACGGGTAGACTCTTGGTGAATCTTCTGCCTCTGCATCATCCTCTGCTGGTGGCTCATTTTCAGCCTCTGAGCTATTTTCTGTCCCTGCCTCATTTTCAGCCTCTGCCGCATCATCAGAGGCAGTCTCCTTCTCAGCAATTGGGTCTAGCTGTACATCAGGCTGCGGGGGTGGAGCAAGAGGGTCCGGCGGAACAACGGTTCGAGTGGGTAAGGCAATTGGGTCTGGCTGTACATCGGGAACACGGGTTGTGCTCTCATGTGGGTCCGACTGAGGTGGTGGCTGGGAATGATACTCAATAGGATTAAGCCTTGCGGATCTTCGTCGGCCATCGTTGTCGCAACCCATAGGTTTTGGTCTTAGACTCCTCCGCTTAGAGGCGGTGGCCTCTGGTGGGTTGGGAGCAGGTGGCTCTGTCCGAGACGGAGTGGCCATTGGGGGGGAAGGTGTCACACTCCCCGTGTTACTTCCCTCCACATTGGGATTAAGCCTCGCAGATTTCCGGCGAGGACTAACCACGTACCGCTTGGCTTTATGACTGTCATCCATGATATCTGTGAAATATATAAACTCAGATTATTACAATGCCCCAATGTAATTAAGAATCAGTTCTGCAATAATTACAGAAAACCCCTTGTCATCAATGAAAAATGAATAATTTAATAAATATTGATTGAATTGAAAAATGGTAAGCTGATTTCACTGTTGGTAAACCGAACCTATTCATAATAAATTATTCAAATTAAATTGAATGACTAAGTCCTTAACCGAATAATTATAACTTCATGAAGCTGCATTGTAAGGTATGTAATATGGTTTTTGTGAAACCTATTAAAGATACTTTTCTATTAACTCCTTGTTTTCAATGCTTGATTATTTAAGATACTTATTGAAATACTTGAATTCTTAGACTACTAAATTGAATTACAATATTATACTACCAAAATGCCAATTCTTTGACTACTAAATTTAGTACGTGTAAGTTTGCTTGAAAGGAAATCATTAAATTCATTTATATACTAATAAGGAAGTTTGACCCATACTTTTCTTAATACACCGAAATGTTAACATGCTTAATTTTTTATTTTAGTTTTGGCAGATAGACCCAAAGGCATTGCATTAACAACAACAAATTAAAGATTACACATGTTGTTTATACATGAGCTTGCACTAGTGCACTATGAAGAAAATATTACATAGTTTGCTTATGCTTGAGCAAGCACCTGTACAGGCCAAAGTTTCAAGTCCTCTAACTGTTTTTTAAATATGCTACAGACAACAACACTGAAATTTTAAAATGGCAACAACATACTTGGATTGCTGAAATTTTGCAAAGGCAACACCAACTTGTAATGTGAATTCATATCACCTGAGGTAACTCATTTGAGCTTAGATTTGGAACATATAAGTTAGGTAGAATGAAATAGAAAAATAGAAACAATAGAAAAATGTACAATAGAGAAATATTTTTACAACACCTAAGTTAGGTAGACTGAAATATATACATATATATAATTACATATATGCAATGTCTAATGCCTAGGAAAAACAATACCGCTATTAATGTATTGTAAGCTCTAAACAAAATCACATGTTAAAATTCTGCTACTTAGAGCTGTTGGCAAGGGACTGATTAGACATGCTAAATGATGTGACTGACACGCAAGGGTTGTGCTACTTTAAGAATAAAAATAGAATATAAAGACTATAACAAAATTTATATGTTCAATTTTTTAATAACATTTATAAGTTTGTGCATAATAATAACTATGCCCTGTGCTGACAGCGCAGCGGGTTGCCAGCCCCAATGTCGGGGTGTGACATTAACATAAAAGAAATACACTAAAAAACCACTGGTACCAACTACAAGTTTGACAAAAAGCAATATATGTACTGGTACCAACTACATTTGTGAAAAGTGTTGGCACCAACTACATGTCAAAGTCCTTTGCTCGAATTTCAATGCAGTTAAAACCTTAATTTCTGTTAACACAAGGTTTTCTGTTAAAACCTAATTTCTGTTAAAATAGGGTTTTAGTAGTAATTTTCCCCACCTAAACCTAAATTTCTGTTAAAAATAAATCAAGATAAAAAAAAGCCAAATCAAGTGACACAAGGAGAAGGCGGCGAGCTTACTGTTAAGGAGCGTGGTCGATGCTGCTTGGTAATCTTCGACCGATGGTGCCTCCGATCTCCGGTGTTTCCCCCCGTGGTCGATAGAGCGGCGGGAGAGGTTAGAGACGAGGGTCGATCGAGAGGGTAGAGAGGTTAGTGCCGGCGACCCCGATCGGTGGGGAGAGTGGTAATGCTAGTGGCGGCGGCGGCGACCCCGATCTGTGGGGACAGTGGAATTGCTATTGGCGTTGGGAAAGAGGGAGAAGAGAGGGTTTGCGGCGTGGTTAACAATTTTTGGGGTTAAGGGTTTGGGGAGAGGAGAGCTTTCGGACTTGGGAGTGTGTTTGGGGAGAGGCGTGGTTTCAAACTTTCAATTTGAAAAACGCCAAGTCCCTGCACAGAGACCCTCTCTGGATGAGATAGGAGTAGGTCCGATGGGCATCGGACCTAGAGTTAGGTTCAATTAGCTCTATCACCGTACGATTAGCATCAAGATCTATGTGCACGGAAATTGATACAGTCTTACACGGATTTTGATGCAGAACACACGAATCTTGATGCAGATCGGATGGTCATATCACCCATCGAACCAAGGTAGATTCGATGGGCATCAGACCTACTCTCATTCCTCTCTGGATCTCATTTACTATCATACACCAACTATAATTCGCGTTTAATATAAGGTAACATAAATTTAGCATATTATATCGGTGCCGCCTGATCCTACAACACGAATCTTTAATTTATGAGGACCTTCCACCTGGGCAGATACAAACCTGATGGGTGGCATTACCTAAGAGGGCTCGTCACCCCACTCTGAGTTTCTAAAATGGAGGCCTCCTTTTAAATCAAGTACGTTCGTCACACATCAGATGGCTCTGGTTCTCCCAGTAGCCAATGTTATAATAATTACATTGCAAATAATATAACCAAAATTCAAAAAAAGGAAAAAAAATACATTTTAGCATATTATATCCACAGATTATACTTACAAAAATACATTTTAACAATATTAGTATTATTTGCCTCTGAAAATTGTGTCGTTAAATGTGGACCGTGCATTTTCACGTTACAAATCAACGGTGGATTTAACAAGAAATAATTCAAATTTAATTTCTAAATGATCAAGAGAGAACCCTTAACATATACCACAGAGTGATTTTTTAATTTGATTATGTCTAAGGTTCGATCCGGCATGTTGTGATTATAGCCCTTCGATGGCTTGATATTCCGTACGCCGGATGGATGTGAAAATTAACGTAAATTTGTACAAGATTTTGACACGAACAAATTCAGCTAATAATCTTGGGGTGTACCGGTTCCGATCGACCGAGGCACGACAGTTTTGTAAAGGCCTTCATTAACTTCCATGACTAGAGCTAATGTTGCATGCACAAGTTATATAGCATAAGAGTTTATGTTTCTAAATCAATAATACATAATAAATTTTATTTAACAATAATTTTTCCAAACATGAAACAATGTTCCAAGTTTCAACATGATTATTTAACAAGTTAATTATACAGCATAGAGCCAATGTTCCAATAATTTTATTTAACAATAAAAAATGCCAAATTTCTTCATTTATTAGTAAATTTTGCAGCTCATGAGAAAAACTAATAATACAACAAATTAAATTTGTCCATCAAATAGTCATGACATGTACATATTTAATTGAAGTTATAAAATGTAATTATTAAAATTTATTCTAATTTATGTCATATGTACAAATATATATTCTTATGAATCCACTTATTATTTAATAAGTGAGTGAAGTCACTGAATTAGGGGCCCCATGATCTATTACCGAGTAGGCACCAGACACGTGTCACCCAAAATACCAACTATCATTTTCTAATAAACGGGGCTCTCTTTCGTTCCCTCTCAATTTTGGGCATTTATATTAACAGATCAGTTTTGATTCAACGCAGAACATCACATTTATAATTGTAACATACAAACGATCTTACAGACTGCCGAAACATAAAACCTCTATGTTCATAGGATCACTTTAGCGAAATTTTTTCCCCCCTTTTGCAGCCAGTGAAATTTTGGATTCACATCCTCTCAAGTACTTGTAACGCTTAAACAATCTTTACGGTTTGATATCAAAACTCAATCGGTTGTAGATACGAGCTAGCGCAGGGGGCAGTTTTAACGGCCTCAGAGATCCGTGCATGGTAAAAATGAACGGTCCAGATGTACTACATGTAAAAGACTGCTATATCAGGTAATGGAGAGAGTCTGAATTCCGAAATTGCTTCCCCCCATAACCAAGCGAAATTACTTAGCCGCCTCCCTCATTTTTCTTTTCATTTCCACCCTCTTTCCCTCTTTCCCTTATCAGGTCACTATTCGGCAGCGTCTAAATCATTTTCGCCCACCGTCTTGACCGACAAACACGGAGGTACATTCAACCAACGGAGGTAGCTCTCTCACTTCTCGGAGGTACAAGGATTAGTTTTTTATTTTTTAAAGAATTTGTTGTCGTGGTCGTATGCTACTCAAATTTACGTTAGTAAGTAATAAATTGAATGTTGCCTTGTAGATTCTCAAATGGAAAACACCTAAAATAACTGCCACTACAATCTACTTGTATTGTTTTTTTTAAGTACTACATTTTAATACGTGTATTTGACGATCTGTCTTAAAAATGACTTCAGTGAAATTGATTAACGAATTGTGCATATCTCTGCAATCTTTGCACCTTGCTCTTGATATTTTGGCCATTTATATGAAATTGTTGTTTAATCTGGCCTTGCTCTTGATATTTGCATATCGCAAGATTCAGCATTCTCTGAAGTGAAACTGTGCATATCTCCAATTTTTTTCATATCTCAACAACCAAACTTTTGTGCATATCAGGAGCAACTATATATATATGTGCATATCAAGATCAACCAACAGAAATGCATTTACCACTAATGATAAATGAGAGTCAGTTAGAGTAGTTAGTTAGCATTTATATTTGTAACAGAATTATGAACAATGTAACAGCCTAGATGTTTAGGCATTCAATGTCTATAAATAGACCATCCTGTACTTTATAAGAGGTTTGAGATTAATGAAATATGCAGAGTGTTTGTATTAATCATTTGTCACTGGATTGCGTATAACACATTTCTATGTTGTTTTCGGAATATAGTACACCAATAATATGGCTCCCAGAAAATCTGGTCTCCCAAGGTCAAGAGCATCCAAGTACAACAAGAGGAAGCGCACAACAGATCAGCAGGTTCAGAATGTGGAGAGTTTGGATGGTACGGCGGAATGTGATATACCACCTCCAAAGAAAAAGGGACGAGGGCCTGGAATGATACGAGACGCGACAGATGTTATCGAAAATCGACCGGAGATATGGCCGGTTGGGGTACACGAGTTCACGTGCTGTTCAAACCCAAGGCAGATCAGTTCTGCAATAACTAGGCTTGCCCTGAATTATATGCCGTCACCATTAAGAAGTTATCACGCCTTTGATCGTCAAACAAAGAGAAATGTCGAGAAGGCGTTTTTGGTACCCTTTAATAAACAGATTTCTTTATACTACATTTTATTTTCAGCAATCTACAATTTAGTTTTTGTAGTCTACTCTCTGATCTGTTCTTCATTTGGCTCGTATCTTAAAAATTACTGAAATTCTATAGCTGGGAACAACTCAGACATCATAGGCATCCAAATTGGTTCAATCACATATATTTACCAAACTGTCCCAAACAATCATATTAGAGTTATCCTATGAACTTATAGTGGCCAAACTAAGAAGACCAACGTTGTATGAAAGATTACTCTAAACAATTTAACTTAAATACCAACTACTATGGTACTACTCCTTGTACCCTTTTCTCTTTTGAAGGAAAGATTTAGATACCGTGATGGGGAAGATACCGACCAATGCCGAACAGTCTTTGATGCCATAGCTTGCAAAAGGTATGCTGAGGAGCTGCACAACGCAAGGGACAAATGCATAAAAAAATTTGGTTGGGAAATACCATTATGGAAGGACAACGTGCCGCATTGGTGTATTGACCCCAAAAATTGGCACGGTCTCTGTGACATCTTTAACACAGAGGAGTGGAAAGGTTTGAGGAGACAAAACACACTAAACCGCCACTCGTCAGGAATTACAATACCGCACCACGGTGGATCTGCAAGCACCCACCAGCATGTGACGAAACTGGTAATCTTAATAATTACTATGTTACATAATTAAAAATATTTACAAATTACTAGTAAATCTGACATTGAAGACTTATTGTTTATTCCTTCTCATGTGGAGACAACACTAAAAAATGGAGCTCCAACCCTGGAAGAGATTTACCTACATATGCATTGTAGATTAGAAAATGGAAAATCACCGGTGCTGTCTCAATTTGAGGCTGCCACGGAGGGTGTGTCTGAAACTACAGAGAATGGTGACACAAGTGGCATTGTGAACCAACCAACAGAGGAGACTACCATACAGCCTATAACTTACGATATCAACACGTTACAATTCACCAACGCTACAGCAAAAAAAGTTTATGTAAGTAGTAACTTTGATAATCTGAAAACATTGTTGTTGTACAGTTCATATTAACAGTACATTTGGTATTATAAACCTTGTTGTTGTGTAGATATTATACAGTTCCATCAAACAGTACCAATCTGGGCATAACCAGGAATAGCATGTCCTTGAAAATAAATATTTATACTTCAGGTTTGAGTGGGGCAGAAAGTCATCTGTATTTTTTTAAGTTTTTTTAATCTCCTGCTAGAGCCTCAGTATAAATTGTGGATATTGTATAGAGGAGAGGACGACTACAGTGGATGTGAAATATATAACCAAGCCATGTAGGCAGATTCAGTTACTAATCCATCCTACATATGTACAAAGTTACTTCAATTTTTAATTTATTATCTACATTTATCGATAATATATTTTACTCACCTGTTGCAACCCCTAGGAAAATGTTACCGAATGGAGAGCCGATGAGACAAATGTTGACAAGGACGATAGCACTTTGTACATTGCTGCTATTGGGGGATCAAGCCATGGCAGGTTGCGAGGCTTTGGAAGCGTGCTTGACCCTAAGCTGCCAACAGCAACCACACGAGCTAGGTCAACCCAGGCATCATCTTCTGTTTCTGGGGTGACACATAATGGGTTGCATAAAACCTACACTGAGGAAGAAATGAACGCAATCTTAGTACAAGAACGAGATCATCGTCTTAATGAGGAGCGGGAAGAGAGGAAAAGAATGCAAGCAGAAAATGACGTCATGTTTAGGCAATTGTTCGCAATGATAGGGGTGCAAAGGCCGAACTTACAGGTACGGTACGGTACGGTATTATTATCAATATCAGTTAACCATTTGAGAATTTTTACAATTATAAGAATATCCGGCAAGTCATTTGACTGACCATCATTCTCGATTCAGCAAAGCTCCCTGCCAAAACAAAAATTAGTCATTATTGAATCTACCTTGTTAGTTGCAATTGATCCGAAACTACCATTCAACTGCTGGCTTATTGCTTGTGCTGCTGTTCTTCGTGCCGCTGCTGTCTTTGTGTTACACTGTGTACATCTTGGCATTTTAAAATTTTAACATTTCTGAATTTATTGTTATTTTTTAAATTGCTTGTGCTGCTGTGTTAATTTCTAGATATAACGTTAATTTTTAAATTGCTTGTGCTGCTGTGTTTAGTTTTGAATATATGGTCAATTTTCCAAAACTACCATTTACTGTTAATTTCTGAATTTTTATATTTATTATCACTATACTGTGTAGTTCTGATTGCTAACTTTTGTTGTGAATGGATTCATGTTTTTCTTAGGCTCAAGGTTACAATCATGAACCTCTACATGTTGGTGTCATGGGGAATACCAATAATTTGCAGGTGAATTTGTTAACTTAAAAACTAGATGATGTTAATATTACTTACTACCCAGATGTTGAAATGACCATACTCTAACACAATTCCCACCATGTTTAATGCTTAGGGTCAAGGTCCCACAACTCTACCTCAACCTCATGAAGCCCCTTCAGGAATGCCGATGGCCATCTCTCAGGTATCATCTTAATATTTAGAACCCTAGTTCTTTTGGTAACATCTGTTGTATTATGAAGGGGGACAATAACAATTCCTTCACCAAAAATATCTTGTACTATGCATTAGAGTATGGCTTATTTGGCTCCCAATTAGTTAATAAGTTGAAAGAATAGGGTTTAATTGGTAAAAGTTACATTGGGTTTCTAAATGCAACTAGAATTTGCATCTCCATTCTCCAGTCTTGATATAATATATTATCAATACTAACTTCCATTGTATTCTAATGTGGTATATGTAGGGTCTAGGTGCTGAATTTACAGAATCAACCGGGGGAGGCACTTTCCAAGCACTCCTCAATGCGCATGCTGGACAAGATGTGGCAACCAGTCAAAACGCAATCGACCAATGGTTCGGGGAAGAAAATCAGAACAACCGGCCCTTCTAGTGCCTGTCAACCTTTATCAAAGCAAAAAAGTATTTTGCAGTTAAAAAAAATAGCCTCTTTTTGTAAATTTTTGGTTATGGGTCGTGCGTATATTTTGGGTATAGAAAAGTTATACGTAGTTCTGTGGTTGCAATCATTATTGGTCTTATGTTACAATGCATACTTCAATTTACTATTTTGACTAATGATGATTAAAATGTTAGGTCACATGTTTTATTGAATTGTTGCTCTGTTTCTATTTTAATGGGAAATGTAAAAGATTCATGGCTTGTCACTGGTTTGGTACCAAACTGGTACGGGGAGGATTATAGATATTGGGCGTGGTGCTATTATGCTGGAACGTCAATTGTTTACATCGGAATACACATACAACTATGGGGTAATACATTCCATGAAAAAGGTCCCCACGATATCCATGCAAATAATATGGTGGGGCCCACCTTCATTAACCATGCAAATAAACAGTGGGGACCACCTTCTTTACCCATGCAATTATTCAGTCCATTTGCCTTACAATAAACCGTGTGGGACCCACGATCTCTAACCATGCAATTACTCAGTTCTCTATCCTTGCAAATACTAAGATGGGGCCCACGCTCTTTATCCTTGCAAATACTAAGATGGGGCCCACGCTCTTTAACCATGCAACTACTTTTTGTAGGTGTCAAATCTCAGACTTGTTGCATGCGTCTATTTTACATGCGCAAGCTCATGTAACAAGTTTTGGTAAAGTTATTACAAGGGTAGCCCATGTAACAAGTTCCAAATCTAGTATTTACATGGAGGCTTGTAACATGCGTACTTGTTACAAGGGTAGCCCATGTAACAAGCCTTTTTCGGGCCTGTTGCAAGGGTCAGCTCATGCAACAACCAAAAATCCTGCCCTTGTAATAAGTCAAGATTCTAGTAGTGTCGCAGAAGGGTTCCGCTGCTGTAGTGTATTCAAAGTCATTTAAGTCCAGGGAAGACTTTCATGTAGCATGTAGATTGGGTAACGATACATAGACAATTGAAGCCACATGCGCCAATTTTCCAAGAAAAAAGGGGAAAATGCAAGGATAATAATTGTTTGCCGTGCAATTGACTGTATTGTTGACTTATTTTTAAAATGCTGGTCTAACCCAACTTAATTTTATAAATAGTAAAAGTTTCAGAAAAATCGTGAAATTAATTTTACTAGGTTAATTAGGATATTCCTAGAAGAGTCAAGCATATTTACTTTACTAGATTGGTTGGAAATTTTATAGAATTATTAATATTTAAATAGAGTATAGAGATTTCTATCACAAATATAAATAGGGTGTCTTGGTCTCCATTTTGATCCAAGCAAAGAAATCAAAATAAAAAAATCTTGATTAATCTCTGATTAAGAAAAACTTGGATTAACCCTTTATTTTCAATTTACGCTGAACTCTTGAGACTCTTCGTGTTGCAAAACAAAACAAACCATCAATTAATCAAATATTTTCATGATTATCTCTCTTTACTAAATGCCAACAACCATTTCTTAATTTATAAAGTCTTCAATGATATTGAATGAAACCATAGACAAACAAAGTAGGGTGATGATAAGAGCACACTCTTTTTGATACATACAGATACATGCAGATAGTGATCAAATTGTATCTTTATGCGTTATAAATTTGCAGATACGGCTACGGATAGTCTCAAATATAGATATAGATTAGATATTAAACGGATACGGACCGGATACATATCGGATATCAGGCAAATACAAATACGGAAAGAAATATAATTCGGATAATTAAAAATAATTACTGATGTTCATTCTGAGCAATAAATAACATTTAAATATCTTTTTTATTGATAATTTTGAACTTAGTTAACTACTGCCTCTGAGAAAAATTGACGTAAATAAAAATCATGATGCATATACTTGACAGCCAGCCGCAGTCATGATTTAAAAAAAAAAATATCATGATACATTGCCTCCAGGAATCACGTTGCAATAAATCCAACTATATACACCATAAACGTAGTTCAGCTTCAAGACTTCTAAAGCATATCAAGTCATCATATTTTCAATCGTTGAAATAGTAATTAATTATTATCAAATTTAATTGTAAGGTTGAAAGTTATTTAATGTGTGGGGTATACTCAATGCAATTTACGAAATTAATTATATTATATAACCATCAATTGAAATGGCTATATTTTTTATATTACATTCTATAAAACAATATTTGGCTCAACTTTTTATGTTACATTCTAGTTACATTAAAATCCAAATCAATCTTATAAATCATTTATAACTGATGATCAGATGTGAATATAATATTTAAATATAAATTTCGCGATACATATTGATATCTTTTTGTCTTATTGTGTGTACTAACACCGTTGGTGTGAACTAAAATACATTTTTTATGAAACATTCATGTCTTCACTAATATTTTAAAATCTTTACTTCCAAACCTTTTTGTAAACTTATTTGTTATACAATTGAAACTGATTATCATGAACAAATAAGATTGAGAATGATAGGAAAAATTGTTATTTGTTTTAGAGAATATTTCTTAACGTTTTCTTACTAAAATATTAGAGTAAATCAAATAAAGAGCATTATATTGAATAATATTGGTAGTGGGACAATCTTCCAAGTTTCATTTTGTTCTAAGGTTTTTAGTTTCTCATTCATAGCCTTGCACCAAATTGGACTCTTAATTGCTTCTTGGTAATTTTTTGGTTGTGATTCTTTTTTCAATACTAGTGAGAAATGTATAGTATTCGGTTGAAATATTGTCATATGAAACAAAATTTTCTATTAGATATTGTACCGTATAGGTCACATAATCTCTAAGTCTAGTTGATGGTTGTGGTACTCTAGATGATTTTCTAACCGTTGTGTCATCTTCAATTTCACCTTCACTAATGTCATTATTAGTTTCAACAGTTTCATCTTCGTGATTATTAATTTCAACTTGATGTTTATTTATAGGAACAAATTTCAAATCATCTAAGTAATGCATTACTATACTGTTAGTTTGATTATTTGTATATGTTTGATGAATTGCTTCTTTTTTCTTAAAATATGGTTCATCTTCAAATAACGTAACATCTCTAGAAAGGTATAAATTTTTATTAATTGGATCATAACATTCATAACCCTTTTTATAATAGGAACACCCTAAAAAAGATAGTTTTTTGTAATACAAAATCAAGTTTGTTTTTCCTTTTGATGTGTACAAAACTTGTACAACCAAATACTCTTACATGGTCATAAGTGATTTTTTGTTGGTAAAAAAATTTCAAAGGACTTTTGTTTTTTAAATTTACGCTAGGTAGTCTAATAATTAAATGTGTGGCACAAAGTACGGCATCAGACAAATTAATTTTATGAACATTATTTTGACATAACAAAGATCGTGTCATTTCTAGTAAATATCTATTTTTCTTTTTGAATACTCCATTTTGTTCAGGAGTATATATGCATGTTATTTGATGTATAATACATTTTTCTTTAAAGATGTTTGAAAATTTTCTATTTATAAATTCTATTACATTATCTGATCTAAAAATTTTAAGTTTTGCATTAATTGAGTTTCTATAAGACATAAAAATTCATAAAAGCAATCAAACACTTCCTCTTTAGATTAAAGTAAATATAACCAGGATGATTTTGAAAAATTATCAATAAATATGATAACATATTTAAATCCATTATATGAGTCAATTGGGGCCAGTCCCCATACATCGGAATGCACTAAATGAAATATAGCTTCAATTTTGCTTGTGGAAATAGAAAAAGGAAGTCTTGTTTGTTTTGCTAACTTACAAATTTCACAATTAGTACAACTTAAAATTTTAAAATCCAAAAAAATATTTAAAATCTTGTCGGAAGGATTCCAAAATCTTTTATGTCAAATATCAGAGTTAATGGTTTTTGCGGAACCACAAAAATTTATTTTTTAAGATCCAAAATATAGTGTCCATTTTCAAGATAGTATTCACAAATCTTCTTCCTAGTTTCCCGGTCTTGAAATATAACATTTTTACAAGAGAAAATTGCATTACAAGTAAAATATTGTGTTGATTGTCTTACGGACAATAGATTTATAGGAATTTTTTTAAAATAAAATATTGTTAATTCTTTTTTAAAAAAGATCAATTTCATCTACACAATTAATTGTTTCTCTCGTACCATTTGCTACTACCACATATCGGTCATGTTTGAGGACTTTCAAATAGGTAAAAAAAATTAAATATTTGAGAGTAAGATACAGTACCACATGAGCTATGATTTTGAATTTGGTAGCAAGCATTCTAATGATTTGTTGGAGAAGGTGTCATGGCATCGAGATGCATCTCGCCCAATCTGATTAAATTCATCTATTTCGTCTCCTCTTTCTTTCTCCCGATCTCTGATAAGCCTCAATTATATATACTTTCGGTTAAGGTTTTACCTCTAAATTGTACCAAATTTCTTGTGTTTTACCCTAGTTTAATAGAGAATTCATTCAAGAACCAAGTTACTGCCTTTGCCTTGTCTAATTTGTAGGAATCAAGCAAAAAGGAGCAATTCTGCGAGTTTGTGCGGGCCGCACAAAATAAATTCATCCGAAAATAAAAAGTCGGAAATCCACAAGTTTTGCTCCAGTCAAGTCAGAGAGTCTTGCGGGTCGTCGTGCGGCCTGAAGTGAATTTTATGCGGGCCGCACAAACAGAAAATGCGGGCCGCAAGAATTTTATGCGGGCCGCACAAATCTCTTTTCTCCGCGCAGTTTTCGGCCAACTCCTCATTTTGTGCGGGCCGCACGGATTTTTGTGAAGGCCGCACCAACGCCAATTTAGCCTGATTTTGAGGGACCTTCTCAGAATGGCTGCCAGATTTCGGGGATTGATTGCCTAAAGCACGAAATTGGCTATTTAATAGCCAGGAGGCAGCAGGAGAGGGGGATCTCTTCTTCCATCTTTTTCCTAGGTTCTATTCTACACAACTTCTCCAATTTTTATTCCCTCCTCTCCACAAATAAAGGCTTTTGGATTGAAGGATTGAAGGCTGATTCGAGCGAGCAAATACTGAAGACAAGGAGCAGCAAACTAGGAGATTGGTGTATTCTCTTCTCTTATTTGTTTATCTAGTTTTTAGTCATGTTTTCTCTTTTGTATCTCTTGGATGTTATTGCACCCATGAGAGGCTAGATTCCTCTCTAGGGGCTTAGGCTAGAATCATGAACTTGTATTAGATTTGTGCTTACTTGGATATTTGTTCTAGATAATGATTGTTTGATGTTTGATTGATCTTGTTAATTTTATTATTCATGTGCTTGTGTGATTTGCGATTTGTTAATTAGCGTCCCGCTTAGGTTTAACTAACTTAAGGTGTTAGGATCAAAGAATTGATAGAACCAAATTACTTGCATGAATAACTCTAGGATTGAGATTAGAAATGACCAAATCTACTTCTTAGTCCGGAACCACAAGAACAATGGTTGAATTGAGGTGAAGGACTTAATCGTGAAGCCTCATATTCGATTGGGACCCCTAAAATTGAACCGAATTTTGGTATGAAGAACTTAATCGTGAAGTGTCGATATTTGGGAATAAATTAGGCTAAACATGTGCTTATGGTCTAGATAATTAGGGTGAAGAACTTAATCGTGAAATCCGAACTATCTAGACACGTCATTAATTCACGAAAGTGACCCTTCTTGACATATTAGGTTTAGAAACCCCAAAATTACAAGCATGAATTTAGAAACCAAGTAAGTGTGAATTTGATCAAGGGATTGAGAGCCGATTGCCCTTAGATACCATCTCTTTGATTACAAACTCCTTTTTTATTTGTTTAGAATTGTTTTGTCTTGTTTCAACTCCAATTCGGGTATTGAACCCACAATTTCAGTTTACAACAAAAACCCCCCATTTACTTTATTTGAATCATTTTAGAATTAATTATTTAGTAGAAAGTAATTTCTCCCGTTATCTTTGGATCGATACCTATTTTACTACAAGGATAGGTTGTATGCTTGCAACCAATCTATCATTGTGTATTAAGGTCTTATAAATTTAAAACAAAAAATGTATTACAAATTGACCCACATAATCCAATACCAAAAATACACAACAATCTCTCCCTCTTTTCTCCGCCACTTTCCACCCCTTCGGTCCTACATTAGAATACACGAACCAACACCGATCTTGGGTGAGGCCCTCTTTTTTGCAATTTGTACATCTATTGGGGTGGCTTTGGTGATTTGGATCTAAGTTTATATGGTTGATTGAGCTTTGTATCATGGTTGTTCGATTTTTTTTTATGAAAGATTTTTTTTTTGGATTAAGAATCGGGTTTTCTTATTTGTTTATGGTACGAATCTGATCGGAACAGATTTTTTTATTTTTGTTTGGTTCTTTACTGATAAGAACAAATGCTAAAACCGATTTAAACACTATATTTTTGTTACCGGTTTTCTGGTACGTGCAAAGAGAGGACTTCTTTGGCTCTTATCCTTCTCTCTCTTGACACTGATTGAGTTCTTGGCTCTTTGGCTCTCGACTCGCTTTTTTCTCTAGTACCGACTAGCTAGCTTTGCTAGTTTGGGTGGCACTTGTGCAGAATTTTCATATCTATGGCTCTGATACTATGATATTTTTTGTAATACAAAGAGTGAAGAGATTAAGAAAACAAATTGTATTTGCAATCTTATTTTTCTGTTTACAAGTGTCCCTATTTATTGTTACATGGCAACAAAAAACTAGCTGTTGGAATGCACTATTCTCTATTGCTATTAATTACAAGACATTATTTCCTATTATATTAAATAAACTAGTTGTTATAATTTGAATCCTATTTTATATTTCAACAAAACCCTTTCGGGAGAAAATCATGGGAACATGACACAAAATCACTATATCAAAGAGTCTTACAAATACAAGAAGATAATCAAGCCAATAACATTCTCTCTCACAGTCTCTTACAATATAATACACTAATCTATGAAATTTCCTAATGTATTTGAGTGAATTAAAGAAGATAGCAAAACCCTATAGAAGAGTAGCTTGTAAACCCAATTACCAAGATTAGAAGGTTTTTAAGTTCACAGTTACATCCTTTGTTATTTCCTCCCGTACTTATAATAATTAAGGTGTCCTCATTAGTGAGGCAAGAGAACACAACGTTCGTCTCCAGATCTCAAAACTCCTAAGTTTCCCAAATTTGTTCCAACAAAGAGTTTCACCCTTTCAGTCTATCAACTCTGGATCAAGATTCATGTACCCTAACCCTATTAGGTCAACCCAAAATACCTAAGCACATGGTGTGGTCATCACCAACGTGGACAAGGTTCAACGCATGCACAATATATATTAGATAGTAATGCAAGGTAAAATACAGAAGGAAATCAAATCAAGTGCAAATTATAATATAAAAAGAAACTTTCAACGAATTGAACTCATAAGATTTCAGATTTACAAGCCATAACCCTAGAGATGGGTTGTTTAGCCCCTCATAGGCAAATCAACAATGAAAACATATAAAAGATACATAATATAATTCAATAGAAGATAGAGATATGGAAGAAATACAACTAGAGAGTTTCTCTTTTCGTCCAATGAACTGTGTCTGCCTCTTGCAGATTTCTGCCCCAAATTGACCTTAGACTACAACTCCAAATTTTCTAAATTGAAAGATACATAGAAACCCTATCTCTAATCTATTTATAGGCTTCATTTATGCAGTATGACGTAGTTTCTAGGCCTCTGATTGATGCCTGGAGAGTAGTGGGGCGTGGGGGCCGAGTAATCTCTGAAGTCGGAACTGTCAGACAAAATTCTGAAACCTGATGGTTACCGTGCGGTTTGTGACCAAATCGCATGAGTTTCGGTGAACCGCATGAACTTCCTTGGGTCCATCTCCTTTTCCAGTGGAAAGTGTTGAAGAAGATGATATATATTACTATGTTTCGTAATACCAGTTCTCTGTTTTTACCTTTTCATTTTAACTACACGATACTTTCAAGCTGATACATTATTGGCAGCATCTAAATATGCATCAATGTACATTCTTTTCCAATAGTACGTGCTTTTATTCAAACAATGTCAAATTAATATAAAATTACCAAATGTAAACATTCCAAATATAAAAACAAATTTAATTGTTTCTCTACACAAATAACATTGAATAATACCCGTCAAACTGAATAGCCATATACTCATACTGTGTTAGCACCTATTAAACAGTCAGAATCAGACTGTGAATTTAATCCAAACTTGGGAGAATGAGAAGTATATGATAATATTGTGGAATGCGGTGGAGAACAGAGGTAAGGTTTTGGTGGCATTTCCAATTCATCTAAACTTTTCTCCAGCATTTCCACAACTCTGTTCATTGAGGGCCGATTAGCGGGCGTTGTTTGTGTGCACCACAAACCAACCATGCCCATCTTCTTTCCAATTTCTTCAATTTCCAGTGATAATACATCACAAGCTTGTAGTTGTATTGGACTGCCTTCAACAAGACAATCATAAAGCCAATGTGGATAGTACACTTGGCTTGGGTTTTCAGCACTTGGTTTTGCATTCCTTCTTCCTCCTACCATCTCCAGCACCATCATTCCGTAGCTGTATACATCAGATTTTGTAGAAACAACACCAAAACTCCTAGAGAAGACTTCGGGAGCAATGTACCCGATGGTTCCCCTCATCTCAGCCATTGAAATAATGCTCTCTTTTGGTGGACACAATTTTGCCAAACCAAAATCTGCAATTTTTGGGTTGAAATCTTCGTCTAACAAAATGTTCTGAGGCTTTATATCAAAATGCACAATACGTGCATTACAACCTCGGTGTAAATACTCTAAACCTCTTGCAATACCAATTGCTATTTCATAAAGCTTTGCCCAACCAAGAACTGCTTTTGGATTTTCAGAGTATATATAATTGTCGAGTGATCCATTTGGCATGTATTCATAAATTAGAGCATCCTTGGAGCCTTCAATGCAAAAGCCTAGTAGACTAACAACATTGACATGAGAAGTTCTGCTAATACTCAGGATCTCATTCAAAATCTCCTCTCTATCACTTGAAGAATTGTGCAAAATTTTGACAGCAACCAAACGGCCATCATGCAGTCTTCCCCTGTATACGGTGCCAAAACCTCCTTTACCTAGTGTATCCTGAAAAGAGTTGGTAATTTTCTTTACCTCTGCATGTTTATATCGTTTTGGCGCAAATGATCCATATTTTTCTAAGAGCATTTCAATATTTCCTTGAGGCCTGTCTTTGCTCCATGAAATGCATTCGGCGGGATTTTCGCTACTTCGAAGCTTTAAATACAAAATAAGGCATGCTCCAAGGAATGCTAAAGATCCTACTGCAGTAACTACATTGAAACCAAATACAGGTAATCAGTATGTATACACATTACAAACTATAGTGGAAATATTTTTAATTATTTTTAGAAACTTATACTTTAACCAAAAGAATTTAGGTTTCATATCCAAGAATATCGGTTCGAGAAAAAGGGGGAAGAAAATAAACAGGACAAAACAAATAGATTAGGGAAGAAATAGAAAATTAGCATGGTTCAACAGAGATTGAGAGATGATTAGGAAAAGAAGTAGCAAGAGAATGGATACTGACAAGCATTAGTGCCAGTTATTAATTCTGACAGAACAAATCAGGTAATTGAAAAGGCTTTAATTTTCTACTACGTAAATTCTGCCTTATTTTTCTTTGACATATTTTTGCTATAGTGGACTGTAAGATGAAGCTTAGTGACATAGAAGTAAATTTAACCTAATATTGCATAATTATAAAATAAAGTTTCTTTCTGAGTTTTTGCCACCTTGTCTGGTGATATGAAAGAATGGTCAGAAAAAAAACATGTAATGAAATGGGATGAATAGAGAGGATTCAAGCTAAATAAAATATCTTACAAACTATTGAGGTGAAAATAGAGAATAATGAGCACTTTTAATTATGAAAATTGAAGAGTAAAATTACTCTCAGATTTGCTGTATTGAGATCAATCATGATGAATAAAAACTATCCTCACCTATCAAAATTGCTACCGTTGTTGCTTGTATTTTCTTTCCTGTATTGCATAAAATAAAATAGAAAGGTCAGTGAGAGTGATTAGTAATGGAATCTGAAAATTCCAGAGAGTACATCTGTGTCAAAGATGTGTTGCTAATTAACCAGAAGAGAATTCAACCATTTAAAAAGCAAATTCATTGTTAGTATTTAATAAGAGAGGAAGTAGGAAACCACCACCACATTGACTTTTCCAACAACATTGAAAAATTAAAATAAAAAAATAATTGTTCTGTCACATTACTTTCAGTTTGAAAGCTTTTCTTATAAAATTGACTAAAAGAAACAAGCTAATGAATTAGAGATAAAGGTTTAGAGTACATAGGAAATAAGTTTTAAAAAAGAACTGTCAAAAACTTTTTTGATTTTTTTTTTTGTTAGGGAGATTTGATTCTGCTAATTGAGAAACATAATTAGATACCCAATAAGAAAGCCTACATAATATGCATGGATGATAGTTGCATGGACAGTTGTCTTGTGGCAGCTGACAAGAGATGCAAGGAGAAAACCAAGTATAACAAATCCTTTGATAAATTACAAATATGAATTTGGCAGCTTAAAGAAGAAACTATGAAAGGAGAAGGAAGAAGGAAATACAGAGAATAAAACAGAAAGATCGGATTTCTCTGTTGAGTTTGACAAATTACAAAGAGATTAAAGAAAAACTACAAAAAAAAAAAAATGAGATGAACCTGTCCATAATTTACAAAGAGGTTAAAGAAAAATGACAGGATAAATTGATAAAATATACAAACTACTAACCTTTACCATCCTCAGGATCGAAAACCTCTATCCAGTTTGTAAAGCAACCGGGTCGCGCGACAAGATCATATGAGTAACTAGCTGATAGCAGAGTAAGCTTTGAGCTGCCTTTTTCGAATGAGAAAATGGACTCAAAAGATGGGTCAAGGGAATTCTCAGGCATCGAACAATTCTGTTTAGGCTTATCATCTTCACCAGTAGAAGGCGAGTAGCTAAGGTTGTAATCCTTTCTAAATATCTTGGGTAGTGATTGTATATGATCAGGAGCGTCACATCTCACAGAAGAAAGGCTACTATTCAATGAATTATGCAACCCAAGGTACAAGTTAATAGGACTAGAAAAATTAAAATAAAGATTACGACAGCCAGATTTACTCAAAGAATTAGTAAGATATGGATCTTGAACCCTAATGATGCTGGTATCATATGAGATGCTTTCCAATGGTAATAATTTAGAAAACCAAGAGAGATATGGCTTATTATTATTGTCACATCCAATCAGTAAATTTCTAAGACAATTAGGGTCAATCGTAATGTTTGATTGGAAGTAGAAAGGAGGCTTAATTTCAATAGAATGATTACATGGAAGTGTAGGTGTACATGAGTTGGAGAAGGAGGGAAGGAAGAAAATGAAAAAAAGACAAGCCAGTACTGAAGCGGCCATTAAAGTTGGAACCAAGCGAGATATTAAGTTATAGATATTTCTAAATTTTGGAGAAGATATGGATACAAAAGTGCTACTATTTCAACCTTATATCCCATAATGTAGGGGGGATTTCACGTATACCCCTCAAAAACTTCAAAATTACGTATTTCTCCTCTAAACTTCGAAATTACGAAGTTTCACCTCTAAACTTTCAAAACTCGATCACAAATTTACTCATTTTATTGTCTTTTATATTAAAACTCATTTTAAATTTATAAAATACCCATTATACTTTATTAATTAAAAGCATAAAAAATTTATATTCTGTTTAGGAAAACAGAATTGGTATGTTGTTTTATTTAACTTTCGTTTCCTTTCCAACTTATACATCAGAAGAAAAAAGTGCATACATAGACTTGAAACCCAATTAGCAAGGTGTTTTAACAAACCGCACCAAACAAATAGAAATACAGAATATATCCACTAAAATTAATATAATTGCATTAAATGCAAAACTAAAGCAGACCAACAATCTAAGATTCTTAAGTTCATATCACAAATTAGTCCCAATAAAAAGTATTCAGGACAGCATAGACTTGAACATTATGTTAATATTTCATCCAAATCTTCTTCTTTTTAAATATTAAAATTACAAAACTGTATAATTAAAGCAGATGAACAATGTCTGCCTCTTAAATTCATATCACAAATTAGTCACTGTAAAAATTATTTAAAATAACTAGACTTGAGTTGACTGTTAGTAGGGTCAGTTTAGTAACTTTCTTTGTAGAAGTGATGTATCCATGTTTTTTTGCATCCAATCACCTTATGCTCTTTATACTTTGTAGAAGTGATGTATTAGTTTTGGACTGCAAAGAAATGTTTGGATTTACATATTGCATTTATCAAAATGCCAGATATGTTAATTTAGTCCTGACCCATGAGATTTCAAGTGATTAAAAAAATTAAAATTTTGAAAGCCAAGTTTATGAGAGATATCTACATAGATGACAATTTTATTTTTAGAATCAAGCCCCATCAACTCACAGCTCACTTCCTTCTAAAGACTATTCAGTACTGGTTGACTAGATAAGTCTTCTCTCCGTGGAACTAACAGTCACATTTAAAAACGCAATTAAGACATCAATTGAATGATTGCATCCAGCTGATTTTTCAAGTCTCTTCTGAAGTCTCTCCACATATGTTTCAATTCCAATTACAATCACTCTACATCAGTTTCCATATTTCTTCTTCTCTAACAAGGTCAACATTCCCTTTCATTTCTCTGTCACAATAAATTGGGGACCCTTCAATTATTCTATATATTCAAATATTCTACAACACAGAGAGCTACATTCAAATTAAATTGTGGACCCTTCAAATAATGTATATATTCAAATATTCATCAGTGCACAAATTTTTTGGTATATTATTTAATTTCTTTTCCTATGAGCATTTGTCTTTTCTATTTTTTTCCTATGCTACATTGAAGAGAAAATATACAAATAAATTTAAATTTTAAAGTGAATCTCCATGCTTTTGTTGATAGAAATTCACGTAAAAAGAAAGAATGAGCAAAAACTAAAGAAGAACTGACACGAACAGAGTTGCAATCTGTTTTCTCCATGTTAACAGTTTCAATTTTCATTTTTAAGCTGGAATTAACGTCCATAATCTTTTGTGAACCCTGAACAGAGTTGCTTTAAATTAAAACCTTTCTTCACAGTTTAATATTGTTTTACTCAAATTTGTTTCAAGAGATTTATCATTTTATACAACAAAGAGTTAATAATCATGTGTTGATTCTTTCTAACAAGTTTTAACACACGCCTTTATTCAATAATCGATTCTTCAACAATTAAATTATGTTTGTAAGAAGTTATGATTATATACATTAACAAGAATGATTTCTCTATACTGGTTGTGATCCGTCCTGTTTATCAGTACCTGATTTCGCTTGGATATCCATACATGCAAATATCTATCTTTATTGCATTATGGAAGAAAACACATTGGTTGTGTCTACATATACTTTATATGCATTGAAAGAAATGTCCGGATTTATTTATTGCATTTAGAAAAATGCCAGAAATGTTAACTTAGTAGTGACCCTTGAGGTTTAAAGTGGATGGAAGAAATTAAAATTTTGAGAGTCAAATTTATGTGAGATATCTGCGCAGATGACATAATATTTGCCATCTTGAAGGTCAATTTTATTTTTTAGTAACAAGCCCCTAACAGCAACTCTAATTTAATGAGGTTGAATTATTCCAGCCCTCTAATTAGTCAAGTCTCTCCATATTAATTCTGCCCACATATATATTCTTTACAATTGCAATCACCCTACATCAGTTTCTCTATCTCTTTTTTTTCTAACAAGGTCATTAATAACTACATTCCCATTCATTTCTCTTTCACAATAAATTGTGGACCCTTCAATTATTCTATATGTTCAAATATTATTAAATGCTTAAATTTTTTTGGAATATTATTATTTTTACTTATCATTATATTTAGTTCAACTTTTTCTTGTTCTATTTAAAGAGAAAAAAATTTCAAATAAATATAAATTTATAAGTGAATCTCCATGCTTTTGTTATTTTCAGGCAGGTTTATTTATACTTTATTTTTCCTAAAGAAGAAAACAAGTCAAAAGAAAAACAAGAAATATTATTTTTTACAAGAAAAAAAAGAAAACTGACACGAAATAACAAAAGCTTTGATGGGTACCAAAGCAATTATCCTCTTACCTCTTTGTTTTCTCCATGTTACCAGCTTCAATTTTCAGTGAACTGAGTAGCTATCCTTCACAGTTTAATTTTTTTTTACTGAATTTAGTCAACAAGATCTATCGATTTATATACCTAAGAGTTATAGTTATGTGCCTATTTGATCTAGCAAGTTTTAACTCTCATGTTGTGAATCAATATTCACTTCTATATTCTAAAATTAAAGAAAATTATGTTTCTGAGTTATATCTTCATTTTATAATGGTTCATATTAATTGGAATTTGGCCAAAGAAAAACTGACACGAAAAATGGAATTGGGCAGGTTCTGTTGAAACAGTGATTTTTTTTCTATTTTTGTACTAAAAATAAAGAATGACAAAAAGAAAACAAGAACTGACACGAACATAGTAGTTCTCTGTTTTCTCTATGGTGAAAACTTCAGTTTTCAATTTTTAGCTGGATTTAACTTCCTATTATCCTTTATGAACCCTGAACAAAGTGGCTATAAATTTCTTCACAATTTGATATTGTTTTACTCAAATTTATTCCAATAGATTTTTCACTTTATACAACCAAGATGGAGTAAATAGTTTTGTGCTGTTTCAGCAAAATTCTGTTTCTAAGAAGTTATCATTGTATACATTAAAAAGAATGCTTTCTCTGTGCAGATGACAAAATATTTGCCATCTTAAAGGCGAATTTTATTTCTCAGAAACAAACCCCTCACAGCAACTCTAAATAAATGAGGCTTAGGCCATCAGTTTCTCAATATTAAATGCAGAATGGGAATTCAGTTAAATTCTATCCTATCAAGCATGCCCCTTCTTCCACGGTACCTTGACAGTAAATATCTTATCTCCTTCTTTTTCTGCTATTTGTTCTTTTTTTTCCTTTTTGTTAATTTCTATGCATGGTCATCATCATTATTTTGATACTTCTTGCCCTATTTTGTCAACCAAGCATCACTCCAAGTCCCACAAAAAATGTTGGTACATCACCGGACAAAATAAAAAACATGAATTACTGATATACCAGAAACGTCAAACTATAAATTAAGGTTTTGATTAGTCCTTTTCTTTATTGTTCGTGTCCAAAGTATAGACAAGTTCTGGGGAGCAATTTCAAATATAAAGATTGAAAAAAAAAAGGACAATTCCTTCTTCCCATGCAAATTAATTAAGGTTTTTATTTTAATTTCTTAAAATTATGTATACCCACTAATTTCATTTGAAACTATAAATTCAAAAAATGAGACCACAAGGCAATACCAGTGGGAAAAACTATTACAGTAAACGATCTTAATTGTTTTAACTAGCTGCCACCAAAACCCATCAACAAAAGAAACTATCTGAATAGTTTTATACAACCCAACTTGAGTAATAGAGCTAAAGAAACAACAAACAAGTTATAATTATAGCCCCTCTTATACTTCTTAAAGGTCGTTTTATTTCTTTTAGTCCAGATATCTAAAGAAATGCATCTCTAACTAACTCAATTATTCTTTTATCCATAAGAGTAATATATCTATCCGTCTGACACAAATTCTCAATTAAACTTCTCTAAATTTAACCGGATGTAATTAGCTAGTTTTTTTTTTTTTATTTGGAATTTTGAGTGTGTAAATTTGTAAAACCATCTTGCAGCCTCTGTCAAACATCTACAAAAAAAAAAAGTTTCTAACATTAATCGTGTGCTTCAAATTTCTACAGTTTCCATAATTTTGCTAGAACAATCATTCTGGAGAAGATTCTTCAAAACATTGTTTGCAATTTCCCATCCCTATTATTTTATTTAATATTTAATAGGAATTTTATACTTTATTTTCTAAAAGCACCATACTCATATCATTGATAATCTTCACATATTTTTGGCAATACTACTATCATACTTTATTATATAATTTTTTAATAAGTTATTTGTTGCTCATTCAAATTGAAACGGCCCGCTATCAGCATCTGATAGGCCTTCTTTCTTGCCACTTGGTCAGCAGGAAGACAAAGAAGAGATAAAGGTAAAGAAATTTTTGTGGTCCTTTAGACTTGTATAATTTGATTGTTCCTTTCTGTTGAATTTATGAATTTTGAGGAGATAAAAATATTATTGAAAAAAAACTTAAAACTTTACATGATGTTCCTGTGCTCTATTTATACAAACATTTCTAACGGCTATATTATTGTACCGTTGGTACTGTACAGTGTACCATTGGTACTGTTCCTAATCTACTTTATTCTATTCTACTTGATCAATGATGAACGGCTGAGATCAAGTCTTCTATATCTCTTCTTTATTTTCAACACTCCCCCTCAAGCTAGGAATGTATATGTCATGCAATCCTAGCTTGCTAGTAAGAACCTCAAAATGGGTCGGATCCAATCCTTTGGTAAAAACATCCGCTAATTGATCTCTGCTTCTCACGAACGGTGTTTCTATTTCTTTCGCTTGGACCTTCTCTCTAATAAAGTGACAATCTACTTTTATGTGCTTCGTTCTTTCATGAAACACCGGATTTGATGCAATATGTCGAGCGGAATTATTATCACAATACATCTTCATTGGTTGATTAGATTCTATGCCCATGTCTCCAAGTAGTTGTTTGATCCATATTAATTAACTTGCGGTGGATGCCATGGCTCGGTACTCCGCTTCCGCGCTTGATCGAGCCACAACATTTTGTTTCTTGCTTTTCCATATGACTAGATTCCCACCTACAAATGTGCAAAAACCTGTGGTAGATTTTCTATCAAAGCTACCGGCCCAATCTGCATCGGAATAGCCACATATTTCATTAAAATTATTATTCATCATTTTTATGTCTTTTCTGAGATTTCTTTTCAAGTATCTCAATATTCTATTTACAGCTTCCAAATGAGGTGTTCTTGGTGAGTGCATAAATTTGCTAATCTGACTTACCGAAAAAGAAATATCCGGACGTGTTACTGTAAGGTAAATTAATTTTCCTACAAGTCTTTGGCATTGGTTTATATCTTTTAATGATTCACCATCCTCGGTATTTAATTTATATTTGGTATCACTTGGTGTAGAGGCCGGTTTACAACCTAGTTTACCGGTCTCTTTTAACAAATCTAAAGTATATTTTCATTGTGAAATAAAGATACCCTTTTTTTAAGATGCTACTTCTATTCCTAAAAAATATTTTAAGTATCCTAGATCCTTAATGTCAAATTTCTCTTTCAATTGGGATTTGATTTTCCTAATTTCCTCTAAATTGTATCTGGTGACTATTAAATCATCAACATATACTAATACAAGGGTTATATTTTTTCCTTCATTTTTGGTAAACAAAGAATAATCGGCACTACTAGTTTTAAAATTACATGAATTTAAATATGAGCTAAGTTTGTCATACCATGCCCGAGGTGATTGCTTCAATCCATAAATTGATTTATTCAACCTACAAACTAGATTAGAATTGTTTCCTATTTTATGGCCGGGTGGTAGGGTCATGTACACCTCTTCTTCAAGTGTTTCTTGAAGAAAAGTATTTTTTACATTCATTTGGTATAGGTTCCAATTATTGTTACTGCAATAGAAAATAGAATTCTAACGATATTCATTTTTGCCACCGGTGCAAAGGTTTCATTGTAATTTATGCCATAAGTTTAGGTGTATCATTTGGCCACTAATCTAGCTTTGTACCGTTCTATGGTACCATCACTATTGAATTTGGTTTTATATACCTTTTTACATCCAATGAGTTTTTTATTTTCTGGTAATGGAACAATTACCCAAGTTTTATTTTTTTCAAGGGCTTTCAGTTCTTCTTCCATGGCTTTACACCATACCGGGTTGGTTATTGCCTCTTGGTAATTATTTGGTTCCACCTCTTTTTGGATAGAAATCAGAAATGCATGATAATCGGGTGAGATATTCTCATATGATACAAAGTCTTGTATAGGATATTGTACCGTATAGGTTATAAAGTCTCTAAGTTTAGTAGATGGTTGTCGCATTCTTATGGACCTTCGTACCATTGTGTTTTCTTCTTCCTCATTATTATTACTATCGTTATTGTTATTACTATTATTAATATTTGTCTTCTTCATGATTATTTGACTCAATTTCATAATCCATATTTGGCATGAAATCTAGATAGTATAAATGAGGTATTATCGGCCTCACTTGGTTATTCTCATGTGTATCCTTGGTACTCTCACCTTTTTAAAAATATGGTTCATCTTCACAAAATATTAAATCTCTAGATAAAAAAACTTTTTTATTAATTGGACCATAACACTTGTATCCATTTTTAGATGATGAATATCCTAAAAAAATAGCTTTTGTTGACATGTAATCAAATTTGTCTTTTCTTTTAATATGAACAAAACATACATATCCAAAAACTCTTAAATGATCAAGATTCTTTTTTTTGTTGATAAAGAATTTCGGTTGGACTTTTATTTTTTAAAGTAACACTAGGTAGCCTATTAATTAGATGTGTAGCACAAAGGATGGCATCCGACCAATATATTTTTGGAACATTATTTTGAAATAATAATGCACATGTCATTTCTAATAAATGTCTATTTTTCCTTTCCGACACTCCATTTTGTTCGGGAGTGTTTATGCATGTTGTTTGGTGTATAATTTATTTTTCTTTAAAAGAGTTGCAAAAATTTTATTTACAAATTCCGTTCCATTATCTGACCTAAATATTTTGAGTTTAGCATTAAATTGAGTTTCTATAAGACATCGAAATTCTTGAAAATAATTAAATACTTCATCTTTTGATTTAAGTAAATATAACCGTATAGTTTTAGAAAAATCATCAATGAATATCACAAAATATCTAAATCCATTATAAGAGTTAATTGGAGCCGGGCCCCATACATCGAAATAGACTAAATCAAACGAGGCTTCACTTCTACTATTAGAAAGTGAAAAGGGAAGTCTCGTTTGTTTTGCCATTTTGCAAACATCACAATTAATACAATTAGATTTTTGAAAACCTAAGATGCTATTTAAAATCTTGTCAGAGGGATGTCCAAGTCGCTTATGCCATTTATCATAATTAATTGAGCTTGCCGATGCGCACAAATTTAATTCTTGTATATTCAAAAAATAATGTCCATTTTCGAGAAAACCTTCACCAATCTTCTCCCCGGTTACCCGGTCCTGAAATACAACATTTTCGCAAGAGAATATTGCATTACAATTAAATTCTTGTGTTAATTTTCTGACCGAAAGTAGGTTTATAGGAAATGATTTTAAAAATAAAATATTACTAATTTTTCTATTACACAAAACAGTTTCACCCAAACAGTTTATTTTTTCTTTCATACCATTGGCAACTACCACATATTGATCATTTTTTGGCAATTTTAAATTGGTAAGAAACTTTTCATTTCCAAACATGTGGTCGGTTGCTCCACTATCAATAATTATGTGATTAATCAAATTTAAGTTTTTAGAGTGAGATACAATACCACGTGAGCTTGTAGCTTGATTTTGATTAGATATCATCATAGAGAGCTGTTGGAGAAGGTGTTGAAGTTGATCAGCTGACCCATTTGACCCGCCAGGGAAGCTGGTTGGATTTTGAGACTGCTTTGGGTTGGCTTGTGCTGAGAGTCCTCCCGCATGCGGTTCCCCAGCAAACGCATGCGATCCCCCAGTTCCTGCTTGGGCTGTTCGCCCTCCCGCATGCGGTCCCCCAGCTCCCACATATGTCCCCCCAGCAACAAATGCTCTTTCTGCACGTGACTCCTCATTTTTCTTCTCATTCCAGTTGCTGTCTCCGCCTCCCCCTCTTTGAATCCATCTCCTTCCACCATTTCGACCCAAGATTTGGATAGAGGAAATAACATTTTTCAACCTTGTGACCACGGTTTTTGCAGTGTGAGCATGTTTCACCCCTTGGATTTGGCCGATTTTGGTGATATTGATTACGAGGGTTTTGGCAATTTTGGGAAAATCGTACGGCATAGCCGTGGGGCTTGTGTCCTTCGCCATGGCTGGCTTGTGGACCCCCCTAGCCTCCCGTAAAAAATCTTCTCGCTGAATTTGATTTACCACTTCGGAGAAGGTGGGAAGATTGGGTACTCTAATGATTTGTGACCGAATAACCTCATAATTTGCATCAAGGCCTGCAAGGTACGAGAAAATTTGATCCTCCTCTTTTCGCTTTTTGAGTTCCTTTGCATCAGTTGTGAATGGTCGATAAATATCGAGTTCATCGTGTTTCTTTTTGAGAGAAGCAAGATATTCTAAATGGGTTTTGGTTCCCTTTTTTTCTTGCTGGATTTCTAGTTGGAGACGGTAAACATGGGAATGATTTTTTTGTTGACCGTAAAAGGATCGAAGTTCATCCCAGAGTTCTTTTGATGAATTACAGCTTTGGAGAAATAAATCAGTGATTTGTTGCTCTATGGACCCATATAGGAGAGCCATGAAAGTATGATGTTCTTTTTCGATTTTCAGATTTGGATTTTTTCGGCATCTGTCGGTTCTTCTGGATTTTCTGGTTTCGGTTTTTCTTTATCTCCTGTGATGTAATCAATTTTATCTCTACCACTAAGAGAAATGGTGATTGATTTGGCCCATGATAGGTAATTCATACCATTGAGCAAGGTCGGAGATAGTTTAGACGGGTTGGTAGCTTCGCTTGTTTGCTGCCCCCACTGATCCATTTTTGATGTTGCTTGATTGAGGAATTTCTGCTGTGGCTTTTCTGTTTCTGTTTATGAGCTTACCAGTTTACTGGTAAATATTGGTTATCGGGTTATCGGGTATTATTATCAGAGTTGCTCTGATACCATGTTGAATTTATGAATTCTGAGGAGATAAAAATATTATTGAAAAAAAACTTAAAACTTTACATGATGTTCCTGTGCTCTATTTATACAAACATTTCTAACGGCTATATTATTGTACCGTTGGTACTGTACAGTGTCCCATTGGTACTGTTCCTAATCTACTTTATTCTATTCTACTTGATCAATGATGAACGGCTGAGATCAAGTCTTCTATATCTCTTCTTTATTCAACACTTTCTAAAGTCAATCTCAAAATCAGAGTTAGTCATCTCGTAACTGGAAAAAAAAAAATTGTGGGCAATAAGAAGTTTTGATTTATGTGGTCATTAAACCACGAAAGAACTGATATTTTGTTTGTTGAACTTTCCTATACAACAAATAAAGTCCAAAAAGAAGAACATATATAGCAAACCCACTCACCAAGGTGTTTTATCAATCAAACTGAAAAACAGAATTCTCGTGCTTACTCTTTTTCTCTCCTGCAATGACACTTGTTGCACTTTTCTCCATATCACTTCTTCTCTTGTCGTTCTCCATCAACACCACCACTCTCACACAAGCCCACTGCCTTCCTGACCACCGTCATGGCTTGATTCAACTCAAGCAAGGTTTCAACACCACTGAACTCCATTCATGGAATGCAAGTACCGACTGTTGCATATGGGATGGCATCACATGCGATGAGCAAACCGGTATGGTGACTGCCCTCAATCTTACCGGCCGGTCCATTTCGGGTGAACTCAACCCAGCTTTGTTCAATCTCACCTCTCTTCGGCACCTCAACCTTGATCACAACTACTTCATTAATATTTCCCTTCCTGAAGCCGGTTTTGAGCGGCTTGGTAATTTAACCCATCTTGACTTATCCCATTCTGGCTTTGTTGGGCAAGTTCCGAGGGGCATTTCTGCCCTTACAAATATCATCTCACTTGACTTATCAACTGACTGGTTACTTACAGATCTTACCTTGAATCTTCATGGCACAGGCCTAAAAACCTTACTCAGCAACCTCACCAAGCTGCAAGTTCTTCGCTTGGACGGGGTCAACATTTCACTCAATGGATCTGAGTGGGGCAATGCAGTTTTTCAAGTAGGCCCAACTCTTCACAAGCTATCCATGGCATATTGTGGATTAAGAGGAAACTTACCAGATGGAATATTCCACCTTACAAATCTAACTGAACTTGATTTATCATACAACTTAATGTTGTCAGGTCAACTGCCAGAATTCACGAAACAAAGCCTTTTGCAATATCTGGATCTTACTTTTACAAATTTCACTGGTTCATTACCATATTCGATTGGAAATCTCCAATACTTATCGGTATTGAGTCTTTACAACTGTAACATCTATGGAGAAATTCCACCTTCAATAACAAACCTTACAAGGCTTGAAGAATTGAACTTAGGGTCCAACACATTGACAGGTACGATACCTATGTCTTTGTTTTTTCACCCTTCTTTGGAATTATTGTCTCTAGGATTTAACCAGTTGTCAGGATATCTACCAGAGTTCTCAAATGGATCTTCAAATTTGGAAAATATTTTCCTTGAAGACAACAATCTTCAAGGACAGTTGTCAATTTCCAGATTCATCAAGTACAATAAGTATCTATATTCTCTAGATCTCTCCAACAACAAGTTGACAATTATAGAAGGCGAAAACCATAATGAGTCATTCTATGCTTCATTTCCACAAGTTGAATTTATACAGCTGTCTTCGTGCAATTTAATAGATTTTCCTACTTTTCTGAGTTACCAAACAAATATTTACTTCTTAGATCTCTGAAATAATAGTCTCACGGGAGAGATTCCCCTTTCCATTTGTAATGTGACATCGCTAACAGTGCTTCATCTTTCATATAACAATTTAACTGGTATAATTCCACCTTGCCTTCTAAAAGAAACTCAATTGGAAGTGCTTAACCTGAAAAGTAACAGATTAAGCGGGTCATTGCCACAAAATATCAGTCCAGCATGTGGACATAAAACAATAAATCTCGCAGTCTTAGACATGGAAAACAATCGGATAGTGAACATATTTCCTTATTGGCTGGGAAATCTAGAACATTTGAGAGTTCTTATTTTAAGATCGAATATGTTTTATGGAGAAATTTCCGACATTGAAATCAAAACAAAAGGAAATGATTCCTTTTTTCCCATGCTAAAAGTTCTTGACCTTTCCTCAAATCATTTCAGTGGTACATTGCCTACAAATATTTTTGTGAATCTGAAGGCAATGATGGATGCATCAAGTACAATTTCCCCATTGTATTTTAGGATGAGTCTAGATGACATTTCGTATGGAGCTTCAGTCACATACAAAGGGTTGAGTTTTGATCTGATACACTCACGTGGCATATTAAGCTACATTGATCTGTCAAATAATGAATTTTGGGGGAGAATACCCGAAGAGATAGGGCAACTCAAGGCACTTGATGTTCTTAACCTATCATATAATGCCCTGATTGGTCCAATTCCACAAAAATTTGCTAATTTACAGCAACTTCAATTACTGGATCTCTCCTCCAACCAGCTTTCTGGACACATCCCTCTAGAACTCACCTCTCTCACTTTTCTTTCTCAACTAAATCTCTCATACAACAATTTAGATGGAGAAATACCTGAAGCCCATCAGTTCTCAACCTTTTCAAATGCTTCTTACTTGGACAACCCCGGATTGTGTGGTAGTCCTTTATCAATGCAATGTTCAGCAACTCCTTCAAATCATGAGTTTAATACAAGTTCGCCTTTAAACTCTTCTACTTAGGCCTGCTAAACGAGTCGGGCCGACTCATGGACTCTGAGCTGAACTCTTGAATGGATCAAATTGAGCTGAGCTCAATTTGAGTTGAGTCCAAACTCGGCTCGGACTCAGAAATAATTCATGGTTTTCTAACCGAGTCGATCTGATCCGATCCGAGCCGAGTCTCTTGTGCTCTCTCGCTCTCCGGTCTCCATCTGCTCTCTCTCTCGCTCCGTCGCTTTGCGATCTCTCTCGCTCCGTCGCTCTGTCGCTCTCCAGTCTCCATCTTCTCCATCGATGGATTCGGTTAGTCGAGTAGTTGCATCATCTTCTTTAATAGCCAAAGCAACTTAATCCTCTCTTGTGCAAACAATACTTAACTCGCCTTTTTCCTTCTTTGCCTAACTTTATATGAGCAATTAGTTTGAAATTCAAATTATCCAAACCACCATATATTCTTCGAATTTCAAATATAGCTTTTTTAAATACCCAACATGAATATAGCGTAATTTAAATACCCAACATGAATATTCTTCGAATCTTCAGGTAAAGCAACATGAATGCTTGAAATCTCCAGTAAAGCAAGGTAAAGATATTTTTATCATGTTATTTCTATTTTTCAGTTATTATCTGTCATTGTTTCCTTGTTTACTAATTTGGTACCGATCCGAGGTGGTTTGTAGTTTGTACCAATGCATTACATGGCTGGTACCTTAAAGTGGATTGGTACTAGTAGGGAGATGGCATTAGCTGTGCATGAAACCTAAATTTTATGTTACAGCTAGCATTTTGATAAGAAAAGGAAACGCATTAACACCCTTTGAAAATTACTGGTTGATAATGAACCAAACATTGGAGAACTCTTGCATTAACACCCTTTTGAAAATTTGAAATTACAGTGCTTAAGAAAATTAATAATAGAATTGAGCATGGATAACAAAAAATTGAATTTGTTAAAGATAAAACATATGATTATTCTATTTTTTTAATTTGAAATGTATCCTCAAATTTATTTTGTGTAGGTTGATCGCCAAATAATGTCTTTAGCATTTCGCTTCCTAAGAGCTAAAACTCCTGGAGAAAGAGCTACTGTTGACCTGGAAGTCCACTATACAAAGGTTGATTGATTTTGTGTTGCTATTACTCAAATTATAAAACAAATCACTCAAAAACTGATGAAATGTACGACATGCAAGAATACCTTGATGAACCTATTGGCTCAACTACAAGAAGAAAATTCCTTTTTCAAGTGAGTCATTCTCAATATCTTATTTGTAATAATAAGATACTTTATTTATCAAGTGAGTCATTCTCAGTATCTTATTTTTCAAGTGAGTCATTCTTGATTGGTGTTAGAGGTAAATACTTTATTTATCATTTTGTTTAAAATTTAAATCTCATATCTTATTTATAATAATACTGCTAATTTTAAGGTCTAATTCTGAATTTAGGGGCTTTGGAGCTTTGTGGTTTTCTTGATTTTAGGAAAATAAGGTAAAATTGTTTGCCTTTGTGATTCTTTATATATTTTTCATGTTGAATTTTATGGAGAGCAGTGCCAGATACAGTCAAGTCATTGCATTAGGCAGCAAGAATGAATAGGTTAAGTGATGTACCCACTGGTACAAGAAATACCTGAACCAGACCATGTTTGCATACCAAAATTTGGATCAGTGAGCTGGTCTGGGTAAAAATAACAAAATAGGTTGTCAGGACGGTCAATACTACCCCTCGTGAAAAAGAAATTGATGAAATAAGTTGTCTAAAATGCTAAAAATTGATGAAATAAGTTGCTGATTTAATGCTGGAAATTATTGAATAAGTTGTCTAATGTCTTTGTGGAACGTTCTTTTTAGATATTTTCTGACCTTAGTACAACCATTTAATGTTGTTCTGAAAGCTGCTGATTCGCATCTCGGAGGATGCATCTATTTTAGTCATCAGAAATGAAATTGACTTTCTAGCTTGTTTAGTTAAATAAGTAACAATATTCCATCTTATGGTATTAGGTCTTTGTTTATAAAATTGGAACTTTATAGTTTATCAATAAAAGGGCAAGAGTTTCTCTTATAATTTGCTAGTAGAAAAGGAGAGGCATTACATATTAATTAAGTTATTCTAGAAGCAACATTGAAATAAAAAAAAATCTGCTTGTTATCATCTTGTTTTGACAGCATAATAATAATGGGATGTATTTATTTACGCAGATGGACAATGTTTGGATTTGCTGTGGGAATGCTAATAGGGTACGCCACCAGCTCAGATTTTGTGCAACATCTAGTATTTTGGTTTGGAGAGATTGTTGGTTTTTTGAAATACTTTTATAGTATTGATTGTTTAATATCTTATCCTTCTGATGCCACTTCTATATTCCTTAATTGTTAGGTAATATGGATATTGTTTTTAATATACTGTTAATCACAATATTTTTGATGCAATTTGTAATGGCTGGTAGTGACTGTCACTGTTGCATTGTATGACTGTTAAGCACTAAAATGTGAAATGTTGAACTGTTTCAAAAGTTCTACTCTTGTTTTGGACTCCTTTTATTTTAATTGGATCTGAATTTTTATATTATATGTGGATGCAGATGAAGTCACATTCACAATTTTCAAATATTTGAAATTTTCCCTAAATATCATTTCCCTAATACATTCAAACGGTTCTTAACAGAATAGGTTTTTTGGTTTAAATAGATTGGAATATATAAGCTCCAAGTCCAAACAAATTATATCAAGAGCTGGACTAGAAAAAAAAATCACTAAATTGTTGCTCAATCGTATAAGAAATTAAAAATTAACTCATGCAACAAATAAAATCGGTTTTAAAAATGTTGTGCATGTATCTTTATTTATCTATTGATTGGTTGGACGAGCTTCACAGAAAAGAAATGAGCCTTTTTCCGATCCGGGCCAAACTATGGGCTGAGTCGAGTTTGAACTGAGTCAAAGTGTTCAAACGATCTGAGCCGAGCTGGGCTTTATCATTCAAAAGCAAGCTGAGCTGGATATGAGCTTTTATGCCTTTCTCATTGAATCTGAGCTGGATCTGAGCCGAGCCAAGCCCATTAGCAGGCCTACTTCTACTGATACAATTGGACTCACAGTTTCTATTGGATTGGGGCTAGGTGTGGGATTTGTCTCTGTAATGTGGGCTACGATATCGTGGGAGAATGGAAGAAAGTGGTTTAATTTCATTATAGATAGATTTTACTTTCAACATTTTCACTGATGGATATATGTAAGATCTTTGTAATGATAAACGGGTATAAATCAATTTGTATTTTAAATGAGTGTGTGTTTGTCTATTAAATACCTTCTTTTACTCTTTGTATAATTGGTTGTTAACAAAAGTATCAGTGTTAAATTTGGTCGAATTTTACCATATACTGAACATAACAAATGCTTGAAACAATCTTGGGATTTGGATTGGAATGAATAAAACCTCCAAAGAAGGTCGGAAAAATCAGTTCTCTTTCTCTCAGATAAAAGATCCCGATACAGATAATTATCCATATCCGTATTTTTTATTTTTTTAGATATTTGTTTGTTTTAGAATTATATATGTTTAGAGATAAAAAAAATTATCTTTTGATAAAAAATATGGTTCTATTGGTGGCTAATTTTTCTTACCGAGATATATATATATATATTGTAATGACATAACACGTAACATGAGAAAAATTAATTTGTTCACCATAATGATCAAATATCCGAATTATATTTCTATTTTATGTTACTTTTAGTTTCTAATGAGAAATGATTTATTGAACAATATGTTAATTTTATTACACTATTTAAATTAGAGATATCCGAATTATATCTGGATCCGTATTCATAGATGGTTAATATCTGATTTGTATCTGCATTTGTTTAATATTCGATCCGTATTGTATCTGTTTAATATCTAATCTATATCCATACTTAAAAATAAATATGGATACAAATATGACTTTACTACTATCTAATTCAGATTCTATCTGATTCTATCCCTTATTTTCTGCAACATGTACCTTTGTTTTCGAAATTAAGTCCTAAAAAATTCTAGTATAAAAAACCTGAATATTATATTCTTTTAGTAGAACGAGGAGACAAACTTCACCAAACAATGTGGAGAAGAAAACCAAGAGATTTATGAACCTCCTTCATGTTTGGTTTACCACTAACACATTAGAAAAATACCGCCTAATTGTAAGACGGCATGTCTCGTTGATGAAAAACAAAAATTACTGGAGGTGGGCTTTTGTCTGGAAATAAATCTGCTATTTCAAAGGAACAACAAGAATCTGTTATTCTAATCACAACCGTTGATCTTTGTTATAACGCATGAAAAAATTTCTTCATTGAGATCCGCGCATGGAAAAATTTGAACGATTGGAATGAGAATAATGGATTCTTGTATTCCCTTGGAATTACAGCTGATTTTTTTCCCTTTGGTATGTTAGCTTCTGTACTTATATTTAATTAAAAATTAATCTAACTTTTTATTTCCCTTAATTTGATTAGTTCATATAGGTGAATGTTTATTGATTACTAGATTGGTGCCACATACTTGATAAAAGTAAATTATTCGTATATTATTATTTGTATTAATTTTGAAATACCAATTTGTATTAATTTATTCTTTCCAAAGCAAATAAGTTAATTAGGTTCTTAATCGGATAACCTAGTCATGAATCCCTTCATGCTCGATCCAAGGAGAGGCTGCTGAAACCAGATCGGGGACCTCCCTCAAGCGCGAGAGAAAGGAGAAGAGAGATGACGAGAGAGAGCGAGAGGAGCGTGAGAGAAAGGCTGGGGGCGGGAGGGTGGGGGGAGGGGGGGATGGTGGGGCGCGAGAGAGAGCGGCTAGGGAGGATGAGATTCACTGTATGAGAGAGAACTAATTATTTTCTATCTCCTTTTGTCTCTGTTAGTATGAATTAGCGCTAAAATCTTGCACGGATCTTAAAGCCTATCCGACGATTTAATAAACGCATAGCACAGTCTAATGCTATATATGCATAGCACTGCAGCGCAACTCTATATATATATATATGAGGTTGGCTACTCTACTTGCATAAGCATATGAAGGCATATGCTTATAAGTCATTTTTATCTTTTCAAAGTCCAAATAGTCGATTTCAAGCGCTCAAAATGATATGTATATTAGAATGTGCTTGGAGACCAAATTTAACATTTTTTAGAAAATGTTTACTATTTTTTTAGAATTTTTCAAAACAGTGTTTTTCAGATTTTTTTTAATTTATGTTTAGATTTTTTTGCCATATTAAAACATTGTTGTACCATAAACTGAACATAACTGATCAATTTGGTCTAATTGTACCATAAACTGAACATAAACTTTCTTGAAACCATCTTGGTATTTAGATTGTCATGAATAAAACCTCTAAAGAAAGGTCGGAAAAATTTGTTGTCTTTATTACTGATAAAAGAGTCACACACACACACACACACATACTAGTATTGTGCCCGTGCGTTGCAACGGGGACATATTATAAGAGAATTTTTTTCATATAAAATGACATATTTTCATAAAATAAAGATCAATAAAAAGAATAATTATTCAACAAATCCTACATGTCAATAGTTACAACACTCTTAACATAGATACATTCATTGCAGGATTCCTTGCGAATTAAGCCACAGTTTACTTAAGATGAAAAGTGCGTAGCTTTTCTTCCATTTGCAAAGAACATAATCACAACTGTGAGTCAATTCAATATATCTCAAAGGTGTTGATTATTACTACAATTTATTTGGTTTCATTTCAAGAGTACCACAGGTCAATAAATCACAAGTCTGAAGCTTCTATACAGCACATATTACAGCTCCTTCAAATCATGAGTTCAATACAGGTTTACCTTTGAAGTCTTCTACTGATACAATTGGGCTTTCAGTTTCTATTGGATTGGGGGTTAGGTGTGGGATTTGCCTCTGCAATTTGGGCTACGATATCATGGGAGAATGGAAGAAAGTGGTTTAATTTCATTATAGATAGGTTTTACTTTCGACATTTTCACTGATGGATATATGTAATATCTTTGTAATAATAAATTCTAGTTACGTGCCCGTGCGTTGCAACGGAATATATGACAAGATAACAAAAATAAATTCTCATACAAAATGATAAATTTTCATAAAAAAAAAATTAGAAATATATTCTAGATTTATCACAGTAATATGTATAGAAATAAGGAAGTAGATAAATAAAGAATTGAACAAAAAATTGATTTGCATTGTGAAACGCCGTATAGAAAATTTCAATTGGAGAGGGAGAAATAAGGAAACAAATAAATAAGACGCTAAATTTTAGAGTCTGTTTAATTTTAATTGTAACGCATCGTGTGGCGGTATGTGTGGCGAGTATGTTTGTAGCTAAATTTAAACTTCTACACATAAAACATATGCATTTAATCAAAAGAAGATAGATTATGTGATTGGAGAGCTGAGATTAAATACAAAAATTAATCTTTCAATCGTAGCCGTTGGCGGATCGGACACCCAACGTGCTTAATAATGGAATGGAGATACGTATAAATCACTATGTATTTTATTGAGTGTCTCTTTGTTTATTAACTACCTCTTTTTTAAACACAGGTCACAAAATGTATGGTAGGATACAATCAAGGGCCTTCTTACTACCGTCGATCTATATCCAACCTCCCAAATAAGACATCTTCATTCCGTCCATCCCAAGCCTGTACTCCCCTAATTGGAGAGTATCCAAAGAATATTCTTTTCACCACTCCAAGTGGTCCCAGACTCTCAGCTCGAACTTTCTTTTTTTTTCGTCCCTTGCCAATTATTCACTTGTCCGGTTTCTCTAAAGTATCTCAAATCATGATATTTGATCTGAGTTGTCAGATTAGAATCCTGATATATTAATCTTGTTCGAAGTAAAATACAGCGGATCTAAACTCAAAACTTGAGTTAGCTCTGTCATATGAATTCATTATTCCCAACCATATTTAATGTACACAAAAAGAGCACTGACATATGGGTCACACATATTTGACCCCACTTGTCAGTTATTATGTCCGATATTGCTCGAAACTTCTCCGTTTCTCTTTTCTCTTTTCTCTTTGCTCCATCTCTTCAGCTCTCTCCGATTGTTTTTTCCACCTTACTCTGAAAATTATGCACCTCTCGTCCTTCTCCTCTTCCCTCTCCGTATCATTCTCCGCTCACTCTCGCTCCGATTTATTTCTAATCGGACGGTCCAGATCTTTCAACACACATTCTGTTAATGCAGAGTATGACAAGCAGTCCCCATTAATCAGCGCGTCTGCCATGCGGACCCCACCTACTCACGGTGGTTTCCGTTAACCAGACAGGTGGGCCATTTCTCTTCTCTATATAATGGGCCCCTCGTGTCAGCTTATCTCTACCCCTCATTCTCTCCTTCTGACGTAGACCTTTCATAGTTAAGAAAACTAAGAATAAGAGTGAGATGAGAGAATTCATAGTTAAGTTCTAACACAAAGCCGTGTGATTTAATCAAGAAACTTAAATTTCATGATCAAGACATAACAATTCATCTTTTATGAAATCAAGGAATAAGAGTGAGATGAGAGGATTCATATTTAAAAAGCATTAAAAAATTTAAACTTAGGAGCCCAATTGACAACTGCTTAAACTACACAAACCCAATAAAAGTAGAAAGCATGGCTTGTTGAATATTAAACTATCTTCTATTATAAATAGAGAGTACAAAAGTTTACAATACTACTTGATGTATTTCTTATTCTCTAACATATGTCGGTTAAGTTCCCTAAAATATTGTACATGCTAGAAGATAAAATATTAAAATAACAGAGAAATTTCTAGCTCAAATCCTCTTGACCGACAATATAGTCGGTAGTGAAAAATTGAGTAGTTTGTAGATCAATATTGATTTAATTATCTAATAGGCCTTGGACCAACGTGGTGCTGCTACTTCAACATGGCTCTGAAAATCGGAATCGGTCATCTGACTGTGAAATCAAAATATATCTTTTGACTGTGGAATTGAAATAGGGTGAATTGGTCAGAATCAGACGAATCAAATCGAAAACTCGAATTTCTTTTGGCATAAACATATTTTCTACTAAATTTGTCAAACAATCCACCCAACACTCATAATAATTAATTTTGAATGGATAACAATCAAATTTGTAGTGTAGTACTTAAAAATTTAAAAATTATTTTATTTCACAAACAATTAATATTTTATTTCGCTTAAGTCAAAATAAAAAATAAAAAATAGAATAAACCACTGTTGTCAACAGCTATATCAGCTATATGCACCCTTTACTTTAGTCAAATAAAAATAAAAATAAAACAAATCACTGTCTATTTAATAGCATAATCAATTTTGAATTAAATAGGACAGTATTTATAATGGTAAGTTTGGTATAAACGAAAAAATAGCGTAAGCGCTGAATATGACAATTTGTGCTTTGCTCCTTCCTATTTAATAACCGGTGTAGACATGGTCCACAGTAAACCATGTTATATTTTCAAAACAAAATAATACACCATCCACACACCAAGTTTATTCAATATTTTACTAAGATTTAACTATCTTATTCTTCTTTCTCAATCACGGCTCCTCCAAATCTTTCTGATTGCCTTTGAAAAATACAAAATTGGTCCGATTAAATCACCCAAACAATGTACTTTTGCTCTGGATGTATGAAAATGAGTCAAAAATCGGTTGATTGTTTCGATTTAGCCCCGATTTTATCGATTCTGCTCGTACCCAGCCGAGTCAATTCAGAATCGGCCGATTTTCCTAACCAAGGTAGAAAGAAAATATAGTAAGCTCAAGACAAATCTTGGGAAAGACCATTTTGTAGAAAAACCCCTTGGAAACTTGACAATCAGATACATAGTCCCTCCATGCCCCTAGCGATTTTTTAAAATCATAAACATGACTTTATAGTCTTAAATAAGTCCAAACTAAGTCTAAATCCAAATCCTATATCAACCAAAACTCAAATCAAACCTAAATAAATCCAAATAAATTCAAATAAATTGAAAATAAATGTAAATCAACCCCAAACTTAAATCAAACCAAAATAAATTCATAGAAATCCAAATACATCCAATATTAAACCGAGATAAAGTTCAAATCAACTTAAATCTAAATTAAAACCCAATAAATCCCAAATAAACTCAAATAAAGTCCAAGTCAAAGTAAATCCAAATCGATCAACCTGAGCCCAATAAAAGTCTAAAATCCGAAATTAAATACAAACCAAACCAGACTCAAATTGAATTAAACTTAAATCAAAAGTACTTTACAAAAAAATTCATATATTTATTGCTGATAGGGGTCCAACCCCAATTAATTGATAAAATATTTTTAAATATTTTATTACATTCATTGATGTTTTTCTACAAACTATATCTATTTATTTAATGCTAAATCGGAAGTATTTTCTACATTCAAATAATTTGAAAATTTTAGTATCTAATCAATACAATACTAATATTAAAATATGGTGTACAAGAAACCGAATATGTAAACAATGTTTTTTCGAAATTCCTTAAAACTTGATATTTTACAGCAACCTACATAGGTAGTTAAATCCACAACGACATGGAGTGGCCAGAAGAAGGAAAAATAGACATGTATTAATTACAAGTAACAAGCACACTAATGTTGTTTTACTCTAAATTTATGACTATATAATGAAAATGCAAAGTCAAAGTAGGGAGGAGGCGGGGGGGTGGTCATGACGCCAAGGACCTAGCTGACAAATTAAATTTATGAAGAAATCGTTAATAACAGGTTTTCTTAAGCGAAATTTGGAGGTTAAGCCTCCAGATTCAATTATGTTAATAACGGTTTTGTTTACTGTTATTAGTATTTTGAACATAACTTTGTCAAGCCATCTTAGATTATTTGAAAAGAATTATAATTTTCATGTTTTGAGATGTTTCAAAATATAGACGTATTATGATCGGAAAATTTGCAAAAAAACTACGGCTTCAATATTTTAGGGCAATTCTGGGTGTAATATACTATTTTCTCTACATGCAGATAAAAAAAATTAATTTTTTATTTTGTTTTACATAAATTTGTAAGTGAAAAAATCAACGTCAAGAAATTATCGGCATCAGTATATATTTGTAAGCTCTTATACTAATTAATCCAAACAAATTAAAGTCAAATGTATCGTAATCTTTTACAAGTACATAGTACAAATAATATATAAAAAATCCATTATTTTGACATTTGAGTTTAAGTTTAAGCTTGAAAATTAGAGGCATAATGGAGACATAAGTTTAAGTTCTTATGCTCATTAACAATGGACATCTAAATACATCTTGTATGATAACTTAATTGCAGATGAAGAGCTAACAAAGACTTCTCAAATGACCCAATTTTGTATATATACTTAAATCTCATTATGCTTTCTTCATCGGATACTAGTATCATGTCCCTGCATTGCAATGGGAGCATATTATAAAAGTACAAAAAAAAATCATACAAAATTACATATTTTCATATAAGTTAAGACTAAATGACAAATAATATTTCTTAAATGACATCCACACATAAATAATATTTCTTAAATGACATTTGTTTTTAATCTTTTTGACATATTTTTATAAAAAAAAATCATAACCAATAAGAAAGATGATACAATTTGCATGTGAAGAGTATGTGTGTTGAGTACATGTATAAATAAATTTAGACTTCTACACGTAAAACAATATAACAAAATATGTACAAAACCAGAATATTTGATCGGAGAGCTGATACTTCAATCTGAAATTTCATCTTTTAATGAAAGTCGTTGGCGGATCAGGACATCTACGTGCTTAGTATAAGAATGGAGATTCGCAGATAAAATTTATTTTCATATTTAATTTCTTAATTAATCTACTGGATGTTAATTACATTTTTTATACTTTAGTCAATTTAATTTTCACCTGAAATTTACCTGATAAGGTTTTATAAATACTTTAGTTAATTCGTTAATCATATTATTAGGCTTAGAGGCCTGCTAATGGCCCCAAATTGCCCCCAGACACTTGCACTAGCGGAAAGCCATCACACCTACAAATTCTAAATAAAATATTTAAAGAAGTTAAACATAACTCACACCTTTCTGATTATTTTTTACACGGTGCGCGAATTTTATTTAAATTTTGTAAAACCAAATACGTCGCAAAATAAGTGGACAAATCTTTAGTTTTTATGTTGTTCAAAATTAATCAGGAACCATGCATGAATGAGAGACTCTTATTAGAAAAAAAAACAATGAATGAATGAGAGAAAGTACACCAAAATAAAAAAAAAACCATTATAAATTTGGCTAGAATAACTGATTAAATTTGCGCTTTTAAACAAACTTTTTGGGTTGTTGAACAAGTTCGAGTGCAAGTTCCCTTTTCCCACTTACCTAACATTCAAAGAAATCCCATTGCTGTCTTTTTGGCACTTGCAAATGTTCCCTATTCAATAATAAAAGAGCGTAAATATGAAATCTACTATTTCATCAAGACCAAGAACCATATTTTTATTTTCAAGAGTGTTTTTATTTTGAATCAAGCATATGCACTTGTAGCTAAGTAGGACAATAATTAATTATAACTTTGATCAGCACCATAGGCTTTCTTTCTTTCTGCTTGTTTATTTTCAAAATCAACTTTGTTCTTCTCTTTGTGACTTAAGATGACTCGATCACTTTACAATCAGTCAAAGTCATGCGCGTTCCATTAATTTTGAGGTTTCTTAGTGTTTTTTTTATTTCTATGTTTGGTCTTATATATATCATACTCAACTAATTTGAATCAAGCACCGCTCCAAGGTGACACAAACCAATACCCGCTACACTATTTGCTACAGATTCTATTCGTCCTAAAAGCTACAAATTCAGTTTAAATTCAACAGGTGCATGCATACAGATAAATATTAATACATGAAGATTAATTAAATTAAAGAGGTAAATAATTTAAAATAATCACACATGTTTCTCTAAAAATGGTGTATTCACTAATTGATTATTGTTAAAGTAATTTTTGATTTTTAATAATTTTCAGTTATTAATTACTTTTAGTAGGTGATCAAACACACAGAGAGTAAAAATTTTACGTCAAAAACAATAATTACAGTTGTATATGAAATTGATGTTATAATAAAAAATTTACTTCAAAACAATAATTACAGTTGTCCATATGAAATTGATGTTATAATAAATTTTTGATGTGGAATTAGAGAGAGAAGAGATAAGTTTAATGTGATCTATCATAGAGAGTAGAACAAGGGTGTTCCTAAGTGCACCAAGTCTTTTTGTGAACTCAATTCTAAAACCTATCGGATTGGCTACAAACGACAAATTCAAACCATTGAAATCCTTCTACATTACGAGTGATGCATCTACATGTGCAAATTTTAAACTTTCAAATTAATTAGTATAAAGTCAAGTGGTAAAAATTAGAAGGTTTATAAATAATTTTAATGCATTCATTTTTTGGACGCCTTTCGACCACTTGACTCAATACAAAACTTATCTTAAATTTTAAATTTTTTGCACGTAGATGCATCACTCGTAAGGTAGAAAGATTTCAACGTTTTGAATTCATCGTTTGAAACCAATCAAATAGGTTTTAGAGTTGAGTTCACAAAAAGACTTGGTTCACTTAGGAACACCCTTGTTCTACTCTCTATCATATATCCAAAATGTTACCTGTTTCAATTATTTATATATAGGTTCAATTTCCGCCAATGAAACTAATTATGATTTATTATATAAGTGGAAAGAGTTAAAAAAAAATATTGGCAAATACTTTGTAGTTTTCTTTTTTAAAATAACATATGACATAAAAAACAAGTATCGAAGAATAATATTATATCATTTTAATGGATCATTTAATGAGATCAGAGAAAATCAATGAAAATATTAACAATAAAATAAACATATTAGAAAAAAGATAAATATTTGACAAAGTTACATGATTTTTTTCATTTAAATGTCTCTTCGATTCCGTCAATGCACCTAATTATATGTAGTTCATTATTATCTATGTGAAAAGATTAAAAAAGTATTAGTAATACTTATATATTTCTTTTTTAATTTAATTTAACAGAAAAAATTATCTAATAATAATATTTTTTTTATTTTAATATTTTTTTTAATGATAAATCAGATAAAATCTATTAAAACACACTGTAAAGAATAATGGTCTTTTGAAATATATTTTTCTATTTAGAAAAAAGAAATAACACTTATGTTTTTATTATTTGATTTGAACAATGGTTTCTAAGAGTTGTTATAAGGATAACAATACAAAATAATAAAAAAAAACAAAAATACAAAATACCAAACTGTGATTATCATTTATTTTTGAAAAACAAAACTATCAAAACTTTAGCAAGAGTAAGTGCTTAAATTTACGCTTTTTATAAACTTCTACTTGGTGGAGCATTTTCTACATGTTCCGTTCAATAAATTTTTCGGTTGTTGACCTGAGAAGATTAAGCTGCCACTAATATCCTATCATACAATTCCCTAACTTGACGACTGGGCTCAAAAGTCATGCATGCACGTTCTATTTTCCCTGCTTACCAAACATTCAAAGGCCAAAGAACTTATTGTTTGAGTTGGATTTAAATTGATGTTGCAAATTAATACTGTATGGTATCTGCATGGTCATAATCTCACAAATGCTGTATGGTAAGATATGCATTATGTTCATCATATTTGCATTGCACTGAAAAGAAAATGTACTAAATTCAAGTCAATGGCATTCAGTGGAATTAGTATAGTTAGAGAGTGATTGTCGCAATCGATTTGAAGTTGTGGAAACAATGGTAGTTGTCCAAATTTATGTTTGTCAATATCTTTGTCTGAATTGAATATTTTGGAGGTGTGTAGACGCATTATTTTGAAAGATGGGTTTTTTTTTTTAACAAATATTTAAATTCATCATTTTGTATAACCATAAAATAATAATTCATAATTCTGAAATATAACAATTAAAATGTAACTTAAAACTTTATTTTTAGTATTTTCCATGCAAATGAAAAATAATGAAATTAATTACAAATTTACCGTTCATCGAAGGACAAATTTTATAGCAGTCTATATTTAACATCATTTGATGAAACATGGAATGATATTCAAATTGCACGAGAGAGGGACACAAGAATCAATAACTTGATCAAACATGTGCATGCAGTCTGCAGAAACTCGCACATAGAACATGCATCGCATATCTATTTAATCATGTATAACGTATATAAGAAGTTAAAGAACTGTAGATCTGATAAAGATAATGTGAAGAAACAGACCAGAGTTGTGAGGACAGCATGAAATTGTGTTATTACTTATTAGTTAAACTATGTTTTGTTTCATGGAAAAATAAACTTAATTTTTATTAGATATTCGGAATTTTTAGGTGGATAAACACGGTGAAAGAGAGAAAGATGAAGGAGCCGTTGCCTTGTTGTCAATGTAATGGAAAATCAATCCATCATGTCCCTAAAATTCTTGCGGTGTGGAAAGAAATTCCAAAAAGGAGAGAGTAGTGCTCCTCCATATGTGGAAATCAAATGGTGGGGTTACCATATGGAACAAAGAATAATATGCCCACTCAAAATAGGAAAAGCCAATACACAATATGTCACGGGATAAGCGTTCTAGTTCTGATCACATTTAAAAACGAAAAAAATACACTACTTTCTTTCCAATTGCAATCAATTACAAATGACAAAATCTGATTGGAGAACCTTTTTCTAAAAAAAAATTGTTTTTAAAAAATAGAAGGATTACAATATTTTATGTATTTACCTAGAAGTGACTTTTGAACCGGGATCAATAACTCCCATTCAAAACATTATTATTATTTTTCAATATTTTAATTTTTCTTATAGCCGCAAAAAATCTGGCCTGAAAAATGTTGATCTAGGTTATTTGTCGCAATCTTTCTAATAAATTAAATTATATAGTATTTCATCTATTTTCAAAGAAATATATAAAATATTTCTAATATTTCTATACAAAAAATAAATATATTATAACATTTTATGTTTAAAAAAAAACTTAAAACTGGGAGATTAAATTCCGGTTTTGGAATTCCAAAACATAACCGGGAATTTAATTTCCGGTTCCGCAAACTGGAAACTTTTTTCCCAATTTTGAACTATCTAGAACTGGAAATTTATTTTGCAGAAAGTTTGTATGAAACCGGGAATTTAATCTCCAGTTTGGACAGATGTCGAAATCCAACATACTAAGGTGTAGACTTGTAAATTATTTATTAATTTTGGATATTAATAAAAATTTCGGTCCAATTATCATGTGTTTTTTATACTAAAGATGGCGACAAAATTTGGACTACTCTACATAAAATAACTACTCTACAAAATTATCATGTGTTTTTTATACCAGTAAGTTTTGAATACACTACTCTCCATAAAATAACTGACAGAATTTGGACTTTCAAAACAAATTATTGTCTTTGAAAATAACTAAGGTCCCACTTAGTGCATGTTAGTGCAAGTTCCCTTTTCCCTGCTTTACCAAATATTCAAAGAAATCCCATATTACTGAAAATAGTAAATATACTACTTCTTTAACAAAAAATTAAAACATTATATTTTGCAACGGGATTCTTCTTCCATGAGTGGTCTTTCTATTTATTATCAAGTGTCCCCACTTGTACCTAACGAGGTCAAGAATTAATAATAACATTGATCAAAGAAAGGGCCCGCTATCAGCATCATAGGCTTTCTTTCTTGCTGTTGTTTCCTGTCATATTCTAAGTCAACACTCTAAAATTCAAAGTCGTCCTATGGGAAACAAATACATAATTCTACTAGAGGTAAAGAACTTTGTTTTGTGCCTCATGACTTGACATGGCTCGATCACTTAACAATCAGTAAAAGTTATGCGCGTTCCACTAATTTTGCTCTTTCGTATTTTTTTTTTTAATTCTTATGTATGTTCTTATATATATCAAACTCAACAAATTTCAATCAAGCACCGCTCGGAGTTGTCTGGCTTGTTCTTTTTCTCTCCAGCAATGACACTTGCTGCACTTATTTCCATATTCCGGTTTTGGAATTCCAAAACCATAACCGGAAATTTCCATATTAAATGAAGAAGTGTACAGCTAAGGAGGAGAATAATTAATTGTAACTTTGAGGCTTTGAGCAAACAAATAATATCTCGTTCATAGCTAAGGGCCCGCTATCAGCAACATATATAGGCCTTCTTTTTGCTATTTGTTTCTTTCTTGGTCAATCTAAAAATTATAGTCAGTCTACTAATAAAAATTTAATAAATTTTTTAACAGACAAAATTATCTAATAATAATATGTTTTTTCATTTTAATAAATCTTGTAATAAGAAATCAGATGAAATCTATTTAAACACACTGTATACAATAATGGTATTTTGAAATATATTTTTTCTATTTAGAAAAAAGAAATCACACTTATTTTTTTGTGATTTGATTTGAACAATGGTTTCTCAGCGTTGTTATAAGGATAACAAAACAAAATAATAAAAGAAACAAAAATACAAATTTCCCAAACTGTGATTATCATTTATTTTTGAAAAACAACACTATCAAAACTTTAGCAAGAGTAAGCGCTTAAATTTGAGTTTTTAATAAACTTGTACTTGGTCGAGCATTTTCTACATGTTCCGTTCAATAAATTTTTCGGTTGTTGACCTGAGAAGATTAAGCTGCCACTAATATCCTATCATACAATTCCCTAACTTGACGACTGGGCTCAAAAGTCGTGCATGCACGTTCTATTTTCCCTGCTTACCAAACATTCAAAGGCCAAAGAACTTATTGTTTGAGTTGGATTTAAATTTATGTTGCAAATTAATACTGTATGGTATCTGCATGGTCATAATTGTTGGAATTAATTTTAATTAATTACAACATATATGGGCTTATATGTGATATAAATATATATTGAATATTAGACTGTCAAATATCTAATTAGACCCGTTATGAAGTGATCAAATTAAGTATTATTTATCGGGTTCAATATGTGTCATGAGAAGTGGGGCCTTTAATGTGTAGAATGCGTATTAATAACTTTATGATTTAGTGATGGTCTAAATTATATAAAGTTTATAAATAATACAATTATGCTATTGGTCCCTGGGGAACACAATTAAATACGGCAATGTTCGGTAAATAAGGAAATACCCAATAAGACAAGTTCTGAATTCAGACCCGCTAAGGATCCAATAAGATAATAGGCTACAAATCCAATAAGAAAAACAAGATTAATTAATTAATTAATTGATTAATTAATTAATTAAATAAATAAAGGAAAAGGCGCGTATTCAATACAGAGAAATTGATACACGGCTCTACCTTTAATTGTGGCCTATTAATTAAAAGGATCTGTTTCCTTTGAGATATACAGAAAAGATATACGGCTCTCTCTCTCTCTCTGATTTTAATTTCTATCTCTACCAAAAATCTGAGATTGATATTGAGTGGAAGAGAAGAGGATTTTCAGTACAGAACTTTCGATTCGGGTATCTCTCCTTGTGCAGAATAAAGTGTTGCCGCTGCCGCCTCTCTCGCTCTCTCCATCGGACTTGAGAGGGATTACTTGGAAATCTAAAGGCTTCCGGTGATCAACGGTGCTTGTGTCTCTCTGGAAGATCATGGCTATGGACCAAGGTAACTTAATATTTCAGATTAGAGTTCACTAGAGGATCATGGCAAATCTAGGGTTTATTAATTGCGGTATGGTTTTGCATAAAATAAATCCATCAATAATCTCACAAATACTCTACGGTATCTGCATGGATATTATTATTTAATAGTTTTACATTCGACATTTTCACTGATTTATATATGTAAGATCTTTGTAGTAATAAACTGGTATAAATCACTATGTATTTTATTGAGTGTGTGAGCGCTTGTCTATGAAATACTTTTTTTATCAACAAAGGCAGATAATGTATGGTAGGAACTCTTTGTATGATTATCAGTTAAATTTGGATTTTGGCTAAGTGTATAATATATTTAACATAATGTTGAAATAAAAACGTGAGGATTAAAATCTAGAATTCCTAATATTCAAATAAAATTACAGAAATATTTGCGGGATTGGTGTAAGATATAACCACTGTGCCAAAATAGATTCAACTGCGTATTGGAAATTGAGAGGAACTACTATTGAGATCAAATTTATATTCATCGAAGAGAGCTATCTGAAAAATTGGAATGAATTGTTAATCTTGAATTCTCATTTCTTTATATATATGTTCTGTCTATTAACTTACACATGTACAAATTTGAGGCTAATTATTCAAATGATGAGGCTAATTATCAAAATGGTCCAAACTAGCACTGCACTGACCTATTGTTAACCTTATGATCTTAAACAGATGATGCAATATTGTTATTCTTTTGGACAAACCTTTATTTTAAAAATAGATATTTCGTATACTTATCTATAAAAGTAGCAAAAGGTTTTAAAAAAATATAAAATTTACTTTACAAGTATATATTTTAATATGAAGAATATATTGAAGTGCGGGATGGACTGTTTGAAATTTAAATACAGAGACAAAAATGTAAGACATAATTGGAGCACGATAAAAATGACAAAATTAGCTCTTTTAAAACAATTTTGTTTGGGTTGTTGACCTGAGAAGACTAAGCTGCCACTATTTTCCTGTCCCACTTCCCTCAATTTTTCGACTCATCAAAAGTAATTAACTGCTTACCTAACATTCAAAGATCAAATTAAGACTTCAATTTATGCTAGTGCATGTTCCCTTTTCCCAGCTTACCTAACATTCAAAGAAATCCCATTGCTGTATTTTTTATCAAAGAAAAGGGCCCACTATCAGCATCATAGGCTTTCTTTCTTTCTGCTTGTTTATTTTCAAAATCAACTTTGTTCTTCTCTTTGTGACTTAAGATGACTCGATCACTTCACAATCAGTCAAAGTCATGCGCGTTCCATTAATTTTGAGGTTTCTTAGTGTTTTCTTTAATTTTGAGGTCTTATATATATCATACTCAACTAATTTTAATCAAGCACCGCTCCAAGGTGACACAAACCAATACCCGCTACACTATTTGCTACAGATTCTCTTCGTCGTAAAAGCTACAAATTCAGTTTAAATTCAAAAGATGCATGCGAACAGATATATATTAAATACATGAAGGTTAATTAAATTAAAGAGATAAATAATTTAAAATAATCACACATTTTTCTCTAAAAATGGAGTATTCACTAATTGATTATTGTTAAAGTAATTTTTTATTTTGTAATAATTCTCAGTTATTAATTACTTTTAGTAGGCGATCTAGCACACATATAGTAAAAAATTTACTTCAAAACAATAATTACAGTTGTCCATATGAAATTGATGTTATAATAAATTTTTGATGTGGACTTAGAGAGAGAAGAGATAAGTTCAATGTGATCTATCATAGAGAGTAGAACAAGGGTGTTCCTAGGTGCACCAAGTCTTTTTGTGAACTCCACTCTAAAACCTATCGAATTGGCTACAAACGACAAATTCAAACCATTGAAATCCTTCTACTTTACGGGTGATGCATCTACATGTAAAAATTTTAAACTTTCAAATTAATTTAGTATAAAGACACAAGTGGTGAAAATTAGAAGGTTTATAAATTAATTTTAATGCAATCATTTTTTGGACGCCTTTTGACCACTTGACTCTATAGAAAATTAATTTTAAATTTTAAATTTTCATGTAGATGCATCACTCGTAAGGTAGAAAGATTTCAACAGTTTGGATTCATCGTTTGAAACCAATCCAATAGGTTTTAGAGTTGAGTTCACAAAAAGACTTGGTGCACTTAGGAACACCCTTGTTCTACTCTCTATCATATATCCAAAATGTTACATGTATTAATTATTTATATATAGGTTCGGTTTCCGTGAATGAAACTAATTATGATTTATTATGTATGTGGAAAGAGTTAAAAAAAAATATTGGCAAATACTTTGTAGTTTTCTTTTTTAAATTAATATTTGACATAAAAAACAAGTGTCGAATAATAATATTATATCATTTTAATGGATCATTTAACGAGATCAGAGAAAATCAATGAAAATGTTAACAATAAAATAAACATATTAGAAAAAAGGTAAATATTTGACAAAGTTACATGATTTTTTTCATTTAAATGTCTCTTCGATTCCGTCAATGCACCTAATTATATGTAGTTCATTATTATCTATGTGAAAAGAGTAAAAAAGTATTGGTAATACTTTTGATAAATCAGATAAAATCTATTAAAACACACTGTAAAGAATAATGGTCTTTTGAAATATATTTTTCTATTTAGAAAAAAGAAATAACACTTATGTTTTTATTATTTGATTTGAACAATGGTTTCTAAGAGTTGTTATAAGGATAACAATACAAAATAATAAAAGAAACAAAAATATAAAATTCCAAACTGTGATTATCATTTATTTTTGAAAAACAACACTATCAAAACTTTTGCAAGAGTAAGTGCTTAAATTTGCGCTTTTTATAAACTTGTACTTGGTCGAGCATTTTCTACTGTTCCGTTCAATAAATTTTTCGGTTGTTGACCTGAGAAGATTAAGCTGCCACTAATATCCTATCATACAATTCCCTAACTTGACGACTGGGCTCAAAAGTCACGCATGCAGGTTCTATTTTCCCAAAGAACTTATTGTTAGAGTTGGATTTAAATTGATGTTGCAAATACTGTATGGTATCTGCATGGTTATAATCTCACAAATGCTGTATAGTAAGATATGCATTACGTTCATCATATTTGCATTGCACTGAAAAGAAAATGTACTAAATTCAAGTCAATTGCATTCAGTGAAATTAGTAGTTAGAGAGTGATTGTCGCAGTCGATTTGAAGTTGTGGAAAGAATGGTAGTTGTTCAAATTTATGTTTGTCAATATCTTTGTCTGAATTGAATATTTTGAAGGTGTGTAGACGCATAATTTTGAAATATAACAATTAAAATGTAACTTAAAACTTTATTTTTAGTATTACCCATGCAAATGAAAAATGATGAAATTGATTACAAACCGTTCATCGAAGAACAAATTTTATAGCAGTCTATATTTAATATAACATCATTTGATGAAACATGTAATTAATGATATTCAAATTGCACGAGAGATGGACACAAGAATCAATAACTTGATCAAACATGTGCATGTAGTCAGCGGAAACTCGAACATAGAACATGGATGGCATATCTATTTAATCATGTATAACGTATATAAGAAGTTAAAGAACTGTAGATCTGGTAAAGATAATGTGAAGAAACAGAATAGAGTTGTGAGGACTGCATGAAATCGTGTTATTACTTATTAGTTAAATTATGTTTTGTTACATGGAAAAATAAACTTAATTTTTATTAGATATTCGGACTTTTTAGGTTGATAAACACGGTGAAAGAGAGAAAGATGAAGGAGCCGTTGCCTTGTTGTCAATGTAATGGAAAATCCATCCATCATGTCCCTAAAATTCTTGCCGTGTGGAAAGAAATGCCAAAAAGGAGAGAGTAGTGCTCCTCCGTAAGTGGAAATCAAATGGTGGGGTTACCATATGGAACAAGAATAATATGCCCACTCAAAATAGGAAAAGCCAATACACAATATGTCACTGGATAAGCGTTCTAGTTCCGGTCACATTTAAAAACGAAAAAAATACACTAGTTTCTTTCCAATTGCAATCAATTACAAATGACAAAATCTGATTAGAGAACCTTTTTCTCAAAAAAATTTGTTTTTTTTAAATAGAAGGATTACAATATTTTATGTATTTACCTAGAAATGACTTTTGAACCGGCATCAATAACTCCCATTCAAAACATTATTATTATTTTTCAATATTTTAATTTTTCTTACAGCCACAAAAAATCTGGCCTGAGAAATGTTGATCTAGGTTATTTGTCGCAATCTTTCTAATAAATTAAATTATATAGTATTTCATCTATTTTTAAAGAAATATAGAAAATATTTCTAATATTTCTATACAAAAAATAAATATATTATAACATTTTATGTTTAAAAAAAAACTTAAAACCGGGAGATTAAAATTCCGGTTTTGGAATTCCAACATAACCGGGAATTTAATTTCCGGTTCCGCAAACCAGAAACTTTTTTCCCAATTTTGAACTGTCTAGAACTGAAAAAAAAATTTGCTGAAAGTTTGTATGAAACCGGAAATTTAATCTCCAGTTTGGACAGATGTCGAAATCCAACATACTAAGGTGTAGACTTATAAATTATTTATTAATTTTGGATATTAATAAAAATTTCGGTCCAATTATCATGTGTTTTTTATACTAAAGATGGCGACAAAAATGTATAAATTAGGACTTTTAAAATAACTGACAAAATTTGGACTACTCTACATAAAATAACTACTCTACAAAATTATCATGTGTTTTTTATACCAGTAAGTTTTGAATACACTCTCCATAAAATAACTGACAAAATTTGGACTTTCAAAACAAATTATTGTCTTTGAAAATAACTAAGGTCCCACTTCCCTGACTTTACGACTTGGACTCAAAAGTCATTCCCTGCTTACCTAACATCACCACTATTTTCTTAGTGCATGTTAGTGCAAGTTCCCTTTTCCCTGCTTTACCAAATATTCAAAGAAATCCCATATTACTGAAAATAGTAAATATACTACTTTAAGAAAAAATTAAAACATTATTTTGCAATGGGATTCTTCTTCCATGAGTGGTCTTTATATTTATTATCAAGTGTCCCCACTTGTACCTAACGAGGTCAAGAATTAATAATAACATTGATCAAAGAAAGGGCCCGCTATCAGCATCATAGGCTTTCTTTCTTGCTTGCTGTTGTTTCCTTTCACATTCTAAGTCATCACTCTAAAATTCAAACTCGTCCTATGGGAAACAAATACATAATTCTGCTAGAGGTAAAGAACTCTGTTTTGCGCCTCATGACTTGACATGGCTCCATCACTTCACAATCAGTAAAAGTTATGCGCGTTCCACTAATTTTGCTCTTTCGTAGTTTTTTTTTAAAAATTTTTATGTATGTTCTTATATATATATCATACTAAACAAATTTCAATCAAGCACCGCTCCGAGTTCTGATATTTTTATTAATAACCCCAAACAAAAGAAAAATATCAAATATAACTCCGATTTCAACTTATTTTTAAATCTAACCTAAACGCCCAGAAATGGGGCGGTCCAGGTTACCTACCAAACCACCCCATAGGGGGGCAATCAGCTGTGGACACTGAACCGCCCCCACAAAGGGGCGGTCCGTTTTTTTTTTTTTTTTTTTTTAAAGATTTAAGAGACAATATGAATGAAATTTAATAATAAAAATTCAAATTTTGTTTTTAATATTTGTTAGATTAATTCTTTTGATGTATAAACCGACATTTTTAAAAATACCCAAAGTTAATTAAAGATTAATAAAAATGCCCAAAACGGCCATTTAATGGCCAGTCCCGTGATTTTTTTTTTTTGATAGCATATTTATACTAAAATACGCTAATTACTGGAAATTATGTTAATTTATGCTGATTTACACTAGAATTATGCTAAAATACAGTAAATTACTTGAAATTATGTTAATTTATGCTGAAATTACAATAATTATGTAGAATTATGCTAAAATACGGTAAATTATGCTAAATTACGTATGAATAGGACCTATTTTGTGCCATCTTTCATAAATCATAAAAAATAGTAAAAAAAAAATTTAAAAAAAATAAAAATGGGTATTCTACAGGTTCATTATATAACTAATTTACTGAGCTACGTAGATTGGACAATAGAAATAAAAATCTAAATCGGAAACTTCAACTAAAGTTTTGACGCTCTTCCCTTTGTTTTTTGGCGATTATGAATTTGGAAATCTAGCAAAGCGAGTTCGGACGCATGCGTATTTTCGCAAGCTTTCCGAAAAGTGGTCATTTGCTGAAATCGGACACTCGAGCGCCGTTTTATGGCCGTTTGAAGTTTCGTCATCGTTTTTCGCCTTCTCATTGAAGATATCATCCCTATTCGTATGTAATTTAGCGTAGTTTACCGTATTCTAGCATAATTCTACATAATTATTGTAATTTACTGTAATTCAGCATAAATTAACATAATTAACATAATTTCAAGTAATTTAGCGTGTTTTAGTATAAATATGCTAATTATATATCAAAAATGTAATCTAGCAAATATTTAAAAAAATAATTCGATTTCTTAGTGTTATATTTTAGTATTTTAGCTATTTGTCTCTTAACAAAAATTAAAAAAATTAACATAATTTCAAGTAATTCTCAAGTAATTTAGTGTATTTTAATATAAATATGCTATCAAAAAAGTAATTTGATAAATATTTTAAAAAAAATCGATTTTTAGTGTTATATCTCAGCATTTTAGTTATTTAGTCAAGGGACCGGCCGGTTTGGGCATTTTTATTAACCTTTAATTAACTTTGGGTATTTTTAAAAATGTCGGTTTATACATCAAAAAAATTAATCTAACAAATAATAAAAAGAAAATTCGAATTTTTATTATTAAATTTCATTCATATTGTTTCTCAAATCTTAAAAAAAAAAAAAAAAAAAACGGACCGTTCCTTTGTGGGGCGGTTCAGTGTCCACAGCTGACCGCCCCCCTATGGGGCGGTTTGGTAGGCAACCTGGACCGCCCCATTTCTGGGCGTTTTGGTTAGATTTAAAAATAAGTTGAAATCGGGGTTATATTTGATATTTTTCTTTTGTTTGAGGTTATTAATAAAAATATCGGCTCCGAGTTGTCTGGTTTGTTCTTTTTCTCTCCAGCAATGACACTTGCTGCACTTATTTCCATATTCCGGTTTTGGAATTCCAAAACCATAACCGGGAATTTAATTTCCGGTTCCGCAAACCGGAAACTTTTTTCCCGATTTTGGACTGTCTAGAACTGGAAATTTTTTTTGCAGAAAGTTTGTATGAAACCGGGAATTTTTAATCTCCGGTTTCGACAGATTTCGAAATCCAACGTACCAAGATGTAGATTTGTAAATTATTTATTAATTTTGGATATTAATAAAAATTTCGGTCCAATAATCATGTGTTTTTTATACTAAAGATGACAACAAAAATGTATAAATTAGGCGTGGAAATAATTTTTTTCAATTCTCTTTTAATGATGGAGAAGGTTCGCAAGCTCCTCCTAATCTCAAAAATGTCATTTCTTTGTCATCAGGACAAAACTAAAAATAAATTAGTTGTAAGATAAAAATCATAAGGGTAAAAATATTACTTCACAAAGCTGTTATTAATATTTTATTTTATTTTGTGGACCAGTGCAAACCCCAATCCCTGACCCCACATTAAATTTTAAATAAATTTATACTGCAGAACAAAGATATAATATTATAGGTAAGCAAGAATTAAATGGATCAAAAACTGGCAAATTATTTTGACATCTGACCATGACATCTAGCAAATTATGCTTGGAGACCAAATTTTACATTTTTTAGAATATTTTTACTATTTATTAAGATGGTTTAAATATCGTTGTTTTCAATGGTGCTGAAAAATACTTCAAAACAGCGATTTTCAAACTTTGGAAAAAAATTCCAATAAATGTAAAATTTGGTCTCCAAGCACATTTTAATATAGATTGAATATTTAATGGTTTGGATCGACTGTTTTAACTTTGGAAATCGGAAAATGACTTGGTAACACCGGAGGGCAAGGAACAAACGTTTTGATATTAGCCACTCTCTCTCTCTCTCTCTCTCTCTCTCTCTCTCTATATATATATATATATATATAGGAAAATGTTAATATGCTATGCGTAGCATATAGGGCCTCGTGCTACGGCTCAATATTTGAGTTTTCAAAATCCTAACGGTCGATCCAAACCGTTCAACATGATCTCCATATGAATATGTACTTGCAAACCAAATTTTACATTTTTTAGAATTTTTTTACTATTTTTTTAGATAGGTAGAAAATCACTTGATCTGAAAATTCTGTACCATTCAGATAAAGTGATTTTCTACCTATCTAAAAAATAGTAAAAAGTTTAAAAAAATGTAAAATTTGGTTTGCAAGTACATATTCATATGGAGATCATGTTGAACGGTTCGGATCGACCGTTAGGATTTTGAAAACTCAAATATTGAGTTGTAGCACGGAGGCTCTCTATGCTACGCGTAGCACCGTAGCCAACTCCTATATATATGTATATATATATATATAGTGATGCTATGGTGCTTTGGGAAGTAAAGAGGGTGTTTTACTTCCCGCTCATATCTCTATTTCTAAAGTTCAAATAGTCAATCTGAACTCCTCAACATGATCTTTATATTAATATGTGCTTGGAGACCAAATTTTACATTTTTTGTGAATTTTTTACTATTTTTTTAGAATTTTTGAAAATCAGTGTTTTTGTGATTTTTTTATTGTTTTTTTATTTAATGAAAAACTGTGATTTTCAAAAATTGTAAAAAAATAGTAAAAAATTTCTAAAAAATGTAAAATTTGGTCTCCAAGCACATATCAATATGAAGAACATGTTTTCGAACTTTGAAAATGGAGATATGAGCTGGAAGTAAAACACCCTCTTTACTTCCCAAAGCATGATAGCTTATCCCTATATATATATATATATATGAGTGAGGCTATGGTGCTATGCATAGCATGGATGGCTAGTGTACTACGGCTCAATATGGTACTTTTTAAAATCCTAACGGTCGATCCGACCGTTCAATGTGATAACCATATGAATATGTACTTGCAAACTAAATTTTATATTTTTTCGAATTTTTTTACTATTTTTTCAGATAGGTAGAATTTTGATGGTCCAGAATTTTCAAAAAACACTGATTTTTCTACCTATCTAAAAAAATAGTAAAAAAATTCGAAAAAATATAAAATTTAGTTTGCAAGTACATATTCATATGGATATCACATTGCACTACTACAAAAAAGCTAATTCTACACTGCACATTGTACACGGTTTTTCTAATTTTATATAAAAACCGTGTGTCAAATATGAAATTGTGAAAGGGTTAAAAATATTGGGGAATTATACACGGACACTTAGTTATAAATCAGTGTATAATTGTTTGAGAGAGCTACACGGTTTATTAGGGAAAAAAAAGCCGCGTGGAAAGAAACCGTGTGGAAAAGATTGAGAGAGCTACACGGATATTATACAAAAAACCGTGTATGAATTGCTACACGGATATTTGATTAAATAACCGTGTACAAATATTAAGAGAGCTACACGGTTTTTAGTAACATGTCCGTGTACAAATATTAAGAGAGCTACACGGTTTTCTTATCAAATATCCGTGTATAAAGGGTTATGCTACACGGCTTTTTTAATAAATAACCGTGTTTAAATTGTGACAGAGCTACACGGATTGTTAAGTATAAATCCGTGTAGAAAAGCATGTAGGGTTTTATCCAATATAAAAGGGCCCTTCTCTTCCAGAGACTTCTAGCTCCAGCTGCGCCGTTTTGATCAAGTAATTAATACGCCCTCTGTCTGTGTTGAACTGAGATCTGATTTCCGCAAATTAAAGGCTAGCATAGCTGGAAGCTGTCATCTTTGAAGTTTTTATTTTCTCCTCTCTAAATTTCGAAGGTTAGTATATACATATTTTCCTTTTTCCTCTCTAATTTTCTGTTTAGTAATTATTATTGGTTATTTACTTAGGTGTGTAATATATGCATGCATGCTTGATTTAATTAGTAATTAGGTAATGTAAATATATAATTAGTGTATTGTTGTCCAATAACCGACCTATAAATGATTTTTAGGTCCATGCCCGTTCAAAATTAATCCAATAGGGATTAATTTTGGACAGTCCCCGTTTTGGGACTGCTCTTTGAATATTGTGTCTCATTTAGGATGTGAACACATATTAGTGGGTTTTAATTAGTATTTGAGGAAAGTTCGACGGTATTTTCCCTTATTGCTCCTACGAGTATGTGGTTCGTACGCATACTTGGGGAGTTAAGGGGAAATGCTGCCGAATTTTTCTCAAATACTAATTAAAACTTGCTAATATGTGTTCACATATGAGACATAATATTCAAAGAGTGGGTTAGGATTGTAAACCGGCCCTTTGTAAGCCCAAAATTTGGTACAATATATGTTGACCATGCTTGATTAATTGATCAAATCATTTTTATAATTTAATTTACAGATGGATCGAAGTTGGATGTATGAATTGCGACGTGACAGTGAAGAATATTTGGTTCGCGTTGATGAGTTTATAAAATTTGCTGAGATGTATAGAGTGAAGAAAATTTGCTTGATTAATTACCACCAGAGGTTAATTCTAACCTTAGCTTATGTATTGTTCATATTACCAAACACTCGTGTTACTATTATATGCTAAAGTACTTTAATTTTTATCCTCCCACAGCAAGCACTGGTGTCTGATAATCATTGTGCCTTACCTAAATACGAGCATAATTGTTGATTCTTGTAAGCCCGGAGGAAGTATCCCGGCTAACAAGTGCAAAGATATATTCCCTTATGTCAACAAGTAAGCAATAATAATTTAATTGGTTTGAATTTTTTACAATTATATCAAATTATAAAATTGCTATAAACATTCACTCAATTTTGTAAGGGCTTTTGCGAAATATGTTAAAGAGGGAGGATCGCATAACAAGAGCAAGAAAAACAAGTTGGGTTGGAAGTGGTTGCTGGTGAGCACACTATAAATTTATAATTTCATATATATTGTCGAAAAAAATATTATCATTCTAACATAGGCCGCTAAATGCAAATTTCAGGGCCCGCAACAGTTGGAGGGTTGGGAATGCGCTTACTACACGATGATTTTCATGTTTGACTTTGTCGAAAGAATACAATTCCAATTCCCAAACTCGGTATGTAATTCATATTAATTGTTCCTATATAATAGCAATTGATATTTGCGACTGTATTTCATCTACCTTTTCTTGTTACTAACTAATACCAAATTGTAATTGTAGAATTTGCCAAAGCAACCGCATTACACCAAGGAGCAGATCGACGATATCAGGTGTGTGTGGGTAAGGTGGTTTGTAACAGAATTTTGCAATGCTCAACATGGATTTCCATAATTTTGTATAATTTGGTGTATGTGAATATTGTATAATTTATTGCATATGAATTTCTGGCTAATCTGAAAAATATGAATTTCTTGCTAATCTGGAAAATATGGATTTATTGGTAATCTGGAAAATATGGATTTCTTGTTATATGAAATCTGGAAAATATGGAAAATATGGAAAATCTGGAATAGTTCTGTAACAAAACTGGCTAGCAAAACTGGAGGCTAGCCGAAAAACAAAAAATACAAAAAAAAAAAAAAAAATTGATCTTTATACACGGACATTTAACTAAAGTCCGTGTATAAAGAGGAGAGCTACACGGACATTTAGTTAAATGTCCGTGTATAAAGAGGAGAGCTACACGGACATTTTAATAAATGTCCGTGTAGAAAGGGTCAAGCTACACGGGTTTTTAGTTAAAAGTCCGTGTACGAAAAGAATCGTACACGGTTGTTTAGGTAATATTTGTGTAGCTCTGTATCATGGACAGCGACACATTCTGGGCTTTTTACACGGCTGTTTGTGTAGTTATCCGTGTAGAATCGTTGAAATTGTACACGGACAAATGTCCGTGTGTAGTTATTGACCTATTTATACACCCTCGATTTAAACACGGTAGGAAATCCGTGTAGCTCTTCCATTTTTGTCCGTGTATAATCTCTTTTTTTGTAGTAGTGTTGAACGGTCGGATCGACCGTTAGAATTTTAAAAAGTACCATATTGAGCCGTAGTACACTAGCCATTGGTGCTATGCATAGCACCATAGCCTCACTCTATATATATATAGGTGGGCTAATATCAAAACGTTTGTTCCGGAGCCGTGGTGCAACCAATTGGATTTTCAATTTTTCAATTTTTATATAGTTCAACCTCTCACATAAATTATCACACTTAATTGTGCTTGAAGCTTAGTGGTTAAGACTTCTACATTGTTATTGTATTGACTTTGGTTCAAGCCCCGACTATGCATTATGTATTTTAAATTTTAATAATGGCCCTGCATTAAACAGGCATGACATTTTTTTTTATCATGTGTAATGTATACAAGTGCAGAACATGCAATAACTCACAATTATAATATACCGTAGATATAGTACACATAATGTAAAAAAACAGACTATTCCTATGCGGATTGCTTCAAATCGTGTAATTAGTTAGATTATACTTTGTTACATAGAAAAAAATAAAGTTATTTTTTATCAGATATTCTGATTTGTTTGACAGATTAAGACGGTGAAAATGAGAAAGAGCAAGGAGTCACAGCCCTGGTGTCATTGTGAGAAAGGAGATAGTGCTGCTCCTAAACACAAATCAAATGGGTGGGTTTCCATATGGAATAAAAAATAAGATGGAATGAATAATATGCCTCCTCAAAATGAAAATAAGAATGTAGGCAATATTCAATACTTGACTGGGTATCTCTTCCGTGGAACTTACGGTCACATCTATTTTTCATCCAATTGCAATCACTCAACATCAGATAAAATGTTTCCTTATCTCTTCTTTATCACAATGTCATTACTACATACACTTTCAATTCTATTTCACAATAGAATGTGGACCCGTTACTTTATGTTCAACATAATCATTCTCCGATACAATTTTTTTTGTTTGGGTGTAATATCTTTTTTTTGGTGTAATCATTCTCCTATACTATATATTCAACATAAGCATGTTTCTTTTCTTTTCTTTATAGTTCTACTTCAAGAAAAAAATGCTAATAAAATTAAATTACTACTTGATCAAACACGCATGCAGATCAGTGGAAATTAACACACCCAAATTTACTATAACGATTCTCTCTTGACAAGATTCTTCAATACAGAGTTTGCAATTTCTCATTCAAATTTATTATTTAATATTTATAGGCATCATACTTATTTCATTGATAATCTTAAAATCTTTGAAAAAAGCTATGCAATCATCCGACTCACCATGTAGCAATAATTTCTTTGTTGTTCTTTCAAAGCAAGGGCCCGCTATCAACATCATAGGCCTTCTTTCTTGCTATTTTTTCAGCATGAGACAAAGATAGCATAAAGGAAAAGAAAAGTATTTGGTCATTAAGAAATATTTTATTTGACTGTTCCTTTCTAAGAAAATCCAAAAATCAGAGTCAGCCAACTGGTAAATTTGTTGGAGGTAAGGAAATCTCTACTTGCCTATGTGTTTTTATTTTAAATCTAACTTAATCAGTATTATGAGCTTTGTTAAAATATATAATACATGATTAGTGTGAATCTTATTCACATAATTTTGTTGTAACATGTTCAGTATATATAATATAGACAGAACAGACATTTTGGTTTATTTATCTTTCCTTTCCAGCTATTAAAATACACCAGTTTTATTGTATCCCGCTGATTAGTCTAAGTCACTCCTCAATTTTTGTACACATTTATTTTCATTCCAATTGCAATCACTCTATATCAGTGTTTTACTATTTTGGGATAAAGGTTTTAACAGAGTAGTTTTGACTTTATGCTGAACACATACTATATATTATGGAACCAAAACAGTTCTGCATATGGCTTGTACGCTGCATGAAGCCAAAACTGCTATGTTAAATCTTCCCACTGACCAAGTAGCAAAAAATTGTGTTGCTAATTCAAAGCAAGGCCCCGCTATCATCATCGTAGGCCTTCTTTCTTGCTACTTGTTCAGCATGAGACAAAGATAAAAAGGTAGTATTTGATTTGACTGTTCCTTTGTAAGTCGATCCAAAAATCAGAGTCAGTCAACTGATTAATTAAACGAAAGAAAAATGTATCTTTGGGTAATAAAAACAGAACTTCGCTATATTTGGTTTATTAGTTTTTTCAATCTAACAGAATTGGTTTTATAAATGAGCTTTGTTAAAATATATAATACATGATTATTGTGAAACTTATTCACATCATTTTCGTGTAAAATGGCAAGCATATATAAAATAGAATATCAGTCTTATAAGATATCCGTTATACCACTTACTAGTAGCAACTTTTACATGTACAGTTACCCTGTTAATTTTTCTGGGAAAAATGGTTCAGTGAAGGATATTGTGTGCAAAAATTCGGGGAATTTTACAAACTGCCTATTCTTAGAAAAAAATCAAACAAAATACCTCCTCACTAAATTTCTTGATAAAATATCCTTGTGGGCCCGCAAACTTCCCTTTCTTTCCTCTCCCACCCTCTCTTTCCATGTTACTCTCTCCCCTTCTCTCTCCATATTAATTACTCTATTTTGCTTTTTAATTTGAAAAACGTCAAATGAAGAAGGCTCCATTATATATTCAGTATAAAATTTATTCTGTAAAATATATTTAACATATTAATCCTTTTAACAATAGTTGTAATATATAGTACTAATTTATTCTGTAAAATATTTTGAATTAACATATGAATCTTTTTAATATAGACATTCTAAAGATAGTTTATTAAGTAAAAAATATTATAATGTGGCTTCCACAATTATAAAAATTTATCACATCACATACTAAAAACAATTAAGTGAGGTACTCATACTAAAAAGATATATACTGATCGTGTACTTTTTTTCTTAAAAAATCAAATAGTAATTAATAAACTCTAAACGATAAAAAAAATCTCACGTTAGGTTAATGTTTAGCATACTTCAGTTGTCAACATGTAGTGAACAGTAGATGAGATCTCAACTTGTGGCACCTGCATAATCATATAATTTTATTAGTAAAAAAACATATTTAAAACAAATGCAATGACAAAATGTACATTATCTCTAGTTTTGTGAAATTTCAGACCACTTGAAAAGAACAGTACTGGTATATTCAAAGTCATCCAATTGAAAAGTCATCCAATTCAAAGTCATCCAAGAAAAGGGGAAAATGCAAGGATAATAATTGTTTGCCGTGTAATTGACTGTATTGTTGACATATTTTTAAAATGCTGGTCTAAACCAACTTAATTTTATAAATAGTAAAATTTTCAGAAAAATCATGAAATTAATTTTACTAGGTTAATTAGGATATTTCTAGAAGTGTCAAGCATATTCACTTTACTAGGTTGGTTGGAAATTATCTAGAATTATTAATATTTAAATAGAGTATAGAGATATCTATAACAAGTATAAATAGATTATCTTGGTCTCCATTTTAAACCAAACAAAGAAATCAAAATAAAAAAATCTTGATTAACTTCTGATTAAGAAAAACCCTTGGATTAACTCTTCATTTTCAATTTACGCTGACCTCTTGAGACTCTTCGTGTTACAAAAGATAGTGATCAAACCGTATATTTATCCGTTATAAATTTTCAGATACGGATATGCATAGTTTCAGATATAGATATAGATCGGATATTAAATGGATACGGATACATATTGGATATCAAACAAATACGAATACATATACACATATAATTCGGATAATTAAAAATAAATTACCGATATTCATTCTGAGAAATATTTAACATTGAAATCCCGTGTGGAACAAAGCCATGAAAGAAGAATTAAAAGCTCTTAAAAAAATGAAACTTGGGTAATCGTTCAATTACCAAAGAATAAAAAACCCGTAGGATACAAATGGGTATACAAAACTAAATATAATAGCGATGGTACCGTGGAACGGTACAAGGCTCGCTTGGTTGCTAAAGGTTACACACAAATTTACGGTATAGATTATTATGAAACATTTGCAGCTGTTGCAAAAATGACGTAGTTTCTAGGACTGATGTGTTCCTGGAGAGTAGTGGGGCGTTGAGGTCAAGTAATCTCTGAAGTTGCAACTGTCAGAAAAATTCTGAAACGTGATGGTTACCGAGCGGTTTGTGACCAAATGAACATGCGTTTCGGAGGCTCATCTCCTTTTCCAGTGGGAAGTGTTGAAGAAGATGATATATATTACTTCGTTTTGTAATACCAGCAAGGCCCAAAGGCCTATAATAGGACGGTTTCATAATGCCAGTTCTTTGTTTTTACTTTGTCATTTTAACTACACGATACTTTCAAGCAGATACATTATTGGAAGCATCAAAATATGCATAAATGTACATAAATCTTAATTCTTTTCCATCAGTGCTTTTATTAAAACAATGCCAAATATAAAATAACCAAATGTAGCTATAGCGTCCAATATAAACATTCCAAATATTAACGCAAATTTCATTTTTTTTTTACACAAAATAACATTGAAGAATACCCGTCAAAGTGAATACCCAAATACTCATAGTGAGTTAGCGCTAATTAATTTAAACAGCCAGAATCAGACTGTGAATTTAATCCAAACTTGGGAGTATGCGAAGTATATGATAATATTGTGGAATGAGGCGGGGAACACATGTTAGGTTTTGGTGGCATTTCCAACTCGTCCGCACTTCTCTCCAGCATTTCGACTACTCTGTTCATCGAGGGCCGATTAGCTGGCGTCGTTTGAGTGCACCACAAACCAACCATGCCCATCTTCTTTGCAATTTCTTCAATTTCCATTGATAATACATCACAAGCTTGTAGTTGTATTGGACTGCCTTCAACAAGACAATCATAAAGCCAATGTGGAAAGTACACTTGGCTTGGGTTTTCAGCACTTGGTTTTGCATTCCTTCTTCCTCCTACCATCTCCAGCACCATCATTCCATAACTGTATACATCAGATTTTGTTGAAACCACTCCAAAGCTCCTTGAGAAGACTTCAGGAGCAATGTATCCAATGGTTCCCCTCATCTCAGCCATTGAAATAATGCTCTCTTTTTGCGGACACAATTTCGCCAAACCAAAATCTGCAATTTTTGGGTTCAAATATTCGTCTAACAAAATGTTCTGGGGCTTTATATCAAAATGCACAATACGTGCATTACAACCTTGGTGTAAATACTCTAAACCTCTTGCAATGCCAATTGCTATTTCATATAGTTTCTCCCAGCCAAGTACAGCTTTTGGATTTTCAGAGTATATATAATTATCGAGTGATCCATTTGGCATGAATTCATAAATTAGAGCATCCTTGGAGCCTTCAATGCAAAAGCCTAGTAGACTAACAACATTGACATGAGAAGTTCTGCTAATACTCAGGATCTCATTCAAAAGCTCCTCTCTATCACTTGAAGAATTGTGCAAAATTTTGACAGCAACCAAACGGCCATCATGCAGTCTTCCCCTGTATACGGTGCCAAAACCTCCTTTACCAAGTGTATCCTGAAAAGAGTTGGTAATTTTCTTTACCTCTGCATGTTTATATCGTTTTGGCGCAAATGATCCATATTTTTCTAAGAGCATTTCAATATTTCCTTGAGGCCTGTCTTTGCTCCATGAAATGCATTCAGCGGGATTTTCGCTACTTCGAAGCTTTAAATACAAAATAAGGCATGCTCCAAGGAATGCTAAAGATCCTACTGCATTGAAACCAAATACAGGTAATCAGTATGTGTACACATTACAAACTATAGTGGAAATATTTTTAATTATTTTTAGAAACTTATAGTTTAACCAAAAGAATTTAGGTTTCATATCCAAGAATATCGGTTCGAGAAAAAGGGGGAAGAAAATAAACAGGACAAAACAAATAGATTAGGGAAGAAATAGAAAATTAGCATGGTTCAACAGAGATTGAGAGATGATTAGGAAAAGAAGTAGCAAGAGAATGGATACTGACAAGCATTAGTGCCAGTTATTAATTCTGACAGAACAAATCAGGTAATTGAAAAGGCTTTAATTTTCTACTACGTAAATTCTGCCTTATTTTTCTTTGACATATTTTTGCTATAGTGGACTGTAAGATGAAGCTTAGTGACATAGAAGTAAATTTAACCTAATATTGCATAATTATAAAATAAAGTTTCATTCCAAGTTTTTGCCACCTTGTCTGGTGATATGAAAGAATGGTCAGAAAAAAAACATGTAATGAAATGGGATGAATAGGGAGGATGCAAGCTAAATAAAATATCTTACAAACTACTGAGGTGAAAATAGAGAATAATGAGCACTTTTAATTATGAAAAATTGAAGAGTAAAATTACTCTCAGATTTGCTGTATTGAGATCAATCATGATGAATAAAAACTATCCTCACCTATCAAAATTGTTACCCTTGTTGCTTGTTTTGTCTTTCCTGTATTGCATAAAATAAAATAGAGAGGTCAGTGAGAGTGATTAGTAATGGAATCTGAAAATTCCAGAGAGTACATCTGTGTCAAAGATGTGTTGCAAATTAACCAGAAGAGAATTCAACCATTTAAAAAGCAAATTAATAAGAGAGGAAGTAGAAAAGACTGTAGACTTGGCCAAAGTCTTTTCCTGTCTACATTGACTTTTCCAACAACATTGAAAAATTAAAATAAAAAAATAATTGTTCTGTCACATTACTTTCAGTTTGAAAGCTTTTCTTATAAAATTGACTTCACAGTTGACTAAAAGAAACAAGCTAATAAACCAGAGATAAGGGTTTAGAGTACACAGGGAAGAAGTTTTAAAAAAGAACTGTGAACAACTTTTTCGATTTTTTTTTGTTAGGGAGATTTGATTATGCTAATTGAGAAATATAATTAGATACCCAATAAGTAGGATGATCCGAGTTTGAGTGAATTGGAGTATTCTCGTGCTTTTCTGAAATAATCTAAATAGTGAATTCAACCATTTAAAAAGCAAATTCTTTTTTAGAAAGCTTGGTAGCAGCTACCAAGAAAAGCAAAGTCATTGTCAATATTTAATAAGAGAGGAAGTAGAAAAGACAGTAGACTTGGTCCAAGTCTTCTCCTGTCGATATCAGGAAACCACCACCACATTGAGAAATTAAAATAAAAAAAATTGTTCTGTCACATTACTTTCAGTTTGAAAGCTTTTCTTATAAAACTGACTTCATTGTTGACTAAAGAAACAAGCTAATGAACTAGAGATTTGATTAATTTAGAGAACTGTCAAAAACTTTTTCGAATTTTTTTTTTGTTAGGGAGATTTAATTCTGCTAATTGAGAAACATAATTAGATACCCAATAAGAAAGCCTACATAATATGCATGGATGATAGTTGCATGGACAGTTGTCTTGTGGCATGCAGCTGACAAGAGATGCAAGGAGAAAACCAAGTATAACAAATCCTTTGATAAATTACAAAATATGAAAGGAGAAGGAAGAAGGAAATACAGAGAATAAAACAGAAAGATCGGATTTCTCTGTCGAGTTTGACAAATTACAAAGAGATTAAAGAAAAACTACAAAAAAAAAATGAGATGAACTGTCCATAATTTACAAAGAGGTTAAAGAAAAATAACAGGATAAATTGATAAAATATACAAACTACTAACCTTTACCATCCTCAGGATCGAAAACCTCTGTCCAGTTTGCAAAGCAACCGGGTTGCGCGACAAGATCATATGAGTAACTAGCTGATAGCAGAGTAAGCTGTGAGCTGTCTTTTTCGAATGAGAAAATGGACTCAAAAGATGGGTCAAGGGAATTCTCAGGCCTCGAACAATTCTGCTTAGGCTTATCATCTTCACCAGTAGAAGGCGAGTAGCTAAGGTTGTAATCCTTTCTAAATATCTTGGGTAGTGATTGTATATGATCAGGAGGGTCACATCTCACAGAAGAAAGGCTACTATTCAATGAATCATACATCCCAAAGTACAAGTTAATAGGACTAGAAAAATTAAAATAAAGATTACGACAGCCAGATTTATTAAGAGAACTACTAAGATAAGGATCTTGAACCACAATAATATTGTCGTCATATGAAATGCTTTCCAATGGTAATGGTTTATTGGAAAGCCATAAGAGAAATGGCATATTATTGTAACATTCAATTGGGAAATAACCCTGACAATTAGGATCAATCGTAAAGTCTGATTGGAGATAGAAAGGAGGCTTAATTTCAATAGAAGGATTACATGGAAGTGTAGGTGTACATGAGTTGGAGAAGGAGGGAAGGAAGAAAATGAAAAAAAGACAAGCCAGTACTGAAGCGGCCATTAAAGATGGAACCAAGCGAGATATTAAGTTATAGATATTTCTAAATTTTGAGAAGATATGGATACAGAAGTGCTACTATTTCAACCTTATATCCCATAATATTTGGGGAATTTCACGTATACCCCTCAAAAACTTCAAAATTACGTATTTCTCCTCTAAACTTCGAAATTACGAAGTTTCACCTCTAAACTTTCAAAACTCGATCACAAATTTGCTCATTTTATTGTCTTTTATATTAAAACTCATTTTAAATTTATAAAATACCCATTATACTTTATTAATTAAAAGCATAAAAAATTTATATTCTATTTAGGAAAAATATCAGTCTTATAAGATATCCGTTATACCATTTACTAGTAGCAACTTTTACATGTACAGTTACCCTGTTAATTTTTCTGGGAAAAATGGTTCTGTGAAGGATATTGTTTGTGAAAATTCGTCTCCAAATAAAAAAGAAAGGGAAACAGGAATAGTGATACATTTTTTTTCTGAAAAAAGAAAAGAAAAATTATTCTATAACAAACTAAATGTGCGTTGCAGTTCTCCTTACTTTTGTTTATATTTTTTATTTCTCTGCCGTAATGGTCCGAAATGCATTTGTACCACACATTTTATAAATGGAGATTAATTTAGAGATAAGAAGAGGAAAATAAAAGTAAAATTTACGCAGAGAAAATCTTGTTTCTCCTTACTTTTATTTCTCCTTACTTTTGTTTATATTTTTTATTTCGTGTTGCAAAACAAAACACACCATCAATTAATCAAATATTTTCATGATTATCTCTCTTTACTAAATGCCAACAACCATTTCTTCATAAAGTCTTCAATGATATTGAATGAAACCATAGACAAACAAAGTAGGGTGATGGTAAGAGCACACTCCTTTTGAATTTCGTAATTTTGAGTCTTTTTTTTTATGTCCAAAGAAACCATAGATGCCGCCATTAAAGCTCGCATCCAGGAAGAGAAGATGTTGTAGGGGTATAAACGGATCTGATACATACAGATATGGCTACGGATAGCCTCAGATATAGATATAGATCAGATATTAAACGGTTACGGATACATATCGGATATCAGACAAATACAAATACGGATACAAATATAATTCGGATAATTAAAAATAAATTACCGATGTTCATTCTGAGAAATAAATAACATTTAAATATATTTTTTATTGATAATTTTGAACTTAGTTAATTACTGCCTCTGAGAAAAATTGACGTAAATAAAAATCATGATGCATATATATATCATGATACATTGCCTCCAGGAATCACGTTGTAAGGTAGATTGGTTTCAATAGATGTAGATGCATCTTCTTCGTTTTTTATCCCAAAGAAAGCAAAAAAATAAATATATAAACTAGGCCAGGACATACCTTTTTTCAAATTATTTTAGTGATGGAGAAAGCTCGCAAGCACCTCATCATACTTACAATGTCTATTTCTTTCTCAAACATTTTAGGATTAAGGGAAAAAAAATTACTTTCACCAACATTTATTTATTTTTCGTTTATTGGAACAGCGCAAGCCCAAATTCCTGACCCCACATTATATACTAAATAGCAAAGTTAGATTGCATATCAAAGATAAATCATTATAGCGTTAAAAAGAATAAAATAAAACAAACTGTCAAAGTCGTGCGCGTCCATTAATTTTGCGCTTTTTGACTTGAGACGACTCAACTTTTGATATGCAAACTCGACGTCAACGTGCCACTAATTTTATGCTTCTTTATTTCTTATGCTCAACACTTTGGTTTATTTATACACCGATATTGTACTTTTTTCAATCAAGCACCACTCCAAACACTTTTGGTGCATGATGCGCCTCTAAGGTGCGCACATGGTAGGTTCTGAATTTTTAAGATCAATAATAATGTTATAATTTTTAAATATTGAAGTGGTAACTAAAAAAATTCGGTGATTTCAAGCTAACAATAATTTTCCGGAGTTGTTATAAGAATGTTAAAGTATAAACAAATTTACGAAAAAAACAAAATACCAAACTTTGATTAACTTTTCCTTTTGACGAACAACACTTTGATTAAATTCGAGTTTTTTAAACAAACTAGTACTTGGTCCAGCTTGTTGCACGCACTCCGTTCAATTAATTTTTTGGTTCTTGATTAGTAATACATTTCTTATCAATCTGTCCTCAATTCTGTTGATTAGTAATTAATTATTGCATCGCAATTAATACATGAATTTAATTATTGGATTATGTTGGTTAGTCAAGCCTTTCCTTAATTTTGTCCTCATATATTTTCTATCCAATTGCAATCACGTTTAATCCATTTTCTTATATTTTCTTCTCTAACAAAATCATTACTACATTTCCTTTCATTTCTCTTTCACAATCTATTGGGGACACAATTACTTATTCTATATATTCAATTATTCTTCTACACACATTCTTGTTGGTTTATTATTTTTTCTGCCTATATGAATGTTTCTTTTGTTGATTGTAATTCACGCAGGTGAATTTTTTTTTAAGGTTAGTGATTTTTAAGTGCCAACTAACAATTTCATTGATAAAAAAAAGAACTTACAACAAGTCAAATGACTCTAATTCTAGATGCACGCTTTTATTTTCATAAAATCCTCCAAACTACTCTAAATAACTCCAATCTTCTAATCTCACTAATATACACTAATAATTACTCTATTAATGTTCCCTATGGATTTATACCTTGCTTTTCGAAAATAAAAAAAAGAGGAAAAAAAGAACAAGAAGTATATTATAATTTTAAAAGGAAGAACCAAAGTTGATATTTTTTTATATAAAAACTACTAGAAATGTAAAACGTCCTAATTTGGCCTTGAAATTTAATAGAGCCGTGCAGCTTCCAATAGACTAACCAAAGTTTTGAAATTGGTCATGAAACCAATTCCTGATCAATTATATTTTGGGGAAAACTATTAATTTTTTATTTTATTTTGTGGAACAGCGCAAGCCCCAATTCCAGACCATGTGAATCGCATATTTCGAGACAACAAGAGTAAGAGAATATATGCCATGAGAGATTAAACAGAGAGCTCTGTTTATTAATCTGAGAAAGTTCTGTGAACTGATTAGCAATTGGTTGTGTTCATTTAAGTAACCCAACAAAAGTTCATTCAAGTAACCCATCATCAGCATAACTGATTAACAATGTTTCATTAATTTTTCTCATTGTAACTTGAGAAAACACGCATCTCAATCAGTCATAGTCATGCCTGTTCCGTTTGCCCTGGCTTACAGGTTAATATTCGAGGACCAAAGACCTTATTTTCTCCTCTCTCCATCTGCTCTGTTTTTCCTGGTTTTTTTAGGGTAAGTAGGCAAAATGCCAACTTACGGATTTTCATTGATAAAAAGTTATTTACACGACCTAAATAGGTCCATTAATTAATATTTACAGAAACACGAAGTAAACAGAAAACTAAAGCCAATCTGCTCCCAAATTAGCTTTCTCAGCACCCGTTTCGCCACTGCTGTATTTCCTGCAGGGTAGATCCTGCTAGAGAGCCGATCGTTCTGGACTTATCGGCAAAGATCCTGTTGTTCCTTTCGCGCCAAATAGCCCACAGCGTTGCCCCCCAGGTAGTGTCCCAGTGTTTCCGTTGAGTTACGTCTAGCGCTTGCCCTCGCCTTATCCAGCAGTGGATGTGCGTGGGGTATGAGGGGGAGGTAGTGGGCTCCACCGCCCGCCAAAGAGCGGAAGAATATGGACATTTCCAAAAAAGGTGAATACTTGATTCCATGCAACTATCCCTGCATAGCACACAACCCGTAGTGGCATTGCATCCTCTTCTGATGAGAATCTCCCTTGTTAATAACTTGTTTTGCAGTAAAACTCAGATAAAGACGCTGACCTTCAGTGGTGCCTTGACTCTCCAAAGGCGGCTGTTGTACGGGCATGTCACTCCTCTGTGATGCATTGCTTTGTAAGCTGACGATGTGGAAAAAAATCCGGATGCTTCCCATTTCCATGATGCAGCCGTCTGGCCCGTAGGATTTCCTGTTGAGAGAGTAACGAATCCCACCAGTGGCGCCAACTCTCTCAAAAAGTAAGAGTGGTCAGCTTCCTGACCCAGGTGATTGGCATCCTCCAACTCATACAGTTGCCTTAGCGTTTTTGCCCAGTTGCTTTCGCTGCTGGTATGAAAGATCCAAACCCACTTCATCAGCAGGGCCTTGTTTTGCGTTCGAAGGTTGATAATGCCCAATCCCCCATTCACTTTCAATGCGCATGTTCTTTCCCAGTTTACGAGGCAATTTATAGGTTTGCAGGGGTCACGACCTTTCCATAAGAAGTTTCGCCTAATCCGGTCTATATGCTTGCACACCCATTTGGGCAAGGTTAATGCCTGCATGTAGTGCAGCGGCATTGCCGAGATGACCGATTTGATTAAAGTCAGTCTGCCACCGAATGATAGAAGTGAAGACTTCCAGCTCTCTATGCGCGCTTGAACCGCCGCAATTAGCGGCAAAAAATCCACTCGGCCCGGTTTCCTAACCGACAGGGGCAACCCCAGATATTTAATGGGCAGTGTTGTCGTTGGGCTTCCCAAGATTATCCCTACGGCTGTAGTGAGATGGTCTGGTATCGCAATAGGAACAAATGAGCTTTTCAAACGATTAATTCTTAAGCCCGTCAATTTCTCATACGTTTTAAGGATGTGGGTCAGTACTTTGAGAGTTGTCGAATGTGCCTCCGCTATTATTACGGTGTCATCCGCATATTGTATCGGTTGAGGAGCAAAGTGGATTGGAGGATGCATGAGGGTCTGGGAGTTTCTGATGAGCCAATTTAGCGAGTCTGCCACCAAAATAAATAGCAGAGGAGACAGCGGGTCCCCCTGACGCAGCCCTTTAGAGTGTCTAAAGTAGTCCGTGAAGGCACCGTTTGCCCGAACCGTGGAATATGATGATTTGAGAATCAACAAGGTTATTGTTATCCATTTTGGCAGGAAACCCCTCTCAATCAATAAATTAATGAGGAAACACCAATTTACCGAGTCGAAAGCCTTTTCAAAGTCTACCTTGTATAGGACTGATGGTATTTTCTTCTTACTACAGGATGACAAGAATTCTCTGGCGACTAGGAAGGATTCCATTATCGAGCGTCCCTTAACAAAAGCTGTCTGCTTTATTGATATGAAATCATGCAGTGCCGGTTGCAACCGGTTTGCCAAAACCTTTGTGATGATTTTTATGGATGTGTTGATGACGCTAATGGGTCTAAAGTCCCCTATTACCGATGCAAGTTCCTTCTTTGGGATTAGAGTGATAGCCGCTTTGTTGAGGCAACCCAGTGGAGAGTTCTCGGTGTGGAGGGTTTGAATAATCTTCATGAAGTCCGTTGCCATAATATCCCAGAATTGTTGGTAGAATTATATTGGGAACCCATCCGAACCACTCGCCTTGTTGCTCGGCATCTGAGAGATTGCCCGTTGGACCTCCTCCCTTGTAATCGGTTCATCTAGGTGCCTTAGTGCCTGAGATAAGTTTGGACCGACCCTTCCTGTTAGATCAAAAGGGACCATTGGACCCGCCTGGCTTCCAAGCAATTCATTGAAATGGTCAAACAGTTCGTGGTGCATGTCCTGAGGTAGAATGTCTGTACCATCGTCCCTCTTGAGGCCCCCAATTGAGTTTGTGTTTTTTCGTGCATTGGTAGAGGCATGGAAGAATTTTGTATTTTTATCCCTCAACTTTAGCAAGTGACACCCCGATCTCTGTCTCCATTTACACTCTATGATTTGAGCCATTGTAAAAATGTGTTCTCTTAATTTAATCGTCACTGCATATTCTCCTAAATTTAGAGCTCTAGATTCCTCCGCGTGGTCCAATTGGCGGAGGACCCATTTCGATCTTTGTAAGTACGTTTCCTTCTTTGCAAATGCCAGAAGTGCCCATTCCTTCAAGCTTCGAGCTACCGCCTTTAGCCTTACGTGAAAGTTCCTGATCGGAGATCGCCAATCAGAAACCGATTGCCAAGCTGCTGCAACAACTTCTTTAATGTCCCTGTGTCTCAGCCAAAAAGTCTCGAATTTGAATTGTCTTTTGCCTTGATTCTGGTGCGGCCTGACCGATAGCATGATCGGGACGTGATCCGATGCTGTCGCCGGTAAGTCCGATAGCTCGAGGGATGCTCCCATGGAATTCCAGTCACCTGATAGGAGGACCCTGTCCAATCTTGAAAAAGTTGGATTAGGTCTTCTATTGGACCAAGTGTATTGTCGTCCCCTCAAGGGAACATCAAAAAGGTTCATGTTAGAAATCATTATGTTAAATTCCAGAACGATATTTGTATTTCCAAGACCCCCAGTTGTATCCGTCACCATTCTAACCATATTAAAATCCCCAATTATCACCCACGGGTGGCTACTAAGAGATTTAATATTAGTTAACTCATTTAAAAACACTCTTTTGTCTCTGTCCATTTGCGGACCATAAACCCCTGTTATCATTATAGGAAAATTATTTCTCTTAATAATAACAGTGATGCAATAGGTGCCGGCTAAAGTAAACAAGGTTTGAAAATTCGCACTCCACGCGAGTAGAATCCCCCCTTTACTTCCGTCCGCATCTAGTGCAAAAAACTCCCTAATCCCCGCTGGGCATACTTGCCTAACTCGAATAATGGAGTTTTCACTCCACTTAGTTTCTTGAAAACACAAAATATCACACCGTGAATCTAACACTACATCCTTGACTACCGCACATTTCTAAGGGTCTCCCAAGCCACGCACATTCCAACACAATAATTTAAATTTGAAGTTAAGATTTAAATTTAAATTCATTCATTAAGACATGCATAGCTCTTACACAAAAACCACCAGAACAATGGTGCGCAGCTTATAAGCTTGAACATAAAAGTAACCAACATGATAAAAGTTAAAAAAAAACATAAAGATGACTAGAGCACTCAGTACCAATACCATAAAGATCGAACTCAAAACACACACCCACTGGTGATGAGCTATGCTAAACCGACCTCCTAGCCCAACCCCGAGACCTCCTCGGGTTCCTCCTCTTCGTCCGTGAATGTATCCTCCTCCGGATCGTATTCAAGAGATTTTAAGATTGATTCGTCCATGTCGTAACCAGTTGCCTTGAGAGCCTCTTCTATCTCGCGGTTCTCACCGACTTCATCTAAGGGGGAGAGTTGGTTAGATAGATGCGTACCACAGTATTTTTCAACCTCTTCTATGGTCATGTCGTCCAGTGGATTGGACAAGAGCTCTTCATCTTCCAGAGCCGCAAGGAGTTCGGCCTCCTTGGCCTTCCCACCAGATTTGTTCCCCCGGCGTCCCCTCTTGGAACTACCCGATCCCTTTTTCTTGTTCCCAGTTTGTTTTTTTGGAGTGTATAACTTAGTCTGAGATCGCTCCGAGATCCTCGTGCTTCGCCTCGGAGTCGGCGGGTCAGCCTTTGCAAGTTTGCTCGGGCGGCCTTCACTGGCCTCCGAACCTGTAGTTTGCACGGAGTTGGTCTGCCCAATACTGTCGCCTTCCAAGTCCTCGGTTTCATGGTCCGAGTCTGAGTCGGGGTTGCAGAGCGGTTGACCATCGGTGTCTACTGTGACCGACTGGGAGCCTGGAAGGTTTGTCTTCTCTTGGAACGAATTGATTTCCTTTTGGGTGTAGAGCCAGGGGTGAGAGAGAGGAGTCGGTGGAAGAGGAAGGTAAGGTGTGAGGCAACGAACGTGCGGCCCTTGGTTAGCTGCGAAGTTAGCTGCAATTTCCGGGTTAACATCTATTGGGAGGGCCACACCACCACAGAGTTCCTTTGGGTAAAGGGCCTTGACTATTGGGGACGTGTTTTGGATTGGATCGGTATGCTCCTGGGCCGTGGTAATTTTATGGGAATCGAGCTGGCCCGAAGAATTGAAAACGAGTTGGGCCTTGGCCTGGTCATTCTGGATTTCCAGAGAATTATGTGTTGGGGTTTTCCGTATGGCACTTAGAATAATATCAGCTCCTGTTTCAATGTTTGGGTTTGAAAACTGAATTGTTCTAGAACTCTCTCCCACCGTTAAAGTGGGTCCCCCACTTAAATGCACCTGTACTTCATTCGCCGAATGAGTCAGGTTGTTAGGAACAGCGTGCTGAGTTTGAAATTGTTCTCTCTGTACGACATCCGTACCCTCATTAATTGTGTTGTTACCTTCTGCCGGGAGATGGTCTCCATTTGGCTCATCAATGGATGTGTCCATTGAATTATTTGGTGCCGGCCGGCCGGTTTCTTCCAGCACCGCTTTGCCACGGCTTTGGTCGGTGGATTTCCTGAGGCGCTCTTCGAACATAGGGCTCTCCTCTAAAACTTTTAGAATTTTTGTCTTCTCAGAACCTTCCTTCATGGCCAGCCAGACGGAGTATAGTGTGTCGAAGTCCACAGATAAGTTGTCCGAAGATTGAACCATGATTTGCTGGCCCGAGGTTAGAGAAACGTGGCTGCCGCGTACCTTTTCAAAGAATTCCGGCGGTGGAGTAGGGTCTATAGGGATAGCCATCGGTATTGATTCAGATCATTGCATTTTGTGGGACAAGTTCTAGCTCTGGGACTGCCACAACCGCTCTCATTCGCTCAAGTGAAGTTCTCCCCGCCATGGGCGCGTGTGCTAGCACGATTCCAAAGGAACCGGCCGCTCGAAGGAGGTGCTCGACTGTCCACGAGCATGGCGACATATTTTGAAGCTCCACCCACACTTTGTATTTCATGAGTAGAGGTTTACTGTTGACTGCGGCATTCCATGGGAAAGGCACGTAACCCATGTCTCGTAGGTGACCGGCATGTGCAGCTAGGAAAGCCTCTCTGTCTATGCCGAGTGGGAGCAACAGAAGATATTGGCGGTTGTTGAGTTTGGAGAGTGGGAAAGGGAAAGGGGTCGCACAAGTAGCCATAAGAATGGATTGCAAGACGTGAATGTTGTGATGGTCCCTCAGCCTAGCGTCAATAACTATTGCGCGTTGCATTTCGCACATGTCCTGTTGCATCTGGTTCGTTTCTGGAACAAAAACCATGGCCAGCTTGGGACGGTTCTTTGGCATGTTGACCTCACCTATGTTCCCACGCGGCATGAGGGGGTCGAACGGAGGTGGATGAGTTGGTGGCACGAAGGTGCAAGCCCTCGCCTCGTGACCAGTTTGCCAACATCTTGCGCACACCCGCTCCAGTTTAGTGCACTCGTTCTGATCGTGCCCAGTTTCAAGGCAATTGTAGCATCTACCTCTCCATGCCGGGTCAGCCGGGTTCGGTGGAAGAGGGAGGGGGCGCGGTGATTTGGCGGGGGTGAACTGAGGGGCTTCTTGTGGTGGAGGGGTGGTGAAAGTCCAAGGATTTTCGTTAAGATAGCTCTTCCAAATGGGGTGTGGGAACCGATTGGGGTGTTGGATGAGGTGAATGTTGTTTGTGGGTGTGAGGGATTGAGCATACGTCCTCCCTTGGAGATGGCCGGCCGGGGTGGCCGGTGAAGCCATGTTTTTCCCTTGGGGGTTACTTTTCTTCTTGGTCATGGTTCTATGAGCTAGTGATTTTGTGTGGTTTGCAAACTGAGAGTGCAAGAGCTTGGCTAAATGGGACGTATCTATAGGTTTCTTGTTAGAACTCTTGTTGATCCTGATGTGATGGCAAGGAGAGGCCTGAGTGTATGATAGTAGAGAAGAGAAAGTCCCTTTTGTCTTGTACTGTTCGTTGTTTCTGCCATGGCGTAAGGTGAAAGGAATGTTTCTCTGTTGGTTGTACTTGGGACGAAAGGAGCCATACCTTTGACTTACAGACCCAGAAAGTTGTTTGAGCGTACCTGAGCGGCGGGCATGCGGGTTGGTGGTAGTGGGTGATCTCTGTTGCTGTTGTAAGCGTACTATTTTGGTCCATCCATCGTCGGAGGTGACAAGTTTGAATCTCCCACCTATCCTCCAAAATCGCCTCTTCTAGACCTAACCTTGGACCAGTTAGGGAGTCCCAATAAAAGAATGTTATTGTTTTTCCTGTTAAGTCAAGTCTTTCCTCTATTCAATTAATTATGCAATTTCTTAGGTTATTTTTTTATTTAATTTTAATCCTTATGCATAGTCTTATATAAAAGGATACTTAACATTTTCCAATCCAGCACAGCTCAAAATAAGGTCACTTGTTGCACTTCTTTCTCTCACTACTACAGAAATGGTCATTGTACACGGCACATTGTACACGGATTTGGCAATTTTATATAAAAACCGTGTAGAAGTTGTAATTTTTTGGATGCCTGAAATATCTGTAGGATCTCTACACGGATATTTATTAAAGAATCAGTGTAGAAAGACGTGAGAGAGCTACACGGACGTTTACTAGGAAATGTACACGGCTTATTGTTTAAATAACAGTGGAGAAAGCCTTGAGAGAGCTACACGGATATTTAATTAAAGAACCGTGAAGAAAGGTAAGAATTGTACACGGATGTTTGTTTAAATGACAGTGTAGATAACCAGTGAGAGCTACATGGATGTTTAATAAAGAGCCGTGTAGAAAGGTCGCAAATGTACACGGTTTTTTGTTTAATTAACAGAGTAGAAAGCATTGAGAGAGCTACACGGACATTTAATAAAGAGCTGTGTAGAAATGTTATTTTAGGTTTTTGGTTATATAAAAGGCATTCTCCCCAGCGCCGTTTTGATCAATTTATACTCTCCTTCTCACAGTTAACAATTGGGTTGAGATGTAGGTTTATCAATTATGTCGGATCGCAACTTATATCAATATGAGCTACTGTTTATGGAGCTCACAGATGAGCGGTCCGATATAATTGATAACCTACATCTCGAATTCTCATGCGATCGAAGTATTGAAAAAAAAATTATCTCTCTATTCTGATCAATTTTACTGGACGAAGAGTTGGGTGAAGAGTTGGGTGAAGGACCTTCAGAGCCGGATGAAGAGGTGAATGTGACCTTCAGAGCCGGATGAAGAGTCGAATGAAGAGTCAGAGATCATCCGACTCTTCATTCGACTCTTCATCCGGCTCTGACGGTCCTTCATCCACCTCTTCCCTTTTTTTTGATGGTCCTTCATCCAACTTTTTACTCAACTCTTTCTTTAGTAAAACATGTATCTTCATATTACCCTCTGTAAACCCTACTGGCACCAAAAGGAAAGAACCACCCTATTCTAGTCCTTAATGGAAATTTTTAGTTTACACCCTCCGTAAACATGTATCTCCATGTTACCCTCTGTAAACCCTACTGGCACTTTTCATACTATTTGTTTAGCAATTGATATTTTCATCTTGCTCTGTTTTGCTAACTGAAAACAAAGAAAATACTTGCTCGAAAAAATGGAGGCTAGCATAGGAAAAAAAAAGAATTATAAACGGCTGTTTATACCATTTTATTGTTAGCAAATTGATATTGTCATCTGTTTTGATTTCTGAAAACATAGAAAATACTGGCTAGCAAAAATGGAGGCTAGCCCAAAAAATTAAAAAAAGTTAGAAAAAGAAAAGAAAATTCTACACGGCTGTTTATATAAAAGTCCGTGTAGACAGAAAATTATACACGGCTATTTATATAAATGTCCGTGTAGAAAGGTTAATCTAAACGGCTACCTATATAAAAGTCCGTGTAGCTCTCTTAATGCTTTTTACACGGATTTATAGATTATTATCCGTGTAGAAAGGTTATTTTAGGGTTGGAACTATATAAAAGGCCTTCTTCCGGTGCCGTTTTGATCAATTAATACTCTCTCTCTCTCTCTGTATTGAATTGGTCTGATTTCTGCGCACAAGGAATGAGGCCGGATCTGAGATCTTGGAAGTTAATTCGCATTTCTCCTCTCTATTGCCAAGGTTAGTCATACATATATATATTTCTCTTTTCTTTATCTAATTTTCTGTTACTGATTAATATTGCTTAATTATTTCGGTCAATTATTATTTAATGCATGCGTGCTTGATTTGTTAAGATAATGTAACTAATTAGTGTATTGTGGTCCAATAACCGACCTACTGATGCTTTTAGGTCCATGCCCGTTCAAAATTAATCCAATAGGGATTAATTTTGGATAGTCCCCCGTTTGGGACTGCTCTTTGAATATTGTGTCTCATTTAGGATGTGAACAGTACATATTAGCGGGATTTAATTAGTATTTGAGAAAAGTTCGACAGTATTTCTCCTTATTGCTCCTACGAGTATGTAGTTTTTACGCATACTTGGGGAGTTAAGGAGAAATGCTGCCGAATTTTTCTCAAATACTAATTAAATCCCGCTAATATGTACTGTTCACATATGAGGCATAATATTCAAAGAGTGGGTTAGGATTGTAAACCGGCCCTTTATAAGCCAAGAATTTGGAACAATATATATGCTGACCACCATATATGTTTAATTGGAATTTTTTTTTACTTTAATTTACAGATGGATCGAAGTTGGATGTACGAATTGCGACGTGATAGTGCAGAATATTTGGCTCGCGTTGATGAGTTCATAAAATTTGCTGAGAGTTATAGAGTGGACACAAAAGATAACGACATCTTGTGTCCTTGTAGAGATTGTAAAAATTTTAAAGATTTGGAGATTCGGAAGAAATTAGAGCTCATTTGATTTGTCGGGGATTTAAGAAAAGATATACATGTTGGTTTTGCATGGTGAGAAAATTGAGGAATGTAGTGAAACCAATAGAAATTATGTTTTGGACGAGAATGATGATAATGTAGAAACTGTTGATAATTTTGAATTTGAATGCAACGATGATTTTGAGAATGTCGAAAATTTCGATAATGCTGGGCTTGATTGCAACGAGGATGATGAGGTGGAGATGAATATTGATGAAAATGCAGAATACGATTTTACTGAGAATCTAGAGGACATGTTACGTGATGTGGAAGATGAAATTAGTGATAAAAATTATAAAAAATTTCAGTATCTGTCTAATGAATCTAAAAAGCCGTTATATCCTGGGTGTACCAAATTTACAAAACTGTCAGCTGTGTTGAAATTATTGAACTTAAAAGCAGACAACGGTTGGAGCGATAAGAGTTTCACGTCCTTATTAAAGCTTTTACGAGAGATGCTCCCAGATAACAACGAGTTACCCTGTACAATATATCAGGCGAAGAAGTTGATCTGTCCAATGGGTTTGAAGATTGAAAAAATACATGCATGTCCGAATGACTGTGTATTGTACCGTGGAGAGTACGAGGCCATGCATGTTTGTCCTAAATGCGGTGTTTCACGGTATAAACGTAAGGACCAGGACACTGACGATTGTGATGAAGGAAAAAAGGCAAGGCCTCCGGCTAAGGTAGTGTGGTATTTCCCGATAATACCGAGATTCAGACGGTTATTTGCAAATCCCAAAGATGCGAAATTGTTGCGTTGGCATGAAGAAGAGCGCAAAAGAGATGGTAAACTAAGACACCCGGCTGATTCAATTCAATGGAGAAACATTGATAGATATTTCAAAGGATTTGGTGGCGAATCACGAAACCTTAAGTTAGGGGTGAGCACAGACAGAATGAGTCCGTTTGGAAGCATGAGCAGTCAGCACAGCACTTGGCCAGTTCTTATATGCATCTACAATCTTCCTCCTTGGTTGTGCATGAAACGCAGGTATATAATAATGTCATTACTAATCCAAGGACCCAGACAACCCGGAAATGACATAGATGTGTATCTCGCACCATTAATTGAGGACCTCCAGAAATTGTGGCGTGATGGCGTCCCGGTCTGGGATGCGTATGGCAAAGAGCAATTTAATTTGCGGGCCATGGTATTCTGCACCATAAATGATTTCCCCGCGTACGGGAATTTATCGGGTTACACTTGTAAATGAGCAAAAGCATGCCCTATCTGTGAAGATGACACGCAGGTGCTGAGGTTGAAAAATTGTAAAAAGAATGTTTTTATGGGACACCGTAGGTTTCTTCCTGTTAATCACCCATACCGTAAGAAGAAGAAGGTATTCAACGGGAAAATTGAGCTTGGAGTGGCACGTCGTCCGTTAGATGGGAAGAATGTCTTCATGCGGGTTAAAAACCTTGCTGTTGTTTTTGGAAAATGTGCCAAACCACCACCGAAAAATATTTGGAAAAAGAAGTCCATATTTTGGGAGCTACCATACTGGGAATATTTAGAAGTGAGACATTGCCTAGATGTCATGCATGTTGAAAAAAATGTCTGTGACAGTTTGATTGGTTTATTATTGAACATTAAGGGAAAGACTAAAGATGGTATTAAAGTTCGGAAAGACATGGTAGAAATGGGAATACGACCCGAGCTTGCACCGCAGGAGAAAGGGAAGCGCACATACCTACCCCCAGCACTGTGCACAATGTCGAAGAAAGAGAAAACAAGCTTTTGTGAATGTCTTCATAGTATTAAAGTCCCATCAGGGTATTCCTCGAATATTAAGAAGCTGGTGTCGATGAAGGACCTGAAATTGCTTGGTATGAAATTCCACGACTGTCATGTTTTACTGACACATATGATTCCTGTTGCAATTCGGGAAATTTTACCAAAGCACGTTCGGGAAACCATTACGAAGTTCTGTACTTTCTTCAATGCAATCAATTCCAAAGTGATAGACCCTCTAAAATTGGACTCTTTGCAAAAGGAGGTCGTCGTTACTCTTTGCCAACTTGAGATGTATTTTCCGCCATCTTTTTTCGATGTTATGGTTCACCTTGCTGTTCATCTTGTGAGAGAAATTCAGATCTGTGGTCCCGTGTTCTTGCGGTATATGTATCCATTCAAGAGATACATGGGCATCTTGAAAAAGTACGTAAGGAACCGACATCGACCCGAAGGTAGCATTATAGAAGGATATTCCACAGAAGAGGTGATTGATTTTTGCACCAACTACATGGCTGGTGTGGATCCTATTGGCGTTCCGAAATCTCGATATGAGGGAAGGCTCCAAGGAGTCGAGACAATTGGGTTGAGAGCAGTAGTTGCTGATATAAATGATCTACAGAAGGCACATTTTATTGTACTACAGCACATGACAGATGTTGCTCCCTACATAGATGAGCACATGACAATCCTTCGACAACAGAACTACACGAGAAGTCAGAAGTGGCTTACTAATGAGCATAATCGTTCTTTTATAGGATGGCTAAAAGAAAGAGTGAAGTCACACCCCGTACCTGAAATTGTTAGACTGCTGGGCGAAGGACCCCAAATTGTTGTCAAAACATTCCAAGGATACGAAATTAACGGTTGTACTTTTTACACTAAACGGCAAAGTGAGAAGAGCACAATGCAAAATAGTGGGGTGACGTTGGTGGCGACGTCTCAAGAATTCAGTAGATTCGGAGATGGCCGGGCTGTAATAGCATCAAGGTCATATAATGGCATCATTGAAGAAATTTGGGAGCTCGTTTACAATCCTCGCCTGAGCATTCCCTTGTTTCGGTGTCAATGGGTCGAAGACCGGGGTGTTAAAGTTGATAACGACGGGTTCACACTCGTTGATTTTAACAAAGTTGGATATGTTGATGATCCGTTTATACTCACCAAGCAAGCCACCCAAGTCTTTTATGTCACTGACCCGAGTAATGATAGGTGGAGCGTCGTTCTATCCGGAAAAAGAAGGATTGTCGGGGTAAAAAATGTCGTCGATGAAGAAGAGTATGACCAGTTCGACGAAATACCTCCATTTTGTGCCGACATGCAACCTGAGGTAGCAACAATTGAAGAAAACGACGGAGCAAACTACATGCGATCCGACCACAATGAAGGATTATGGGCCGAGGGTACTGTTGAAAAGGAGAAAAAAAAGAGAAAAAGGAAAAAAAAGCCGGTGTGTAATATTTATTTTTTGTTTAAAATTTAAACTTGTAATATTTATTTTTTAGAAACAACTTTGTAATAATAAAACATTTCTAGTTCAAATATTATTATTAGATATTAAATATTAGTACAAATATTAAATATTAAAAATAAAATATTTGTAGTTCAAATATCAAATATTAGATTTCTCTAGTTTAAATATTAGTTCATTTTTTTAATAATAATAAAAAATTTCTAGTTCAAATATTAGTATTAGTTTTTAAAATATTAGTGAATTCTTAAATAATGAAAATAAAAAATAAAATATTAGTATTAGATTTTAAATATTAGTACAAATATTAAATATTAAGAATAAAATATTTGTAGTTCAAATATCAAATATTAGATTTCTCTAGTTCAAATATTAGTTCATTTTTTATAATAATGGTACAAAATTTATAGTTCAAATATTAGTATTAGTTTTCAAAATATTAGTTAAAATATTAAATAATAAAAATAAAATATAAAATATTATTATTAGTTTTTAATTATTAGTACAAATATTAAATGTCTATAGTTCAAATATTAATAATAATAAAAAAACCGGGTATTAGTTAATTTATTATTAGTTTAAATAATATAAAAAATAAAAAGAAACATAATTTAATATGTTTGAACTTTTTGTACACGGACTTTTAGTTAATAGTCCGTGTAGAAATACTCATTGTACACGGATGTTACTATAAAACCGTGTATAAAGGTGCAGAGAGCTACACGGACTTTTAGTTAATAGTCCGTGTAGAAAGGGGAATTGTACACGGTCTGTAATAATTTGTCCGTGTAGAAAGGGGAATTGTACACGGTCGTTAACTTAATGATCCGTGTAGAAAGAGATACAAATACAATTCAAAAGCCCTTCTCTTCTAAATTTTCATAAGTCGCGCGCCGTTTGAGATCCAAAAGCTCCAAAATCTCTCCGGCCACTGCCGCCACTCCGGTCCACTCCGCCATTGTCGGTCCTCTGCCACCTTTCCGGTCCATCCTCTCCTCTCTGGGTAAAATACTCTTCATTTATCTGATTTTGGCCGAGTTCGGGTTGTTGATTTTCCCGACTCGTTGGAATTAATTGCATTTGGGGGGTTCTCTTAATCCGGCCAGTAAAGAGCACTAGAGTTGGAGCTAGGGTATTCCGGTTGGTTTAGATCAATTTAACCAAATTTTTTTTTGAAGAAAGAGGGGTTTAACAAAGTTGTATTTTTTATATTTTATTTTTTCTGTTTTAATAAAAATCGAAATCAGTTTTTCAGTTTTAATTAAAATTAGTTTTTCTGTTTTATCATATCTGCTGTATTTTTTCTGTTTTATTTTTTTCTGTTTTAATTTACAAACTGATTTTACCAAGTTCAAAACACATTTTACTGATTTTACCATTTTCAAAACTGATTTTAACACTTTAAAAACATATATGAAAACATTGCTTCTTTGATGCTCAATCTATCTAAATTATGGTGGATGTATGCAAAACCTATTAACTAAATTGGTTAGGTCTAATTGATTATAGATGGTATGTATGTATTCCTAGATATCTTTGAAGATCTAATTGATCAGAGATAATATAATGTTATGTAAGCTTATCACCTAGGTCATTGGTCTATAAAAATATTTTGAGACATTGATCTTGTAAAAGTACTCCAGACGGCCAAAATGACCTCTGTTGGTAAATTGATCAGTGCAGATCAATGCGGGGGCCAAAACAAATTTATGACTTGACCAACAGATAGAGGACTCCAAAACACACAAAATAGACACAAATTTCATATTTTTCTGATTATATTTCAATTTTATATGATTTTTCAAAGTTCAGCTTTTTAATTCATATTTTCTGCTATTTAAAGGTGCAGAATTTTCATTTTCAGAGGCTGAACTTTGGAAATTTATATAAAATCGAAAAAAAATCAGAAAAATATGAAATTAATGTCCATGTTGTGTGTTTTGAAGTCTTCCATTTAAGTGTGGTGTTCATTTTGCATTTTATTTATCTGTTTTCTCACCATTTTACACATAGGTCCATTACTTTCTTTTAATATTTCTTTGTATGGCAGAACCATGTCGGTTGAGGGTGAGCACGTAGATGTGATGGTAGAGGAGGATCAGCAAGCTACTACCTCATCAGAAAAAAGGAAAAGAGGTCCGACAATGTGCACAAGCACGTCCGAGAAGAAGCAGTTGGAAATCCGGTTCACGGCAGACGGGCGTGCGCAAGGTCCAAATTGAATGGCGTACTCAAATTGGTGTTGCAATTTGGTGAAGCGAAAGGCAAGTATCCTTGTAGAGAGATGTAATCAGTTTGATAAAGAGGAGAAGAACGACTGGTGGAACATGGTGAAGGTAAAGTACCTAACAACTCTTTACTTTATTTTCATTGTTGTACATGAACTTAAATACAGTGAATTTGGTGTCAATCAGGCTCAGTGGAACATCGAGAGCGATACCCCAAAGGCTAAGACTTTGAGGATAATGAATGAAGGTTGGAAGCAATTCAAGAGCACGTTGAAGACGGATTTCATGGAGAAAGGGAGAAATCCGGTAGGGTACTATTCTTGGCTAACACAAGAGGTGTGGGAGGAGTTTCAAGCTTTGAAGTCCACGGAAGAGTTCAAGGTATATAACTTTAGCCAAATTAGTTTTTGTTTTTTATCGATCTGTACTTATCTTTCTAAAACTAATTGATTTTCTTACACTTGTGAAGAAAAAAGTGATGAAGGCCGGAGGATCGTTGCCATGAACAAGTATCCGCATCATTTAGGGTCAGGTGGGTACGAGGGTAAGTCGACAGAATGGAGGACAATACTGGAGCAAAACAAAGATTCTGACTCACCCGTGGTTAGGATCCAAAATCCTAGGGGCCAAGATTGGTTCATGGGTAGATCCGAGTTAACCGCTGACGGGAGGATAGTACTCCCAGAGCAATTGCAACTCATGGCTCAGAGAATGGTAAGAGTCCTTTGTTATAACTTTGTGTCATTCAAACGAAATTATAACTCCGAATGTACATTACTTGGTCTTTTGCTATAACTAATTTTTCTATTAACAGTTGGAGGTGGAGCAGGAGGTCAATTCGGGTGCCCGGACAGTCGAAAGACAAAATGATTCCTTGGCCGCAGCGCTCGAGAATCCAGAACACACGGGTCGGGTAAGGGGTGTAGGGGCCTACAGGGGCTGGAAGGAGGTGTTCCGAGTTGAGGGACAAAAACCTCGAAGAAAATCTCGTGCCAAAGTAAATAAAGACGAGATAGTTGCGCAGGTACGCGCGGAGGTCAGCCAAGAGTACGACGCAAAGCTGGCTGAGATGGAATCAAGGTTGTTGAACCGGTTTTCATCTCTTGCGCAGCAATCCGAGCAACCACCTCCTATTTCGCCGGGAGTTCGGCGAAGTAGCCAAGCATCCGGGACTTGGGCCTTAGACGATTTGGAAAATCTAAAGGTAATCACTACTTTTTTATAGTCTAAAGGTAATTAATACCTGTTTGTAACCTTGTTAGACAATATCGCACCATTAAAAAGTAACAACTTTTTGATAATTGCAGGACCCCAGAGCATGCGACCTCGTCCTGTGGCAGGGTAGTGTTCCTCTGATCGTTGCTCAGGGCATTATACTTCCAGGAGCCCCAAGTGTACACCATGCTCAGCTAAGGCCCGACCATGCATGCGTGCAAGTTGATTTAGTCGTGGAGGGATGGGGGCGCGTACCTCTTCCTGCTTCTACCGGCAAAATGTTTGTTCTTGATGATGCCCGGAGGACATTTGTCCAATGGTCCAAGAGTCAGATTATTTTGCATCAGGTAATCTCTAAATAATATATTTCTTTTGTTACATTCAAATCATTTTTTTTCAAATACTTGAAGAAGGTTAGTTAATTTTGATGCAGACACGAGGAGATGATGTCACCGGTACACAGGAGATGATGCCACCGGTACGGACTGTTGTGGCTTGCGACGTCGGGGCTGACGCGCCAGGATCACCAGACCGTCCTATGGTCACCGATGAAGAATACAGCCGTTTGCCTGAGGATTTGCGCCTTCTCCACGACCGCTTGATGTCTGCACCCGAAGGCATGAAGGATATCATCATCCCTATCCCACTGGGATGTTTCTACACGAAGGCAGGGTTCTCATGATGTCGTTCAAAGACTTCAAGGACTTTCTCCACCACTCGTCATCCAATAAATGGCTCGATGTGTCATTCATCACCATTTTCCTCATGTTAGTGACCAAAAATTATTTTCATTATTGTATACAACTCAAATATATATTCTAATGTAAAATGATGAGTTTTCAGGAAGCTAATCCGAAACTGTAATGAGATGGTACAAAAGAAGAGCTTGTGCATATTTCTGGACCCCGAGAGAGTGAGTGCCACGTCCTTGAGATGTTATTCGGATATGGCTATCGAGTACATGTGTTCAGCGATGCATCGTGCTATGGAGGAGGAGAAGAAATTCATTATCGTGCCATACCACCAGAGGTTAATTCTAACCTTAGCTTATGTATTGTTTATATTAGCAAACACTAGTGTCACTATTATATGTTAAAGTACTATAATTTTTATCCTCCCACAGCAAACACTGGTGTTTGATTATCATTGTGTCTTACCTAAATACGAGCATAATCGTTGATTCTTGTAAGCCCAAAGGAAAGATCCCAGCTGACAAGTGCAAAGATATCTTCTCTTATGTCAATATGTAAGCAATAATAATTCAATTGTTTTGAATTTTTTTCAATTATATCAAATTATAAAATTGCTAATTACATTCACTCAATTTTGTAAGGGCTTTTGCGAAATATGTTAAAGAGGGAGGATTGCATAGCAAACGCCAGAAAACCAAGTTGAGTTGGAAGTGGTTGCTGGTGAGCACACTATAATTTTATAATTTCATATGTTGTCCAAAAAATTAGTGTCATTCTAACATAGATCGCTAAATGCAAATTTCAGGGCCCGCAACAGTTGGAGGGTTGGGAATGTGCTTATTACATGATGATTTTCATGTTTGACTTTGTCGAAAGAATACAATTCCAATTTCCAAATTCGGTATGTAATTCATATTAATTGTTCCTATATAATAGCAATTGATATTTGCAACTATCTTACATCTACCTTTTCTTGTTACTAACTAATACCAAATTGTAATTGTAGAATGTGACAAAGCAACCGCATTACACCAAGGAGCAGATCGACGATGTCAGGTGTATGTGGGCAAGGTGGTTTCGAACGGAATTTTGTAATGCTCAATATGGATTTCCATAATTTTGTATAATTTAGTGTATATGGATTTCCATAATTTTGTATAATTTAGTGTATATGAATATTGTATATATTGCATATGGATTTCTGGCTAATCTGAAAAATATGAAGTTGTTGCTAATCTGGAAATTATGGATTTCTTGTTATATGAATTTTGTATAATTCTGTAGCAAAACTGGAGGCTAGCCCAAAAACAAAAAATACAAAAAAGTAAATTCTACATGGACATTTAACTAAAGTCCGTGTAGAAAAAAAGAGAGCTACACGGACATTTAGTTAAATATCCGTGTAGAAATAGGAGAGCTACACGGTTTTTTAGTTACAAGTCCGTGTATAAAAAGAATCGTATACGGTTGTTTTGGGAAATCCGTGTAGCTCGGTAACATGGAGAGCGACACATTCTGGTCTTTGTACACGGCTGTTTGTAAAGTTATCCGTGTAGAATCGTTATAATTGCACACGGGCAAATGTCTGTGTGTAGTTATTGAACTAATCGTACACCCTCGATTTAAACACGGTAGGAAATCCGTGTAGCTCCTCCATTTTTGTCCGTGTATAATCTCTTTTTTTGTAGGAGGGCCCTCAAGCTAGGAATGTATATATCGTACAATCCTAGCTTGCTTGTAATTTTCTCAAATGGACTCGGATCCAAGCCTTTAATGAAGATATCCGCGAGTTGATCTTCACTTTTTACGTATGGTGTTTCAATTACTTTTGCTTGAACATTTTCTCTAATAAAGTGGCAATCCACTTCTATGTGTTTTGTTCGTTCATGAAACACGGGATTTGAAGCTATGTGTCGTGCTGAATTATTGTCGCAATACATTTTCTTCGGTTCTTGAGTTTTAAATCCCATGTCTAATAGGAGTTGCTTGATCCATGTTAGTTCACTTGCGGTTGATGCCATGGCACGATATTCGGCTTCGGCGCTTGATCGTGCTACAACATTTTGTTTCTTGCTTTTCCATGTAACTAGATTTCCGCCTACAAATGTGCAAAAATCGGTTGTCGATTTTCTATCGAAGCTTCCGGCCCAATCTGCATCGGAATAACCACATATATCATTAGAATTATTATTTTTCATCCAAATACCCTTACCGGGATTATTTTTTAAAAACCTCAAAATTCTATTTACTGCTTCTAAATGTGGTGTTCTTGGTGAATGCATGAACTTACTAATTTGGCTTACGGAAAATGAAATATCCGGACGAGTAACCGTTAGATAGATCAATTTTCCAATAAGTCTTTGAAATTGATTTATGTCTTTTAAAGGTTCACCATCTTCACTATTTAACTTGCATTTGTTGTCAATTGGGGTAGAGGCTGGTTTACATCCTAACTTGTCGGTTTCTTTTAATAAATCAAGTGTATATTTTCTTTGGGAAATAAAAAGTCATTTATCCGAAGAGGCTATCTCTATTCCTAAAAAATATTTAAGATATCATAAATCTTTTATGTCAAATTTTTCTTTTAGTTGTTTCTTAATTTTTTGAATTTGCTCTAAATTATTTCCGGTAATAATGATGTCATCTACATATACTAAAATGAGAGTTGTATTGATACCATCACATTTAGTAAATAAATAATGATCGGCATTACTAATTTTAAAATTACAAGAAATTAAATAAGAGCTAAGTTTGCCATACCATGCCCGTGGAGATTGCTTCAAGTCATAAATTGATTTATTAAGCCTACAAGCCAAGTTAGAGTTGGTTTCCAATTTCTGACTGGGTGGTAGTGTCATATACACCTCTTCTTCAAGTGTTCCTTGAAGAAAGACATTTTTGACATCCATTTGGTAGAGATCCCAACCATTGTTTACGGCAATAGAAAGTAAAATTCTTACGGTATTCATTTTTGCCACCGGTGCAAAGGTTTCATTATAGTCCTGCCATAGGTTTGGGTAAATCCTTTAGCTACAAGTCTTGCTTTATACCTTTCTATGGTACCATCACTATTATATTTGGTTTTATATATCCATTTACAACCAACCGTTTTTTTATTTTTTGGAAGGAGAACAATTTTCCAAGTTTCATTTTGTTCTAAGGCTTTTAGTTCTTCATTCATAGCCTTACACCAAATTGGACTCTTAATTGCTTCTTGGTAATTTTTTGGTTCCAATTCTTTTTCAATGTTAGTGAGAAACGTGTGGTATTTGGTTGAAATATTATCATATGAAACAAAATTTTCTATTGGATATTGTACTGAGTAGGTCACATAATCTCTATGTCTAGTTGAAGGTTGTCGTTCTCTAGATGATCTTCTAACCGTTGAATTTTCTAATATTTCATTTTCATTTGTGTCATTACTAATCTCATTTTCTTGATTATTATTCTCAACTTGATGATGATTTTTAGGAATAAAATTTAAATCATCTAAGGCAATACTATATTATCATTTTGATTATTTGTGTATATTGGAGGAATTGCTTCTTTTTCATTGAAATATGGTTGATTTTCAAAAAATATAACATTTCTAGAAAGATACAATTTTTTATTAATTGGATCATAACATTTATAACTCTTTTTGTAAGATGAGTATCCTAAAAAAATAGTTTTTTGTGATACAAAATCAAGTTTGACATTTCTTTTGATATGTACGAAACTTGTACAACCAAATACTCTCATATGGTCATAATTAATTTTTTGTTGGTAAAGAATTTCTAACGGACTTTTGTTTTCTAAGATAACACTAGGTAATCTATTAATTAAATGAGTGGCACAAAGTACAGCATCCGACAAATAAATTTTAGGAACATTATTTTGGAATAATAAAGATCGTGTCATTTCTAATAAGTGTCTATTTTTTCTTTCCGATACTCTATTTTGTTCGGGAGTATTTATACAAGTTGTTTGGTATATAATACATTTTTCTTTAAAGAGACTTGAAATTTTTTTATTTATAAATTCGGTTCCATTATCCGATCTAAAGATTTTTAATTTTGTATTAAATTGTGTTTCTATGAGACATAAAAATTCATAAAAACAATCAAACACTTCATCTTTAGATTTAAGTAAATATAACCAAGTTGCTTTTGAAAAATCATCAATAAATAAAACAAAATATTTGAATCCATTATATGAATCAATTGGGGCCGGTCCCCATACATCGGAATGTACTAAATCAAAAATAGCTTTACTTTTACTAGTAGAAAGAGAAAAATGAAGCTTTGTTTGTTTTGCTAACTTGCAAATTTCACAATTAGTACAATTCAAAATTTTAAAATCTAAGATACTCTTTAAAATCTTGTCTGAAGGATGCCCAAGTCTTTTATGCCAAAGGTCAGAGTTAACGACTTTTGCGGAAGCACAAAAATTTATTTTGGAGTTCAAAAGATAGTGTCCATTTTTAAGAAATCCTTCACTGATCTTGATGCCGGTTTTTCGGTCCTGAAATACAACATTTTTACAAGAAAATATTGCATTACAATTTAATTCTTGTGTTAATTTATTTATTGAAAGTAAGTTTACGGGAAAGGTCTCTAAATACAAAACATTTTTAATTTGTTTGTTACACAAGTTAATTTCTCCTATACCGTTTATTTTTGCCTTCATACCGTTTGCAGCCAATACATATTTATTACCATTGGTCGGGTTGAGGTTTGACAATAGTTGTTTGTTACCAAACATATGGTCTGTTGCACCACTATCTATAATTATTTAATTGAAAAATAAATCTTTTGAGTTAGAGGCAATACCACAAGCACTTGGAGCATTTTGGTTGCTTATCAGCGCAGAAAGCTGCTGTAAAGCTTGTTGCATTTGATCTCTAGTGTTTGACCCGCCAGAAAGTGACCCATTTCCGAAATTATACTCTGACCCGCCAGAACATGACCCGTTTCCGCCATACTCACTATTGGGTCCGCCAAAATGCTTAATGGGTCCGCCAATCTCTCTACTGGGTCTGAAATAGCCACTGTTGGGTCCGAAATTACTCTTAATGGGTCCGAAATTGTTGTAATCAGATCCATTAGCTGAAAAACTACTCCCAATAGCAGTTTGGATAGGATTATTGGGTCCAAATCCATTTCCAGACGGACCCACTAACCCGTTAAACCCTTTCTCTTCGTTTGAAACAGCATAGCTTCTGTTTTTTTCACAGTTTTTCTCCCAATTTCGATTCTGGTCATTATTTTTGAATTTTTTTGGTTTGAGATGGGGATAAAGGTGCCAACACCTATCCTGAGTGTGATCATCTTTTTTACAGTGGTTACATCTCACATTTTTTGATTGATTTGGGTGATTTTGTAAGCTAGGGTTTTGATTAAAATTGAGATTTTTCATGGCTAAGCCATGGGTCTCGTGTCCCTCATGGCTTACAATTTGTTGACCATTCATGGTAAGTCTTCTACTTTCCTCTTGTTGGATTAAACTTTTAATTTGAGAGTAAGAGGGAAGAGGTATTGTGGTCATGATTTGAGATCTTACGGTTTCATAGCTCGGGTTTAGACCCGCGAGGTACTGAAAAATATCATCCTCTTCAGCTCGTTTTTGGAGTGTGGCCAGATCTGTTGTTATTGGCCGATATGATCGAAGCTCATTTTGTTTTTTCTCAAGAGCACTAAGGTACTCCGTATGGCTTCTCGACCCTTGTTTTTCTTGTTGAATTTCCTGCATGAGTTGATAAATATGTGAGAAATTATTTTGTTGACCATACATAGATTTTACCGCTTCCCATAAATCATATGTTGTTTCGGCCATCATGAAGAGGTCGGATACGGTCGGCTCCATGGAGTTTAGTAGTGAGGTAATGATTCTATCGTTTATTGTTCTCCATTGTTTTGTTAACGTCATTTCGTCAGGAGTTAGCTTGTTTGCGTCTGCAATTTCTGGTTTTTTCTTTTCACCAGTGATGTATTCTAACATCTCTCGACCACTCAGGGCCCTGGATGCTGCCCTTGCCCATGATACGTAATTTTTGCCATTGAGCAAGGTGCTTGTTAGTTTGGAGAACTTCATTGCTTCTTCTTGAGCCATTTCTCCTTTGCTGAAATTTGTTGCGTTTTTTGTGGTTTTTCGGTCACAGAGTCTTTTGATCTGATACCATGTTAATTTTTGTAAGAGAGAAGAAGATGTAAGAAAACAAATATTATTGCAATCTTATTTTCAGATTTTACATACATATCTATTTATAAAGAAAAATCTAGCCGTTGTATATTAATTACAACCACTAACTCCTAGTATATTAATTAAACTAGCCATTATTTACAAATTCAAATTAATAGCCTTCATTTTTAACATTATCTAACAACTCAATGTTGTCAGGTCAACTGCCATAATTCAAGAAGCAAAGCTTTTTGCAATATCTGTCTCTTGCAAATACAAATTTCACTGGTCCATTACCAGATTCAATTGGAAATCTCCAACACTTATCGGAATTGGTTCTTTACAACTGTAACTTCCATTACGTGTAGCGAGCAAGATTCAAGTCGGTCGGCGCAGGAAGCATCATCTAAGAGCAAAGGAGCAAAATCCCAGGCAAGGTGAAAACTTTCCTCAAATGCACTCTTCATAATGCCCAAATAAAACAGAATATGTGTCCTCCCAGGTACCTACCTCAGATAAAATTACAAACAGACGGCCTAGATCAATCTAGCTGGACGGAACTGTGGTAATTTGCTTGAGTCAATCACGCCAAAGAAGAATTAGTTGCGGCGGAGCCGCAACAGACGCACCTAGTTTCTATTAAAACAAAATAGAGTGTAGAGTGTAAATTTTATCATTTCATCATTTTCTACAAAAAAATTGTGTGCATTTGACGAGTTGTGCTCATTTAAATATTTTAAGATATTTTAATGCACCAAATAGAAGTGCATTAAGTAAATTGGGTGGAGTTTTTGTTCAAAGGGCTTTGGACAAAATCTCATCCAAAGTCAGTTGTAAACCGTTCGATCTGTGTTAAAACTTACATGGATGGTTTAGATTTACGGAGCCATTCAGAGTTATTAAGTTTAAATATGTTGGCACCAATCTCAAAGAAAATCAAACGGTAAGACCCGGCTTTGAATGAAATTATGTCCAAAGCCCTTTGGACAAAATCCAATTCCATATTAAGATGAAGTAAAATTAAAACATTCCTAAATTAATGCACAAAATTTTTCAATTTTTTCTTACATTCTATTTCACTTTTTATTGCAATGCATAAAAATAATTAAGTATTTTACATCCACTAACATCACAACTTTAAACCAGTAATATTAATATTTAAAATAATTAATATTGTACTTTATTATTATTAAAGGCAACTTTATAGAATAAATTAAAATGATTGTATACACTTTCCTCCTCTCCACTTCTTGTGGAGCTACAGTGAACTCAACACATTTTGATAAATGAACGTACGTATATTTTCGTTGCTTTATATACTACTACATAATTTTTATTTGTACACGGTTTAAAAAAAAACTGAGTTGGTACACGGTTTTGCAACTGTGGCTACAAACAATGTGTATGAAGGTGTCGGTAAATTGTACACACAGTTGTATAGAACCGTGTAAATTTCTGTTGGATAATACCGATAGCTAGCAACATGATAGAAGAGCAGTTACAAACTGCTAGAAGAGGGACCACCCTCTTTTAACGATTAGAAGAGAGTAATTTCTTCTAACGATTATGTACTTAGTATCCAAAATAAAAAATTAGTGATGTTGAGGTCCTTGAGGATAGTCGCGGAAGCATTCAAGTAGTAATTTGGTCGAACACCTTGCGAACATACACCAATATCCTATCAAATAGAGAAATATAAATGACACACAAGAAGCCAACAACAACAAGCAGTCAATCACAGAAATAAAAGAGAGACAAGATTTTACGTGGACACCTGATATTTTTTATAAGACAAAGAGAAAAGAGATTAAGAAAACAAATTGTATTTGCAATCTTAATTTTTTGTTTATTACAAGGCACTATTTCCTATTATATTAAATAAACTAGTTGTTATAATTTGAATACTATTTTATATTTCAACACTCCCCTCAAGTTAAGAATGTATATATCGTACAATCCTAGCTTGCTTGTAATTTTCACAAATGGACTCAGATCCAAGCCTTTGGTGAAGACATCGACGAGTTGATATTCACTTTTTATGTATGGTATTTCAATTTTCTTTGCTTGAACATTTTCTCTAATAAAGTGGCAATCAACTTCTATATGTTTTGTTTGCTAATGAAACACGAGATTTGATGTTATGTGTCGTACCGAATTGTTACTCGCAATATACTTTCATCGATTCTTGAGTTTAAATTCCATGTATGATAGGAGCTGCTTGATCCATGTTAGTTCGCATGCGGTTGATGCCATGGCACGATATTCAGTTTTGGCGCTTGATCATGCTACAACATTTTGTTTCTTGCTTTTTCATGTGACTAAATTTTTGCCTACAAATGTGCAAAAACCGATTGTCGATTTTCCATCGAAGCTTCCGACCTAATCTGCATTGCATCGGAATAGCTACATATATCATTAAAGTTCTTGCTTTTCATCCAAATTCCCTTACCGGTATTTCTTTTTAGATATCTCAGAATTTTATTTACAGCTTCTAAATAAGGTGTTCTCGGTGAGTGCATGAACTTACTAATTTGGCTTACAAAAAAAGTAATATCCGGACGAGTGATCGTTAGATAAATCAATTTTCTACAAGTCTTTGAAATTAATTTATGTCTTTTAAAGTTTCACCATCTTCACTATTTAATTTGCACTTGTTATCAATTAGAGTAGAGGCTGGTTTGCATCCTAATTTACCTATTTATTTTAATAAATCAAGTGTATATTTTCTTTGGGAAATAAATAGTCATTTTTCTAAAGAAGCTACTTCTATTCCTAAAAAATATTTAAGATATCCTAAATCTTTTATATGAAATGTTTCTTTTAGTTATTTCTTTATTTTTTGGATGTGCTCTAAATTATTTTCGGTAATTATGATGTCATCTACATACACTAGAATGTGAATTGTATTAGTTCCATCACAATTGGTAAATAAAGAGTGATCGGCATTACTAATTTAAAATTTCAAAAAATAAAATAAGAGCTAAGTTTGCCATACCATATCCGTGGAGATTGCTTTAATCCATAGATTGATTTATTTAGCCTACAAACCAAGTTAGAATCGGTTTACAATTTATGACCGGGTGGTAGTTTCATATACACCTATTCATCAAGTGTACCTTGAAGAAAGATATTTTTAACATCCATTTGATAAATGTTCCAACCATTGTTTACCGCAATAGAAAATAAAATTCTTACGGTATTCATTTTTGCCACCGGTGCAAAGGTTTCATTATAGTCTATGCCATAGATTTGGATAAATCATTTGGCTACGAGTCTAGGTTTATATATTTCTAAGGTACCATCACTATTATATTTGGTTTATATACTCATTTACAACCAACGGTTTTTTTATTTTTTGGTAGTGGAACAATCTTCCAAGTTTCATTTTGTTCTGAGGCTTTTAGTTCCTCATTCATAGCCTTGCACCAAATTGGATTCTCAATTGCTTCTTGGTAATTTTTTGGTTATGATTCTTTTTCAATATTAGTGAGAAATTTATAGTATTCGGTTGAAATATTGTCATATGAAACAAAATTTTCTATTAGGTATTGTACCATATAGGTCACATAATCTCTAAGTCTAGGTGAGGGTTGTGGAACTCTAGATGACTTTCTAACCGTTGTGTCATCTTCAATTTCACTTTCTCTATTGTCATTATTAGTTTCAATAGTTTCATCTTCATGATTATTAATTTCAACTTGATGTTCATTTATAGGAACAAAATTCAAATCATCTAAGTAATGCATTACTATACTGTTATTTTGATTATTTGTATATGTTTGATGAATCGCTTATTTTTCCTTAAAATATGGTTCTTCTTCAAATAACGTAACATCTCTAAAAAAGTATAATTTTTTTATTAATTGAATCATAACATTTATAACCCTTTTTATAATAGGAATAACCTAAAAAATAGTTTTTTGTGATGCAAAATCAAGTTTGTCTTTGCTTTTGATGTGTACAAAACTTGTACAACCAAATACTCTTATATGATCATATGTGATTTTTTGTTGGTAAAGAATTTCTAAAGGACTTTTGTTTTTTAATTTATGCTTAATTAAATGTGTGGCACAAAGTACAGCATCAGACAAATAAATTTTAGGAATATTATTTTGAAATAAAAAAGATGGTGTCATTTCTAATAAATGTTTATTTTTCATTTCCGATACTCCATTTTGTTCAGGAGTATTTATGAATGTTGTTGGATGTATAGTACATTTTTCTTTAAAGATGTTTCAAAATTTTCTATTTATAAATTCTGTTCCATTATCGGATCTAAAATTTTAAGTTTCGCATTAATTGAGTTTCTATAAGACATAAAAAATCATAAAAGCAATCAAACACTTCCTTTTTAGATTTAAGTAAATATAACCAGGTTGATTTTGAAAAATCATCAATAAATATGATAACATATTTAAATCCATTATATGAGTCAATTGGGGCCGGTCCCCGTACTTCAGAATGCACTAAATCAAATATAGCTTCATTTTTACTAGTGGAAATAGAAAAAGGAAGTATTGTTTGTTTTGGTAACTTACAAATTTCACAATTAGTACAACTTAAATTTTTAAAATCCAAAAAATTATTTAAAATCTTGTCGGAAGGATGTCCAAGTTTCTTATGTCAAATATCAGAGTTAATGGTTTTTGTGGAACCACAAAAATTTATTTTTTAACATCCAAAATATAGTATCCATTTTCAAGAAAGCATTCACAAATCTTCTTCCTGGTTTCCCGGTCTAGAAATATAACATTTTTACAAGAGAAAATTGCATTACAATTAAAATCTTGTGTTAATTTTCTTACGGAAAGTAGATTTATAGGAAAAAAAATTAAATAAAACATTGTTAATTTTTTTTTTAAAAATATCAATTTCACCTACACAATTAATTTTTTCTCTCTCATACCATTTGCTACTACCAGATATCGGTCATGTTTGAGGACTTTCAAATTGGTAAGAATTTTCTCATTTCCAAAATGTGATCGGTAGCACCACTATCTATAATTATTTGGTCAAAAAAATTAAATATTTGAAAGTGAGATGCAGTACCACATGAGCTATGATTTTGAATTTGGCAGCAAGCATTCTGATGATTTGTTGGAGAAGGTGTTGTGGCATCGAGAATGAATTGTTTGTGGCACTTGAGTGGAAAGTAGATGCATCTCCCCCAATCTGATTCAATTCACCTATTTCGTCCCCTCTTTCTTTCTCCAGATCTCTCCCTCTTTTCTCCGCCACTTTCCACCTCTTCGGTAATACATTAGAATACAAGAACCACCACCGATCTTGGGTGTGGCCCTCTTTTTGCAATTTGTAGATCTATTGGGGTGGCTTTGGTGATTTGGATCTAAGTTTATATGGTTGATTGAGCTTTGTATCATGGCTGTTCGATTTTTTTTAGGAAGGATTTTTTTTTTCGGATTAAGAATCAGGTTTTCTTATTTGTTTTTGGTATGAATCTGATCGGAACAGATTTTTTATATTTGTTTGGTTCTTTACTGATAAGAACAAATGCTAAAACCGATTTAAACACTATATTTTTGTTACCGGTTTTCTGGTACGTGCAAAGAGAGGACTTATTTGGCTCTTTGGCTCTTATCCTTCTTTATCTTGACACTGACTGAGTTCTTGGCTCTTTGGCTCTTGACTCTTTTTTTTCGCTGGTACCGACTAGCTAGCTTTGCTACTTAGGGTGGCACTTGTGCAGAATTTTCATATCTTTGGCTCTGATACCATGATATTTTTTTTGTAAGACAAAGAGTGAAGAAATTAAGAAAACAAATTGTATTTGCAATCTTATTGTTCTGTTTACAAGTGTCTCTATTTATAGTTACAGGCAACAAAAAACTAGCCGTTGGAATGCACAATTCTCTATTGTTATTAATTACAAGACACTATTTTCTATTATATTAAATAAACTAGTTGTTATAATTTGAATCCTATTTTATATTTCAACAAAACCCTTTCGGGAGAAAATCATGGGAACATGACACAAAATCACTATATCAAGGAGTCTTACAAATACAAGAAGATAATCAAGCCAATAATACCCTCTCTCACACTCTCTTACAATATAATACACTAATCAATGAAATTTCCTAATGTATTTGAGTGAATTAAACAAGATAGAAAAACCCTATAGAAGAGTAGCTTGTAAACCCAATTACCAAGATTAGAAGGTTTTTAAGTTCACAGTTACATCCTTTGTTATTTCCTCCCGTACTTACAATAATTAAGGTGTCCTCATTAGTGAGGCAAGAGAACACAACGTTCGTCTCTAGATCTCAAAACTCCTAAGTTTCCCAAATTTGTTCCAACAAAGAGTTTCACCCTTTCAGTCTATCAACTCTGGATCTAGATTCATGTACCCTAACCCTATTAGGTCAACCCAAAATACCTAAGCACATGGTGTGGTCATCACCAACGTGGACAAGGTTCAACGCATGTACAATATATATTAGACAGTAATGCAAGGTAAAATATACAGAAGGAAATCAAATCAAGTGCAAATTATATAAAAAGAAACTTTCAACGAATTGAACTCATAAGATTTCAGATTTACAAGCCATAACCCTAGAGATGGGTTGTCAAATCAACAATTAAAACATATACAAGATACATAATATAATTCAATAGAAGATAGAGATATGGAAGAAATACAACTAGAGAGTTTCTCTTGTCGTGCAATGAACTGTCTCTGCCTCTTGCAGATTTCTGCCCCAAATTGACCTTAGACTATAACTCCAACTTTTCTAAATTGAAAGATACATAGAAACCCTATCTCTAATCTATTTATAGGCTTCATTTATGCAGTATGACGTAGTTTCTAGGCCTCTGATTGATGCCTGGAGAGTAGTGGGGCGTGGGGGCCGAGTAATCTCTGAAGTCGGAACTGTCAGAAAAATTCTGAAACCTGATGGTTACCGTGCGGTTTGTGACCAAATCGCATGAGTTTCGGTGAACCGCATGAACTTCCTTGGGTCCATCTCCTTTTCCAGTGGAAAGTGTTGAAGAAGATGATATATATTACTATGTTTCGTAATACCAGTTCTCTGTTTTTACCTTTTCATTTTAACTACACGATACTTTCAAGCAGATACATTATTGGCAGCATCTAAATATGCATAAATGTACATTCTTTTCCAATAGTACGTGCTTTTATTCAAACAATGTCAAATTAATATAAAATTACCAAATGTAAACATTCCAAATATAAAAACAAATTTAATTGTTTCTCTACACAAATAACATTGAATAATACCCGTCAAACTGAATAGCCATATACTCATACTGTGTTAGCACCTATTAAACAGTCAGAATCAGACTGTGAATTTAATCCAAACTTGGGAGAATGAGAAGTATATGATAATATTGTGGAATGCGGTGGAGAACAGAGGTAAGGTTTTGGTGGCATTTCCAATTCGTCTAAACTTTTCTCCAGCATTTCCACAACTCTGTTCATTGAGGGCCGATTAGCGGGCGTTGTTTGAGTGCACCACAAACCAACCATGCCCATCTTCTTTGCAATTTCTTCAATTTCCATTGATAATACATCACAAGCTTGTAGTTGTATTGGACTGCCTTCAACAAGACAATCATAAAGCCAATGTGGAAAGTACACTTGGCTTGGGTTTTCAGCACTTGGTTTTGCATTCCTTCTTCCTCCTACCATCTCCAGCACCATCATTCCGTAGCTGTATACATCTGATTTCGTTGAAACAACACCAAAACTCCTAGAGAAGACTTCGGGAGCAATGTACCCGATGGTGCCCCTCATCTCAGCCATTGAAATAATGCTCTCTTTTGGCGGACACAATTTTGCCAAACCAAAATCTGCAATTTTTGGGATGAAATCTTCGTCTAACAAAATGTTCTGAGGCTTTATATCAAAATGCACAATACGTGCATTACAACCTCGGTGTAAATACTCTAAACCTCTTGCAATACCAATTGCTATTTCATAAAGCTTTGCCCAACCAAGAACTGCTTTTGGATTTTCGGAGTATATATAATTGTCGAGTGATCCATTTGGCATGTATTCATAAATTAGAGCATCCTTGGAGCCTTCAATGCAAAAACCTAGTAGACTTACAACATTGACATGAGAAGTTCTGCCAATGCTCAGGATCTCATTCAAAAGCTCCTCTCTGTCACTTGAAGAATTGTGCAAAATTTTGACAGCAACCAAACGGCCATCATGCAGTCTTCCCCTGTATACGGTGCCAAAACCTCCTTTACCTAGTGTATCCTGAAAAGAGTTGGTAATTTTCTTTACCTCTGCATGTTTATATCTTTTTGGCGCAAAGGATCCATATTTTTCTAAGAGCATTTCAATATTTCCTTGAGGCCTGTCTTTGCTCCATGAAATGCATTCGGCGGGATTTTCGCTACTTCGAAGCTTTAAATACAAAATAAGGCATGCTCCAAGGAATGCTAAAGATCCTACTGCAGTAACTACATTAAAACCAAATACAATTAATCAGTATGTATACACATTACAAACTATAGAGTGGAAATATTTTTAATTATTTTTAGAAACTAATACTTTAACCAAAAGAATTTAGGTTTCATATCCAAGAATATCGGTTCCAGAAAAGGGGGAAGAAAATAAACATGACAGAACAAATAGATTAGGGAGGAAATAGAAAATTAGCATGGTTCAACAGAGATTGAGAGATGATTAGGAAAAGAAGTAGCAAGAGAATGGATACTGACAAGCATTAGTGCCAGTTATTAATTCTGACAGAACAAATCAGGTAATTGAAAAGGCTTTAATTTTCTACTACGTAAATTCTGCCTTATTTTTCTTTGACATATTTTTGCTATAGTGGACTGTAAGATGAAGCTTAGTGACATAGAAGTAAATTTAACCTAATATTGCATAATTATAAAATAAAGTTTCTTTCCGAGTTTTTGCCACCTTGTCTGGTGATATGAAAGAATGGTCAGAAAAAAAACATGTAATGAAATGGGATGAATAGAGAGGATGCAAGTTAAATAAAATATCTTACAAACTATTGAGGTGAAATAAAGAATAATGAGCACTTTTAATTATGAAAAATTGAAGAGTAAAATTACTCTCAGATTTGCTGTATTGAGATCAATCATGATGAATAAAAACTATCCTCACCTATCAAAATTGGTACCCTTGTCCTTGTTGCTTGTATTTTCTTTCCTGTATTGCATAAAATAAAATAGAGAGGTCAGTGAGAGTGATTAGTAATGGAATCTGAAAATTCCAGAGGGTACATCTGTGTCAAAGATGTGTTGGAAATTAACCAGAAGAGAATTCAACCATTTAAAAAGCAAACTCATTGTCAATATTTAATAAGAGAGGAAGTAGAAAGGACAGTAGACTTGGTCAAAGTCTTCTCCTGTCGATATCAGGAAACTACCACCACATTGACTTTTCCAACAACATTGAAAAATTAGAATAAAAAAAATTGTTCTGTCACATTACTTTCAGTTTGAAAGCTTTTCTTATAAAATTGACTTCACAGTTGATTAAAAGAAACAAGCTAATGAACTAGAGATAAGGGTTTAGAGTACATAGGAAAGAAGTTTTAAAAAAGAACTGTCAAAAACTTTTTCGATTTTTTTTTATGTTGGGGAGATTTGAGTCCGTTAATTGAGAAACATAATTAGATACCCAATAAGAAAGCCTACATAATATGCATGGATGATAGTTGCATGGACAGTTGTCTTGTGGCAGCTTACAAGAGATGCAAGGAGAAAACCAAGTATAACAAATCCTTTGATAAATTACAAAATATGCATTTGGCACATTAAAGAATAAACTATGTAAGGAGAAGGAAGATGGAAATACAGAGAATAAAATGTTGGAATTAATTTCAATTAATTACAACATATGTGGGCTTATATGTGATATAAATATATATTGAATAATAGACTGTCAAATATCTAACTAGACTCGTTATGAAGTGATCAAATTAAGTATTATTTATCGGGATCAATATGTGTCATGAGAAGTGGGGCCTTTAATGTGTAGAACGCGTATTAATAACATTATGATTTAGTGATGGTCTAAATTATATAAAGTTTGGTAATAATACAATTGTGCTATTGGTCCTTGGAGAACACAATTAAATATGACAATGTTCTGTAAATAAGAAAATACCTAATAAGACAAGTTCTGAATCAAGACCCGCTAAGGATCTAATAAAATAATAGGCTACAGATCCAAGAAGAGAAACAATATTAATTAATTAATTAATTGATTGATTAATTAATTAATGGTAGAGCCGCCTATTCAATTGGAAATTGATACATGGCTCTTTATCTCCTTTAATTATGTGGTGCCTATTAAATTAAGGGATCTGTCTCTTTGAGATATACAGAAAAGATATACGGCTCTCTCTCTCTAATAAATTTTCTCTCTCTACCGAAAATTAATGGAGATAGAATATTGAGTGGAAGAGAAGAGGAATTTCAGTACAGAACTTGCGATTCAAGTATCTCTCCTTGTGCAGAACAAAGTGTTGTCGTTGCCGCCTCTCTCTCTCTCTTCATCGGATTTGAGAGGGATTACTTGAAAATCTAAAGGCTTCCGGTGATCAACGGTACTTGTGTCTCTCTGGAAGATCATGATTATGGAACAAGGTAACTTAAATTTTCAGATTAGGGTTCACTAGAGAATCATGACAAATCTAAGGTTTATAAATTGTGGTATGGTTTTACATGAATTAAATCTATCATAAAACAGATAGATAGGATTTCTCTGTCGAGTTTGACAAATTACAAAGAGATTAAAGAAAAACTACAAAAAAAAATGAGATGAACTGTCCATAATTTACAAAGAGGTTAAAGAAAAATAACAGGATAAATTGATAAAATATACAAGCTACTAACCTTTACCATCTTCAGGATCGAAAACCTCTGTCCAGTTTGCAAAGCAACCGGGCCGTGCTAGAAGACCATTTGAATAACTAGCTGATAGCAGAGTAAGTCCTGAGCTGCCATTTTCAAATGATAAAATGAACTCAAATGATGGGTAAAGGGAATTCTCAGGCCTCGAACAATTCTGCTTAGGCTTATCATCTTCACCAAGAGAAGGCGAGTAGCTAAGGTTGTAATCCTTTCCAAATATATTGGGTAGTGATTGTATATGATCAGGAGCGTCACATCTCACAGAAGAAAGGCTACTATTCAATAAATCATACATCCCAAAGTACAAGTTAATAGGACTAGAAATATTAAAATAAAGATTACCACAACCAGATTTTTTCAAAGAAATACTAAGATAAGGATCTTGAACCCTAACGATGCTGGTATCATATGAGATGCTTTCCAATCGTAATAATTTAGAAAACAAAGAGAGATATGGCTTATTATTATTGTCACATCCAATCAGTAAATTTCTAACACAATTAGGACCCATCTTAATGTCTGATTGGATGTAGAAAGGAGGCTTAATTTCAATAGAATTATTACATGGAAGTGTAGGTGTACATGAGTTGGAGAAACAGGGTAGGAAGAAAATGAAAAAAAGACAAGCCAGTACTAAAGTGGCCATTAAAGATGGGAACCAACTGTTATAGCTATTCCTAAACTATGGAGAAGATATAGATACAGACATGCCATTCTTGAAACCTCTTATATAATATTCCATGGATTGACGATAGCACAGTTTCCTTCAAAATTTGGGGAATTAGCTGACCTTGACTGGGATATTGAAAGATAAGCAGTTAGTAAAAAAAATGTATCAAAAAATAAGAAACTATTACAAATAAATTATAATTAAGAATAATATTGAAAATATTGGTCACGTAATAGTAACGTAATGTGATCGAGTCAATTTGTGAGACATGACGTAACGTGACTAAGATGGTGTAAGACAATTACGTCACGCAACACACGTGATGTGACGTTACATCACTAATTTTCTTATCTTATCTAATGCAGGGTTCAAAACGAGGTCGTTGGTCGCATGTCATCACGACAACTCAACAAGTGTTTAATGCCGACCGTCCGATCATACATTAAGTCGGTGAAACAGGATATCTCCAGTTAGGTTAAAAAAAGAGAGGAGATGAACGAACCTTGAGTAGGATTTTTAATAGGATCCGAATATGCTGTTATATATTGCTGTTATATATCTAAATGGAATAACAGGACTCTGTTATTTTAAATTCAACCGTTGCATTTTTTTTAAATTCAACTCTGTTATCTAAAGGGAAACAGGTATAGCGATACAATTTTATTCTTAAAAAAAAAGAATAAAAAATTATTCTTTAACAAATGTGTGTTGCAGTTCTCCTTACTTTTGGTGGTCCGAAATGCCTTTGTACCCCACATTTTATAAATGGAGATTAATTTAGAGATAAGAAGAGGAAAATAAAAATGAAATTGACCACTTGAAAAGAACAGTACTGGTATATTCAAAGTCATCCAAGAAAAGGGGAAAATGCAAGGATAATAATTGTTTGCCGTGTAATTGACTGTATTGTTGACTTATTTTTAAAATGCTGGTCTAACCCAACTTAATTTTATAAATAGTAAAATTTTCAGAAAAATCATGAAATTAATTTTACTAGGTTAATTAGGATATTTCTAGAAGTGTCAAGCATATTCACTTTACTAGGTTGGTTGGAAATTATCTAGAATTATTAATATTTAAATAGAGTATAGAGATATCTATAACAAGTATAAATAGATTATCTTGGTCTCCATTTTAAACCAAACAAAGAAATCAAAATAAAAAAATCTTGATTAACTTCTGATTAAGAAAAACCCTTCGATTAACTCTTCATTTTCAATTTACGCTGACCTCTTGAGACTCTTCTTGTTACAAAAGATAGTGATCAAACCGTATATTTATCCGTTATAAATTTTTAGATACAGATATGCATAGTATCAGATATAGATCTAGATCGGATATTAAATGGATACTGATACATATCGGATATCAAAAATACGAATACATATACACATATAATTCGGATAATTAAAAATAAATTACCGATATTCATTCTGAGAAATATTTAACATTGAAATCCCGTGTGGAACAAAGCCATGAAAGAAGAATTAAGAGCTCTTAAAAAAAATGAAACTTGGGTAATCGTTCAATTACCAAAGAATAAAAACCCATAGGATGCAAATGGGTATACAAAACTAAATATAATAGATATGGTACCGTGGAACGGTACAAGGCTCGCTTGGTTGCTAAAGGTTACACACAAATTTACGGTATAGATTATTATGAAACATTTGCAGCTGTTGCAAAAATGACGTAGTTTCTAGGACTGATGTGTTCCTGGAGAGTAGTGGGGCGTTGAGGTCAAGTAATCTCTGAAGTTGTAACTGTCAGAAAAATTCTGAAACGTGATGGTTACCGAGCGGTTTGTGACCAAATGAACATGCGTTTCGGAGGCTCATCTCCTTTTCCAGTGGGAAGTGTTGAAGAAGATGATATATATTACTTCGTTTCGTAATACCAGCACGGCCCAAAGGCCTATAATAGGAAGGTTTCTTAATGCCAGTTCTTTGTTTTTACTTTGTCATTTTAACTACACGATACTTTCAAGCAGATACATTATTGGAAGCATCAAAATATGCATAAATGTACATAAATCTTAATTCTTTTCCATCAGTGCTTTTATAAAAACAATGCCAAATATAAAATTGCCAAATGTAGATATAGCGTCAAATGTAAAAAATTTAAATATAAACACCATTTTCAATTTTTTTACACAGATAACATTGAATAATACCCATCAAACTGAATACCGATATACTCATAGTGCGTTAGCCTCAATTAAACAGTCAGAATCAGACTGTGAATTTAATCCAAACATGGGAGTATTGGAAGTATATGATAATATTGTGGAATGAGGCGGAGAACAGAGGTAAGGTTTTGGTGGCATTTCCAATTCGTGTAAACTTTTCTCCAGCATTTCCACAACTCTGTTCATTGAGGGCCGATTATCTGGCGTCGTTTGAGTGCACCACAAACCAACCATGCCCATCTTCTTTGCAATTTCTTCAATTTCCATTGATAATACATCACAAGCTTGTAGTTGTATTGGACTGCCTTCAACAAGACAATCATAAAGCCAATGTGGAAAGTACACTTGGCTTGGGTTTTCAGCACTTGGTTTTGCATTCCTTCTTCCTCCTACCATCTCCAGCACCATCATTCCGTAGCTGTATACATCAGATTTCGTTGAAACAACACCAAAACTCCTAGAGAAGACTTCGGGAGCAATGTACCCGATGGTGCCCCTCATCTCAGCCATTGAAATAATGCTCTCTTTTGGCGGACACAATTTTGCCAAACCAAAATCTGCAATTTTTGGGATGAAATCTTCGTCTAACAAAATGTTCTGAGGCTTTATATCAAAATGCACAATACGTGCATTACAACCTCGGTGTAAATACTCTAAACCTCTTGCAATGCCAATTGCTATTTCATAAAGCTTTGCCCAACCAAGAACTGCTTTTGGATTTTCGGAGTATATATAATTGTCGAGTGATCCATTTGGCATGTATTCATAAATTAGAGCATCCTTGGAGCCTTCAATGCAAAAGCCTAGTAGACTAACAACATTGACATGAGAAGTTCTGCTAATACTCAGGATCTCATTCAAAAGCTCCTCTCTATCACTTGAAGAATTGTGCAAAATTTTGACAGCAACCAAACGGCCATCATGCAGTCTTCCCCTATATACGGTGCAAAATTTTAACCTAATATTGCATAATTATAAAATAAAGTTTCTTTCCGAGTTTTTGCCACCTTGTCTGGTGATATGAAAGAATGGTCAGAAAAAAAACATGTAATGAAATGGGATGAATAGGGAGGATGCAAGCTAAATAAAATATCTTACAAACTACTGAGGTGAAAATAGAGAATAATGAGCACTTTTAATTATGAAAAATTGAAGAGTAAAATTACTCTCAGATTTGCTGTATTGAGATCAATCATGATGAATAAAAACTATCCTCACCTATCAAAATTGTTACCCTTGTTGCTTGTATTTTCTTTCCTGTATTGCATAAAATAAAATAGAAAGGTCAGTGAGAGTGATTAGTAATGGAATCTGAAAATTCCAGGGAGTACATCAGTGTCAAAGATGTGTTGCAAACCAGAAGAGAATTCAACCATTTAAAAAGCAAAGTCATTGTCAATATTTAATAAGAGAGGAAATAGAAAAGACAGTAGACTTGGTCAAAGTCTTCTCCCTAACAACAACATTGAAAAATTAAAATAAAAAATAATGGTTCTGTCACATTACTTTTAGTTTGAAAGCTTTTCTTATAAAATTGACTTCACAGTTGACTAAAAGAAACAAGCTAATGAACTAGAGATAAGGGTTTAGAATGCATAGGAAAGAAGTTTTAAAAAAGAACTGCCAAAAAGTTTTTCGAATTTTTTTTATGTTAGGGAGATTTGATTCTGCTAATTGAGAAACATAATTAGATATCCAATAAGAAAGCCTACATAATATGCATGGATGATAGTTGCATGGACAGTTATGTTGTGGCAGCTGACAAGAGATGCAAGGAGAAAACCAAGTATAACAATTCCTTTGATAAATTACAAATATGCATTTGGCAGCTTAAAGAAGAAACCATAGAAGGAAAAATCAGAATCGGAATCGGGATCGGCCCCGTCTGATTCCGATCCGGATTGGAAAAAACGGTCGGAATCGGCCGAATCGGATCGGATAATCAGACTTTTTTGCCATAATGGATTGGTACAACAAAGGTTATATATAAATGAGTTGTGTTATATAACAACAAAGGTTGGATGGTGTGGTAGTAAATAGCTTTGCTCCCTTAGCTGAAGGACATGAGTTCGATCCACGCCGAGTTCAAAAAGTTTTTGTGTTTGTTTATTAATTCGTGTTTCGGCCGTTTCAGTGAAATCGGTATATTTCAGCCAAAATTTGACTGAAATTGTTCCGGAACGGGCCAAAAATCGGGCCGGGACAGCCGAAATTGACCAAAATCTGCACTGTCCGCGTAAAATCGGCCTGAAATCGGATCGGCACCGTCCTATCCCGCTCAGGAACGGCCGATTTTGCCTTCTATAGAAGAAACTATGAAAGGAGAAGGAAGAAGGAAATACAGAGAATAAAACAAAAAGATCGGATTTCTCTGTCGAGTTTGACAAATTACAAAGAGATTAAAGAAAAACTACAAAAAAAAAAATGAGATGAACTGTCCATAATTTACAAAGAGGTTAAAGAAAAATAACAGGATAAATTGATAAAATATACAAGCTACTAACCTTTACCATCTTCAGAATCGAAAACCTCTGTCCAGTTTGCAAAGCAACCGGGCCGTGCTAGAAGATCATTTGAATAACTAGCTGATAGCAGAGTAAGTCCTGAGCTGCTTTTTTCGAATGAGAAAATGGACTCAAAAGATGGGTCAAGGGAATTCTCAGGCCTCGAACAATTCTGCTTAGGCTTACCATCTTCACCAGTAGAAGGCGAGTAGCTAAGGTTGTAATCCTTTCTAAATATCTTGGGTAGTGATTGTATATGATCAGGAGCGTCACATCTCACAGAAGAAAGGCTACTATTCAATGAATGATACATCCCAAGGTACAAGTTAATAGGACTAGAAAAATTAAAATAAAGATTACGACAGCCAGATTTACTCAAAGAATTAGTAAGAGATGGATCTTGAACCCTAATGATGCTGGTATCATATGAGATGCTTTCCAATGGTAATAATTTAGAAAACACAGAGAGATATGGCTTATTATTATAGTCACATCCAATCAGTAAATTTCTAACACAATTAGGGTCAATCGTAATGCTTGATTGGAAGTAGAAAGGAGGCTTAATTTCAATAGAATGATTACATGGAAGTGTAGGTGTACATGAGTTGGAGAAGGAGGGAAGGAAGAAAATGAAAAAAAGACAAGCCAGTACTGAAGCAGCCATTAAAGATGGAACGAAGTGAGATACTAAGTTATAGATATTTCTAAATTTTGGAGAAGATATGATACAAAAGTGCTACTATTTCAACCTTATATCCCATAATGTAGGGGAGATTTCATGTATACCCCTGAAAAACTTCAAAATTACGTATTTCTCCTCTAAACTTCGAAATTACGAAGTTTCACCTCTAAACTTTCAAAACTCGATCACAAATTTGCTCATTTTATTGTCTTTTATATTAAAACTCATTTTAAATTTATAAAATACCCATTATACTTTATTAATTAAAAGCATAAAAAATTTATATTCTATTTAGGAAAAATATCAGTCTTATAAGATATCCGTTATACCATTTACTAGTAGCAACTTGTACATGTACGGTTACCCTGTTAATTTTTCTGGGAAAAATGGTTCAGTGAAGGATCTTGTGTGCGAAAATTCATCTCCAAATTAAAAAGAAAGGGAAACAGGAATAGTGATACATTGTTTTTCTGAAAAAAAAGAAGAAAAATTATTCTATAACAAACTAAATGTGTGTTGCAGTTCTCCTTACTTTTGTTTATATTTTTTATTTTTCTACCGTAATGGTCCGAAATGCCTTTGTACCACACATTTTATAAATGGAGATTAATTTAGAGATAAGAAAAGGAAAATAAAAATGAAATTGACCACTTGAAAAGAACAGTACTGGTATATTCAAAGTCATCTAAGTCCAGAGAAAACTTTCATGTAGCATGTAGATTGGGTAACGATACATAGACAATTGAAGCCACATGCGCCAATTTTCCAAGAAAAGGGGAAAATGCAAGGATAATAATTGTTTGCCGTGCAATTTACTCTATTGTTGACTTATTATTAAAATGCTGGTCTAACCCAACTTAATTTTATAAATAGTAAATTTTTCAGAACAATCATGAAATTAATTTTACTAGGTTAATTAGGATATTTCTAGAAGTGTCCATATTCACTTTACAAGATTGGTTGGAAATTATCTAGAATTATTAATATTTATATAGAGTATAGAGATTTCTATAACAAATATAAATAGAGTGTCTTGGTCTCCATTTTGATCCAAGCAAAGAAATTAAAATAAAAAAATCTTGATTAACTTCTGATTAAGAAAAACCCTTCGATTAACTCTTCATTTTCAAATTACGCTGACCTCTTGAGACTCTTCTTGTTACAAAAGATAGTGATCAAACCATATATTTATCCGTTATAAATTTTCAGATATAGATATGCATAGTTTCAGATATAGATATAGATCGGATATTAAATGGATACTGATACATATCGGATATCAAAAATATGAATACATATACAAATATAATTCGGATAATTAAAAATAAATTACCGATATTCATTCTGAGAAATATTTAACATTGAAATCTTGTGTGGACAAAACCATGCAAGAAGAATTAATAGCTCTTGAAAAAAAATGAAACTTCGGTAATCGTTCAATTACCAAAGAATAAAAAACCCATAGGATGCAAATGGGTATACAAAATTAAATATGATAGCGATGGAACCGTGGAACGGTACAAGGCTCACTTGGTTGCTAAAGGTTACACACAAATTTATAGTATAGATCATTGTGAAACATTTGCACCTGTTGCAAAAATGAACACTGTAAGAATTTTATTTTTCATTGCAATAAACCAAGGGTGAAAATTGTACCAAATGGATGTTAAGAATGCATTCTTTCAAGGAGCACTTCAAAAAAAGGTATATGTGTCATTACTACCCGGTCATGAAAAAGATCAAAATTGTGATTTAGCTTACAAATTAAAGTAGTCAATTTACGGATTAAAGCAATCTCCAAGAGCATGGCATGAAAAATTAAGGTCTCATTTAATCTCTTGTAATTTTAAAGTTATTAATGTCGACCACTCACTATTTGTCAAAATTGAAGAGGAAAATACCACTATTATTTTAGTATATGTAGATAATATTATCATTACCAGAAACAATATAGAGAACATCAAAACTTAAAACTCCAATTAAAAGAAAATTTTGACATCAAAGACTTAGGCTATTTAAAATATTTTTTGGGGATAGAAGTACCGTATTTGAGCCTAGGTTTTTATCTATATCTCAAAGAAAATATACTTTAAATTTGTTGGAAGAAACATGAAAACTATGGTGTAAACCAGCCTCTACACCAAAAGATGGTAAATACAAACTAAATACCGAGGATGGTGAGCCATTAGATGATATAAACCAATTCCAACGACTTGTAGGAAAATCAAGTTATCTCATGGTAACCCGACCGGATATCACATACTCAGTAAGCCAAATTAGCAAGTTTATGCATAGTCCAAGAACACCACACTTAGAGGCTATATATAGAATATTGAAGTATTTAAAAGGGACACCCAGTATGGGAATTTTCATTAAATGTAATAATTCTAACAAAGTATGTGGCTATTTCGATGCAGATTGGACCGGTAGCTTTGATCAAAATCAACAACCAGTTTTTGCACGTGTGTAGGCGGAAATCTAGTCACATAGAAAAGCAAGAAACAAAACGTCGTGGCACGATCAAGCGCTAAGGCAGAATATCGTGCCATGGCGTCAACCACTAGTGAATTAACATGGATCAAACAACTCCTTGAAGATATTGGAATTAAAATTCAAGAACCAATGGAGATGTTTTGTGATAATCAAGCGGCACGACACATTGCATCCAATCCAGTATTTCATTAAAGAACAAAACACATCGCGGTGGATTGTCATTTTATTTCAGAAAAAATTCAAGCCAAAGAAATCGAGGCTCTCTATGTATGAAGCGAAGACCAATTGGCGTATGTATTCACCAAGGGTCTTGATCCAAAACCATTTGAGAATAATACGAGCAAGCTAGGGTTAATCGACATCTAGAACCCTAGCTTGAGGGGGAGTGTTGAGAAAAAATAATAATCGGATCCAGTTACACTCAGATCCATTAAGGATATTCATCATTGGATTTAGGTGTATAAAAAGAGAGTTACTAATTATAGATAAAACAACTCAATCTTTATGTACATTTTTAGTAAGTTATCGTTTGTACTTTGTATAGGGTCAGAGAATAGGTGAATAAGCAACAAAAGGCAACTGTTTGTACTTTGTATAGGGTCAAAGAATAGGTGAATAAGCAACAATAGGCAACTGTTATTTTTTACTTTATTTTAGCATAAATAGCCCACTTTAACATGAAAATAGTAGAATGAATCAAATACTTTTCTCATTCAAACTTTTGTCTCAGATTCATAAAATCAACACGTTATTTACAACACTGACCGGAATTATATATTTATCGGAGAAACTATCTTTCTTTGTTAGGAGAAACTATCAAAGGAGAGAGAGAGAGAGAGATCTGACGCATTGTGACTAGAGAGAGAAGGGGAAGAAGGATTGTCTCGAGAGAGAGAGAGAGATGGAGGAGAAACTATCAAAGAAGGAGTTGCGAAACGAACTGGACAGTACCTAGACCACATGCTTAGGCATATAGGGTTGACCTATTTTTTCTTTGTTCGTCTCTAGATCTCAAAACTCTTTTAAGTTTCCTAAATTTGTTCTAACAAAGAGTTGCACCCTTTAGGTCCATCAACTCTAGGTCTAGATTCATGTACTCTAACCATAATAGGTCAATCCTAATTGTCTAAGCACATGGTATGGTCATCATCAATGTGCACAAGGTTCAACGCACCATATTAGATAATAATACAAGGTAAAATATAGAAGGAAATCAAATAAAGTGCAACTAATAATATCAAAAAAACTTTCAATTAATTAAACTCATAAAATTTCAGATTTACATGTCATAACTCTAGAGATGGGTTGTTTAGCCTCTCATAGAAGGAATAAAACTCAATATAAAATATCCATAAGCCTGGAAATGAAAGTAATACATCTAGAGAGTTTCTCTTGACATCCAATGAACCATCTCTCTTCCTTGCAGATTCCTGCACCAAATTAACCTTAGACTAACTCTAACTTTTCTAAATTGAAAGATTCATAAAAATTCTAGATCTAATTTATTTATAGTCCTCATTTGTGCGGTATGACGTAGTTTCTAGGTCTCTGATGTCCCTGGTGAGTAGTGGGGCGTTGAGGTCGAGTAAACTTTAAAGTTGTAACAGTTAGAAAAATTCTGAAACCTGATGGTTACCGTGCGGTTTGCGACCAAATCACATGCGTTTCGGTAAACGGCATGAACTTAATCTCCTTTTCCAGTGGGAAGTGTTGAAGAAGATATATATTACTAAGTTTCGTTATACCAGCGCCGCCCAAAGGCCTATAAGAGGAAGGTTTCTTAATGCCAGTTCTTTGTTTTTACTTTGTCATTTTAATCACACGATACTTTGAAGCAGATACATTATAGGCAGCATCTAAATATGCAGAATGTACATAAATCTTAATTCTTTTCCATCAGTGCTTTTATTAAAACAATGCCAAATATAAAATAACCAAATGTAGCTATAGCGTCCAATATAAACATTCCAAATATTAACGCAAATTTCATTTTTTTTTTACACAAAATAACATTGAAGAATACCCGTCAAAGTGAATACCCAAATACTCATAGTGAGTTAGCGCTAATTAATTTAAACAGCCAGAATCAGACTGTGAATTTAATCCAAACTTGGGAGTATGCGAAGTATATGATAATATTGTGGAATGAGGCGGGGAACACATGTAAGGTTTTGGTGGCATTTCCAACTCGTCCGCACTTCTCTCCAGCATTTCGACTACTCTGTTCATCGAGGGCCGATTAGCTGGCGTCGTTTGAGTGCACCACAAACCAACCATGCCCATCTTCTTTGCAATTTCTTCAATTTCCATTGATAATACATCACAAGCTTGTAGTTGTATTGGACTGCCTTCAACAAGACAATCATAAAGCCAATGTGGAAAGTACACTTGGCTTGGGTTTTCAGCATTTGGTTTTGCATTCCTTCTTCCTCCTACCATCTCCAGCACCATCATTCCATAGCTGTATACATCAGATTTCGTTGAAACAACACCAAAACTCCTAGAGAAGACTTCGGGAGCAATGTACCCGATGGTGCCCCTCATCTCAGCCATTGAAATAATGCTCTCTTTTGGCGGACACAATTTCGCCAAACCAAAATCTGCAATTTTTGGGTTCAAATATTCGTCTAACAAAATGTTCTGGGGCTTTATATCAAAATGCACAATACGTGCATTACAACCTCGGTGTAAATACTCTAAACCTCTTGCAATGCCAATTGCTATTTCATATAGTTTCTCCCAGCCAAGTACGGCTTTTGGATTTTCAGAGTATATATAATTATCGAGTGATCCATTTGGCATGAATTCATAAATTAGAGCATCCTTGGAGCCTTCAATGCAAAAGCCTAGTAGACTAACAACATTGACATGAGAAGTTCTGCTAATGCTCAGGATCTCATTCAAAAGCTCTTCTCTACCATATGAAAAGTGGTGCAAAATTTTGACAGCAACCAAACGGCCATCCTGCAGAATTCCTCTGTATACAGTGCCAAAGCCTCCTTTACCTAGTCTATGCTGAAATGAGCCTGTAATTTTCTTTACCTCAGCATATTTGTATCTTTTTGGTGCAAACGATCCAAATTTTGCTAAGAGCATTTCAATATTTCCTTGAGGTATGTCTTTGCTCCGTGAAATGCATTCGGCAAAAATTTTGCTACTTCGAAGCTTAAAATAGAAAATAAGACATGCTCCAAGGAATGCTATAGATCCTACTGTGACATTAAAAGCAAATACAAGTAATCAGTATGTATACACACATTACAAACTATAGTGGACTGAAAAACGAAGCATAGTGACATAGAAGGAAATTTAACCTAATATTGCATAATTATAAAATAAAGTTTCTTTCAGAGTTTTTGCCACCTCGTCTGGGTGATCTGAAAGAATTGTCAGAAAAAACATGTAATGAAATGGAATGTCTAGAGAGGATGCAAGCTAAATAATGTCTTACAAAATGGAGAATAATGAACACTTTTAAGTGTGAAAAATTGAAGAGTAAAATTACATCAGATTTTCTGTATTGAGATCAATCATGATGAAGAAAAAATATCCTCACCTATCAAAATTGTTACCCTTGTTGCTTGTTTTGTCTTTCCTGTTTTTCCTACAATATAATAGAGAGGTCAGTGAGAGTGATTAGTAATGGAATCTGAAAATTTTAGAGTACTTTTAATATGGTCTTTCTGCTATGAGCCACTAGCTTTTATAGTTGTGCTCTATAATTCTAGCCAAGTAAAAGCTAAGTATTACATATACTCTTTTATCTTTTCTGAAATAATCTAATAGTGAATTCAATGAATTCAGCCAACTGAATATAAAGAGCCTTTAAGAATTTTAAATATATATCTAATAGTGAATTCAACCATTTAAAAAGCAAAGTCATTGTCAATATTTAATAAGAGAGGAAATATAAAAGACAGTAGACTTGGTCAAAGTCTTCTCCTGTCGATTTCAGGAAACCACCACCACATTAACTTTTCCAACAACATTGAAAATTAAAATGAAAAATAATTGTTCTGTCACATTACTTTCAGTTTGAAAGCTTTTCTTATAAAATTGACTTCACAGTTGACTAAAAGAAACAAGCTAATGAACTAGAGATAAGGGTTTAGAGTACTTAGGAAAGAAGTTTTAAAAAAGAACTGTTAACAACTTTTTCGATTTTTTTTGTTAGGGAGATTTGATTCTGCTAATTGAGAAATATAATTAGATACCCAATAAGTAGGATGATCCGAGTTTGAGCGAGTTGGAGTATTCTCGTGCTCAGTTCATTATGTTAATGAGCGAGCTAACTCGAATTGAGAAGACAATACCGAGTTGACAACTCAACTCATTACCAACTCGAGTTGACTTGTAACTCGTTAAGACTTAAGACCAATTGATGTTTGAATTTTGAGGAATTTGAATTTCTGAAAGCCGAAAGTCCTAAATAATATATAATAGAAAGCAAATTTAACCAAAAACAAAAACACTGAATCTTTGAATTTAACATAATTTAACATAATTTAACAGCCAAATAGTACATGTCAAACAACCAAATAGTACATGATTTAACTTAGGTTTGCTCATCTGCCAGTGCTGGGCCCTTCGGATTTTTTGACTTGGGTTTGGATCTGGTTGGGATTGGATGTGGTGTGACTTTATGTAATTCGAGTTGGTAATGAGCGAGTTAGGGTCTGCTCATGTTCAGTTCATTAAGTTAACGAGCGAATTGATGATGAACGAGTTTTTAACGAGCGAGTTATGAGCGAGTCACGAGTTACGAACTATTTTCTCACCTCTACCAATAAGAAAGTCTACGTAATATGCAGGGATGATAGTTGCAAGGACAGTTGTGTTGTGGCAGCTGACAAGAAATGCATGGAGAAAACCAAGTATAACAAATCCTTTGATAAATTATTTGAATGGAGAAGGAAGAAGGAAATACAGAGAAGAAAACAGAAAGATCAGATTTCTCTGTCGAGTTTGATAAATTACAAAGATATTAAAGAAAAACTACCCAAAAAAAAGAGATGAACTGTCCATAATTAACAAAGAGGTTAAAGAAAAATAACAGGATAAATTGATAATATATGCAAACTACTAACCTTCACCATCCTCACGATCGAAAACCTCTGTCGAGTTTCCATCTTTAGGATCAAAAACCTCTCTCGAGTTTGCAAAGCAACCGAGCCGTGCTACAAGATCACTTGAATAACTAGCTGATAGCAGAAACAGCTGTGGGCTGTCATTTTCAAATGAAAGAATCAACTCAAATGATGGGTCAAGGGAATTCTCAGACCTCGAACAATTCTGCGTAGGCTTATCATATTCACCAAGAGATGATGAGTAGCTAAGGTTGTAGTCCTTTCCAAATATCTTGGGTAGTGATTGTATCTGATCAGGAGGGTCACATCTCACAAAATAAAGGCTCCTCTTTAATAAACGGTACATCCCAAGGTACAAGTTAATAGGACTAGAAAAATTAAAATAAAGATTACCACAACCAGATTTTTTCAACGAACTACTAAGATAAGGATTTTGAACCGTAAATGTGTTGTTGTCATATGAAAGGCTTTCCAATGGTAATGGCAAATTAGGATTCAATAAGAGAAATGGCGTATCATTGTCACATCGAATTGGTAAATAACCCTCACAATTAGGATCAATCGTAATGTCTGATTGGAGATAGAAAGGAGGCTTAATTTGAATAGAACGATTACATGGAAGTGTAGGTGTACATGAGTTGGAGAAGCAGGGAAGGAAGAAAATGAAAAAAAGACAAGCCAGTACTGAAGCGGCCATTAAAGATGGAACCAAGCAAGAGATTAAGTTAGAGATATATATTTCTAAATTTTGGAGAAGATATGGATACAAAAGTAGTGCTACTATTTCAACCTTATATCCCATAATGTAGGGGGAATTACACGTATACCTCTCAAAAACTTCAAAATTACGTATTTGACCCTCTAAACTTCAAAACTGTATATTTTCTCCTCTAAACTTTCAAAACTCACAAATTTACTCATTTTATTGTCTTTTATATTAAAACTCATTTAAATTTATAAAATACTCATTATACTATTTTAAAAGTATAAAAAAATTGTAACTTGTTTAGGAAAAATACCGGTCTTATAAAATACCCATTATGCTCTTTACTAGTAGCAATTTGTACACTTGTACGGTTATCCTGTTTATTTTTCTGGGAAATATGATTGAGTTGAAGGATATTGTGTGCGAAAATTCGTCTCCAAATTAAAAAGAAAGGAAAACAGGAATAGTGATATATTTTTTTGCTGAAAAAAAAGAAGAAAAATTATTCTATAACAAACTAAATGTGTGTTGCAGTTCTCCTTACTTTTGTTTATATTTTTTATTTCTCTGCCGTAATGGTCTGAAATGGCTTTGTACCACACATTTTATAGATGGAGATTAATTTGGAGATAAGAAGAGGAAAATAAAAATGAAATTGACTACTTGAAAAGAACAGTACTGGTATATTCAAACTCATCCAATTGAAACCACATGCGCCAATTTTCCAAGAAAATTAAGGGGAAAATGCAAGGATAATAATTGTTTGCCGGGCAATTTACTCTATTGTTGACTTAGTTTTAAAATGCTGGTCTAACCCAACTTAATTTTATAAATAGTAAAATTTTCAGAAAAATCATGAAATTAATTTTACTAGGTTAATTAGGACATTTCTAGAAGTGTCAAGCATATTCACTTTACTAGGCTGGTTGGAAATTATCTAGAATTATTAATATTTAAATAGAGTATAGCGATTTCTATAACAAGTATAAATAGATTATATTGGTCTCCATTTTAAACCAAACAAAGAAATCAAAATAAAAAAATATTGATTAACTTATGATTATGAAATGCTCTCAGATGAGTCATCGGATTCCGACGATGATGTTGGACCGACCAGTCAATCACAGTCTTGTTCACAGTCTCACCAAACACAGTACCCGATAACTGGTCAGGAAAATATGAGACATCCGGTTTATAGTTTTAATGACATATCCGGTTTTAGGCCTACGGATGTCAATTTTTTCGGGAGCACAAATAGAACATTCGATAACCCATTAGCCGTAGGCAAAGTATTTGAGTCGAAAATGACTCTAAAGGTAGCAATCATTGAGTTTCATATCAAGAACAATTTTGACTATAAGGTTTCTAAAAGCGAACCTCAACATTTAGTTGTGGTGTGCAAAGATGATTTTTGCAAATCCAAGTTATGCGCGAAGCCTAACGGTGTTTTAGAATCTTAGATTATTAGCAAACAAGTTATCCCTCATGCATGCAAAGTACCGGCATCACGTGCTGATCATTGTCAGCTTACAGCAGAGATGGTTGCCCTCGCAATTGATGGGATCATGAGAAGGGATGTGTGCGCGTGTATAAATCATGTCCGAGATGTCGTAAAGGCCACATACAAAAATATAACTCCAAAGTATAACAAATTATGGCGAGGCCGTGAACTTGCTATTGCAAATCTTTTTGGGAGTTGGGAGAAGTCGTACAACTTGCTAATTCCACTCTTGGAAGCAATAAAAGAACCAATCCAGGAACCAAGTATTGTGTGACCTCGACTCCAATTGATCAATCACCGGATAGGCATTTTAAGGCAGCGGCATGGGTGTTTGGGCCGTGTATTGCAGCGATACCGTTCATCAGACCATTTTGGAATTTCCTAAAATATTCTAAACTCATTTTCGAATTTCCTAAATTATTCGAACAATATTCTACACCATTTTGGAATTTCCTAAAATATTCTAAACTCATTTTAATTTCTTAAATTATTCTAAACTATTTTGAAATTTTCTAAATTATTCGAACAATATTCTAAACCATTTTGGAATTTTCGAAATTATTCTACACCATTTTGGAATTTTCTAAAATATTCTAAACTCATTCTGGAATTTCCTAAATTATTCCAACAATATTCTAAACTATTTTGGAATTTTCTAAAATAATCTAAACCATTTTGGAATTTCCTAAATTAGAGTTAGCAAATTTCTAAACCATTTTGGAATTTTTTAAATTATTCTAAACCAATTTGCAATTTTCTAAAATATTATAAACTATTTTGGAATGTTCTAAATTATTCAGAACCTTTTTAGAATTTTGTAAAATATTCTAATCCATTTTGGAATTTTCAAAAATATTCTAAATCATTTTAGAATTTTCTAAATTATTCGGACAATATTATAAACCATTTTGGAATTTTCTAAATTATTTGGACATTATTCTAAACCATTTTGGAATTTCTAAATTATTGGCACAATACTCTAAACCATTTTGGAATTTCTAAATTATTCGGAGAATATGCTAAACCATTTTCCTAAACCCTAAACCTAAATTATTTTACTATTTTCTAACTTAAATAGTAAATAAAAATATTAAAAATACCTGAATTGAAGTTCCGATCGATCGGACAGTCGGAGAGAAGACGAGAAGAGACAAAGGACAAACCAAAGAAAGAGAGATGTGAAGGAGAGAGGGGGTGCGAAAGTGAGTTGTGAGGGAGAGGGGGTTACGCTGATGGCTAAATTGCCTCAACTCCGAAACCGCAAACTTTGTTTCCGGTTCTGGGACCGGAAACTTTGTTCCCAGTTTCTATTGATGAAACCGCAAACAAAATCTCCGGTTCTAGGAACTGGAAACAAAGTTTGCGATTTTAGAGAGGCAGGGACCGGGAACAAAGTTTCCGGAAAGGAGGCTTAAAACCGGAAACTTTGTTTCTGGTTTGGGCATTTTTCGAATTCTTCTGCGTCAGGGTGTAGATTGTGAAATTGTTTAATTATTTTGGATATTAATAAAAATTTGAACCAACAATCTGAGAGATTTTTAGCCTCATTAAATCCCAAATAATTTAGATATTGAAGCCCGAAACATACGTCTAGCTTGGGCCAGAAGGCCCTGAAATCGTCACTTGTCGTCATGTACGTACGTACTCATGTGGAACTAAACTAGAAGCTCACATTTCATCCCATGTAAATAGTCGTAGATTACTTCAGAACAAAGTCGTCGACAACTCCACAAGTGTTTAATGCCAACCGTCCGATCATACATTTCAGTCCGCCAAACGGGATATCTCCAGTTTGGTCAAAAAAGGAGAGGATCTTAACGAACATTTTTTTGGAGAAATGAACGAAGCAGAATTTTTTATTGGGAGCGACTAACAGTCCCCGCCATTCCGTCCTCTAAACATCACCGCGCTAATTGACACGCAAAGTACGGCGGGGGACCACTAACTGACGCGCTAATGACAGTTACTGGCAGCACAAGTGGCAAAATTCAAATTTTGTCAAACATTTATTCATCACTAAAATGTAAGGTATTCATATCTACGCAATGAAGTTGGAATATTTATGTTGTATGGTATTCGTAAAAATACAAAGAGTAACTAGAGCGAACCATTACATTTGGGGACCACTATATAAATGGGGACCATTACTTTTGGAGACCAGCAACGACTAGGGGGACCACTAACGACTCTTGAAAGCAACATTAGCATAGATTGGGGACTGCAAACGTCTCTTGAAAGTGACTTTCGCCTGGATTAAGGATCACAAACGCAAAATGTCACGCGGATCACACTTTCAGTGCTACATTCATTTATTAAATTCTTTAACATTAATTCATATCCGAAGTGTAAAGTATTCATACCTACAAACTGAAGTACAAATATATATGTGACAAAGTATTCTTCAAAAAACATACAGAATATGAAACTGGGACCACTACCTATCTTGTAACCAATATGTAACTGGGGACCACTTATTTGAGGAATAATAACGACGTATAAATGGGAACCTATACGGATCTCTATCATATCAAGTATTCACACTTAATTACCGAATTGTGAATTTTTAAATTGAAAATATCCATACATATTTGTTTGTATTTTCAAACTATTAATATATGAAACGGTAAGTAACAATTGTTAAGCAAGGAAGTATTCATACCTACTTGTTTATGTTATTATTCTTTTCATACTTAGTTTAGCTAAATTTTTTATATCTAAAACACTTAATATTCATACTTATGCGTGAAACTGTGTATTCTTATGAACAAAAATTTGTCTTTGAAATTTTTGATATGTGTAGATAATAGTAATCATATTAACATTTGTATTCACAATATGCTGAGAATATCTTAAGTATTCATACCTATGAATTGATGTAAGAATATTAATGTTTAAAAGAAATTTTAAAACAAATATACAAAAAAATATTAAGACAAATTCATGACAAAATATTAAAACAAGACAGTATTGTTTACAACCATCAATATCAAAGCTATTAACCAGTCAAAGTTGCCCAACCATATAACAACAAAATATCACAGTATAATGAAACAAATGGCAGTTTACCAATGCACAAAACAGTTTCCCCAAGCTTATAAAAAAAAAAAACCAAGTTTCCCAATCACAGTTAACCCAGCAAATGATAGTTTCCCCAAGCATCACATTAACACCAAGCAAAAAAGATAGTTTACAGATCACACATTAGGTACAAATCTTAAATCATTCCTATCGTCAACCAGAATACGAAAAACGAGAAGGAGACGCTCCTTCCTTATCATGGCCTAACACAAAAAATATTAGTTAAAAATAAAGAAAACCCCAAAACCAGACTGCTTTCCAAAAAGTTCATAGTATTGGCAAGTCTCTTTAAGTGTTTCATACCAATCATCAACAGCAGGTGAGCTTAAGTCATGAAATTCATCATCTCCATCACTTATCACATCTTTTGGTTCAACTTGACCCTCTACCCTTCCATTAACATTGATAATTTCATCTTCTACTGCATTCAATTCATCGAGAGCTTCAACATTCAAATCTCACCCATATATATTCTCTCTGACACCAACATCATCATTCAGCGCTTCATTAGCACGATGCTACTCTTCAAAATGTCGATAGATATCAACCTCATCAATTTCTCCATTTGTATTTTCTATCCACAATTCATCACCACTCTTTTATTCTAGTATTTAATATCCACAATTCATTCAGATCAAAATTTATTCTAGTATTTAATAAAAAAACAAAATAAGAAAAAATAAAAAATCAATGAACAATAATAACAGGTATTCATATCAAAAAGATCAAGTATTGATGATTCATGTAAAAAATATTTACAAAACAGTTCTGATATTATACCTACAATATGACATGCATACAATTAAGTTTTCATATCAAACAGCTCAATTATTCATATACAGAGTAACAAACTATTGGTATCAACAAGACAAGTATTCATACCAACAATATCAGGTTTCCATCAATAACATATTAAGTATACACATCTAAATAAACAGTTGTTCATACCACATCTATTAATTATTCATATCATATAAACCATATCATATCAAGTATTCAGATTAACAGTATTAGATATTCGCATAAAATAAAACAATAATCCATGACAAAAACTATCAAGTTTTCATATGAAACATATCATTAATTCACATAAATACAATCACATGTTCATACCTGATCTATGAAATATTCATATAAGATCATTATCTTCTCAAATTAAAGATCATTCATCAAAAAACAACATAAAAATGAGTTAGCTACTTATAGCATTATTATAAATTATTCATACCTGAGTTTTAATACCTGAGGGATGAGAACCTAATTTAACTGAAAATCACCTGAGATCGACTGAAAGAAAAAAACAGAAATCAATAATTTACATGACAGAGAAAGAAAATCAATGATCAAAGAATGAAAGAGAGAAACATTACCTGAGCGTAGCAAGAGAGATCGCTTGAGGGATGAGAACCTAAATCAACTGGAAATTGTCTGAGATCGCCTGAGATCGCCTAAGAGTACAGCATGGAGATCGCCTCAGAGAAAGGTGCGAGATCGCCGTAGAGAGAGGTGCGAGATCGCCTGAGCGAAAGGTGCGAGATCACCTCAAAATCGCCATAATATCGCGGCGGAGAAGGAAAGCGCGGAGGAGAAGAAAACTTTGAAATTTCAAAAAAGGCAGTTAATAAAGACGGAGACGCCGCCAGTTGGTAATGACGGTTAGACAAAGACCACTTATAGTTAGTTATATGCGATAATTAATGATTAACATCGGTAGTTACCATCAGGGGGACGATTAGGGGACTAACACGCGGGGACAAAATAATTACTCTTTTTTATTTATACAAATAATATAAAAAAACGCTATTTACTTATGGGGTACGGTTTCTTTTGGAATTTCAAAAAGTAAAAGTTATTTAAGGATTTTTTTAGTAGAAATGTACAATCTGGTTCAATATTTATGGTTATTAATGTATGATGTTTAATATGTGGAACCAAGTTAAACTATTTTCAAGTAATTTAACGTGTAGGTAGGGGTGTTCAAACGGTCAGTTCGGTTGAAACCAATAAAGTAAAATGATCAAATCAAATTTTTTCCGGTTTTAAAAAATAGAAAAGAACCAAAACGAACAGACCGAAGTAAATTTTGGTATGCTTGGTTCAAACCGAAAAACTATTGGTACCATTATTAACCAAAAGATCGAATACACTTTCATACACAATAATTGAAGTTCAGTTCAGTTCATGAAATCCTTATAACACCAATAAAATTCGAGTGAAACCAATATAAACGGTCAGTTCAGTTTAGTCGGTTTCAAGAAGTCTGACCAAACCGATCCATTTAAACCGAAAAACCAATCCATTTATATCGAAATTTTTCAGTTCAGTTAAAAACCGAAAAAACCAAACTGTTTGAACACCCTACATGTAGGGAAAAATTAGAAAAAATTAATTAATTAAGATATTTAATTATTGGAATTTAAAAAAAAAATTGAGAGGATCTCATTTTATTATTGTTTCAATTTTTATAATAATATTTATCAATAAAAGAAAAGAAATCTAATCTTATATAGACATATAATTGGGCCGAAATTGAACATTGAGCCCATTAAAAGAAGTAAATTGGACTTGCTCTATGCCGGGTCGGATTTTATAGACTCAAAACCATTATCTGAATAGGCGCAGTTGAAAAGAGACCAAAAGAAACGACAACCGAAACAATGCAGATCAGATCAGGCTTTGAATAATTTTTTCTTACTCTCTGAGGTAACATAATATTTCTTTTCAGATCCGGACCGTCCGATCAGAATCGGGCCAATTCCGTATTCGTGCGGATTCTGATCGGACGGTAAGGATCTAAAGAGAAATATTCTGTTACCTTAGGTGATATTAATTCTATCTATTATAGAGAATTATAGGGTAAAGATTTTAACAGAGAAGTTTTAGCTTCATGCAGCGCACGAACTATAGAATCAAAACAGCATTGCATATGGTTCGTGCGCTGCATGTTATCCAAACTACTCTGTTAATATATTAACCAGAATTATGTGTCCATCGGGGAAACTTCATCTTTTCTTTGTTAGGAGATGAGATGAGGCTTTCAATAATTCTTTCTATATTTCTTACCCAGAATTCATATCACCTAAAGTAACTCAAATTTTGAATTTTAGATCAAGACCTTCAGATCTGCTTTGGCACGAATATTAAAGGTGCCCTGTGGATTGCACTTCGTGCCGGATTGGCCCGGATTCCGATCAGACGGTCGGGATCTAAACTCAAAATTTGAGTTACTTTAGATTATATTGAATTCCTTTGTAATTAGAATTATATCTCCATCGGAGAAACTATCAAAGGAGAGAGAGATCTTTGACGCAGTGCGGCTAGAGAGAGAGAGAGAGAGAGAGATGGAGAGAGAAGGGGAAGAAGGATCGTCGAAGGGATGGAGTTGCGAGACGAACTGGACAGTGGCGAAGGGATCGTCGTCTCTAGATGCTTCCATCTCTTTCGACACCTCCGACGAAGACGCTCCCGATTTGACTTCCGACGGGACGCTTCTCCTCCGACCATCCGCCTCAGACGATTCCCCGCCGTGCGAAGTCACTGGTGAGCAAGAGGAACTTCATCATTTACAAATCCTTCTTTTTTATTTATTACTAATTTTGGATCAATCAATCAATCAATTTTTGTTTGTGCAGTGTTCTTTAAGGGAAAGTATGAAATTCACAGAGTTTATGCTCGAACGAGTGCCAGGATTTTTGAGATATATTATACAAAGGATGCAGATAGAAATTCTACAAAGGAGTACCTTTGCACAGTCAAATGTGGTCCCGCTTCGTCAGATGAGAATTTACATGGTTCTAGCCAGAATAGCAGTGTTCATAGTAGTGAAGAAGAGAGCTGGGTTGATGTCAAGACTCCTCAGGTAATATTTTTTACATTGAGAAATCTAACTATGAATACTAAGAAGTAGGGGTGTTCATTGGATATGGTTTATTTGGTTCAATTCAACTAAACCGACAAATTTTGGATTAAATGGTTCGGCTTTTGGTTTTTAATGGTTCGTTTCGGTTGAATTGTTGAATAACTTTGGTTTTTTATATTTGGTTCGGTTTAATCTCTCTTAGGTTCAACCAAACAAACCGAAATGTACTTTGATATTTTTGGTTCGGTTGTTATTTAGTTGATAAATTTAATTTGGTTGGTCCGTTTAGATTTTTGAAAACCAAATAAAATTTTGGTTGACTATATTAATTCGGTTTTAACCGAACCGACCATTTGGACACCCGTAGTAAGAAGTAACATGCTTCCCTTACTAGTCATGAAAAATGGCTGGTCTTTTTTTTTTCATATTCACTTCAAAAGGATGAGAAAACTTCTTGTTTTGCAGGGTTTATATAATTCATGAGTTTAGTATTATCGTTTAAATTATGAAAATCTTCTTATTTATATTGAATAAGAGCATTATGATAGTACCATCTCTTATATTATTTTTTGCTCTTTCAGATACATTATGAAGCAACAGCTGAGATTACAGATGCTGAGCCTTGTGCATCCCTGACCCTAAGATTTCTCTCTCTTCAGACGAAATCCTCTGTTCATGTCGAAGAAATATACATATATTCTGACCCCATTGATGAATCCAGTACCAGTACCACTCAGGATTCATCAAGCGGCACAACAGGAAACAGCAATGCAAGTTCTTTATTTGCCATGCTGGTACCGAATCTCTTACAAATGTCGAAGTCAGGCCTCAGCAGCAGAATAAATGAACGGTACTTTTCTCATGATAGAATTCAAAATACAGATGATGTCAGGGACCAAAATGCAAAATTAGACACTTCTGTAACTGAAGAACCCAGCATAGAAGCAGTATATCATACAGAGGAAAATAACCCTGTTGCAACTGACACTTTACCTTCACTGGTACAGTCCCAAAATAGTACCAGTTCGTATCAGACCCATGCTGGAAGCAGTAGCAAAGCCGATATAAGACAAGTCGATCAAGAGGCTGCAGTTAATACAGACCCTCTGAAAGTGGGCCCTACATCTAATGAGTCGGCAAACCGTATTGAGAAGATTCTAGAACAACTGGTATTCAAGGTGGATAAGATAGAAACATATATTACGAAGTTCGAAGAAAAAATGGTGGGTCCGATTATTTGCATTGAGTCGAGGCTGGAGCGGTTAGAGAATCAGTTCGACCTATTAACAAAAGATCTCCATTCCATGCGGGTCCCACCTAGAGAACCTTGCCCTCGTGCAACTGATGAGATTGAGAAATCTCAGGACCCAGTGGTGTCTCCAGATGACGACTCTATGGCTGATGGTGTGGCGGGTTGTCAGGTTGAGACAAAGACATGTACTGGCACCACTTTTAAAGCACCTGAGTGTATGAGTGAAGATGAAAGCGACGATGATGTCAGAGATGATGACATGGAAGTTGACACCTGTGTGCCTAATAAAAGAAAACCAATTTCTATTGATGGAGCACTTGCTTCTGCTTTGGCAGCATTTGCCACCGAGTCAAGTCCAAATATAAGTACTGTTACAAGTGGCAAAATCAACGATCCAGATTTGGTCAAAGGGGTCCCACTTGTATCGATCGATGAGGTGGATTCTGACCTGTTATCCACTTTTGAAGCTGTAACTCACACTGATCAAAATTACAATGCAAAAGATATCACCTGTGCAGAGGGAAGTAGAGAGGATTCTGATGTTGATTCACAGATTAAACCCGGTTTGTTCTCCGAAAGTATTATAGGAGAGGTGTCTGATGAAGAGGAGGAAGTGGAAATGGGTTTTGCACCTGACCCATTATCCTCTTTTGAAGCTGTAACTGTAACTCATGCTGATCGAAATTACAATGCAAAAGATATCACATGTGCAGTGGGACCCACAGAGGGCAGTAGAGAGGATTCTCACATTGATTCACAGATTAAACCCGGTTTGTTCTCCAAAAGTATTATAGGAGAGGTGTCTGATGAAGAGGAGGAAGTGGAAACGGGTTTTGCACCTGACCCATTATCCTCTTTTGAAGCTGTAACTGTAACTCACGCTGATCGAAATTACAATGCAAAAGATATCACATGTGCAGTGGGACCCACAGAGGGCAATAGAGAGGATTCTCACATTGATTTACAGATTAAACCCGGTTTGTTCTCCAAAAGTATTATAGGAGAGGTGTCTGATGAAGAGGAGGAAGTGGAAACAGGTTTTGCACCTGACCCGTTATCCTCTTTTGAAGCTGTAACTGTAACTCACGCTGATCGAAATTACAATGCAAAAGATATCACATGTGCAGTGGGACCCACAGAGGGCAATAGAGAGGATTCTCACATTGATTTACAGATTAAACCCGGTTTGTTCTCCAAAAGTATTATAGGAGAGGTGTCTGATGAAGAGGAGGAAGCGGAAACGGGTTTTGCACCTGACCCATTATCCTCTTTTGAAGCTGTAACTGTAACTCACGCTGATCGAAATTACAATGAGGTAGGAAGAGGAGAAGAAGAAACAACTAATTTGGATGATGAGAATTTGTACCGAGTTGATGAAAGAGATATTGTCAGTGAAGTGGGACCCAGTTTGTTCTCTAAAAGTGTTATAGGAGAGGTATCTGATGAAGAGGAGGAAGTGGAAACGGGTTATGCACCTGACTCGCCTCGCTTTACGTGTAACAGTCCGCTAAGCAGCAGTGATTTTGAGCCAAATCTCCCAAATTACGGTGAAATTCTTAACGGGTGGGGCAATGATAGCAGTAGCAGCACTGATTCGAGCTTCGGCGAAAGTTTTTTAAAGACTAAGATTAATACGGATTTTGTTCGTACATTTAATGAAGGTGGCGAAAAGGTTTCTGTAATTTGGGATGAGGTGAAAATGCGGGACCCGCTTGCAGTCTTGTTGGATGAAATGACTGCTCTCAAAGAAGAGGAAAATAATACCTCAGTTACAAATGATGATCCTTTCATTGATTTTGAGAACCTTTCAAATCCAAGTGAAGTGGGTCCCACTTACAGTAACATGCCCCAGTTTGAGAGCCTTATATGAATGAATAGTGTTATGGTACTCTTTCTGTGTTGAATAAATAAATAAATATCTTTCTGTTTTACATCGAACTTTGGTTAACTTTTAGATGTCTTTGTTTTCTTGTGAGATGTAAATATGTTAAAGTTACCACTTGTTTCTGTTGGAATAAAAAAAATTATGACATTCTGCACGACATTTGCTTTCTTTATTAGGCACTTTTTCATTTTAGTATGCTATTTACGTTTAATTAATTTTTTCTACAATCATCCAATCAGACTTGTGCAAACACTACGATATTATTATAACATCTATAATTTATATTTTAGAGGAGGTTTGAAATGCCTCTATTTTTTGTGTATCTCCTATGCCTTCATTTTTAAAAACTTAAATAATACAAAATTTGAAACTTATAAGTTAAAATAAAACCGTTGGATGTGATCTATGTTATTTTCTTTATGTACTCATAAAAAATATTATATTTCAATTTTGTTTTTATGTGAATTAATAAGTTGAAAAATCAACGTCTAGAAATTATCCACATTAGTACATTTTTTACAAACTCTTAATAACAACTAAAACAAAATTGAAATGTCATAATTTTTTACATATGCATAGATAAATTGATGTAGATCATATCTAATGGTTTTATTTTGACATTTTAAGTTTTAAATTTTGAGTTATTAAAGTTTTTATAAATGGAGGCATGATGGAGACACAAAAAATAGAGGCATTTGAACCCTATTTTAAATTAGTCTGTAATTAAAAAAACTTGTTAATTGTTATAAAATGCTTAGTAAGAAAAACTAGATCAAATAACAAAAAAAAATTGTTGACTATATAAATACATTGTATTAATTCTACATTAAACATATAATATATCAAGAAACAATTTAAAAATCATTTTAAGCTATATTTTAAGTAACAACCTCTAACTAAATACGAATAGTTTTAAGTTATAAGTCACAATCAAACAAGAATAACTTGTATCATCTAAACATCAAATAAGAAAATCAAATATTTTACATTTTTTATTCTTTTTAACTATTTGTTTATATTGTAGAAAATCACCTACTAAGTTCTTTTAACAATGCTTTGGCTGCCAGTTAAATACAACTACAAAGTGGAGAAGAAATTTGTTCTTTCTCTTTAGTTGGAAACTGGAATAGATTTATTCTATTTTGCACAGAATTGACAAGCACGGCGATCGTATATATATGGTAGTAAATTCGAATTCGGAATATTTTAACAGAAAATTTTCTTTATAACCCAAAAGTTTTATAGAATATATCATAAATAAAATAAAAAGGTACAGGTAATAATAATTCCACTGTTAAAGAGCATACATATTTTGTTCTTTGTCAGTGAAACATTCCAACAAAACTTTCAACTTAGACCATTCAGGTCTCAAGCATCTATTAGATCATAAATTTAGGTAAAACAAAATAATGAATCAGATTAATCAATTAATACTCGGCCGAGACAGCAAGGCCTCGGGTCCGGCCTGGCGCCCCTCCCTTGAGTGAAGAAACATCAAGCACAATCCTGTTAAAAGTAAATATTAGTAGAGTTTGTTAGTGTAATTTACTATGGAAAACAGTTTGCAGTACAACTAAATAAAAAAAAATTTAAGGGACCTTTTGGGAATTCCATCTTTTGTTTCAGTGTTGTATTGAGATTCAATGAAGATTTTGTCAGCATCTCTAGATATAGTGAAACTTGAAGGAGTCTTGAAATCTACCGAAGCTGTAAAATCAGCGAAAAGCGAGTTAAGATAATATTTCAGAAGCAAAATCTTGTCAGCATATTTAGATGCACGATGGGTTGCTTTAATATTCGTGCTGAATGGTTCAGATTTTGTAGAGATAAAAAAATAATATGCTCACCTGCTCTATTACTGGTCTGAATGTCATCATCAAGTCCCAGCAATTTCTATGAAATTACACCAGAAACATTTAAAATAAAAATAGAAAATAGAAAAATTCAGAAATATCTGGAGTCACAAAATTATTTATAACGGTACCTTAAGATTCGTGTAGCACGATTCCAGGTCATCGTTAACTAAGACATGATCAAAAAGACCCTCTTTTCCTTCTTCGATTTCTTTCTTGGCATTTTTTAATCTCTTTTGGATCTGATCTTCAGTTTCAGTTCCTCTTTTTTTTTTAACCAGAATAAACAAAAAATAGTCAGATTTAGAATAAACTATAGCCTCATAAAAATATATATAAAAAATAAAAGAATGAGTACCTGTCACGGAGGCGTTTCTCAAGTTCCTCAAATGAAGGGGGGCGAATAAATATAAAAATTGCTTCAATTGTACGAGCCCTAACCAACCTTGCACCTTGTACATCTATATCAAGAATACATCTCTGAAATAGAGAATTATAACATTTAGTTATAAACATGAGTTTGGCAACTTCACATTATATACTCACAAAAGACTAAGGCTATGGTACTATGGATCAATATCTTCATTTTCAATGTTCAAATAGTTGATATGAACCTTTTAACATGATCTCCATATGAAAATGTACTTGCAGACTAAATTTTACATTTTTCAGATTTTTTTACTATTTTTTTAGATAGGTGAAAAACTGCTACTTTTGAATGGTCTACAATTCTTTGATCGAGTGATTTTCTACCAATCTAAAAAATAATAAAAAAATTCTAAAAAGTGTAAAATTTGATCTACAGTACATTTTCATATGGAGATCATGTTGAACAGTTCAGATCGACTGTTTGGACTATACACCCGTTAAAATTACCACAAGTAAATTTACCTTCCCAGTATCAGTAACCGCCTCAACTGCCTCTACACTCGTTCCATACAAATTCCCATGCACCAGAGCAGATTCGAGGAATTTCCCTTCTTTAATATCAGTCTCCATCACTTCTCTCTTAGTAAAGTGATAGTGGACCCCATTCACTTCCTTCTCTCGTGGGTCCCGAGTCGTATGACTAACAGAGAAACCAAAGGTTGAAGGAAAATCTTTCATTAGTTTGTTAATTAGGGTTCCCTTACCGACACCAGAGGGCCCACTTATGACGATTGGTATTGGGCCTTCACCGATTGACCCTTTTGACCAGGCTACTACCTCCCCTCCAAGCAACTCTTTTCTCTCTCTAACAAAATTTGTGTTAACCTACACAATAGTTCAATTTTCAAAATCAATTCGAAGTAAGACATATTTGTTAGACTATGAAATATCCTATTTTTCTTCAGTGACACAGAAAGAAAAAATAACCCAAATTTATTAATATTTGTCAAAGCATTGAATATTAGTTTTACATCATTGGCTGTCTGGTTATAAATGCATATTTTTTGCAAATACCAAAAACCCATAAAATTAAATCAGTTGCAGTATGCAATGAACAGTTCAAAGCAAAGAACCAGAATACGTCAATAACAAAATGTCTCTCTCTGTTTTTTTTAAATTATCAAAGGACTGAATTATATATATATATTAAAAAAAACATGGTCTCAATGGAAAAAGAAAGGTGAAAAGAATGTAAGGTTGTACAGCTGATAGGACAAAAGCAATTATAGCTGGTACAAATAATAGACTTTCATGTTATTTTTCCATAAAGGTCACTATCTGTTTAAAGGTGTTATTTTGGACTGAAATTAGGTAAAACTGATAGCACAAAAGAGTTGACAAATCTAGGTTCAGACATGTACCGACTCTATAGTTCCCTTACCAAATTACCAAGTCAAAAGAACAAAAATAAAAATCTTCAACAAGAGACCATGAGGCACGGCAAATCTGACCGGTATTGTACCAGACCTTGTACCAAAATCTATTCTATACAAAAAGGAAATACCTCTAGAAAATATGAGAATTCATTTGTAGATGAGTCTCCCGTAAGAATCAAAATGCGGTCATTAGTTACCAGCACAGCCAAGTGAAACTTGGACGCTCTCGGTTTTTTACCCAATATAGTCGGTACAGACCTGTATATACAACAAAAGATTTCAATTGCTTGATATATTTCCTTCGAAGATAATAATATTAATAATAATATTATATATGCTCACCATTTTCCTGTAGATTTATCAAAAATTTTGACATTAAGTGGCGAGCCGGCTTCTTCACTTAATGCACCAATCACATACTGTAGAATTTAAAGCATTAGTTTTATTTTATTTTTGTAAGAGACCTCTTTCTTTTCTTTTTTTGTATGAAGTTCAACACTCACTAGCTTGCCACATATTTCAGTGACAGTTTTATGTCCCTTGAAATCGGTATCGCCGCCACTACACACTGACAAGTCTTCAAAAGAAGAAGAGAAACTTTCTGGTATTTCCTGCCCCTAAAAAAAAAAAAAAAAGTTAAGAAAAAAAAAACTATTTTTATATGGTACTCAGTGCTGTAGTAACTTGGTATCAATATTTACTGCCAATTGATCTGGTACCAAACTCTATACTGCTTCGCAGCCCGGTACATGACAGGTACCGAGATTTTTTGTAAATACTGTGCCCACAAATTCTGTTCAAAATCAGACATCTCTTATAAATTCAAAACAAAACAACATAAAAAGCTCTCACCATGAAAAAGTATGTGATCTTCTCTGAATGCGATCTCTGGACCTGTTGAAATCAGTAAAAAAAAAACATGAAAAAGCTGACAAAGAAAGAAAGTCTAAAAGAGTGAAATGTGGGGTTATTCTGGCAAAAATGTTCAAATAAGAACAAATTTTAAGTAAATTTTGCACATGACTGAACCCAAAACAGTAAAAAGAACCTTTCACGCGCAAATTCAGATAATTAATAAACAAGATCGTGCTTTTGCATCCTAACGGAGTTATAATCGCAAATAAAAGGTGCGATGTTACCAAAAACAGAATAATCACCTCGAATCAGCGTAGAATCTGGCGATCTGGACGAATCTCAGTGATTAGAGAAGAGAGAAACCGAGAATTTAAAGGAAAGAACAAAGAAGTAGAGATCAAAGAATCGAGCGAAGGAAGAGGGGGGTTGAATCGAGGCGGCACGGAATGAGATGCGATGAATGCGCCAAAAGTGACATCTTCGCTTTCAGCTCTCTCTCTCCACTAGACGCGAATTTCAAGGTTGAATTGATTTAATAAATTCAGGTCTCTTGATGGCTTCTCGCGAAAGAGAAGAAGGCAAATGGAAATAGACAATAGTCGCTCTCTTTCTTTCGTTCAATTGGATCCCTAAAGTAATCCAAATTTTGAGTTTGGATCCAGATCGTTCGATCTGCCCTTGCACGAATATTGAAGTGATCCTGTGTATTCCAGCTCTGGTTGGATTGGTATGAATTCTGATCGGACGGTTCAGATCTAAAATTAAAATTTTTATTACTTCAGAGGATGCGTTTGTTGACGGAGTAAAGCAAAGGAACTTTCGCTCTTTTTCTCTCGAATTTGGTTCCGCTAGAGTAACTCAAATTTTTAGTTTAGATCTGGACCGTTTGATATGACATGGCACGAATATTAAAGGAGAAAGTGCATTCTACCTAGTGCCGGATTGGCCCGAATTCAGATCGGACGGTCCCGATCTAAAATAAAAATTGGAGTTACTTGAGAGGATTTCGTTGAAGGAGTAAAGCGAAGGAACTTTCGGTCTTTCTGCGGCCCTACTCAAAGGTACGTATGTTCATCTCCTCTCCTTTTTTAACAAGACTGGAGATATCCCTTCTTGGTGCCGACGCCGCTAATTTCTGAACTCTGGATCTTCACTTAAGAAATCTACGACCATTAACTTGGATTGTTTGGTTTTTCTATCAAATAAAAGAAATTGAACTGGGAATTCGATTACTTTATCTTTAGCTTTACATATATGTTTGTTTTTTCTATCCAATAAAAGGATTTGTGTGATTTTCATCTCATGCAGTTGATTTAGTTTAATTTAGTTATGTGTAGTTATTATTAGATAATTTAGTTTAATTAAGTTTCTTATGTTTAATTATAGGTAAATAGCGTTTGATTAAGGTTAGTAACTTTTACTTTTAGAAATTTCTAAAGGAACCGTACTCCATTGGTAAATAGCATTTTTTATATTATTACTATAGATAAAAAAAATTCTGCTTTGTTGACGGAGCAAAGCAAGGGAACTTTCTCTCTCATTCTGCTTCGTTCTTTTCCAACAAAAATTTCTTTTAGATTCTCTCCTTTTTTAACTTAACTGGAGATATCCCGTTTCACGGATTTAGGCGGTGGTCAATAGGATGAAGGACTTGATTGAATTTAGCAACAAGCACAAATGCAACTTTTGAGGCCGTAAAAAAAATAGTAAAAATCTTAAAAATATAAAATTTATTTTACAAGTAAATTTCCATATGAAGATCACATTGAACAGTTCAGATTAACTATGTAAAAGAATTATTGCAAACCAGTACTGATATAACTTATAACGGGTGCTTTCAATTACATATCTTAATTTTTATAACTTGTAGTCCACAGCCTAACAGCTTCTAGTCAAAATTAAGAAATACCAGTAAAATTAAACAATTAACCAAGAAGAATCACACATTCAGACATTAAAAAAAAAAAATGAGTGCTAATCTTCTAACAACTTCCTGATTTTTACAATGGCTTTCGGTTTATGGCTCTATGTTAATTACATGAGAAGATATGTGACCCCCACAAAAAAAAAAAAAAAAAAAAACAGAGGAGAAAGAAATGCACAGTATGCTGGCTGTCAACCATTTTCCTCAAAGGTAGCTGTCACACAAGTTTTACTTTAGAAAGCAAAGAACCAGAAAATTTCTGACAGATGTGTTTAGGGTTGCTGAACTCACAAAGGAACAGTTGAAACAGTTCATGAAGAAAATCAAACAACATCTAGAAGAGACAGGAGCGTGCTGCCCTCCTAGCAAAGACAAGACATGCATGCTATATTAGAATTTCAGATTGAAAAATAGTTTTTTTAGATAGATACAAAATTACATTTAAATAATTTCAAATTACCTTTTAAATGATCAAGGGAAAACATTGAACGTGACCAACAAAAAAAAAACTGAGGTTTCGGTATGTTGAAGCTTCGATCCAACGTGAAGTGTTCGTGGCTCTACGATGTTTATATATTTCGTTGGCTTGATGGATAGGTAAATGAACATAAAATTTCATCAAACTTACATACAATGAAATGAATGTGATACTCTTCAATTTGAACGGTTCTGATCGACCATTGAACAACGTATACTTGTGGGTCTTCATTAACTCACACCACGAGAGTTCATGTTCTATGTTGATGCTTGAAGGATGTGAGTTATTGATGCAATAAGCATGTTATGCTATATATATGGATGCGCTAGGGTGAGCCGTGAAGTAAAACAAGTTTGTACTCTACGCAATATTTTCATTTTGAAAATTTAAACAATCAATTCGAACCGCTCAACATGATCTCCATATTGAAATGTGCTTGGAGACCAAATTTTACATTTTTTGGAATTTTTTTACTATTTATTAAGTCACTTTGAAAATCGCAGATCCGGGTGAACAGTAGAAAACAATAAAAATTCTGAACCAATGGATCAGCGATTTTCAAAGTGGCTTAATAAATAGTAAAAAAATTCAAAAAAATGTAAAAAATTGGTCTCCAAGTACATTTCAATATGGAGATCATGTTGAACTATTCGGATCGGTTGTTTGGATTTTCAAAATGAAAATAATGAGGCGTGTAGTAAAAACTTGTTTACTCCATAGCTCATTTTAGCATTTCCCTATATATATATATATATATATATATATATATATATATAATTGTGCTATTGTGCTTTGCAAAGTAAAGCCAACGTTTTACTTCGGTCTCTTTTTCGGATTTTCAAAGTCCAAACAGTTGATCCAAACCGTTCAAGTTGATCTACATATTGAAATGTGCTTGCAAACCAAATTTTACATTTTTTGAAATTTTTTTACTATTTATTAAGCCACTTTGAAAATTGTTGATCATATGGTCCAGAATTTTGTTGCACTGTTTTTACTGTTCACCCGGATCAGCAATTTTCAAAGTGGCTTAATAAATAGTAAAAAAATCCCAAAAAATGTAAAATTTGGTCTGCAAGCACATTTCAATATGTAGATCAACTTGAACGGTTCGGATTGACTGTTTGCACTTTGAAAATCCAAAAAGAAGTCCGAAGTAAAACGTTGTTTTACTTTCAAAACACAATAGCCCATCTCTCTCTCTATATATATATATAGAGTGAGGCTATGGTACTTCAGCTAGTGTACTATGGCTAGTGTACTACGGCTCATATGGTACTTTTTAAAATCCTAACAGTCGATCCGAACCGTTCAATGTGATATCTAATGAATATGTACTTGCAAACTAAATTTTATATTTTTTTCAAATTTTTTTACTATTTTTTTAGATAGGTCGAATTTTGATGGTCCAGAATTTGTATAAAACACTGAAAATTCTACCTAGTGCCGGATTGGCCCGAATTCAGATCGGACGGTCTGATCTAAAAACAAAATTGGAGTTACTTGAGAGGATTTCGTTGAAGGAGTAAAGCGAAGGAACTTTCGGTCTTTCTGCGGCCCTACTCAAAGGTACGTATGTTCATCTCCTCTCCTTTTTTAACAAGACTGGAGATATCCCTTCTTGGTGCCGACGCCGCATTTCTGAACTCTGGATCTTCACTTAAGAAATCTACGACCATTAACTTGGACTGTTTGGTTTTTTCTATCCCATAAAAGGAATTGAACTGGGAATTCGATTACTTTAACTTTAGCTTTACATATATGTTTGTCAAGAACTAAAAAAACCGGTTTTTGGATTCAGTTTCTTTAAGGATTTGTGTGATTTTCATCTCATGCGGTTGATTTAGTTTAATTTAGTTATGTGTAGTTATTATTAGATAATTTAGTTTAGGGTCCGACTAATTGTACCCAAAGAGTTGTACCCAGTTTTTACCAAAAAAAACTGTCATTTGACTTGCGCGAATACTGTAAAATACTATAATCAATACTGTAACTTCAACAACAAATCATGCATAATACCTAGTTCAAAATTCTAACAATCCAGTTTTTACTCAAGTTAGTTAAAAACTGTTAGGAACTAGAAAAGTAACTGTACTTTCAGCTTCTAGAAGATTTAACTCAAACCACTTCCAAAACTGTTACGGCTGTACTTCAAGCTTCTAGAAGATTTAAAAAACACACTTCTAAAACTTGTTGTTATTTACAAATTACACTTAAAATTATGCAAAATTAACTTTTATGCATCAAATTAAATTTTTATTTTTTCGAAATTAAAATTTTTAATTTTTTTTTTAATTTTTTTTAATTCATCTTTTTTTTCTTCAATTATTAATATTTATATATAGATATATATCATGTAAAATAAGATTTCAATACTATAAAATTAGCAGATGCAAACTATAAATATAACAGATGTTAACTACAATATTTCAATATTATAAATTTGACACATGAAACTATAAAAATATCATATACAAACTATAAAATGACACCAGTCACAAAATATTCATATACTGTACCATTTCACCACAACATAAACTGTACCATTTCAACACAAAAAGTTCATTAAAATCAACTGTACCATTTAACCATTTTACCATCAACTATACCATTTAACATTTCACTATTCACAAATATTTTTAACTGTATCAAACATTAACTGTATCTAACATCAAACACAAACAAAAAACTGTTCAATCATTGCAATATTTGGATGGTTACTTTATACACCGTTGATGTGAATTATTTGGATGCGTGAGGAGCTTCATTGCTAGAACGACACGTTCTTTAGAAATGTCATCCTACAAAAAAAAAGATTTGTAAGGGATTTAGATTTATGCACATCAGTAGAGAGGAAAATGATAGGGCGCAAAAGGTTAGCACAATTAGCCAGAACTGTGAAATTACTTATGATGTATGTAAAATACTATGAAATTAATGATGAATGAAACAAATACTGTAAAACAACTGTGTGAATACTGTAAAATTATATGTCAATACTGTGAAATTACTTATGAAGTATGTAAAATACTGAAATTAATGATGAATAATGAATGAAACAAATACTGCAAAACAACACTGTGAATACTGTAAAATTGTATGTCAATACTGTGAATTACTTATGAAGTATGTAAAATACTAAAATTAATGATGAGTGATGAATGAAACAAATACTACAAAACAACACTGTGAATACTGTAAAATTGTATGTCAATACTGTGAAATTACTTATGAAGTATGTAAAATACTGTGAAATTAATGATGAATGATGAATGAAACAATACTGTAAAAGAACTCTGTTAATACTGTAAAATTGTATGTCAATACTGTGAAATTTACATATGAAGTATGTAAAATACTTTGAAATTAATGATGAATGATGAATATATAATATTAGTTATCAGGGGTATACACTACCCTCTTTATACAATATGTAATATCAGGAAATGTTAGTGTTGGTGAAATGGAAGCCTACGGGTATTTGAAAGTAAAATATATACATCATAAAATTACCTGTATAAAGTTCATAGGCATCACAGTGATCAGATTGTACACATAGCGCAGCAAAAAAATAGTACAGTCCATCGATTTTGGTGTCTGCTTTGGGCAGTTCTGATGAATAATGCCAAGATCTTTCCAAGAAGCGTTACCTGAAAGAAAAAAAAATGATATCAACATCTTTAATGTGAAATAACTTCAAGTATAGCATGAATCATGTAAAATAACTCATATATCTTATAAACCTATTGTATGAATCATGTAAAATAACTCATACATCTTATAAACCTATGTATGAATCCTGTAAAATAACTCATACATCTTATAAAACTATTATATGAATTATGTGAAATAACTCATACATCTTATAAAACTATGGTATGAATCATGTAAACTAACTCATATATCCTACAAAACTGTTAAGTATATTATGTAATAGTTTAATGCATTTCAACACCTAATCCTGTAAATCATTGGCAGAATAATGAAAAAATAGTTGAAGAATACTGTAAAAGGTTGCATAGATAATTTTGAAGGAAAACACTCACAAGTCCTCCAGCAAAGAAAATCTTTAACCCATTTCATGGTGTGCCAGTGGTATTACATGTATTCAACATTATCAGCAGAGGTGTAATAATGCATCTCCACATTAGGAACATCCACTGCAAAGAGTACCCAATGATTTTTCTTGAAAATTAGAATGAACAGCCATCTGATGCTCTCAAATTGAGGCCCAAACAAATGCGGAAGGGCCTGTAATTTTGCTTTTTCATTATACTGATGCATCAGAATCTGCAATAGACAAAAATCAAACATTAAAATATTACTGATACATCTTAAAAAATTATTGTATGAATCATGTAAAATAACTCATACATCCTATAAAAATAATGTATAAATCATGTAAAATAACTCATATATCTTATAAAAATACTGTATGAATCATGTAAAATAACTCATATAACTTAAAAAACTATTGTATATATCATGTAAAATAACTCATACATCTTATAAAAACAATACACTTCAATACAATGCATATATCCTGTAAAACAATGTATATATCCTGTAAACCTATTGAATAAATACTAGAAATTAAAATCAATAAAACAGTTAAACAGATTCTGTAAATTTTCTATAGATCCTGTAAAAACAATATATATCATGTAAATCCATTAGATAAATACTGCAAATTTAAATGAGTAACACTGTTAAACGAATCCTGTAACTATTGAATATATCCTGTAACTATTGAATATATGTAGTTAAAAAGATACAATGAAGTATAACAATATGTTATAAAACCACTGTAATTGTCTATATTACATCATGTAAAACAATTGTATAAATCCTGTAAAATCAGACATTCAGATAACAAGAGATCAGTGAAAACAATTGCATATATCCTGTAAAATAATAGTTATATCATGTAAAACTGTTAAGTATATCCTATAAAATATTGCACATAACCTTTAAACCTGATTAATATATCATGTAAACACTGTATATATCCTGTAAACCTATTAGATAAATATTGGAAATTTAAACCAGTAAAACTGTTAAACAAATCCTGTAAATTTTTCATATATTTTGTAAAACACTGTATATATCATGTAAAACACTATATAAATATCATGTAAAACACTGTATAAATCGTGGAATTTTTTTGTTTAATGCCGCTTTGGTACCAGCAGCCTCCAAAGAGAACAACCCGCTGAGAAATCAATGAGAAACTACTACATCTGAATATACTACAAAAAATAAAATTAAAAACTAAATAATGTTAATGAGAACGTTATAATTACATTGAACAAGAATAGGAATCAGGAACGCCACCCCTCATGAAACCTAAGCTAGTCTATCTACTGCCTCCTGCCGTACCAACTGAAATATAATCGGATTGAATAGAAGGCATGAAAAAATGTATGCCATACTGATGTCTCATTATTTGATCTATTATTTCGACCTATTTCCAAACCAGATGTCATGTTTTGAACCATTAAAATGCATTGTTTACATCGAATATCAATAGAATATGGTACTGCTGCGTTTTGGTTCTCACTTTGCAGGAAATAGGCGAAAACATGCAAAAGGGCAGAGTTCTGACTTCCTCCATGCGAGCCGCATCCAACCTGACGCGGGTCGCCTCACAGCCCAGCGCGATCTCAGACGCGACCCTTACAGCGCGCACCAGACCCAACCCGACGCGGGTCGCACCGGAGCCATGCGGGTCACGTCGAATTAATTTGCGCCAGGCCCAATTGAAGCCCAGAAAGATTTCTATATATACAGTTGGGCCTGCGCAAATTAGAGGATCCAGAAATCATTTCACAGACAGAGACAGAGAGATCGTAAGTTTGAAGAAGACGCTTGGCGCGCAGGAGCAGAGGAGAGCTGGAGCAAGGGTGAATTCGGCCAAGATCTCGATTGAAGCTCGATTCTCTTCTCCTCCATGATGATTTGCTTCCTCTCTATCTCTTTTCTTTTATCTTTGATCATGTTTGAGTAGATTTTCAGTTTTGAGGGATTTGGATGTAGTCTAAAACTTTGCTTGATAATGAATGTTATTTGAATATGAATTGTTATTCGTGTTTCTTGATTCTTGTATTAATTGAAATTGCTTGATCTAAATTGCTTGATTGATTCTTGATTGTCTACTATTGATTGCTTATGGCATTTCTTTTTGTAATTTGGCATTGATGTTTCTTGCAAATTAGGTTAAGTATTTGAGGTAGGTCTGAGATCCGAGAGGTGAGATCAATAGTAGCCGAAAGGTGAAATTTTCATTAGTCGAAAGAATTGTGGATACCTTTAGTAAACGGGATTAAGAACTTAGGTTTGAATTGAATCTAAGAAGGTGAAATTGCAATTCCGTAACAGGTCTATTAAGCCAATACACGAGAGTTGAGGTTCAGTGACATTAGGTACGGTCAATCGAGCCTTACACGATTTAAACAACCAGAATCAGAAACATTCAGTGTCAGCTCCAGGACCACGCGGGTCGCGTGTGAAGGCACGCGGGTCGCGTCACAAGGTCGCATACGAGAGTGTGCGGGTCGAGTGAAAGGTTCAGAGTGGCTTGAGGGCTACGCGGGTCGCGTGTGAGAGCACGTGGGTCGCGTCACAAGGGTCGCATACGAGAGTATGCGGGTCGCGTGACAAGTCCAGAGCAGCAAAGTTGAGGATGAAATCCGAAACCCTTGAAACACCTTTATTTTACAGATAGTCCAAAATCAAACATTTAATCGCTTTCAGTTTCTGTCATTAGATTTGATTGATTGAATTTAGGAAGTGTAAACAAACCCAAACACCCTTTTCAACTTCTAGTACCTAACTAGGTTGAGTCGAAATTTAGAATTTGAGTCGTCCCTGTGGATCGATACCCGATTGTACGAACGATTAGGACTGTGCACTTGCGGTCCTAAGCGAGAGTATACGAAGGTTTTAAAAGGTACAGCCCGTCTGTACTGAAACCTACTTCTCTAATCTATTCCAAAGGAGAAGAACACATACCTTGAATTTGATCACGGTAGAAGACATCAGTGTTGTTTTTACTTGTTGTACAACATTAGTAAAACTTAATTAGAAAATTTTCATCATACAAGGTTAAAGTATCAAATCGCAATAAAAAATTGAACTTGTTCACTTCATGTAGTCCAAAATTATAGCTGCAGCCAGAATCGTGAACAGACGACACCATTGCCAAGAGGAAATGGATGAATTAGGATTCTCAACCTTTGATGTCTTTACAAATCAGATCTCAACCTTGTAAAATAAGTGATACATCCTATAAAACTATTGCATTAACCTGTAAAATAACTGACATATCCTATAAAACTGTTAAGTAGATCATGTAATAGTTTAATGCATTTCAAATCCTGGTTTAGCTGAAAGAAAAATCAATACATCCTATAAACTGTTGTATATATTATGTAAAACTGTTAAATATATCTTATATAATATTGTACATAACCTTTAAACCTGATTAATATATCCTGTAAAATAATGTATAGAACTTGTAAACCTACCACATGAATACTGTAAATTTAAATCAATAAAACTGTTAAACATATTTTTTAAATTTTCCATAGATCCTGTAAAACACTGTATATATCTTGTAAATCTATTAGATAAATACTGGAAATTTAAATCAGCAAGACTGTTAAAACAGACCCATTAAATATGGCATATCTACTATAAACTATTTCAGTAAAATAAATAAATAAACACTCACAAGTCCTCCGGGAAAGAAATTCTTTAAGCCAGTTGATGGTGTGCTAGTGGTATTCCAAGCCTGCAAAATCAATCCATGATATGTAAAATAAATATAATGAAAACTATTGCATAAAACCTGTAAAATAACTATTGTATCCTATAAAACTGTTAAGTAAATCATGTAAAATAAACTCATACATCTGATTCTTTTATTTTTTTTTCAAGTACAGATCAATTGGAACATGCAAAAACAACTTCATCTTTTAAGAATAATAGGGAAATCAATTTAGAGTTGGCTATGACCATAAAATAAAATAAATTAGTACTTAAATCTTGCATAATAATTCATGTTTGATCAAACTCGAAAATAACAATAGACAATTGAGCTGCTGCTACTTGAAAATTACCAGAGACAATTGTGCAATTTAATCAAACTCGAAAATCTTTTGAAATTTGTAGTAAATTTACCAGAGACGATTAAAAACATATCTCCACTCCCATCGAACTCGAAAATTCGTGAAGAGCAAAGATAAAAACAAACAACAAATTGATGAAGTGAAATCAACGATTGAGCTGCTGCTCCTCTTCGTTTGTCACCTATGCATTAATTAGGAAAATCAAAATTCAAGATCGGTTTGATCAAAAGAGATCAAAAGAGAAAAGAACAAGATTTAATTACCTTGAGAGATGAGGCGATAGACTTGGCCAAGCAAGAGAATATTCTTTGATTTGAGCAACTTAGACCTGGTTACGCTCATTCTTCCTTCTAGTTCGTTTGTAGTCCGTTTGTGATTGACTGATTCTTCAGATTCATGGATTTGATTTCTCTGATGATTTCTCTAATTTTATTTCATTGTTTTAGTTCAAACACTCATTCTGACCTATCAGACTCGGAGTTTGTCGCTCCAGTGAGCGCTCTGCTCATTCAAATCTGCAGTCAACCGTTGAGAAGTTAAAAGAAGAAAAACCATGGCGACTTCTAACTCGCCGTTCCCAAAGGCAGAGCTCGATTCTCCGGCGAAAGCGGCGGAGAGCGACTGGAGAGGAGCAAATCACGCGTACTTGCCCGTGCCGAAGAGAGCTAGGAAGGAGAGAGTAGATCCATTAGAGGAAGAGAGAACTTGAGGAGAGAAAAAGAGAGCAGAAAGAGAAAAATCGGAGAGATTCATGGACTAGATCTTAAAAAAATTTGTTTTGCCAAAGGGAGAAGAGACAGATCGGGAAACCTTATAAATAAGGAAGATTGATAGTTGGAAGTTTGACCGTTTGGAAGTTGATTGGATTAGCCTGGGTAAATACTGGGTACAAAGTGATGGGTACAAAAACCTTTTCTTTTTTTTATATTATTACTATAGATAAAAAAATTTGCTTCGTTGACGGAGCCAAGCAAGGGAACTTTCTCTCTAATTCTGCTTCGTTCAGTTCCAACAAAAATTTCTTTTAGATTCTCTCCTTTTTTAACTTAACTGGAGATATCCCGTTTCACGGATTTAGGCGGTGGTCAATAGGATGAAGGACTTGATTGAATTTAGCAACAAGCACAAATGCTACTTTTGAGTCCGTAAAAAATAATAAAAATTTTAAAAATGTAAAATTTATTTTACAAGTAAATTTTCATATGAAGATAATGTTGAACAGTTCAGATTAACTATGTGAAAGAATTATTGCAAACCAGTACTGATATAACTTATAACAGGTGCTTTCAATTACATATCTTACTTTTTATAACTTAAAGTCCACAGCCTAAATTAAGAAATACCAGTAAAATTAAACAATTAACCAAGAAGAATCACACATTCAGACATTAAAAAAAAAAAATGAGTGCTAATCTTCTAACAACTTCCTGATTTTTACATTGGCTTTCGGTTTTATGGCTCTATGTTAATTACAATGAGAAGATATGTGACCCCCCCACAAAAAAAAAAAAAAAAAAATTCACAGTATGCTGACTGTCAACCATTTTCCTCAAAGATAGCTGTCAAGTCACCCAACAGACTTAATTGCCTCTTTGTTATCAATTTAAATCTGATTCGATATTTTTTTTGCTCCCCTTAACAAAAATCATAAATCCGATTTATAAACTCTCCAATCCCCTTTGCAGCTAATTTATTACCTCGGAGTAGTTTTACTATTTGATCTCGAATTGCTTGTAAATCTCTATGTACATGTTCGGTGACATCTCCTTAGACCTCCTTTAGCTTTAATCCCTCTTAATCCAGCCGAACAATAATTCCTTAAACTGAATTAAATCACCTCCTTAGATCAAATTCTTAAGGCGAATCTGACCCCTCCTTAGCAAATTGGCTTCTAAAGGAGCTCCTTAGCTAATTTTTACGGACCATAATATCCTCATAAAGGTGACCTCCTTAGAGCACTTTTGTCCTTTATAATATTTTATTCATTTTTTCTTCTACAGCCAACCCATGTCTCTAGGCATGGGAGAAAAAATGGCACCCTCCTTCCATCCTAGATTGACGGTTCTCCGGTAATCAAATAGTAAATCTGACGGTACAATCAGATTTCTCTTGAGATAACCTCTCTATTGATATCCCACTTCGACTAGGTATTTCTCCCTTTAACTTCGAAGATTATTATGCAATATCGAACAAGTTTAGTTTTTTTTTCCTGAAATTCAATCAATTGAGTTATTTTCTATCGAATCTCAAAGTTTTAGTTCGTTAGTTTGAATTTTCATTCTTCTTTTAGATAACTTGGCTTGGGGTTGAGCAACTGGATTTTTGTTCGAACCCACTCTCTCAAATCTGAATCCTGAGCGAATTGGATGGTGAATGGTTTATTAACAAAAATTAGGAGGATTTAATTTCATCATGTAATTTACTAAATTGAAAATTGCATGCATGTTTTGAGTTTCAAATTTCTACAACTTTCTTAAGATGCTTGTAACAGTGGTACCTATGGTACCTCACCTGTATTAGGGAACCACGGTACAAGTGGATGGATTTAATGAAAAAATTACTTGGGATTATGTTGGTTTTTATGTAAAATTTAATGGAAATTTTCAATTAAATAGTTCTTTAATTGTAGAAGTTCAGAGGAAGAGCAAGAGATCGGATGGATTTAATAGTTCTTTACTTGGGATTATATGAAATTTAATGGAAATTTACTTAGTATTAGTATTATCTCTTTGGATGAAAAGATCAGAGGTAGAAGTTCAGAGGAAGACTGAAAGAGGAAGAGATGAGGGACAAATTGGTCTTTGTATACTAAAATGTATATTTTATTTACATTAAGCCTCTTATCTCCTTACCGAACATACATTCCTTAGCAAAGATTAAAAATTTAATCCTTCACTCTTAAGGAAGGGTGCCGAACATGCCCTATGATTATTATTTTTCCAGATATCACCTCGAATGATGACTTCCGTCAAATGTATATTTTCCTTCGAGGCCTCATGTGGTTTACCAAAACAATTATTAATTGGATCCTTCACTCACTTGGAAATGCATTTTCTCTCCTTGATAAAAACGGAAATTCTAGTAGTGACTAGAATCTTTGTCGTTGTAACTTGAACACTGAAGTTAGTACATGTCCAAATTCTTTCGTCGAAATAATTCAACCCATCCATGTTTTTATATACTATTTCTGCTGCAAGGGTGATCTTCCGTATTCCACCCACACCGACAGTACCAAAGGAAGAGAGGCGAGCATCAATTGGTTGCTTCATAACTTCCCGACCAAACACCTCTCTTTCGTATCTTAAAACCTCACCGGCCTCTTGCCGTGATTCAGAACGACCATGAACACCTAGCACAGTGGCAAGTCGGAGGAGATGGTCGATCTCAGCAGTTGCTCGATCCATCATTGTTACAGCATCCTTCAACCTCTTCATTGTATCATTATTGATAGTACATCTTTTTCTCTTCTTTGAACTAGAGGCGGATTCACCCGCCTCATCTCGGTTTTGATAGTCCAACTCATTAAGCACGAGTTGTGATTCTTCAACAGCCTGACTAAATTGGTCGACCCATAAACCGGTACTCGGATCCTTCATCTTGAGAGCTTCGGCAATGCCCATGACAGCTCTGATCTTGGGAAGAGCGGTACTTAGCCTCTTTAACTCGGCTTCGCTGTCGTCTGGCAGCCTACGGTCACACAAATATGATGAATAAGCCGTTTTGACAAGGTTAGTAACAACAGAGGACATCACACACTCGGCAATTTTTGAAACTGCGGGACCCGCCCAGCTTGTCATCTTGATGTTTCTTTGGCCTTCTTGTCCTTCTTTCTTTTTACTTGCTAGTGTTGCTTGCAAAATCCTTTCTCTTTTGCTGTAATCACAGATTGAGAAATGAAGATAGCAAAAGGCAGAGGTGGATTGATTATTTAGCAATTGATAGATCGATTGAGAGAGGAATTTGAGAAATCGAAAGATGATGGGATCATGGGAGGTTGAAAAAGAGATGAATAAAGATATAGAGTGGGATTAGTTGTGCAAGACGTCAATAGAGCTTGACTTCAAAGTCTCAATTAAGTCTACTGCATGCATTAGTGTGATCGACAGAGATACTATATATATGTGGCATTCACAGATGTGAATTACTTACAAGCTAGCTGTTATTTTGGTGTTTCTTTGGCATTCAAAGTGGAAGTGTAAGTGACTCGCCACATATATAGTGACACAGGATTATGTTATCAGTATATGCTGTATTGTATTTTGGGAGAAAGCGCATCATATCATATAATATATATATATATATATATATATCCCTTACCGTAATGTACCTAACCTGGCTAAGATCGACTTTTATATATTATTTCTAAAAATGACAAATTATGCTTCGTTGACGGACCAAAGCAAGGGAACTTTCTCCCTCATTTCGTTCATTTCTAGAAAAAAAAAAGGTTTGTTCAGATCCTCTCTTTTTCTTAACACTAGTAAGTGCCGGCCACGCGTTGCCGTGGTGATTGAAAATCTGTTTTAATCACTTTCTTTAAATGTGATTAATTTAAAAATTGATTACATAATTATGTATTAGTCAATAATGAGAGCAAACGAGAATCTTAGTATTTGACCCAAAAAATATACCAAGATGATTACACATGTTTAAACAAATACGATGAATTTTGTAATAGAAAGGAGATTGAAATGAATTAGAAAACACAAGAAATTGCTAGAAATGGAGGCAACCGATTGGCTCAGCAAATGGAGAAGAAATGAGCAGTCAAAAGATAGAAAAGGAGTACCCAAGAACATCTACATTCGTAAAACCCAAAAGAAATTAAATATAGTTGTCTTTGGTAATAATAGAAACTAATTCAATATTTATTTGTTAACCACTTCATTTATGAAATTAGTTTTAATTTCTTCACTTGGGTTACGAACCAATCAGAGAAAGAGAGTCTTGTAAAAATTATCTTAATTTCTTAACACCTGCATCAATATAAACATTGAACTTAAGTACCTATATTAGTCATGACAACAGCTAACAGCCTAGTGCAAACAACTAAAGATTATTAAAGCACATTGTTTTAAATTTTTATTTGCAAGAAAATCTAGTTCAGGTTGGAAATCGACATCAAACATAGCCCACATATTCACAATTCTGTACATATTCATGCTTGATGCTTCATTCCTTCCCTTAAATTGCATGCTTCATTCCTTCCCTTAAATTCCCTGCTTTATACCCCGCTCTGTCCTTCCCTTAAACATAGCACTTTATGTTTAACCCTTCTTTGATCATTCTCGCATTCCTCTTTCGCCAAATCCTAAATTTCCAACAAGTAGGAAAAAAAATATTTTCTAATTATCATAAAAGCAAAATTTATAAGCGGATTCTAAAGTAACAAACATAATAATAATTAATCGAAAGTCTTTTAGTGATCCATGTAGAGCTGATTATACCGGACCCCACCTGATTAGACCCTACCAAATTCAATCGGTGATTGTTGGAGATAGCACATCGGATATACCTCAGCATAACCCGGATGTAATTTTGCAAATTATATCCCTTAGTTTTTATTTTCAGATACTTTCTTTCTTTGGCAACATAGCTGTTATATTCCTTTCTTTCTTGTTTTTATTTTGAGATATTTTCTTTCTTTGGCAACATAGCTCGGCTTCTTTGTAGTTCTCCTTTTGCATTAGTGCCCAGCCCAAATTACCCTGCAGCAATTAAAATTTATTTTTCATGATATATTTTCTAATTGGACCTTTCTGGTTTAAGTTATGAAGCTAATTAGTGTCTGTAATTTTTGTTGTGTCTGAAAATTAATTAACATTGAAATTTCAAAAGTTCATGTTACGTAGGTCTGATTGATGAATGAATGAATGGGAAAAGTAAAGAGAGAGGGTAATTGCTCTTTGTTCAGTTTGGTCGTTCTTTATTAAGGGTAAATTGCTCTTTCTTGTTCCCTTTCTGCGATCCTCATCCTTTCCTTCGGTTCTACCATGCACCTCCTAACTTTGTCCGGAAAACAAATTAAATTCAAAAATAAAGACCACGTAAAGGTGAAGCACACTATTCTTTATTAATTAATTCATCCACCATTCTTTGAGTGCATATCATCTGCTCAACTTTTGCATGACCAACATGTACAGTTCCTGTTTAGAGATAGCGCGGGGGCCAGTATCATTTGTGCTTTGAGAGTCGTGTAGAATGTATTTGAACGGTTGAGATTTTCCAAAAGAAAACACTCAAAGTTTGAGATTTCAAGTTCTCAAGTACTATAAAACAAGTTGGCAGTCAGACAGGTTAGCATATTGGATTTCAAATTTTCAAGTGGCAGGATCCAGTCACCTGCTAGCAGGTCAAGAAATACTGATCCAAACCCAAACCGTGATACTGTCAAGTCTGGTTTGGTAGGTGTTGCCAAACTGTCCAATTTGGATGGTTTTAACTTTTTTAATGCATATTGGATTTCTTATCCTTCATATTTGTTAATGGAACAATTTAGTTAAGAAAAAAACCTTACGGCAGTAACTTGCCAGTATGTGCTACTATCATTGGCAATACCAAAGTAATGTAAGGGATATAGATACAACAAAAAAGGATACAAGCAACAGTCCCCCTTGACATAATACACATCAGATCTTTCTCGACTCTCTCCTCAAAAAGTGTGCCAGAATGCTACACTAAATCGAAACCAGTCCTGCGATATTAACATCAACAATATGATACAAACAACATGAGGAGCTCAAATTGAAGAAAAGAATTTTTATTGTGCATATGCCAAGAATTTTGTTTCCAACGAGTATCTTCCTGTACTGGACTGATATAACAATACCAAGTATCTGACCAATGCAAAATAAAATTCATAGACTTATTGGTGTTATGTTTGGGACTAAAGGCTTGGTTGTTGTTGTTGTAAAAGAAGGTAGGAACAGTTTTCAAAAAATGGTAGTAACAACAATAGACAAACCAATATAAGTAGGAAGAAAGCTAAGAATTTAGCTGTCCAAAGCACCACTAAATAATAGTTTTAGCAGAAGAGTGGTTGTATCAATAATATCATTGATATTAGTGAGAAAGAAGAAAAAAACTTATTAATTGATAGTAATAATTTTGTAACAATAGTAAATAAGAACAGCAATAACATCACCGCATAACTAAATTATAAGAATTATTAAGGGAAAATTACCAGTAGAACCTTGCTCAAGTGTTAGTCGAGACACAATTACAATTACTACCATTGGTTTTTCATCTTCTGGGTTAATCAATATAAACAATGAAAACAAGGTAAGTCGGTACTAATATTTTTTTTTATTGTGGGGGGGGGGATTGAGTGCACACATTTACCTCTTTTTGATCTTCTCATAGCTTGTGTCTGCTTTCCCCCTTAAATTCCCCTTGAACAATACTCCTCCCTTGACGACAAGCATAAAAACAACGGTACAAATGAAACAATAATTAATAATACAGTGTCAGACAAAACAGAACTGATGACAAATTATATTTTATGCATGCTATCATTATCAAGCATCCATTTGATGGCATCTTATCTCACGTTATCATTAGATTTTGAATTAAGATAATACCAAGATGTTAGGGCCTTATCGCATATTTCATTTGTGCAGTTCTTTTGTGGGGATTTTGGCAATGTTCTAGCAAACACTAAAACCAAGTAAGATGACTAAAAAAGGGGCAAACATGGAAACTAAATATTACCTCATAAGGCTCTTGGGTTGTGACAAAAAATATATCAAATCCAAAAACTTGATCTTTTATAATATCAATGGTTTCCGTGGGATGCATCTGAAGGGGTTGCCGTCTCTTCAGTTTTGCTATAGATTTAAGATTATTCAAAGACAGTAAAAATAGATATTGCACTGTATATCTATTCTGGACATGGAATATAACGGGTGTACCAGCTTTAACGGATGCATCTAGGTGACTACACTGTTTAATTATTTATATTAAGCCTCAGCTTTAACGGGTCCGAGGTGATTTCAACACATTTTGCAACCTGAATTTTTTAGGATTTAAAATTGCCAGTTTGTCACAAATATATAATCTGTTGAGATATTTAATTTAAACCAGTACAGAGCAAATAAGGCATTCTCTAGGAAAACCAAGCTCGTAAAGACCAACGCCCACAAGTGCAACAAGTGGAACTGCCGCTAACGGGCTTAAATATCTGCATGTAAAATTTAGAAGTTGGAGTTATTGCAAAATAAAAATATCGAACTTTTCACGAACCCGTCAAAAAGGTTTAAAACCCCACAAAGCACATTGTAAATTTAACTTTTGTAGCTCAAAATTGCATCAGATAAGCTATTTATTTGGGATCCAACAGAAAAATACAAAGATTGCAGTGTCTTACGTAAAAAAAATCCTTCCCACTAAAATCTTACCAACAGAGAGATTTTCACTTTAAATGGATAACTCTTTTACAAGGAGAGAACGGTTATTTGGAAAAGAGAAAACAAGAAGGAATATACTAACCTGGTGACATTCCTCCAAAGGCCACTGAAGCCAACTATTATCTAAAGTGTTGATGCAACTATAAGTGCGCCTTGGGTACTACGCATGATTCTTCTAAACCTCTTTAATTCCCAAAATAATAAAGCCATTATCAACATAAATATCCAAGAATGTAAATAAGATATTAGGTATCAATTCGCGACTAACCTCCCGTGGGTGAGGTTCATTGCTATAATGACCGGCTAAGATGATAGAGATTGTCGGCATGACAAAGGTGTATGACCCACCAATGACAGCAGGCAAACGGGTCCCGAGCAAGGTTTGAAGAAGATTGTTTATACCGGCAACAAAGAGTAAGGTCTGGACAACCCTTGCTTTCTCATCCTAAAATAAGAAAAAAGAAAGTAGAACTTTGTAAAATTAAGGAAATATATACAGTACTCCAATAAACATCCTTTGTTCTTTTTTACAGTGACAATAACCTCAATGAATTTTTAAAACAACCCGGTCCCCCGTCCCCGTCCCCACCAGTCACACATTACTGATAAAATCAGGGGAAGAACGGGTATAAGATATCTTTTGTTGTGCAATGAATACAGACCACTGTGGGGTTTTCCAAAGACATATAAGAGATCGACCCCACAAAAGGGAAAATATGCTATTTCAAAAAGTCAGACAGATGCATTAATTATTATTAGGGCAAATAATTCCATTTTTAGTAACCAAAGTATGCATGCACTCATTGCTGAGCAACTACTTTACTGGTGTATTTTGCTAATCAATAGGTTTAATTTACATAAAGTTTGGACTATTCAACTTACAAAAATAAAAGCTGACGCCTACATTGTACCAATCAAGGAATTGAATTTCTGAGATAAAGAAGTAATAAATAGTAAAAAAGAAGAAGAGCATTAAATCTTACATTTCCACCCCCCATTTGAGGAACAAGTGCGGTTGGAATAATTACAGTTGTACCCATCATTACCAGAAAGTGCTGGAATCCCAATACAATCGCTTCCGCTAAAAAATTGCAACAAGGAAAACAAATAAAATTACTTGATAATATATTTCTGACAATTGCAAACAAATTTCAGGTGAGCAGTAGTATATCCGTATATGCAATACTCACAATATACATGTTATTTACGCTTTTATTAAATGAGTTCTAATAAAAAAGGCAATAAATTGGGTAAATTTGTGAGTTACTTTAAATTTTAGAAGAGGGAAATACATAATTTCAAGGTTTCTGAGGGGCATACATGAAATTTCCCCTTATTTTGATGTATTTCTTACATGAAAATGACTGTGTAATTAATTACCTTTCTAGCGCTAACAAAAGGTCTCTCATCCTGGTAAATGTTTTGCTGATACACTTCATCAGCAAGCAGCACCAAATTCTCCATGAAACAAAACTGCAACAACTCCCTTATAGTTGGTTCACTCAGGCATTGACCCGTTGGGTAACCAGGATTTATTATCACCATGGCACGAACCTATTATACCATATAAATCAATACCACAGACAAGAAATTTGATAATTTTTTAAGAGTGAGGCTTTAGTACTATGCATAGCGTGGATTGGTCCGTACTATGGATCAATATCTCTGTTTCCAAAATCCAAACAGTCTATCTGAACCGTTCAACATGATCAAAATTTTATATTTTTTAGAAAATCACTTGATCTAAAAATTCTAGACCATTGAAAAGTAGTGATTTTTTTTTAATAAAAATCACTATGCATAGTACCTTAGCCTCACTCATTTTTTATTAACCACACACACAGAGAAAGGGGAGAGATGATTAAAGTAATTCCTTTTGACTGAGCAGAGGCAATAGACTAACGAATAGTATTGAAATCTAGACCCCAATTCGCCTCTTCTTCTAATATGGTACAAGGGACCCACCATATAAGGTTATGACAGCTGAGTAGAGAGGGTACTGCGGTACTGGTACTAATATTTGAAAAATTAACCAAATATTTAGAGAGGGCACTATGGCACTGGTTTTATATTATCGTATTCATATCCTTGCAAATATTTAGAGAAATATCACATTTTCCCTCAAGACAAGAAGAGAACAATCTAAAATATCTCATTGATTTTAAAAAGTGTACAAAATTCCTTTCTTTTATTCATAATTTATACTTGATATTTCCAATAATCATAAGTTATGCATGGGATTACTCATTTCCATGTGCATATGATTTTGGATATTAGTCTCGTATACTATTAAGTGCTACTTACCCCATCATTCTCATTTCTGATAATAACATTCAGCATTTGCATGACACCTTTACAGGCCCCATCTGTCAGAAAGATAAGTTCCGGGTCCCTGCCAATGCCAAACGTAAAGGGTTAGTATTATATTTATATGGAATTAAACACTATTAGAAACCCCAATTTATAGTATTATATTTTTTCGTTCTCACGTTGGATAACCGTCACGCCTTTCAATAAATTCAGCAACTTCCTTTCTTACTCCAGGGATGCCTCTCGAGTCACTATAAGCACCTAATAAATAAAACAAAAAATGAAAAATTTATCTAAACATGCACAAGAAATTTTCATTTGTACTTGTCAATGATTATTATCAGAAAAAAAATAATAAAAAAGAAAGACTATAGATTATGACCTAAGCCACCGGAAGTAAGTGCAAGATAATGTTTGGCACGAGCAATGGCATCGGCTGGGAAAAGAAGCCCCACATTTGGATCATCAAGTAAAAATGGCGCTTGGCACAGTGCTACCACCTATAGAAGGAGACATGGTAAAAATTAATTAACCAACCAACTTTACAATTATACCCCTAAGAGCTTGCTTGTTATTGAAAAAAATATATATATTCTCGACAAGAGATTCATTTTTGTTGAAGTTTTCTACAGAAAAATTCTACTTTGGTAATAGTAAGTTTTATTTATGTGGTACTGGTACACATACAGCAGCCGTACAGGGCCCCCCTGGTAAGAGATTCATTTTTTTCAGACTTTTTGTATCTTGATATCATGTTATACATAAATTACGCCATAATTCTAAATAAATTTGGAAGGTTTGACCAAAGAATTTTTGGCATTAATTTGTAATTATTTTTGTAAGATCAGAAAAAAAAATTCATGTACAATAGAAAAGGTAAATATTGAAATTTTCATGAAAACATGCAATTCATTTTTTGCAAGGTCATTTATGCAAATAAAAATGTGGTATTGTAAAAGATGTGAGTATACAAACCTGATGAGGAAATGTAAGCAGCTTTTGTCCCAAAGCATGCAGGTTGCTCACATCTGTAAAAATAATCTGCAACAAACAAAAAAGAAAACAAAATTTCTAATTTTTAATATGGTGGGTATCAGTTTGGTTTCACAAATTTCACGTTGTACTTCAATTTATTTATTTATTATTTTTCTAGTGAGAGAGAGACCCCATGTAATGAAATTTTGGGTATTATTAGTAAAAGGAACTCAAATTCCAGTTTTAAATCAGAAAAAAAGAAAAGAAAAAAACACAAAGGAGCTCAAATACTTCTTTTGCTGTCACACGTTTTAAAGAATTTTATTGCATTTCCTCTAATTGGTTAAGCTGTTCCATTAATAAATTTCCATGGTTTTTGCCCTACATTTGACTATAAGAATTATCAGAAAAATTGCCATTTTGTGGTTTTTTTTTCAAACATCATTGCTTCTCCACAGGTATGATATAACCAGAACATAAAACAATGGAGGTGTATTATATACCTAACAATCAATTCTTCTTCAGCACATGTTATTCTTAATCTCTGAACTTCCTCCTCAACCTACAAAACAAGACAACATTAGTAATAATAATGAGTTCAAACTTTTCTCAGTTTTTTTTCAACAAATCTTTTATTGTCCATTTTTATTTGCCTTTGAAAATAAATTAAATCTATCATACACCTAGCATTTTATGAGGCTAAACACAAGCACAACCAACATACTATTAATATTTAGAATCATTAATTGTAATGTGTGACCTTAATGGGTACTTGATCACATATCTGATCATTGCCAAGCAAGAACACATCCAGCTCAATCTACAGTTGGAGTATATGTGATTACTTCACTGTGAAGAGCATCTCTCTGATCATTGATGTCTCCTCAGTACACCTTCCATGTATGATGCATGCTCATTATCTACTTCAACCAAAAACCCGTATCTATCAATCAACCAAAACAAAACATCTCATTCACCATCTTCTTTCTCTCAAAATATCCTTGATTTCCATAATCAATTAGATAGTTGGTTTTGAAGGACGAAAAAATGCAGTACAAACTAATTCCTTTGAATCTATAGGGTTTCATTGAAATTAAGCAATTAAAAAATAAAATGAAGAAATAGAGGAGAAGAGCAGAGCGGTCAGTACCTTCTCTCTCATGGAAATGATGGGAGCGCCGGCTAATCGCAAAGCACGCGGTGCGAGTGGAGGCTTAGAATACGACCCTGCTTCCTGTTTGTTTAATTAATTTTTATTTCATGCAAATAAACAAAGTTCAATAAGCAAATCAACAATTAGCTGAATCGAATCAGTCAACTCTCAGAACAATTAAAACTTGTATCACAAAAGCAAGCCAAGACACCAGAGCTAATTTTCTCACAAACTTCAAAATTAATTTGAAATTGTCATTTGAATAAGACATTTTAGCCCAAATCTTCTAACTCAGAGCACACACAAACAATTACTGAATGATTATACAATCAATTAAAATAATTAATCAAAGCAATGAGAGGCAAGGTAATCTTACCTGGAGAGAAGAGGCGAGCACAAACCAGCAATAACATCGATGGCTAAGCCGAGGAATAAGAAGCTGAACCTATCAATTTTGTAAAATATGGTGAAAACAAATAACAAAGAGGAGAGAGGGGGAAGGACAAACAAAGAAAGTCGAGACGTAGTCTCTAAGCTCACCGTTTCCCTATTGTCTTTGACACGGGTGTTTCTCTTTCTCACTGTCACACTCTCTCTCTGCACTCGCTCTCTCTCTGCGCCGATCAGCTTCACCCTAGGTCGATTCTGCGTGGGAGGTCGGTTCTCTCTCGCTCTCGCTCTCTTTTTCTGCGCGCGGGGAAGGAAAAAGAAAAAGGAAAGAGAGAAAAGAGAGAAAAGAGGGAGGATCGAAGAGAGAAAAGAGGGAGGAGATGAGGAAGGAGATCGAAGAGGTGAAAGAGGATCTTCGCATAGCGCCAGCTAACTGAGGAGAAAAAAATTTTTGTGGCTTCGTATATAGCAGGTTGGTTTATAACTATTTTTAGACTTGTACGCGTACTGATACATAAATAGTATGCATAAAATCTCATATTCAGATGAATGGATCAGATTTGATGAATTTGCTAAATGGAGGGCTGAGATTGCCTCTGGACAGATACACCATTCAGTCCCCTTTATTTCAACGTGCTATTATAGGAGTTTTGATAACCGGAGATAAACCGTTTCTCGGACGAGTTGTCGTGACGGGAAATAAATCTGCTGTTATTCCGATCCCAACCGATCAAACTTTCATATGCACAAATCTCGAAGAAATAAGTTTTTATACGCGAATCTCAACAAATCTTAGACGGTTAGGATTTAGTAACAGGTTCCTGTTATTTCCAACGAATAACAGCAGATTTATTTCCGTCGTGGGGACATGAGATCGACGACCTTATTCTGAACTCTGGATCTCACTGAAGTAATCTACGACTATTTACATGGGATGAAATGTGAGCTTCTAGTTGGTTCCTCAATCCTCATGGCGGCAGGTAACGTATGTTTCAGGCTTCAATATGTAAATTATTTGGGCTTCAATATGTAAAATTTGAACCAGTACAGGCATTTCAGACTAAAAAATCCTTACATATACAATATACAAGTCTTAATAGTTATATATATATAAAAATAAAATTTTCTAGAACAAATAGGTGATTTTAAAGGAAAATAACATGTGCAATTTTTTTTAATAATTAGGATTCAAATTATATTGTGTCATTTATAAAAATTTGACCTTAATTTTACACTGCTGCGAGAGGAGATAAAGGTAAATTAGAACTCAAGTGATAAAGTAATAACTCTTCTTTCTTATTGGAATGAAATCATCTAACTTAAATATTCACAAAAAATTGTCTCATCCAACAATCTGATGAGAATTTTGTATACGTATTTTTTGGTCGATTTAATACTCTTTTTGCTTTTAAATTTATATACCCAATACTCAAATTCGATCGGTTGCAAACATACAACCTCTCGTTGTAGTATCGGAGTCGAACACAAGAACAACGGGAAGCAATATTAATTACTAGTTTAATTTTAATTTTAAAATAGTGTAAAATAGTAAAATTTCAATAGCTTTCTATTATGAAATTCCACCATTCTATTATGAAATTCCAATAGCTTTCTATTTTGAAATGGTTCCAATAGAAACAGGGTGTGTTGCTTTTGTAAAATTTCACACCCCATTAAGTTGGAATTCAGATCCACGACAATACTCGACAAAATACGATGAGCTCTTAGTCGTCAGATTTAACTTTGCACGAATCTCAAAGCACAAATAATACTGCCCCCTCCAATCTCCCAAATAGGCATCGGCTCAGAGTAAATCTGGACCGTAAAGTGATTTACTATTCTGTACAGTATTAAAGAGGATACTGGTCCATTAAGTTGGACATATCTAGAATAAATTAATTTTATTACTCTCTCTCTCTCTCTCTCTAGTTCTGTGCTACAGGCAACAGCCTACAGTCTCGACTCTCAAGGGTTTTGGAGCGAGAAACGAAAAGTTAAAAAGGAATAAGAAAATACAAACCTTTTAGGGTTTTGGGGCTTACTCTCTCTCTCTCTCTCTCTCTCTCTCTCTTCGTCTAAACGCTCTCCGTTGCCGCCATCTCCGTGCCATGATTTTTGATCAATGTGAACCCGAGGTCAGATATTTCTTGCTAATGCTGTTGAAAATTGCTTATTTACTCAAATCCACAACAATGCGAAAAGTAAGAAGCTTGATTGAAAAGAAATTAAGAAAAAAAAAAAAAAAGGAGAGAACCGCTCCACACTGCTAATGGCCTAGCAGTAAGGTCTCTTTATATCTAAGTATTGAGGTTACTGCAAGAGTTTGCTTACTGATGAACCCATTCAGGAGCCACCGATCCGATTGAGTTGAGAGTTCAATTCCCAGTTCTTCAGTCGATATTTTGTTCGAATTTTTGCTCTAATCGAATCAAATCTGAAAATAACAGCTAGAAAGGAGGATGAGGAAGGTCTCGAAACAATAGCAGCAAAGGAGCAGAAGGTTTTTAGGTACGAGACCTTAGTGACCGCCACTCGAAACTTCAGCTTGAAGAATAAGCTCGGCAAAGGTGGATTTGGTCCAGTATTCAGAGTAACTAATGTATTCATCTATAAATAGTTTGCATGAAAACAATTTGAGACTGTTTTAAATTGAAATTTGGTGAATTTAGGGGCGATTGCTGGATGGAAGGGAGGTGGCGGTAAAGAAGCTCAAGCCGCATCTCAACATTTTCAAGCTATTTGTTAACAAGACCTACCGTTTGGCCATGTCAAAATGGTAGGGTGATACAAGGCCTATATCATTGATGCATTTTCTCATTCTTCTTCTTCAGGGAAGAGTAAGCATGACAAACTTGATTGGTTTTGCGAGTTCTGACATGTTACTTTCAAAGACAGAAGGTACTTCTAATTTTTTTCTCATTTTTTTCACAAATATGCAAAATATCAAATAGATGATGCAAATATCTGTTTGAACTTTGAAATTGTTTTAGGAAATCTGAGATACTAGGAAAAAAGTTGCATTTCATATACTTAATTTGTATGTTTTTTTTTGTTGCAATTGTTCTGGTATATACGTTTCTTATCATTACTTATATTTCTGTTATATTGAAGGTTAATGAAGAACTTAAGAAGTACTCTTCTTGCATTTTAAATTGGGGCACATTTAACAGAATGATATTTTCTATGGAGCCTTGCTTAAGTGATGAATACCATTTAGGTTTATGTCTTATTACTTGCATTTATCATTATATCATCTTTTTTTTTGACATATAAATGGGAAGTATGAGAACAGCAGACTGAGGCATACAACATTATCTCAAACCATTGCCGAAGCAAAGCGAGGCATCCTACTAGTATAGACTATTATTTTATTTATATCAATTGAAGTTTGACAAACAAATGAGCATTCATTGCCGGGTATATTAAAACTACTATAGAATATTAATTATTGAAAAGACATGTGTAGGTAGCACAGTAAAAGTTTGAGCCAAACACGCTAATGCAACACGAGTAGTGGTGTAAAGATTATTTTACTTTTGTCGCTCTCTGATCTTTGAGACAGCTGTTGTGGCAGAGATCACTCAAAATAAAAATAGAGAGAGGGAGACAGCTGTTGCGCTCTGATCTCCGAGACAAAACTCGGTTTGATGGAAGAGAACTGCTACTCATACTAAAAATGTGAAAGGTTAATTTTTTATTATTTTTCTCTACGGATTTAAGATTCTATTTTTTATACTGCAATTACAACAAATTATTACAATAAATCTAAACTTAGAATACATAATCAGGTTAATAAAGTTTTCTTTTAAAGAAGATAATTGGGTTTTTTGTGATATAAAAAGATGTTTTTTCAAACCAATTTCACATATATTTTCTTTTCTAGGTTTTTTTCACATCTGTTTTTATTTTTTGAACTCTTAATCAATGGAAAATTCTCAAGATGATAGGAGAGAAATTTTCGATGAAAATAAAATATATGTTGGAGTATTTCTCCTTTTAGATGTTCTTCTTAAAATTCTACTTCAAATACCAAATAAAATTCATAATATCCACCTGTTAGGCACTCTGGCGTATTTTTTTTATGTTTTTTAACTCTTTTATTAATATTTATAACCATCTCTCTATCTCGTTGTTCACAGATTAATCGTTGCGTTCGTACAGTTCTATTCGGCATGTTTTTCATCATATCGATTAATACGATTATCACAGTGGTGTCTCGTTTATTCCCTATTTAGTTTTATTTTTATTAGTTATTTTAGGGTAATAATTTGTAATTTTATGTTTTAATATTTTTTTGTTTTAGTTAGCAGTTTGTAGTTGTTTTAGTTAGAGCATATTGTTTTAGGTTATGTTTTAATATTTGATATTTTAACTTGTTGTGAGGAAGAAACGCTTGTTAATTTGTTTTATTTTAATATTTAATATTTAGTCTTGTTATAACATTTACTCCTGTTTTGTTAACATGGCTTAATATAACAGAAGCAAATGTTGTAACAAGATCAAATATTAAATATTAAAATAAAAAAAATTAATAAGTCTTTCTTACTCAAAATAAGTTAAAACATCAAATATTAAAACATAACTTAAAATAAAATGCTCTAACTAAAACAACTACAAACTGCTAACTAAAACAAAAAAAATATTAAAACATAAGATTACAAAATATTATCCTAAAACAACTAATAAAAATAAAACTAAATAAAAAAATAAGCGGGATACCACTGTGATAATTGTATTTATCAATATGATGAAAAACATGTCGAATAGAACTGTACGAACGCAACGATTAATCTGTGGACAACGAGATAAAGAGATGGTTATAAACATTAATAAAAGAGTTAAAAAACATAAAAAAGATACGCCAGAGTGCCTAACAGGTGGATATTATGAATTTTGCTTGGTATTTGAAGTAGAATTTTAAGAAGAACATCTAAAAGGAGAAACACTCCAACATATATTTTATTTTCATCGGAAATTTCTCTCCTATCATCTTGAGAATTTTCTATTGATTAAAAGAGTTCAAAAAATAAAAACAGATGTGAAAAAAATCTACACTAGATATGAAATTGGTTTGAAATTTTTTTTTTTATAATACAAAAAATTCAATTATCTTCTTTAAAAGAAAAAATTTATTAACTTGATTCTGTATTCTAAGTTCAGATTTGTTGTAATAATTTGTTGCAGTATAAGAAATAGAATCTTAAATCTGTAGAAAAAAAGAAACAAAAGTTAAAGAACCTTTCACATATTTAGTATGAGTAGCAGTTCTGGCATGTGACCAGGTATATTGATGCAGTGTACCAAACTAGCCAAATATCAAGCTATAATCTGGCATGTGACCAGGTACAGGTACAACTCTTATAAACCCACCTGTTATATGTTATTTAGGCATTTAGGTGGAGAATAATGGTCCCTGCACATGCTCTCTTAGCATTTGGTCTTGTCTTCCAGGTTACCTCTATATGCCCTTTCTCATCTCTTTCTTTCATTGGTATTTATATATCATGTGATTTTAGTTCTGTCTCTCTGAAGACTACTAGTAAAATAAACTCTAATTTCACAAATTAATAATATAGTTTATCAATCTGTATAATTATTCTATTAGTTCTCTCCCATTTTTTGGCACGAGTATGTTGCTTGTCTACATAGAACTGAATCAGAGTTTTGTTGTATAGATTGTGGGCATAAGCTGATCGGTCAATAATTTTATTGTGATGCTATTCTAGAAAGTCGTATGAATTTTGTTACTTTAATGTCAATATTTTCAATGACAATTATTTTTTTGTTGTTCTTTGTCATCTGTAGCCTCTTTCAGTGGAACTAGGAGCTAATCTTAGGCAGCATCTTTGACAGGATTCAGGTTTTTCAAAGATAGTTCTATTGTGTCATTATTAAATTTTAAATTTCAATTACTGCTTTCGTTTTGGTTTTTAATGACTTGTCTTATGTTCAATTGCACGTCATGATTTAGATCAATATTTTAAGCAGTGGATCGATATTATCTGAATCACTTTTGTGCATTTTGTACTTTGGGAAAAGGGAAGATAGTTGTACCAATATTTATACAAAACTCAGGGACATAATTGTCAAATTTGTATTAGATTCTTGCATGGGACCTTTGCAATCTTTTGTTGTTTGTGAATATGTTGTATTGCCGTGCCTGCACACATTTTATTTTTTTTACCCGCAGATCGTCTCTCTTGCTATTTGTCTACTAATAAGTGGTTGCTAATGCATAGTGCAACTGGATAAAAACTGTGTAGGTTAGTACCTTGATGAGATAAACTGATGAACAAGCCACAAGAAATAAAAAAGACAAACAATATTTGGTCTGACATATGATGTCATAATGTGTAGTTTATACCATTACATTTTTGCTACTGTAATAGTTCTTGAGCCACTAATAGTTCTGTGAGTTAACTATATTGAAAATTCAGGTGTTAACTTCACCGATGGCAAATCTGAATGCAATAGCTATTGAAGCATACAAGAAATATATCGTTCTCTTATGCACTCTGGTCAGGTATGTCTCTAATTTGATAAATCAAGTATATTCTTGCAATTGAGCCTAAATTAAATTAATTTGCAGCTCATCATTGAACCATAATTGGCTTTTAGGTGGCACATTAGGTAATTTCTCTAATCAGAATTTTTTTTGTATGTTAACATGTGTAATTTATTATGAAATTGCAGATTGAGATTGGAAACTACGACTCATTTCATGAATTGGGCGTTCAATTTTGGTTAAAAAGCGTTCTTCTTGGAGATGGTAATTTCTTCCCTAGATGTTTGCCTTATTTTATAACTATAAAAGTTGAGATGAACATAATCCTTTAAATTCTGACAACATATTGCGTCTCTGTTAATTCCCTTTTTACTTTCTTTCTCGAAGATTCAGAAAAAAAGAGAATGGAACAGCTGGTCTGCTAGGTCTAAGTTTTGATCTTGAATAAAGGCTTTGGAAGAATGTCAAAAACGCCGGCAAAGCAGGCCAAAACGCCGGAAAATGTCAAAAAATTTGGGCGGTGTTTACTAAATGCTGGGAATCCAAAATTTCAGGCAGCGCTAATTAAACGCCAGGAAAAGAACACTGAAGTGCTGGCATTTGCTTTTCCCGACTCCTTTATTCGTGGCATTAAAGGAAACGCCGGCAAATGTTAATAGTGACATTTTCTGAGGCTTATAGTGGCGTTTTTAAGCGCCGGGAAAGGCCAGTATTCTTGTAGTGTTTAAAATGCAAAACTCAGATTGCTTTATATTTTATGAAAGACACCTTGTACTTTCACATTTGATAGAATCTGGAGCATAGTCTCAAACTCTTAATGAAACTATCTAGTTTAGAAATAAAAATCGATAAATATATATATTTGATTTATTGATTAAGACAATGTATATTATGTATGAAATGTCGCCATGTTTAAATTGTGGCTGAAATTTTTCTAGTGAATATTTAAAATTGTGAGACAACTCCCATTTTTATCTCAAATATATTTTGATAAAACACGAGAACTTATTCCTGCTCATTTTACCATATTATGTTCTTATAGAAATATAAAAAAATATATATGGTGGTGTGAATTGCCGCACCTCAAATAAAAAATAATTACATATCCTTTTATCTATCTTTATTTGAATTTGTAATTTTTTTAATAAAGACTAGAGATTAAGTCATCTACTATTTAACATCCATATAATCACGTTTCAATTTTGAATATATGACTTTCTACACGGAAATCATTGTCTTTGTTACTAGATTGAAGGTTGGTTTCGAAGTTGTATGACGCTGTTTGGCTAAGAAGATGTACAAGAATACTAGCAAGTTTAACTTATTAAATTATTCAGAGAAGAGCAAATTCAATTCTAGGTAGGAATGTGACAAAAAACAGTAGCATGGTTTGAGGCTTGGAGCTTTTGAAGAGAGATCTAAATTTGAAGTGTGGGAAAAGAAAGGTGTTCAGATAACAAAATCTCTATGCTAAACATTTCTTTGGTGTATTTAAACTCACTTGAGTTTTTGTTAGTGAATTCAACTTCAAAATCTAACATACAAATATAAATTAGTGAAACCGATCTACTTGATGAGCGATGAGTTTACGTACAAAATTCATAAATTTATGAATAGGGTTATCATGAGGTTAGTCAAAAAATAATTAAAATTGAATGTATTCAAACTAATTTATAAACCTTATTTTTTTAATATTTTTTAACTGTTTAAATTTATCATTTGAAGTCAATCCAATAAATTGTAGAGTTAAAAGCTCACCAAGAACACCCCAGTTGATACAATTTCTTTAGTGATACAACAGATTCTTCTAAAATGAGTCAACATGGTGGGACCCAGATACAATTTCTTTAGTTATACAATTAATCACATAAGCAATCTAATTTCCTTTCAATATTTCAACTTTCATGCTAGCTGTAAATATTGTGTTGAAATTTTTCTTTCTTTATTAATACATCTGTTAATGGGTTTTTTGCCCATTAACCTTAGAAAAAAAAAATTATGATAGCTGTTGAACATAAAAGAAGTAACAGAAATTAAATTAAGGCGATTCCATGTAGGGGAGTTCAAATGGATCGGTTTATTCGGTTTTAAACCGAACTGGCAAATTTCGGTTTAATTGGATCGGTTGTTCGGTTTAAATGGTTCGGTTCAGTATAGTTTTTGAAGAAGTTCGGTTTAAATGGTTCGGTTCGGTTTTGGGATCTCCAAACCGGTTTGAACTGAACTAACCGGTTTAATAAAAAATGAATCGGTTTATAATGGATCGGTTTATTTTATGTGGTTTATAATCAAAAACCGGCTTGTGTGGTTATCAAAAATGTTATCCAAATCAGTTTGAACCGAACCAACCGGTTTTGAAATGTTTATTTGTAACTTGAAAATGTTTGTATTCGGTTCAACCGAACAAACCGAAGTTTAAATCGGTTTAATCAGTTCGGTTTTAGATCAGTTTGGAATTTTAATTCGGTCGGTTCGGTTGGGTTTTCAAAATTCAGTTCAAACCGCGGTTCGGCAAAAAAAGTTCGGTGACCCAAACCGACCGGTTGAACACCCCTAATTCCATGAGAATAAATGTGACCCCCACAACAACAAAAAAAAAAAAAAAAGGAGAAGAAATGCACTGTATGCTGACTGTCAACCATTTTTTTACTTTAGAAACAAAAGAACCAAAAAAACTTACTGCCAGCTGTGTTTTAGGGTTGCTGAAGAAACATAGTTTTTTTATGCACAAAGGAACAGTTGAAACAGTTCCTGAAGAAACTCAAACACCATCTAAAAGAGACAGGAGCATGCTGCCCTCCTAGCAAAGAGAAAACATATGCCTATATTAGAATTTCAGATTGAAAAATAGTTTATTTAGATAGGTACAAAATTACTGTGTTTTTCAGAAGATACTGGACCATTCAAAAACAGTGATTTTGTACATTGTTTCAACTCAGGTTTTCAGATTCTCTCCTCAACACAACTGGTGATTAGTGTTGAATGGCAAGTAAGAAATTGCCCATCTGCTGTTATTAAGTTTGTAAGAAATTAAGGTACCGGGCTATTTGGCCAACAAAATAAAAATTAAGGCAAATGCGTACCTTCTTCCTCTGAAACTTCCCATAAATGGTGTTATAATCAGAACTCTTAATGCTCTTCTGAAATTTCTTCAAATTCTGAACACAAACCTTCAAATCCTTACTATAGTATCCAGTTTGAACTCTCAGATTTTCATTCTACAAATTTTAAAATATAAAAACGCTTCAGCAAAAAAACTCAAAAAGAAAATGAAAAAACAATTAAAACCTAGGGGGCCAAAGAAGTGAACTACTAACCCATGGGTGAGAAGACGGGTCGAGGGCCCACTTGGCAAGGAATACGGCAGAAGCGGCAATCACTGACGGCAAATAACGGAGGAAATTGTAATCTAGCAGTGTCAATTCTGCTAGATATCTTGCCACAAGCTCCAAATTCGACTGTGCCTGAATTATATATATATAAATTTATCAGACAAATTAAACAGATACAATATACAAGCGGATCTAGGTTTTGTATTAGATAATTAATTCTCATTATATTCGGTAACAGCCCAAGAAGCAAATTACCCCAACTTACTGGTATTTATTTTTTTTAAATAGCAAAAAAAATGTCCCAATTACAGTCTTCCCCACATAAAAACAAACATTGGCCTGAAACAAGAATCGAAAAGGCAAATTTATGAAATAGGAACTCAAATAAGAAATTTCGCCTGAAAGGACTTGACTTCCCTAGCTCTGAGTTCATCCCAATTCCATGTGACACAGGCCAATAAAGTTTTTATAAAACCGTAGTAACATATAACAGATATTGTATTACCTGGGGAGAGGCTTCTGTAAATTGAAGATACCTCCTGAAATAATAAATTCAGACACGTGAAATCAGTACCACAATCTTTTTTTTTGAGGGTAAGATGGCAACCAGCCAGCTTACGGTTTTGATAGATTAAGAAAAGTATTTACAAGACCAAAGAGGTCATAATACAAGCACTTAAAATGAGAAAGAATATTTACAGCTCAGTACCACAATCTTATATGTTAAAATTGAAACCGTTAAATTAAAATAGAAAAAAAATAAAAAAATACCTTAGAAACGTATTTATAGTAGGCACCGAGATGTCATACCCTACCGTGGATAGCACTTTAGTTTCCATGCTTAATACCTGATGTATAGTTAAATAGTAAGAATCAATTAGTATTTGAAAGGTGTTAGTGTTCTTTTTTTTTTCTTCTTATTATTTTTTTTCTAGACTGGAAATACCTCAGCCTTGGTACATTTGGTATGAGTGAATAACTGTGCCACAGTAGAAGTAGGCCGGCGCCTCTCCTCATATTTTCTGAAAAGACAAAGAATTGTACAGTTAATTCACAGTTGCACCTATGAAATAATACATCAGATTAGATTATATCATTCAATTTAAGAGAAAAAGACTCACGAGGCGATGAGGATGCAGCTCGTTCCCAGTACCACAAGTTTTTCTCTTTCAAGTTTGCTCTTTGCCAGAAATCGGTCAAGTACGTATACTGCCAGATAAAGAGTATCCGAACAAAAACTGAACCCGTCACAAACCTGAACCAAGCCCGATATATCAGTACCATAAGAGAGAAAAAGGAGAGAATTTTATATGAGTGAGGCTATGGTAATATGCATATTACAGATCGACATGTGCTATGGACTCATATTTTTTTATTTTCGAAGTTGAAACAGTCGATCCGAACTGTTAAATAAGATCTCCATATGAAAATGTACTTGAAGACCCAATTTTATAATTTTTAGAATTGCTTTACTATTTTTTAGATAGGTAGAAAACCACTGCTTTTGGATGGTCCAGAATTTTCAAATCAAGTGATTTTGTACCTATCTAAAAAATATAGGATAAAAATTCTAAAAAATGTAAAATTTGATCTGCAACCACATTTTCATATGAAGATCATGTTGAACAGTTTAGATAGGCTGTTTGGACCTTAAAAATGGAGATGTACGCCCATAGCGCAAGCTATTGTGTAATATGCATATTACCATAGTCTCACTCATATTATATAAACTACCGGAGAACTAATTAAAAGAGTAAATTGTGACGAACCTGCACCATCCAATCAACTAGCATGGCACGCATTTTTGGTGTTAATTCACTTTGTAAGTTCTTCATGTAGCCCCATACAGCTCTTTTTTCGTGCTGGTTAAGAATAAAATTAAAATATTAACACGAACCAATAGTTTTAATGTACCATATATATAAATATCACAAATATTTCGATTGAACAGATAAAAAAAAATTACGTACCTGAACAACACCATAATTCTTGTATATCTCAACTGCATATTGAGTGCACATGAGATAGTCTGATGGAATCGCCGGTACGGGCTCTGTAGATTTTGACCTCTTATCGCTCTGTTGTATTTGCAAATAGTACCGGTCAGATTTATTACTTGGGCACAATAAGACAATACCATTTATATCTCTGTTGTATACCAGTCAAAGATTTAGACCAGTCAGATCTATATCACTCTGTTGTATTTGCAAATCAAATTTGTTTATGGTACAATATGACAGTACCATTTATACCTTAGGTATGAACAATTATCGGACCAGATTGTTATAATAGTATATAGTAAAACAAAAAATGCCCAAAAATATAAAACATGATACCTGCTTTTTTAAGTCATCATCAAGGACAAAATTCAGCATTTCTTTGAATGGTAAACGCTTCTGTTTCTTGGGTGGGACCAAAGTGATATCAGACTCTTTATCACTCAATCTCTTCTCTGCAGTTCTCTTTAAATTCGGTGATACTCGAACTAGGTCAGCTTCCTTCGGTCCCTTTTGATGATTTTGTTGTGTGCTAAGATTAAAGAAATTTCTGAAGAGAAAAGTGGGGGCTTTGGTCTCGATTGGTGCAGGGGCTTCGAGTAACTCCCCCCATAAGGGCTCCACGTTCTCAGCCATCTATCTCTCCCTCTCGGCTGTGATCGGAAATAATAAAGCATGAGAAATGAGTTCATTACCTTAGAAAAGAAACAATGGAACTGGTACCGAATTGTACCAATTATGGGGTTAAGAGTACTACACTACAGCCCTTTTCTGTTTCTATTAAACTCTGTCAGGTAAATTGCTGACTAAGATACACTTATTACCACCTATTAAGTGTGTTCATTTATTTAGAAAAAGAAACAATGGAACTGGTACCGAATTGTACCAATTATGTAATTAGACTACACTACAGCCCTTTTCTGTTTCTATTAAACTGTCTGGTAAATTGCCTACTAAGATACACTCATTAGAACCTATTACGTGTTCTCAAATTCAAGATAACACAATGAAAAGGAAAAAGGAAAGGTAGAACAGAAAGATGGTTCCTACTCTGTTTTCAACCCCAACTATTTTGCATCATCAATTCAACTATTTTGCTGATCAGGTTTTATTTATTTTTTGTATAGGCTGGCTTATAACAGGTGGTGCAAAAAATAAAAAAATTAACAAGTTTGAGAAACTATTATTTCCACATATAAAAATAACCATGAAACTCTTGGTTCCCTTGTACCAGTTCTCAATCATGCCAGAAATGAAATGCAATTCTTGCTTTTTCTTTTCTAAACCCTAATCGACAATATTAAAATTTAACAACTTTGAGAGGATTTAATATCTAATTTCTAAGTGATCATGTCATGAACCGCTCAAGTAAACTTGAAGGGAAAGCAATTATTTGTCGGTTCTTAATCTTGAAAGATTGAGAATATTGAGAAACGTCCATGGTAATTTGCAAATATAGTGAAATTAAAAAAATATATAAAGTTCAATGGAGAATCTAAACCCTAAACCCTAAAGTTGAATCAATGGAGAACAATGGAAGTACCCTTTTGAGAACAATCGGTAACAATCGGTGAGGGTGTGGAGAAGATAGAAAAACGAATTGATAGGGTAGATAAGTCTTCTCCTTCGCTTCCGATCACGCGTGCGATCTGATTCGCTATCTCTTCCTCTCAATCAATCGCCAATCGGAGAGAAGAGTTTCAACAAGTCGGATGCAAAGGCAAAGAGAAGAAGATAAGAAAGAGGCGGTGACAAGAGCATTAACGTCTCTCTCTCTATATATTTCTCACACACAAACACCATCTCTTCAAGAAACTCTCTCTCTCTCTCTTCTCTCTTCCTTCGCTGCGTCGCTCTTTCTCTCTCCTCCTCTCGCTATTTTAGCTCACACTCCCACTTCTATTTCAGAGGGTGCAGATTTTACAAAGCTATTTTGGCTTCGTGCAGCGCAGAACAACAGAACAAAAACAGCGCTGCATACGGTTTACACGCTGTATGAAGCCAAAACTGCTCTGTTGAAAATCTTTAACCGTTTCTATCTTTTCCTCCGCTATCCTTCCTGTTTTTAGCTCGCACGCTCCCAACTGACGTCACTCCCGACTTCTATTTCAGGGTAAAGATATTAACAAATTAGTTTTCACTTCACGCAGCGCACGATTCATATGCAACTGTTTTAATTCTATAGTTCGTGCGCTGCGTGACGTTAATACTGCTCTGTTAACATCTAAACTCTCCAAATAAATTTGATACTGAAATAGTATAGGAGTGATTCAATTTTATTCAAACAAAATTTCCGTTAGCAAAAGATTTGTTTGTTAGTTAGGCGGTGAATTCTGTGGTTATAAATATAGCTTGCACTTGTACTACACAATTCATTTCTCAACTGAAATATTTTGAATTCCATTTCAGTGCACTTGTACCACTTTCTCTAAATATAGTGTGGTACTGGTAAATATATACCATCCAACATCTTTAGAAGATAATGTTATGTTTTTATACTGCACAGGGGCGGACCCAGGTATATCCAGGGGGGGCAGCTGCTCCCCCTGGATTTTGAGTTTTAGTAGAGATTTATCGGTTCTGACTGACTCTGCTCCCCCTGAAATTTTTTTTGCCCCCCTCTGGACGTTTAATTTGTAATTCGGGTTAAATTTAGAGTTAAAATTAAAATAAATTTGTTGAATTTTGATTGATAATTAGAATTATAAGTCAAAACATCAGAAATTACAAGTCAAAGCATTGAAAAATATAAGTTAAAGTATTGTTTTTTATCGAGTATCCAATTGGTTAATGGATTTAAACCCGATTCGATATTTTTTTTGCCTCCCGCTGACGAGGGGCTCGACAATATATATTATTTTTTATTTTGATTTCTCGTATAGTTGAGATTTCGATCTCGATTCATAGCCGATCTTTTTCGATTTTGTTTTCTCATATATTTGAGATTTTGATTTCGATCCCGATGTATAACAAATATTTCTCCATCTTTTCGATTTCGATTTCGATTTCAAATATTTCCATCTTTTTTGTAATTTCTACTAATTTGAAATTTTCAAATTTATTAAAAATTTATTTACCATATTAAAATAGTGTTATTTTTTCATATATAGTTGAAGAACTACGTATGTTAGTTATTATAAATCTAAAATTGCATATGATATCATTCGAGGAATGAGTGATGCTTCTATGAACATAAGGACGTATTTGTAAAATGAACATATTTTCATTTTCAAAGTTCAAACAGTCGATCTAACCGTTCAACATTATCTCCATATTAAAATGTACTTGGAGGTCAAATTTTACATTTTTTTTGAATTTTTTTACTATTTATTAAGTATTTAACAAAAACTAGTCAAATTCAGACCATTGAATTTTGTAAAATACTTAATAAATAGTAAAAAAATTCAAAAAAATGTAAAATTTGACCTCCAAGTACATTTTAATATGGAGATAATGTTGAACGGTCGGATCGACTGTTTAAACTTTGAAAATGAAAATATGTTCATTTTACAAATAGGTCCTTATGTCCATAGAAGAATTTGCCTATATTAAAATACTATTTCTTTTAATTGTTTTCTGTGTTTCATATCAGAGGCGTTTAGTTTGTTTCGCTTAAGTCAATCCTAAATGTTTAAAACTAGCTAGGTTCAGTCTAAAAATTGATATTTGGAGCGTATTCAAAACAAATTATCCGAATTCGTTTAATCCATTTATAAAAAATTATGGATTCGATTTTGAAATTAAAAAAATTAATGAGCAAGACTCATTTAAGTTCAACCACTTACAGAAATTACAAATCTTAAGCCGTCGTGACCTCGTGGGAATTTTCTAGTTCACATTCTCCCGTCATTCAAAATATACACCAATAATATGCTGCCAACCATAGTAACAAGATTCACGAATTATACCCGAATTATACTTGCATAATTCGTTTTTTTTTGTGATGCCGAATTATTCGGTTAACCGAACTTTGACCGAATTATTCCCGAATAATTCTCGAATTTTATGAATTTTTCCTGAATTTTACGAATTTTTTGCGAATTTTTCCTAGAACATATTTTTTTTTTGCTTCTTTGTAGGACTGAGAACTCTGATCCGGATTATTCCGAATCATTTCCGAATTATACCCGAATTATTCCCGAATTACAAATTTTTGACCTCGTCGAACTGAACTCTAGTCTGGATTCTCTTTTGTACCTCAAATTTAGATTTTAGATATGGGCCATACGATCATAATCAGGGCTTCTTTAATATTTGTGCTATAATAGATCTGACGTTCTAGATCTAAATTTAAAATTTGAGATACTTTAGGTGATATGAATTCCTTAATTTTGTTGCTTTTTTGGCATTATTTGGGCTCCTTTTCGTTTATTTTTGTTAGTGTTGCTTTTGAAACTTTTAGCTATTGATTCTGTTGAATTAGCACCTATACCCTTGAAAAGTAAAATATTTACTTAGTTATGTTTTGCAAATTCTAAATCAGTAACGTTGAACTTTGTATTTCTTGGCAACTTACAATTTATTTGGGTTTTTTTCTTTTTGGTGTGTTATGTGCTTTGTTAATTGTACATGCAATGTTAAATTCAATTAATGTGTATATTGCTTGTAAAGTTATCAACTTTTAACAAGCAGGGGTGGACCCAGTTGTTTTTTTTATCGAGTATCCAATTGGTTAATGGATTTAAACCCGATTAGGTATTTAAATCCGATTCGATATTTTTTTTGCCCCCCCTGACGAAAATCCTGGATCCGCCCCTGAATAACAAGAATATTAGATATATTGCATTTAATGTGCAAGGCATTACATAATGACCAAACTCAATCAACACAACAACAACTATACATACAAACGCTCAATTCATGTTTAATACGTACAGTTTATTTAAGGCTCTCACTACAAAAATGTGTCACTATTTGCGATAATAAAAGTGGTTTTTACTGAAAGTATCTTCGTGAATACTCATGTCTGTAATACCACTACGCTCATCTGAAGTAGCATAACCAAGGTATTTATGTATATATTGTTGATTTGGAGGAAAGTAAAATCAAGTATATTACATGATGAAATATATATAGTAAATTATTGAGTGCCAAGTCTTGTATAAAATTATATTAACTTTATTTATTTAATTGATATTCTTTTTTTTTAAGGTCATTCAGATAGTAAACTATTTATTTAATCACATTAAGATAATATATATAGAAATAATAAACTATTATTAGATAGTAAACATAACTTTTATTTCTCTTTTGTACTTGTTAGTGTTGCAAGCAATTCTTTTGCATAGCCACTTTTAATTTTTCCAATAAAAAAGATTACTATAACAGCTTGTAAGATGTTATAGGTTCAAATATTATATTTATCTTGAGGAGGGTTCAAATGCACCATAATTTTTGTGCTCCAATATGCTCCACATCATTTATATCTATTTTCAAAGTCTGAACAGTTGATACGAACCGCTCAACATGATCTTCATAATAAAATATGCTTGGAGACCAAATTTTATATTTTTTTAAGCATTCTTTTACTATTTTTTTAGATAGGTACAAAATCACTTTTTTTAAGGAGATTCTGGACCATCCAATAAAGTGATATTGTACCTATGTAAAAAAATAGTAAAAAAATTCTAAAAAATATAAAATTTGGTCTCCAAGCATCTCCATTCCATTATTAAGCACGTTGGGTGTCCGATCCTCCAACGGCTACGATTGAAAGATGAAATTTCAGATTTAATCTCAGCCCTCCAATCACATAATCTGTATTTTTTTGATTAAATGCATCTAAATAATATGTAGAAGTCTAAATTTAGCTAAAAACATATTCGCCACACGTACCGCCACACGATACATTACAATTAAAATTAAACAAACTCTGAAATAAACACGTACCGCCACACGTACCACCTTCCATTTCTATATGGTGGATCACAATGGAAAGGGTCCGGAATCTATCTAATGGCTTTTGGACCAGATTATGTCCAAAGGTTTCCTGCTTTGTTGGATTAGGATGATATTTATAATTGGGAAATGGATCTTTAATTGTTTTGGAAAGAAATATATGAATATTTTGTCCTTCTCCATTTGATAACAGAATAAAATAAAATAAATGGTGCCTCCATTAACTCTTTTGAATTCACTAACCTTTATCATTACCTCTTTTTAATGCATAAACTAAGATGAGCACACAAAAATAGAAACCCAAATTATGATAAAGAAAAAATATATCTAAAAGATATACAATATTTGCTCATAATTTTTTGAATTAGTTTGCTTGAAAACTATATTTTCATTCAAACAACTTCAACATTTTCTAATTCTAATCTTTATTCAATCAAAAGAAAAAATATTAACTGATCAATCATTCTTCAATCTATTCAGATAAAATAAATAAAGAAAATGAAATTACATCAATTCATAATTGAGTGTCACTTTAGTTAGAGATAATATGGAACATAGGTTAGAATTAGAATAAAAATATAATACTGAACAAGTCAATTGTTTATCTCTAACTTTATATTTCTAATTGTTATCTCTAACTTTATATTTTTATTTATTTATTTTTTTGAAACAAAATTGTTAATGAATATCGTTTAATAAGAAACGAGACTTTGAGAAGTAATGGAAACCTCCATTTATTTGATGTTCAGCTTAGTATTCAAATAAAAAACAAAAGATACCATATTTGATTTAGACGGAGGTAAAAGAATAATTTTTTATTTTTACCTAATCACTTAATCAGACAGTGTAAAATGTCTTTTGGATGAGCTTTGGTCCAAAGGGCATCGGACAAGATATAGTTGAGAAAAAAAAGATATATTCTTTCACGGCGGTAAATATAAAGAATGCTATAGGAGAAGATGAACCGAGATGAGAAAATGAATTTACAATAGAAATTAAACTGGAGAAGGAAGAAAATGAGACGGATGAGCGGTACTTTTTCTTTATGAAAGTTCAACTTAAGAAGATTATATCATTTGTCTTTGCTTATTATTCATGGTCTCTTATTTTATTTTATTTTTTTGCTATTTGCAACTTAGGAAGATTTGGTCATCTGTCTTTGCTTATTGTTCATGGTCTCTTTTTTTTTTTTTGCTATTTTCACAGATTGAAGAGGAAGAAACCCTTTCCTCCATTTACTGTTCTTCATCCCTATGGATACTGCAAATGGAATTTGTGTGCACGAGTTGAGCAAAAGTTTAATGTTCAGCACTATCCGTAAAAAAAAAAGAATGAAGCTACTGCTTATTGATGTTGTGGTAACATTTCTTTTATTTAAATTTCTTTTCTTCATTCTTATACTTTTTTGGCACAAGAAGATAGATTTAAGTGTTTCTATAGGGAACAAAATTGGAGGCTTCCATGTACGATGGTGAAGTGGATCGACTTCAAGATATAGTTGAGGAAGAAAAGATCTATTCGTTCATAGCTGTAGATATAAAGAATGCTCCGACGCAATACAAATTGGTAGATTCCGATATTGAATGCTTGTTGACCAATGAAACTGAGATAGAGGAGGAAGACGATGACAATAATATTCCCATGCTTTCATTCAAACTCAGAACGTTTGACAAACTTCATGCTTTTGAAGGCCATAAACGTCTTCTAATTGGTAGGTTCATGAGTTTCTTTACATTATTCGTAATATATTTTATTAGTTCACAATTTCGTGTATGATTTCTATTGCAATTATGTTATTATTTGTCTGTAGATGTGATGGCCATGGTCAGAGAGGTTGGTCCAGTCTACTACAAGCAATCCGATGATAAGCAAATTCCTAAAAGAGACATCATTCTTGTTGATAAGACGTAAGTACTTAGTACATGCTGGAGTCTATTATTTTATTTTACTCATTAGCTTTTTATGCATTAAAGATATTAAGTTTGTTTATTTTTTTTAGGCTACAACATGTGAAGATGATTTCATTTGTGTTTTTTATTTTCATTTATATATTTTTTTTAGTTCTAGGTGAAATGTCAATAAAAAAGTCTCTTTATATTTTTTCTTATAATGTCCCCGTTGCAATGCACGGGCACGATACTAGTATTTTATTATGAAGATCATGTTGAGTGGTTCGGATCGACTGTTCGAACTTTAAAAATAGAGATAAAAGATGTGAAGCATATTGGATCACAAAAATTATGGTGCATTTGAACCTTCCTCGTTTATCTTTTGCTTACTTTCACCTATGATAAAAATTACGACTAATCTTATAATAAAAATTAAAAAATGATGAATTAATTATATACTGAACGGAGAAATAATTGAATACGATATATTCAATCATTTTTATGCGTGATTGGAGCAATATTATAAAAATATCTATACGGACCTAATTACATTCATCTATGATTATTTCATGTAAATTTTTCGTTATTTAATGTATATTTATTTATACTGGTGCTTCAAACTTGGTACACAATAAGTCAAAAAGGAATAAATAATTTAAAATCCTTCTGAGATTTCAGAATCTGGACCAAATTTAATATTGAATTTACTGCCCGTGTTATTGAATCATGTTGAAGAAATTAGAGGTGTTGATTGGATCCGGTTTAATTAGTTTTAAACCGAATCAAAAGAGTTCGGATTAAACGGAGAGTTTTTTTGGTTAAATGGACATATTTGGTTTATTTTTTAAAATCAATTTAATTATTTGGTTCGATTCGGTTTAGAATCTTTTAAAAATCGGTTAGATTGAACTGACCAAAATTTTTAAACCCGTCTCTCGTTCGAAACAAACATTTAAAAAAAATAAAAAATTACGACGTAATGTATATTGTTTGGTTCAGTTTAAAACCGATTAGACCGAAACAAACAAAATTTTTAAATATATCTTTAAAAAATCATAAAATTAACAAAAATATTTATTTTTATGATTAATCTTCTTATTTCAGTTCAACCGATCAAACTAAAATTTAGCTCGGTTTATTCAAATAATAAATTTATTTCGGTCAATTCCATTATGTTTTTTAAAAACCAAATAATATTTTAATTTGTCTATTTTATTCAATTTGAACTGACGAAATACCTTATTCATGTTTTTCTCTTGAAGGAAAACAAATCGATGTCAATTCAAATTTTCACATGAATCTCAATGCGTATCGAACAGCTCAGATCAAATATCAGATTAAATTTGATTTGATACCTGTTAGATAGCCTCCGCTTCCGGAGCATATAGATATAGGGGAAACGATGCTAATCACCTCCTATAAATTGAAAATTTTGCAATTTTATCTAGTCTACATAAAATAAAATTACATAATACTTATTCATCCAACTTCTCAATCTCAATTTTCTGATATCCATCCTACTGTGGTTCAGACAAAGGCACCCTTTCTAAAATGATGGGTTTTTCATAGCCATCAATGGATGGTTTAATGAAGAAACTAAAAATGATATTGTTGAAAATGGTGAGCATGACTAGAGCACCAGCAGCATATAGCAGGTATGAATCAGAGATTTCAGGCATTTCTTCTCTTGCTGCTCTTCTCATGAAAAAATCCCTCTCTGAATCTGCTTTTGTTTTTAATTAATTGTAAAGGTAATTAATTCATGAGATTTGAGGTGATGAGAAGAACAAATTTCATTTTATGAGTGAGGCTATATATGGTACTATGCATAGCACACTATTGGTTTGTACTACGAATCAATATTTTGTTTTCAAAGTTCGAATAGTCAACCTGAACCGTTCAACATGATTTTCATGTAAAAATGTACTTTAAGACTAGATTTTATACTTTTAGAATTATTTTACTATTTTTAGATAAGTAGAAAATCACTACTTTTAAATGATCTAGAAATTTTAGATCAAGTAATTTTCGAGTCCGTATCCCCTAAAATAACCCAATTTTGAGTTTTGATCCGGACCGTCCGATTAGAAATTCGGACCAATCCAGCCCGTGGTGGAATGCACGTGGCCCCTTTAATATTAGTGTTAGAGCATATCAGACGGTCCATATCAAAACTCAAAAATTGAGTTACTTTAGAGAATTTAAATTCATAATTTTCTACCTATATAAAAAAAATAGTAAAAAAATTCTAAGAAAATGTAAAATTTAATATACAAGTACATTTTCATACGGAGATTATGTTGAACGATTCAAGATCGACAGGTTGGACCTTAAAAGGGAAAGATATTGATCTATAGTACAGACTAATATGTGCTATGCATAGTACAGTTACCATAGTCTCACTCTATTTCATATTTTGTTCATTTGTTGGTAAAAAAAGAATTAATGAAAAAGAATAAAGAGAAATTTAGATATATGCCCATCATAACTTCTTAAATTAGATATTTCCCCATCAAAACTTTAAAATTAGTTATTTCCCCATCTAAATATAACTATATTATAAATATACCCATTACTCAATTAAATCAATTAAAAACAATAATTAATAGTAATTAAAAGAACCAACCCTTGCATAAGGACACCACACTTATGCCCTTGCATAACTGTCCTTTTATTATTTTATTATTATTAATCAGTATTTTTAATTGATTTAATTGAGTAATGGTATATTTAGATGGGGAAATAACTAATTTGAAAGTTTTAATGGGGAAATATCTAATTTAAGAAGTTATGATGGACATATATCTAAATTTCACAAGAATAAATAGGTAACAAAGGTAACAGTACCAAGTGAAGGAGATGGTTTAGGAGGTACAGGTGGAGATGGAGACTGAGGTTGAGGCTGAGGCTGAGAGAGGGTCTGAAGCTGCTGGTCGAGTCTCTTCAGAGCTTCTCTCGCCTTCTCTTGGTCTATCTCAAACTCTGCATCCTCCTTCTCCAAGGAACTCTGAGGCACTCTCCATTTCCATTTGCAATTTCTCCTCCTCCTCCTTGTATCGCTAAGAGTATCCAAAGAAGAGGACTGGAGACGAGCACGGCACAGCCATGACTGTGTCAGTGAGCGCAGCAGCATTTCAAGGAGATGAATAGATTAGATGGTGATGGTGAGATTTTTTTTAAGATATTTATTATTGCAAGAAGAAGTCGATATGTTATTGGGCTTCAGATATTTTTCAAGATGGGCCCAATTTGGCCCAAAACTCCTTCTTACCAATTTAACAAATAATTGCAAGAATGAAGTGTAAGTCACTCTCCCAACGTATGGACCAAAGTGGGCCAACCAGCTCCCTTCCCTTTCTCTTTCCTTCCATGCAAAAATTACCATCCTAAAAAATTAGCAAATAAAAATAAAAGAAAGAAAGGGCTATGAATTTAACAGAGTAGTTTTGGCTTCATGCAGCGCACAAACCATATGTAACACTGTTTCAATTCTATAGTACATGCGCTGCATGAAGCCAGAACCACACTGTTAAAATCTTTACCCGAAAGAAAAATAAGAGCCACTATCTCATCTCCTCTCTCTCCACGACACTTCCAAATTCTACAATCAATAACCTAAAGTAACCTAATATTTCTGTTTAGATCCGTACCGTCCGATCAAAAGCCACACGTATATTGAAGGCCCCCGATTCTGATCGGAAGGTTTGGATCTAAAGAGAATATATTATGTTACCTTAGAGGATATTGATCGATCCTGGCCTCTAATCTCTTTCCAACTTCCAATCCAAGTCTATAACTATCCTTCTCTCTTCATCCTTACCTCTTTGAGCACAAACACTCTTTTGCTCCTTACCATACAATTCAATCATGCTTCGCTCAGTCTCCTACTATACTACCCCATCTCCGGCTGCTCCTCCACTCCGCCGCCGCGCCTCTGCCTCTTCCTCTACTACCACCACCACAACTGCCGTTCGCTTTCCCAAGCTAAGGAGCGCTAGTAGGAGGCGGGGTTTCACTGTTAAAGCCTCGGTTGAGACTGGAGAGCCACAGGTCGAGTCTCCTCCTCCTCCTCCTTCTGGTAATTCAATTCTCCTCTTTTGCCACCACCTCAATTCATTGATTATTTCATTGATTGATTGATTGATTGATTAATCTGTTTGTTTCTAGTGGGGAAGAAGAAACAGGCGACCAGAAGGGATGTGAGGAACATTGCCATTGTTGCTCATGTCGATCATGGCAAGACCACATTGGTCGACTCTATGTTAAAGCAAGCTAAGGTACTTCCTTTTCTTTCTTATATATATATGGGATAAAACGCACTGATTTCTATTGAAATCAACTACTGTTTCAGGTCTGGTAACAAACAGCTGGTACCAGAACCATTATTTACAAACCCTATAACATCAAAATACCAGAATTACATTGAGCTTAAACTAAACCACAAACAGCTATCCAAAAAGCAAGGTACCAGTTACAGTAACACAAAAAGCAAATCAGCTTTAGAAACTTCTCAAATTTCTCAAATTTCTGTTTTGTACATTATTATACCATTTAATACCTGTTTTGATCTACTAATTAATATCTATGTTCATCCATTTTTCAGGTTTTTCGTGACAACCAAACAGTGCAAGAGAGGATAATGGACTCGAACGATTTGGAAAGAGAGAGAGGGATTACTATCCTTAGCAAGAACACCTCCATTAATTACAAAGGGACCAAAATTAACATTATTGACACACCGGGACACTCTGATTTCGGTGGAGAGGTTGAGCGTGTGCTTAACATGGTTGAAGGAGTACTCCTCGTGGTATTAAATTGCAAAATACTCAATTATTTATTTATTTATTTTTCAAAATTTTAACCAATATTTTTGCATATCATTTATGTATATAAGCATGTGTATGTTCCTCATAGTCCCAAATGAATCACTAGTTATAAAAAGTAGAATTTTAAACATGTACCAAATTATTTTGTATCTATGAAAGTACAATGTTTTCGAGTCCTTTGATAAGTTTGTAACTTCAGTTGTGCAAAATACTCAGTGAATTTGTTTTCCTTTTTCAAATTTTTCACGGATATTTTTTCATATTATTATACACATGTTTTTAGCAGTATATCATTTATGTGTATGCTCCTCACAGTAAAAAATTGAGTCTCCAGTTTTAAAAAGTAGAATTTTAAACATGTACCAAGTTATTCCATACCTATGGAAGTACAATGTTTTCAAGTTAAACACTTGACTTTATGAGTTAATGGCAAATCTGGTGTTATCTTTATATAATAGGTGGATTCGGTGGAGGGACCCATGCCTCAAACAAGGTTTGTTTTGAAGAAAGCACTAGAGTTTGGCCATGCTGTAGTGGTGGTTGTGAATAAAATCGACCGGCCGTTTGCTCGGCCAGATGATGTCGTCAATGCTACCTTTGAGCTTTTCATTGAATTAAATGCTACTGATGAGCAGGTATAAAATAGAAATTTCTTGGTTTTTTGCTTCAAAATTTCTGGTAATGCATGAACTCTTCAAAGAGAAATATTGAATTACTTCTCTCTATTAAAGTCCAGAACAATGAGAGGCTTGTTTATATGTTTATCTTAGTTAGAGGATGGTCGGGTATCTTATCGTATTTTATCATGTTTTCTTGGTTTTTACTTTTAAATTAGGCGCAATATTTCACTAGTTCTATGTACTTTGTAGTGTGATTTTCAAGTCATTTATGCTAGTGGAATTAAAGGGAAGGCAGGGCTATCCCATGACAATTTGGCTGATGACCTGGGTCCACTTTTTGAGGCCATTCTTAGATGCATTCCCGAGCCACGAATTGAGAAAGATGGTGCTCTCCAACTGCTTGTAAGCTCAATTTCTTCGTTTCTTTGTTTCTTTCAGGTTGCTTTTGATCAGTATTTTAATCTTTTGTTTAAATTATGTAGGTGTCGAGCACTGAATATGATGAGCACAAAGGAAGGATAGCTGTTGGTCGGTTGCATGCCGGTGAACTCCGACGAGGCATGGAGGTCAAGGTAACTTTATTTTAAATTTGTAAACAATTTAAGTTTAGGTTTAATTTGCACCAAGTATTACTGCAAGAATCCCTCATAGAGTATATAATATGAAAACAGTCTTCTCAACCAGTTCCTCTCACAAATTAACACACTGCATTAAAATATGCTTAGTGAAAAGATTAGAGGCTAATTTCATGTAAATCACTTCTTTGACTGGGAAGTTACTGTAATTTTTTAAGGTATGCACAAGTGATGATGCGTGCCGATTTGCAAAAGTTAGTGAGCTTTTTGTTTATGAGAGCTTCTTGCGGGTCCCAACCGACACTGTACAAGCCGGTGACATTTGTGCTGTGTGCGGCATTACTGATATTATGGTTAGTATCTCCCATCTCATTGTTTCACCTACAACTTGTCTTCAATTTTTTTCTTTTTATTTAGAAATAAAATATTATTTTATGCTGGAAAAGGAAGAAATCGTGTAGGTTTTCAATAAAATAATATTTCAAAAAAATATTATTTTATGCAGATTGGTGAAACAATAGCAGATAAAATGACTGGAACACCGTTGCCTGCGATTAGGGTTGAGGAGCCGACTGTCAAAATGTCTTTCTCTATTAACACTTCTCCTTTTGTTGGCCGAGAGGTACACTTTTTGGTTGATTTTCACTGATCTGTATTTTTTATTCATTGCCGTTGTATGTGATAAAATGAAGAGTTACCTAACATTCGTCAACTCTCTCTCCCCTAAGATATCTCAAACTTTGAGTTGATATGTGGAAAATCTGGACGGTTTAGATCATTTTTGCACGAATCTCAAAGAAGAATAATACTGAACCCCTGCATTCCGAAAAGGCACCCGAAAAAAATTTGGCCCGGCTTTAGATGAACTGAAAATTTGGGATATCTCAGAGGATACAGACTCCTCTCTCTCCTCTCTCTATAATCTGACGCAAGTGGTCATTATATTTTTAGGGGAAATATGTGACTAGCAGAAACCTTAGAGATCGGTTGTACCGAGAACTGGAGAGGAACTTGGCCATGAAAGTAGAAGATGGTGAGACAGCTGATACATTTATTGTGAGTGGCCGAGGCACACTGCACATCACTATCTTAATAGAAAACATGTAAGAATTAATTAACCTTTGTATAATTAATTATACAGTTGTTGGATTCTTGTTTATGTTGTATTATTGTATAATCAGGAGAAGGGAAGGATATGAGTTTATGGTGGGCCCACCAAAGGTCATAATGAAAGTCATAGATGGCAAAAAACTCGAGCCTTATGAGGTATTTTAATTTTTAATAGTCTAGTGTAACACCTGTTTTGATTATATATCTAATTTGACAATAATATATATATTTTTTGGAATGAAGATTGCAACTGTTGAGGTACCAGAAGAGTACGTGGGATCAGTTGTTGAGCTTTTAGGAAAAAGACGTGGTGAGATGTTTGATATGCAAAGCGGGTAAGGGACAAGCACCTTTCTTTATTTACTTATTTAGTTATTCATGTTTAATAAGTTGCTAACTTTTATTCCTTGTTTCTTGTTTTTTTGCAATTAAAGCACTCTTTATCTTTTCTATTTTCAATAATTCCCAAAATTCTCATATTGCAAACCGAGTGTATTGGGTTATTTAAAGGTAATTGTTAAATGAACATATTTGCAATATGAGGTTCATTTTTTTGTGTTATTAAACCCTGATAAATAAGCCAATTATGCCGGAACATTAATTTTCAGATTTTTCGTGAACTGGATAATAGAAGTTATGTTACCAACTACAGTAGGATTCCTTTTGGTAAATCTTGCAAATGTTAATATGTTATATGTTTTGTTTAAACTACAGGCCGGAGGGAACAACAATACTAAAATACAAGATTCCGACAAGAGGGCTTCTCGGGTTGAGAAACTCAATTCTGACAGCTTCAAGGGGTACCGCTATTTTTAATACTATTTTTGATAGCTATGGGCCATGGAATGGAGATTTTAACACCCGCGACCTCGGGTCACTCGTAAAACTCTCTCTTTAATCTCTGAATGTGTAATTCTTCCTTCTTGGTTAATTGTTCTATGTTGCTATTATTGCTTAATTTTGACTAGAAGTTGTTAGGCTGTGAACATTAAGTTATGATTTAGAGAGAATTTCATATATACCCCTCAAAAACCTCAAAAGTACGTATTCCCCCCTCTAAAATTCATAATATCATATTTACCCCTCTAAATTTCAAAAACTCACAAATTTACCCATTTTATTGCCCTTTCTTATTAAAACTCATTTAATTTTATAAAGTACCCATTTTACCCTTTTAGGAAAAATACGTGATTTATGAAATTTCAAGGACAATCAGCTAAAAAGTTAAGATATGTAACCATTAATAAAGAGCAAATGCTCTGGATTTGAAACTAAGTAAATAGAAATTTGACTAATGAAAATAATAAAAAATAATGTAGGTTGCATTTGAGGATGGAACAACTACTTCATATGCAATGTTTAATGCGCAAGAGAGGGGTCAACTGTTTGTTAAACCCGGCCAGGAGGTATACAAAGGACAAATAGTCGGTATTTACCAAAGACCCGGTGACTTGGCCCTTAATGTTTGCAAGAAGAAGGCCCAAACAAATGTGCGCTCTAACAAAGAAGCCACGGGTAACAACAAATAATCCCTTAATTAAATTTTACATTTTTTTATAAAAAATTTACTATTTTTTTTATAGGTAGAAAATCACTACTTTATATATATATCTATTCAATTGCATCCTTTTATCCGTTTACCCGACCTGTACCATATTCGATAAGATGGGTATTGGTAAAGTTTTCTTTTCTCATTAGCTTATCGGGTCCGGGTAGTGTAAAGTTTTTTTTGTTATCTTAAAGGGTAAGGGTATGAAAATGCTTCCACCCAATCCATTTCATACCTTTGTACCATATATGAAGAAAAAACCTGGAAGAAGGAAATTAGTTCAATTTTTCTGTGTTGAGTGTTGACTAGAGTTATGTTAAAACTTTTTAAATTTGATTTAATTTGATGGTTAATTATTTTTTTTATTTTGTTGTAGTTGTGCTTGATGAGCCCTTGGATTTCAGCTTGGATGATTGTATAGAATATATCCAAGAGGATGAACTTGTCGAGGTAACCCCGCAAAGTGTGAGAATGTGCAAAAACCCAAAAATGAAAACAAAGAACAAGAGGAGTAGCTAATAAATAAAATAAATAAAATAAATAAAATGTCCTTTTATTTATCATTTCTTTTCTTTTATTGAAATTTTGATATTCATACACTGCTCCCTGGAGTTTTATACTATAACCAGGTATAGCTAGAGAGCAAAAGAAAAAAAAAGAAAATCGTTAGAAATTGTACCCCCATTAAGTTGATGAGCATTTTTTTTTGGGAATTTTTAGTGTATTATTTATCCATTAAATATACCTCTCAATACAATGTATGTATTGCAACATTCAGAGATATCAATAACAACATTACAAAAACTGAAAAAACATGAAGTGTCGTATTCGCTAAATTTCATTTATCATTTTTATTTTTGTTCTTTAAGAAATTTGAGGATAATAATTTTTGTAAGAGGATCTTGTCTCAAAATAGTGATAAAATTTAAACAACAAGACTGAAGTAAATTTGGTTTGTTTGGTTGAATTGAAATAAGAAAATTAATCATAAAATAAATATTTTTGTTAATTTTTTTATTTTTTTAAGATGGATTTAAAAAAATTGTTTGATTTAGTTTAACCGGTTTTAAATTGAACCAAGGAATATAAATTATGTCGTAATTTTTGAATTTTTTTTGAATTTTTTATTTGGACGAGAGATGAGTTTAAAAGTTTCAGTCAATTTGGTTTTAAAAAAATTAAATCGAATCAAACTGAACAATTAAACCGGTTTAAAAAATTAAACCAAACCAATCCAATCCATTTAACTGAAAGAACATAACTGATTAATCCGAAATATCTTGATTTGATTTAAAACCGATTACCAGATCCGATAAACAGCCCTAAATATGACAATATCAATAAATATATCTAACCAATTTCTTGAACCTTAAGAAAAAAATCTCTCCTAGATGAAAATGTCAAAAAGATGGGCAATAAATTCAATATTAAATTTGGTTCAGATTCTGAAATCTCTTATAGCATTTTGAATTTCTGTCTATGATTGCTACAATTATTAATTCTTTTTGACTTTTGTGTACCAAGTTCGAAACACCTGGATAAAAAATATAAATTAAATAACAAAAACTTACCTGAAATAATCATAAATTAATGTGATTAGGTCGACAATGGATCTTTTTTATAATGTTGCTTCAATCACACGTAAATCTGGCTACAAGCTATGTTTGGATGACACAAGAATAGATAGAGACTATTTTAGAATAGTAGCTATTTGAAATAGCAATGTGTATTCAAACAACATTTTTGTTATTCAGAATAGCTAGAATAGCCGCTATTCTCTATTCCTTGTAAATGTTGGAATAACTACTATGCGGAAGTGTGAAGAGAGAAAAAAAAATGCTTCATTTTCAGATTTCCTCTAACACAATCCCAAAATGACAAATTTGACACCACTTCCACTATCTCTACGTCGTGACAATTCGTTTGAGACCCCATTTGCCTATCTTTCATCTTAATTATCACCTTGTTAATACTATTATTTATTGGTTACAGCTATTCACTATTCTAAATGTAAATCCAAACAATATTTTTACTAATCCGAATAGCACCATTTTCACACTAATCTGAAAATCATTATTTTTTTCTCTATTCTCATTTACTATTCTCAAATTTCACTATTTTAGCTATTATAGCTCCCATCCAAACATACCATATAATGCAATTGAAAATTTCAATTATTTTTCGTTATTTAGGATTCATCATTTTTCTATTTTAAAGTTATTTTTTTACGTATTCCTCAACTCTTATCATTTCTTTTATTTTTTTTTAATTTGAATTAATCTCATATCATTTATATTTTATTTCCCATGGTACTCTTTTGTTCATTCTTTTAACTTTTTTTTTTCTAATAATATTGATTTCCTCTCTGATAAATTCCCTACTAATTATTTCCTAAATGATTAGATGATAATCCTCAATCACTTTTATCTTTTTTTCTTGATCAAATGTAAACGAAGTGTTTTTTTTTTTTTTGTAATTTAACTGGAGATAATTAGAATTGATCAAGTGATGGGTAAATAAAAAATAGCTGTAGAAGTTAAAGGATAAATAAGATAAATCTAAATATTGAGGAGTAAATAAAAAAAAATTGAAGATATGTTAAGGATATATATTTATGCGTTAAAAACTTAAATTTAGTTTCAAAATGTACATGATTTATTTATGTTATACGTTAAAAACATGCTTTCAATATTAATGCTCTCAATATAAATCCAAAATTGTCATAACACAATTTATTGAGAGGAGGGATCGGATGACACCCTTTTTGGTGACATCGCATGACACCGTGCATTTTCAAAGTTTTCAAAGTCCAAACAGTCGATCCAAACCATTCAATATGATGGATATATTAATGTGCTTGCAGATCAAATTTTACAATTTTTTGAATTTTTTTTACTATTTATTAAGTATTTTACAAAATCGTTGTTTTCAGACCATTGAATTTTTGTACCCATCTTAATAAATAGTAAAAAAATTCAAAAAAAATGTAAAATTTAATCTGCAAGCACATTTTAATATATCCATCATGTTGAACGGCTTGGATCGACTATTTGGACTTTGAAAATGTAGGGTGTCATCCGATGTCACCAAAAAAAGGTGTTATCCGATCCCTCCTCATTTATTGATTGGGTCAATATTTTAATTAAATAGTCAACATATTTATTAGTAATGTTGAGTGTTATTATTACTTAACTTGTTTGCTTAATTAATATTACTCGTATTAAATAAGTTTATCCAAAGTTTGCTCCAACGAAAATAAAGTTGATTATTAACTAATCAAAGGAAAATTTTGACGGATCAAATAAATTAAATTATGATATCCATAAAGATATGAATTACAGCTCCTATATAATGTTTGGTACAAGTCAACCTAACTTAGAAGAATCCATCCATGACTTGAGAAGGAGGTCCTAATATTTATATATTAAAGAGAAAATTGTAACATATGGATGTATTATTTTTAGTAATACAACCGAATATTTTATTTTTAATTATTATATATTTTAATACAGCTGAATATTTTATTTTTAGTAATATTGCAATATTTTTTTTAGGAAAGGGATGTATTTTTTTTTATCTCATACATAGAACTACATCTACATTTCTGTAACTCAAATGAGTTTCTAAATAACTGTAATCACTTTTTAGAAACTAAGGTCTCTCAAGTTTTTAATTCTCACATCCCTGAAATTAATTTTAGAGTTTCTATTAATCCACCTTAGCAATAAATTAAAAAAGACAAATAATTTGAGCCAATTATTTGATCAGCATTGAGTTTATAAACAGTTTCTTAATAAGAAACTTTACTGCATAGTTTCTAAATAAGAAACTCTCTCACATTTCTGAAACTGAATTAGAAACTGCCACATTAGATTAGAAACTTTAATAGTACCAGGGATGTAGATGCTCTAAACCATTGATTTGATTTCTTTGAATATATTTAAGGTACCGAATCAATGATTTGATACGTATAATTTCCGTAATGTGGTTGGAAAGTTGGCCACAAAAAAATTCGGAAACTATAAAAACCAAATCATTAAGTCCATCTCTATATGTATTTTAATGTAATTTAGTGTAATTTAGTTTATTCTAATTTATATTAATTTAGAAGGTAAATCTGTAAATGTTGTTTTCGGACTAAAAAAATATCAAAAGCCTAAACATTTATTTGAAATTTCTGAACTTCATAAGTTATGTTTTTTTTTTCTCTCATTTGAAATCAAAATAGTCATTTTAAGAAAATTTATTGGAGGTCATTCAAAAAAAAATATGTATTGTCAGCAGATTAATTTATTTTATTATTTTTTTCACATTTATTTTCAGCAGAAATTATTTTATTGTCAACAAATAACAGTGATAAAAACATCAATATTGGTAGAGTAGAATTTATTGGATACTTCAAACAACGAATCAAAACCGTCGAAACCGATCTACTTCACAAATTATGCATTTACATACAAAATTAATTATTTTTTGAATTAATCTAGCATAAAATCAAAGCTGTCACGTTAAGAAAATTTTATAATAAAATTTAAATCATTTATTTATTTAGAACGTTTAAAACGGAATCGAAATTTGATCGACGAGTGAGGAATGGGAAATTAAAACATGTTAAATGGGTTTATAATGAATTTTAGAATTATTCGGACCATTGATCCATCCTAGCACGGATCGCGAAGCACCCTCTTGATAAACCCTAACATCTCTCTCTTCTCCCTTGTGTGGCCTGCCAAAGAGAAAGAAAGAGAAAGAAAGAGAGAGAGAGAGAGAGAGAAGAAAAGAGAGAAAAAGCTCCAAAATCCCGTCGGATTGCGCCACCGTCCGGGAAATCGAGGGTGAAACCGAGGAGGCAGCCGTAGATCTCTCCTAGCCATTCTGTTGGTAATTCTTTCTTTCCCTTCTTCGTTTGAAAATCCGAGATTTCTCGAATCCGCGGATTGTTCGTTTTAAACCCGAGATTCGTGTTAGAATTGATCGAACTCTAACTCCTTTGAGTTTCTCATCTCTCGTTTACCGATTTTCTCGGTGATTTCGTCTCCCAATTTGGATTTCCCAATTCTAGGGTTTTGATACCAAATTCCGAATGGAAACGCGGCATTGATTGATTAGGTTAGTCCGACCGACTAGACTTGTCCTCGGTAGGGTTACCGCTGGATCGGGAAGGGTTAGAACGTGTAATGGTTAAATTGAGGTTTCGACCAAATTAGGGTTACACCAACCGGCCAATCGAATTGATGCGTAAACCAGAATAGCGAACCAGTACCGGAATGAGACCTAATTGAGAGGGTATATGTAATGTAGGTGTAGGCTCGGTTGAGCAAAGGTTTGCGAGGCATTCCGAGACGCCGGATCGATAGTCACGCGGTACGCCTATTGCCAGCAGGTGCGGGATTCTTGGACTTGTTTGATAATTTAGATTCATGAATTAAACTGCTTCCAATTGTCATGTTGAACTGCTTGAATGATTGCATAATCGAATTGTTTGAATCATATGCATAACCGTATTAATTTAGAAATGATATGTACTGAAATCGCCTTATTGCGGGCCGCAACAACTTCCATTACGGGCCGCAATCAACAGCGTAGCTTAAAATATAGGCTGAATGCTCTCTGAATGCTTTGTTGCGGGCCGCAATGAATGTAGCAGAATAAAGGATAGTCTCTGAATACTTTGTTGCGGGCCGCAATGAATAGAGTAGAATTCAAAAACCCTCTGAATGCTTTGTTGCGGGCCGCAACCACATCCATTGCGGGCCACAATGAGAGCCTGAAAAATGCCAACAGAAGCTGGAAATCGTCTGGTAACTAAGTTGCGAGCCGCAGTAACCCCATTTCAGTCCATAATGAATATTACAGTTATATTTGCATGTTGAATGGTATATCGTTTGTTTGTGTGTTTTTGTTTTGGAACTACGGTCGAAAGTCCCCAACAATTTATGACTATCTAGGATGGTCGGTAATGTTTCGAAATCAACGCTGGGCGATGACTCGAAACCATGTGCGCATATGAGAATAATTAATCACTGCTGGGCAGTGATTGATTAAGATCAGTCAATGCTGGGCAATGACTGATCGTGACGGAGACTTTGGGTGACTGTGAGGAAACGATGAAATGATGTCATATCCAGTCTGGGACAGGAATGACAGTTTGGTTTGACGCGTTGCGAATGGACGATTCTGAGTTATTGCATACGAATTTTTATCTGATTAATGAACCAGACCTTAGTCAATGGTTAAGCCAAAGCACTGCGGATGGGTGTCAGATAAAGGGTCCAGCTGGTGGGCCATCTGTAGGGGTCAGTGACACTACAGATGTGGGTTGGAAAAGGGTCCAGCTTGGTGGGACATCCGTAGGTGCTACCAGCTGTAGTAGACTGAGTTAAGCCAGAAACGTGCGCGTTTGATATTCATCTTGAAAATTCCGTAACTTGTGTTTCATTTGGTAAATTGTTGTCGATCATATGCACTTGTTTTACTCATGAATATGCATCTATCTGAACTGCTTTTGTATGGTTTCATTTCTGAATATAGATTTTGATTGCAAGTCCAATAATCTAAACTGTGGCAAATTTCGCACTGGGAATTTATTCTCACCCCCACTCTTGGGTTATTTTACAGGATCTGGGGCGTCGGGTTCCGGAGAGGCACACGAGCTATAGACCCTTGGTAGTTGCCTCTGTGTGGCCTAATCTACCCTTTTGTTGTATAGTTTAGGGTTAGGCCTGATGGTTAGTATCTGTACGAGATACTTTTGTTGTATGATATTTGACCAGACTGTATAACCTTATATATGGATTTATATATATATGCTTGTTTGATATTAATGAATTGTACATATTCTGATTGAACGGTTAATTGCCTTGTAAACATACACGGCGTTGTATGTTTACGGCAGGGAACTGTTGCGACTCGTGACTGCGGGGTGTGACAAAAGCTATCAAAGCTGATGAAAAATAAATGTATTAAAATTAATTTATAAACATTCTTGTTCTAACTACTCGATTTTATATTAAATTAATTCAAAAATTTATAAGTTCATCAATTAAACACATTGCTCGTAAAGTCAAATGGTTTCAACCAGTGTTGTTAACAACAGTATGCACTCGTCGAACGGATAAGGTACCGCCAAGTGATTAATCGGAAATAATCGGCCGATTAGTCTGGAAAATCTGTGACGGTTTGGTCACCGCTAACAACTAATCGCCGATTGATCGACTCAAACAGACGTTTTTTACAACACTAGTTTCAACGGTTTAGATCCGTAATTTGAGTCAATCCGATAGGTTTTGGAATTAAGCTCACCAAAAGACTGCAAGAGTAAAAGTAGCAATAGCAATAATAGCAATAATAGCAGCAATAGCAGCAATAATAATAGCAATAATAACAAGAAGAAGAAGATACTAATAATAACCATATTATAGTTGAATGTATATTAATTATTATTAAGAATTTTTAATATAAAACACAACATATTAAGTCCCTTCCAATATTTTATTTTTTGTTAGATTCCTAAAAAATAAAAGACTGCATTATTGACTTGCAAAAGGTAAAGTGTTTTTTTTTTTTTTTTTTTGTGTTTTCTTTTTAGAATCTTTGAAATGGCTTCATCCGTGGAATCTTTAGACGAACTTTTTAGAGGCGAAATTTTTTTCAAGATTGAAGGGGAAAATATATTTAAAACCACGTGTTGGATTTAATATTAATTCATACTTTATATTTATTTATTTTTTTGAAAAAATAGGTGCATGTCTATATTTTTTTTTCTTTTTTCCCTCTCCAACCAAAGCCAAAATTGACTTAGTTATGAAGATTCCACAATTTTAGATTCTCACTCTCTTCTATTTTTAATCAACAAAATTAGTAATGTGACTTTGACTTCTTGAGATGATAATTTGGAATTGTGGACTAATTTTTTATTATTTGGAATGGTGACTTTTGACTTTTAGAAAAGATAATTTGGAATTTTAGCAAAAAGGAAAAAAAAAAAACTTCAAAATTCCATATAAAGTAATAAATTTTGACTTGTAAACATATAGATTGATTTCAACAGTTTAAATTTATCGTTTAAAGTCAAGTAAATATGATTTTGAAGTTAAGATTACTAAAGTTTGATGAGCCTTGGGAACAACCATATATAGTTCTAATCATGAAATTGATATTTAAAAGAAAAGAATTATAACTTTATAAGTGATGATGTGACACTTTTAAATATCAAGCTCATTATTTTTCTAAAATCATATACAATATTTTATTTTCATTCATGCATTTGTGACGAGATTAATTTTACACAATTTTTATATAACTTTTTTCTTAATCAATAATTTATATTTTTTAGAATTAACGGGACCAATGATCATAACAATACATTATGTGTTTAAAAGTAATACTAGTATCGTGCCCGTGCGTTGCAACGGAATATATAATAAGATAACAAATAAATTCTCATACAAAATGACAAATTTTCATAAAAAAACAAAATTAGAAATCTATTCTAGATTTATCACAGTAATATGTATAGAAATAAGGAAGTTGATAAATAAGGAAGTGAACAAAAAATTGATTTTCATTAATTGTGATTCGCTGTATAGAAAATATCAATTGGAGATGAAGAAATAAGGAAACAAATAAATAAGGAAACGAATAATTATATCGCTAAATTTTAGAGTCTGTTTAATTTTAATTGTAACGCATCGTGTGGCGGTATATGTGACGAGTTTGTTTGTAACTAAATTTAAACTTCTATACATAAAACATATGTATTTAATCAAAAGAAGATAGATTATGTGATTGGAAAGCTGATATTAAATTCAAAAATTAATCTTTCAATCGTAGCTGTTAGCGGATCGGACACCCAACGTGCTTAATAATGGAATGGAGATATAAGTTATAATTCATCTCTCTCTTAAATACCTAGAAGAGTAGAAGGAGATTAAATTAAGAAGGTAGTTAGCAAGTCATAAATGCATGGACCAAGTAATAAAACCCGCCAAATTTGACAAAGCATCAACCTTCCAAACTTGACTTAGTCTCACTCTCAACCCACCAAAGGTCCTCTTTTGAGCTTTAAAGATAAAGAAAAAGGGTCCTTCTAGAAGGGGTATTTGTGTAATTTCGTTGACTAAAAGCGAAAAATTAACGGGGTCTGTTGGCTGTTGCCAAATTTTTGGAGTTAGCCCAAGAATTATGGAAAGGACTCTACAGGTCCTGCTTTTTCGATTCCAACAATTCAAATTTATTAAAATTTGTGCATAAATTTTTGTTTTTTCAAGATATGCGAATAAAAAATTTTGAATGGTTGGAATCGGAAAAACAAGACTCTGTTTTTCTCTCAGCAGAGTCAGATCCAAGAATTATATCACCTAAGATAGCATAATATTTCTATTTAGATCCAGACCGTCTGATCTAAACATAAATATTCTGATCGGACGGTCTTAAACATAAACATTTATAAAATTTTAAATATAATATTGGATAAATAGTGATTAGAAATAAATAACAAAATGATATGAAAATAAATTACAAGATGGTATGAAAAATAAAAAAAAATGCAACCATTTAAGTGGTCTTGAGAGAGAAAAAGTCACACTTGAAACAAAAATTTTGACTATTAAAAAGTCAAATTAAGTCATCTTTGATAAAACTTGGTCATGTTTAATATTTTAAAAAATAACAAATCCAAACTAATAATATACAATTTTTTTTTACTTACCTTTCAGTTGTATACTTGTCTTAGAAGACATGGTTGCAAAAGTAGAAATGACACATTGACTTAGAAACCCTAATCCTCATTTATTAGTTAATTATTATAATTAATTATTAATTAATCAATGCCGAATTAAACACTCCGTCTTTGACACCTCTCTCTCTTGGAGTCCAGATCCTCTCCATTACCTCACCGTTTCATTTTCAATCCAAACCGTCCAATCAGAATCCCATCCAATCTGATCCTCTTTACATGCGTGTCTGTTATATAACGAACGAATCGGAGTCAACCTTAGGGTAAATATTATAACCGAGCAGGTTTAGCTTCATACAGCGCACGGACTAGAGAATCGAAACAACACTAGATAACCTTCATGCGCTGCATGAAGTTAAAACATCTTTGTTAACATATCTACCCGAAAAAATAAGGTACCTGGGTGTTTAAAACTCCTTTCTCACTCTCTCTCTCGCATTCAGTGTGTACAGACACTCAAGTCTGAATTCTCTGAAGTAGCTGATATTTTGTGTTTAGATATGGACCGTTTGAATCTTAAATATTTGTGAAAATTCCAATCGAACGGTCATAGTTTAATCACAATATTAGTGTTACTTTAGGGGATTAATTCCACAAAACCACGTCACACCTCGTCTCACTCAGTGTGTACACAGTACCGATACTCTGAAGTAACTTAAATTTTGTGTTTTTATTTCAACCGTCCGATCAGAATCCGGGCCAAGGTGGAATGCATATGGCCTCTTTAAAGTTCGTGTGTAACAGATCTGACGGTCCAGATCTAAACTTAAAATTTGATCTACTTTAGGTAATCTGAGTTCTATCATCTTTCTCTCTCCTTCCCCAATTTCTCTAACCGCGTCGCCTTTTTTGACGATTTCACACACAGATTTAATTTTTTGGTTCTTTCTCTCTCTGGATTCTAACTACCTTCCGATAACTTCTCTCTGAATTTGCTATTTCCCTCCTCAATTCTCTCTACACCAATTCTCCGCTCTCAATTCTCCAATCAAATCAAAATCAAAATCAAATCTTTCTTATCACCAATTCTTTTAGATTTGATTTTGATTTTCATTATCCCCCAATTTTTTCAAATCAAATCTCTCACCAATTTTAAAGCATGGGGAATTGTTGTGCAACGCCAAACGGTGCTGAGAGGAGACCCAAGGAGAAGAAGAAAGATCAAAAGGAGAAAAAGCAAAAGGAGAAGAAAGGAAAGAAACCAAATCCTTTTTCCATTGAATACAACAAAGAACCTAATTCAGGGTATCCTCAGGTCACAGTGCTCAAAGATCCAACTGGTAGAGATATATCAAGCCGGTATCAACTCGGCCAAGAGCTTGGCCGTGGTGAATTTGGTAATTATCTCTTCTTTGTTAGTAGATTTTTGTTTTCAATAGTTTTAGGAATTGGTTGGGAAATTACTCAATTTTTGAGTTTTTCTATACTTCAAGATCCCAACTTTAATAAATTAAATATTTTTAATCTATGTAAAATTGGGCAATTTTAATTACCTTTTGTCACATTTCTCAAAAAAAAAAAAAAGGGTCTGAGGTGTTTCTCTACTTTAAAAGATAACAACTTGAAAAATCTCTGGTCTTGAATAAAAAAAAATATATCTTTTAATCTCTGTAAAATTGGGCAATTTTAATTACCCCTCAGTTCCAAATTCTAATTATTTTTTGTCACTTTTCTCAAAGAAAAAAAAAATGGGTCTGAGGTGTTTCTCTCTACTTAAAAAATCACAACTTGAAAAATCTCTGGTCTTGAATAAATATATTTTTTTTAATCTCTGTAAAATTGGGCAATTCTAATTCCCCCTCAGTTCCAAATTCTAATTATCTTTTGTCACTTTTCTAAAAAAAAAGAAAAAAAAGATAGGTCTGAGGTCTTCAATTAGTTCTTTTCCAGTAGATTTTGAATAGTTATAGGAATTGGTTGGGAAATTACTAAATTTTTGTGTTTAGAGTTTCTCTCTACTTAAAAGATCACAACTTCAAAAATGTCTCGAATGAATAAAATATTTTTTAATCTCTGTAAAATTGGGCAATTCTAATTATTTTTTGCAACTACATATATGATTTGCCAGGTGTAACATATCTATGCACAGAGAGAGAAACAAACAATCAATACGCATGCAAGTCAATTTCCAAGAAGAAGCTTCGCACGCAAGTGGACATAGAGGATGTAAGGCGTGAAGTCGAAATAATGCGGCATTTGCCAACTAACCCAAATATCGTCACCTTGAAGGACACCTATGAAGATGACATGGCAGTGCATTTAGTGATGGAATTATGTGAAGGTGGTGAGTTGTTCGATCGAATTGTGGCGCGGGGCCACTACACAGAGAGAGCAGCGGCTGTTGTTACAAAAACTATTGTTGAGGTGGTTCAGGTTAGAAATTTTTTTAGTTTTGGTGTGTAAAAAATAGAAAATAGAAAATAAAAAAATAGTAGACTTGTTAAAAGGTTAGTGAAGAGTTATTGAGGGAGTTTTCTGTAAATTTTGAGAAGTAGGCTTCTTTTTATGCAAGTACTATTGACATTGTTACCCCTCAAAAACTTCAAAATTACGTATCCCCCCTCTAAAATTCATAGTTATCATATTCACCCTTCTAAATTTCAAAAACTCACAAATTTACCCAATTTATTGACTTTTCTGTTAAAACTCATTTTAAATTTATAAAGTACCTTTCCTGATTTTTGAGGGATATACATAATTAAGCGCTTTTTAGAGGGGGAAATATGTAATTTGGAGAATTTTGAGGGGTATACATGAAATTCAGTCAGTATGTTCTATCTGATATTATAAGCGTTTTATCTGAAAAGATAATCTGACATCATTTTATTTGCCGGTTTAATCCTAGAAATATTATTACATTACACTTGCTACTGCTCATTAAATTATTCAAATATAGATGCATTTATTTATTTTATATGTGAAACAGATGTGTCATAAGCACGGAGTGATGCATAGAGACTTAAAACCAGAGAATTTCTTATTTGGCAACAAAAAGGAAACAGCACCTCTTAAAGCTATTGATTTCGGCCTCTCTGTATTTTTCACACCAGGTCGGTTTCTTACTCTAAAAATCTTTTTTTTTCTTTTCAAATTTTGTATTTTTTTTCTGACATTTTGTTTGAAATTTAGGTGAGAGATTTAATGAAATAGTTGGGAGCCCATATTACATGGCACCGGAGGTATTAAAGAGAAATTATGGACCCGAAGTAGATGTCTGGAGTGCCGGTGTAATTTTGTATATACTTCTCTGTGGTGTACCTCCTTTTTGGGCAGGTAAAAAAATATATATATATATATTTTTTCTTTTCTAAAATTTAATTTTTTTTCGTGAATTTATGTTAATTTTTCTGTCATGTAGAAACGGAACAAGGAGTGGCGCAAGCTATTATCAGATCAGTAATTGATTTTAAAAGAGAACCCTGGCCTAGGGTTTCTGACAATGCCAAGGATTTGGTACGAGGGATGCTAAATCCTGACCCCAAAAATCGGCTGACAGCTCACCAAGTTCTTGGTACGAAAGTTTTTTATCAGTAAAACTATAGTTTCTTATACAGTAAATTTATTCTGACAGAAATGCCCTTGTAGATCATCCTTGGTTGCAAAACATCAAGAAGGCGCCGAATGTTAACTTGGGGGAGACTGTCAGAGCAAGGCTTCAGCAATTCTCTGTCATGAACAAATTCAAAAAGAGGGCTCTCGGAGTAAGGCTATTTTTGTCTTTCATTTCACCCCTACAAATTTCATTGTGGTTTTTGTTTGTTTGTGTTGGGTTATTGAATTTAGGGGGAATTTCACGTGTACCCCTCAAAAACTTCGAAAAAATGTATTCCCCCCCCTCTAAATTCATAATATTATATTTACCCCTCTAAATTTTAGAAACTTACTAATTTACCCAATTTATTGTCTTTTCCTAATTAAAACTCATTTTAAATTTACAAAATATCTATTTTATCCTTTATTAAAAAAATAAAAACTATGTAGCTCGCTTGTTTAAGAGAAATATTCAGTTTTTTAATTGGCTTGTTTTGAGGGCAATAGTTATTTTCTTTGAATTTATCTAGTAAGAGGCCTGATCTTATCTATATAAGAGGCCTGATCTGTTATTCGTTTGTAAAAAATGTAGGTGATAGCTGAACATTTGTCGGTGGAAGAGGCCGCTGATATAAAGGAATTATTTAACAAAATGGATTTGAATCATGATAACATGATCTCATTGGATGAATTGAAACTCGGTTTTCATAAGCTCGGTCATCAACTTCCCGATTCTGATGTTCAAATTTTGATGGATGCTGTAAGTATTTACTCTTTCTTTGTTACTGAAATCATTATTTTAAATTTTTTCAGGATTTGTAGTCATAATATTACATTTTTTAGAATTTGTTTACTGTTTTTTAGATAGGTGAAAATCACTTGATATAAAGATTCTATACTATTCAAAAGTAGTGATTTTCTACCTATCTAAAAAATTCTAAAAAATATAAAATTTAGTCTGCAAGTACATTTTCATATAGAAATTACATTGAACATTTCATATCGACTATTTGGATTCTGAAAATGAAAATATTGATTTGTAGTACAAACCAAACTGCACTATGCATAGTACCATAGCCTCACTCATTTTAGATACATTATAAACAAGAGCAACCAAGAACTAATGTTTGTTTTTATCATAACTTGTTCAATTTTTTCAGGCTGATACAGATGGAAACGGGGTATTAGACTACGGAGAATTTGTGGCGGTATCAATTCATTTGAGAAGGATAGGAAATGACGATTATCTCCAAAGAGCCTTCTCATTCTTCGATCAGAACAAAAGTGGGTACATTGAGATTGATGAACTGAGAACTTCTCTGGCTGACGAAGCGGGCCCCAATAACGATGAGGTCATCAACGCCATCATCCATGACGTCGACACTGATAAGGTCAGTTGATATTCTTTTAAACAAAAAAAATAACATTTTGGAATAAATATCTATTCTTATTTTTATTTGCATTGCTGATTTGCACTCATTAAAAGACAATGATTGGTAAATTAATAACGGGTGTACCATGTGATTGGTGGTTAGTTAATCTGGTTTAATAACTAATTTGGTACAAATTAATAACTAATTTGATAGTAATCTGGTTTAGTAAGTATTCTGGTAAATTGATAATGGATATTTCCTATTCTACCAGTTCAATAACTATACAAAAACTATGAAAGGGATTGATTGTTAGGTAATTTTACATGTTGGCTTAGATATCTCTTTTGATTTTAATTATAACAGGATGGGAAGATAAGTTATGAAGAATTTGCGGCTATGATGAAGGCCGGAACCGATTGGAGAAAGGCGTCGAGACAGTACTCCCGGGAGCGATTTAGCACGCTCAGTTTGAAGCTCCAAAAAGACGGATCGTTGCAAGTAGTAATGGATTCGAGATGATAAAAAAGAAATATATATATATATATTACGCCCAAGTTTATTTGGTTGACATTTCTTGTTCTTTTTTTCTTTGTTCTCTCCTTGAGTTGTGTTCTATTGCTCATGTCAAATTGTATATTTAATGGGGTTTATTTCTTGAAGATTGTTTTTTTTTTTTTGTTTCTTTTAAAGATCACTCATTTGGAGAAGCTGTAGCTATAATTTATTAGAATAGAGTTAGTATTATTTGAAGCTTTTGCTGGTTATTGTAAATGAGCGCCTTATCTTTTTGTATAATTAATTGGTAGTATATTTCAACTCATACTATCATTAAAATTGAAATTTGTTGTCTATATATTATTAACAACTTGTATAAATTTATTTATAGTAATTATAAAACATCAATTAGGGTTTCTTGTTAGGTGATATAATCGTCAAAACTAACATATACACTATAAATAAATTCAAGAACATGGTCATTAATGTTTCTACGCTTAAACAAAAAAAAAATGATAAATTAAATATTACATATAAAAATTTGTAGATTCATAATCTAAATCTAAATGAGTTCAGAATTAGATATTAGTAGAAATTATGTTGCATAAAAGTATATTTATTCTTTTTCAAACTAATCTAATAAATATTGTGTATGTATTGCTTGGGTTATATAAATTAGTCACTTGATAAAATGAATTTGTTCACATAAAATCACCAGAATATCCTTGATAAAAATATATCATCCAAGTATCTTTTATTGAAATTAATATTTCACATTGAGTGAGGTCATGGTAATTTGTAAAGCACACTGGTTGCTGTGCTTTGATACATAAAACGTTGGATCTGTATCAAAATTCGCACAAGATGATGGCTATAACGGAGTGCTCCATTAAAATATTAACGGAGCACTCCGTTACAACCATCATCTTGTGTGAATTTTCATACTGATCCGGCATTTTCTGTATCAAAGCACATCAAGTAGTGTGTTTTGCAAACTACCATAGCCTCACTCTTTCACATTTGCAATATTATTTTTTTAGTTTATGTAGTTTGCTATATTTGTGTATAAATAAAAATAGTTATTTGATTTTAATTGTTTACAAAACTATATCTTTCCTGTAAAAAAATAACCCATATAAAATGATAAACTAAATAATTATTATATGCATTGTAAATATGTAATATGTAATATAAATGGCTATACTTTTGAAAAAAAAAACATCTTACTTACTTTCTAAAAGTGAAAAATATGATAAAATACATATATTTAAGATGAGGAGGGTTCAAATATATTCATTTTTTGTGTCTCTATCATGTTTTCATTTTTAAAACGTTAATAACTCAAATTTTAAATGATAAACGTCAAAATAATATTGTTAGATGTGATCTATGTTATTTTCTCTATGTGCTCACAAAAAATTATCATATTTCGATTTTCTTTTTATGTGAATCAATAAGTTGAAAAATCAACGTCTAGAAATTATCCACATTAGTGTATTTTTTTACAAGCTCTTGATGACAACCAAAACAAAGTTGAAATATCATAATTTTCTACACGTGCATAGATAAAATGATACATATCATTTCATTTGGTTTTATTTTGACTTTTAAGTTTTAAATTTCGAGTTATCAAAGTTTAAAAAAATAAAGGCACGGTAGAGGCATAAAAAATGGAGACATTTGAAACCCAATTAGTTGTTTAATTTTTTAAATTTGAATTTTTTAGTTACTTTATATTAAAAAATTAAACAACTAATAATAAATTAACTACTAGAAGATTATGATCACTAGTTATATACAAAGATAAAATGGTCTGAAGATAACAGATCCCAATTAGTATAGGTCAAGTGCTATGTATGTACTTTGGAACAATTCAAGCATATATATATTTGCAGAATTTTAAACTTGGTGCACACATATTTAACCACAAATTACAAAACCTCCAATTATTATATTTACAAAATCTAGTATGGATTTAATTATTCTGACACGCGTGTCCGCGACGAATTAGAACTAATATGTTTATTAAAAATAATATAATTAATAGGCTCATGTGTCAATGGCCCTTGACCAATTTAATACCGGCTCACAAACAACTTGGGATTCGGACCTTACCAAGGGCCAACCCGAGGTTGAACGAAATAGGGCCCTCAATAAGCTGAACGCGGCCCGAAAAGTAGCTCGGGACTTGGACCCCCTCCCGAGGCCAGCCCGAAACTAAAAACAACAAGGCCCGTAGCCCGATAATAAACCTGTCCGATGAAGCCCAGTCGGGCCGCACGCGACAGGCCCAAAACTAACTCGAGGTCCGGACCCCTTCACGGAACCAGCCCAAGACCGAAAGCAATGAGGCCTCCGGCCCAGCAACTTGCTCGGGCCTTGCCCAAAAGTCCAAAACAATTGCAGAACCAAATTGGGCCGAGCCCGATGAAGTCCAATCCGAGCTCGGATTCCCGTCACCGCTGTTTATGCGGGTGTCACCGCTTTTATGCGAACTCCCCTAACCGTTCTGACAACGCATATATCGGTTAGGGGGCGACCTATTTAAGGCAAACAGTTCCTTAAAATACGGGTCGCAATTTCCTTAAGCAAGATATTATAGAGGATAAAGTACTAATACCTTCACAACTTCCCGCTTCTCTCAATCTCAGCCCATCGACCTGAGACGGGACGAGCCCAAAATCATTCTCTCACCTATCATACGGCCTACCCGGGATAGGACGTATCAATAATATTTTATACTTCACTAGTGGAAAATATGGAATCAGGATCGGTTATATATGCATATTAGTATCGGAATGCAACCGATCCTGATGGAGGCGATACTGATACTTACAATAATCTGGATCGGTTAACAACTGACCCTGATAGTAACTATCAGGATCAGTTTGTTTGAAACAACTGACCCTGATAGTTACTATCAGGATCGGTTTTGTTGAAAAAACCGATCCTGATACTCTTTTTTTTTTTATTTTTAATAATGTTGGTTCTGAAGAGAAAAAAAATCAGGATCGGTTGTTTTGAAATAACCGATCCTGATACCTTTTTTTTTTTTTTAATGTTGGTTCTGAAAAAAAAAAAAGAATCAGGATCAGTTTTTTTGAAACAACCGATCCTGATGTTATATTGGATCTAAAAAAAATATTTTTTTTTATTTGGCCAGCTTCCATATATATTTGCTGGCCAGCATAATTTTTTTTTTTTATTTACCATTGATTTATTGGAGCTCAAAACCAATTAAGAACACAAAATAAAATTCATGAAACACAAAAAGAAGTACAATAGTTGAAGAAATTTGGTGCAATAGCAAAATAAAATTGAAAATACAAATGAAAAAAGATAGTTGATCGGTCGGATAATTAAGATAAATAAAAAGATAGTTTTAAAAAGCCTTGCTCAAATGAAAAAAGACAAATAAATAAATTGAAAATACAAAAAAAAATGTGTTTTAAAAGTATAATAATGAGAAAATTAGATAAAGCTAATACCGTGATAGTTGATCGGCCGGATGATTAAGTAACTTGAGCGAGATGTCCTCAAGACTGAAAAACAATATACAAACACCATTAATTAATTTTTGAAACAATACAAAAAATTAAAAATTGACACGGAGGTTCGAGAGGTTCGAGAGGCTCGGCTTTGAGAGGGAGAGACGGAGACAGAGAGAGAGAGACACGGAGGAGAGGGAGAGACGAGACGGAGACAGAGAGACCAGAGACACGGAGGTCTGAGAATTTGAGAGGGAGAGACGGAGACACAGAGAGAGAGAAAAACGCTAAGTTGAAAATGAGAGGCGCGGAATTAAAATAAGAACTAAGCAGGAGTTATCAGGATCGGTTATTTCGAAATAACCGATCCTGATTGTTTTTGTAAGTACAAAGGCGCGAAACAGAATTAAACCCTAGCGTCAAATTAGCATTAGGATCGGTTATTTCAAAAAAACCGATCCTGATACCTTTTTTTAAGTTGTTTCTGAAAGAAAAAAAAAATCAGGATCGGTTGTGTTGAAAAAACCGATCCTGATACTTTTTTTTTTAATATTGGTTATGAAAAAAAAAAAAAAAACAGTATCAGGATCGGTTATGTAAACAGAACCGATCCTGATACTATTTTTTTTTTTTTTAATTTTGGTTCTGAAAAAAAAAAAAAACAGTATCAGGATCGGTTCTGTGGACAGAACCGATCCTGATACTGTTTTTTTTTTTTTTTTTTTAATTTTGGATCTGAAAAAAAAAAAAAAAACAGTATCAGGATCGGTTCTGTGGACAGAACCGATCCTGATACTATTTTTTTTTTTTTTTTTATTTTGGTTTTGAAAAAAAAAAAAAAAAAAAAAACAGTATCAGGATCGGTTCTGTGGACAGAACCGATCCTGATACTGTTTTTTTTTTTTTTTTTTTTTTTTTTTTTTTTTTTTAATTTTGGATCTGAAAAAAAAAAAAAAAAAGTACCAGGATCGGTTCTGTGGACAGAACCGATCCTGATACTGTTTTTTTTTTTTTTTTTTTTTTTTTTTTTTAATTTTGGATCTGAAAAAAAAAAAAAAAACAGTATCAGGATCGGTTCTGTGGACAGAACCGATCCTGATAATTTTTTTTTTTTCAGAACCAAAAAAAAAAAAAAAAAAAAAAAAAAAGAGTATCAGGATCGGTTCTGTCCACAGAACCGATCCTGATACTGTTTTTTTTTTTTTTTCAGAACCAAAATAAAAAAAAAAAAAAAAAACAGTATCAGGATCGGTTCTGTGGACAGAACCGATCCTGATACTGTTTTTTTTTTTTTTTTTTTTTTTTTATTTTTTTTATTTTGGATCTGAAAAAAAAAAAAAAAAGTATCAGGATCGGTTCTGTGGACAGAACCGATCCTGATACTGTTTTTTTTTTTTTTTTTTTTTTTATTTTGGTTCTGAAAAAAAAAAAAAAAAAACAGTATCAGGATCGGTTCTGTGGACAGAACCGATCCTGATACTCTTTTTTTTTTTTTTTTTTTTTTTTTGGTTCTGAAAAAAAAAAAATTATCAGGATCGGTTCTGTCCACAGAACCGATCCTGATACTTTTTTTTTTTCAGAACCAACATTAAAAAAAAAAAAAAAGTATCAGGATCGGTTCTGTTGTAACAACCGATCCTGATTTTTTTTTTTCAGAACCAACATTAAAAAAAAAAAGAATTAGAATCGGTTGTTTGTTAGAACCGATCCTGATACTATCAGGATCGGTTTTTAAGAAATAACTGATCCTAATATGTGTTCCATTAGGATCGGTTGTTTGTAAAAACCGATCCTGATAGTATCAGGATCGGTTCTAATAAAAAACTGATTCTAATTGTTCATAAATTAGGATCGGTTAACCATAAAACCCGATCTGAATAGTTTTTAGGATCGGTTTTCTAAAAAAAACCGATCCAGATAGATATTAGAATCGGTTGTTTCATATAACCGATACTATTAGGCCGATCCTGATTCCAGTTTTTCCACTAGTGCTTCTGTAATGTAATAATGGGATGCTTAATCTTGGATTTAACTGGTGATAATACTCCCTCAACCTCAGTCTGGGAAGGGTAAATATTTTAACAGATCAGTTTTGGCTTCACGCAGCGAATGAACATTATGCATCACAGTTTTATTTTATAGTCAGTACGCTTCTTCATGAAACCAAAACTGCTCTGTTAAATCTTTACCCGTCTCGGGGAAGTCGTGTCATGCACCCCGTGTACGCATTAAATTTCTCTGCTTTTCAGTCTAGGAATAGGGTGTAAAGATTTTAACAGATCAGTTATGGCTTCCTGCAGCAGATGAACCGTACGTATCACTGCTTAGATTCTATACTGTGTGCGCTGCATGAAGCTAAAATTACCCTGTTAAAATCTTTACCGGTCTAGGGGAAATCGTGTCATGCACCCATTTTACGCATTAAATTCTTGCCTCAGTTTCCTTTGCCCCTCTTCTCTCTCCTCTCCGCTTTCCCACATCCTCTGAGGTAACATAATATTTGCCTTTATATTTAGACCGTCCGATCAGAATCCGGACCAATCCAGATCCTAGGTGGAATGCAAGTGCATCTTTACTATTCGTGCCAAAACAGATCGGACGGCCCTAATCCAAACATAAAATTTCTGTTACCATTGGTGATACGAATTGCATGCACCCGGTGTACGAATTAAATTCTTGCCTCAGTTTTGTTTGCCCCTCTTCCCTTTCCCCTCTCGACTCTCCCGCCTTGCCGATCTTCTCCTCCGGTTCTCGCCGATCTCTTCACCTAAATCTCCCTCTCTCTCCTCATTTCTCCATCAGATTTCTCTTTCAACTGGTTAACAAGGTATCGAATTTTTTTTTAAAAATTGAATCAAGAAGGTTGATTTTCTTGTGAATCTTTAGATAGAATGGTTGATTCGGATTCTGACGCGGGTTTCGATGAAGAGATCCCGATTAATTCTAACCATGAAAGAATCCCTGATTTGGAGTCTCAGTGGAATTCAAACCGAAGCAAGCATGGTCACCACCACCGGAGAGGAACCGGGGCCGGTAAAGCCGGTACACACCACCAAAATCGTACCAAAACCGGCTTCTCTTACCATGATACGAATGAGTATTTTGAACTAGCTAGACAGGCACGTCTTCTAAGCAAAGGTGATGAATTGCCCGGTAATGACCCTGGCAAACATGCTGTTCTAGAGAGAGAAAATGAAGTCAGAGACAGAGGGAAGGGTATTGTAGACCATGGTACAGGCGGGTCCCAGGTTAACGGGTCACGGTTTCAGTGGAGCAAACCGTTTCGAAATCGAAAGAACAAACTGGTACGCAATGGTTGTATTTCACCAGAAAATGTGTTACGGGTTGACGGGTCAAGGCACAATGCCGGTGGCCCATCTAGGCATTCCGTCAAACAGGTTGTGGGTGTAGTAGATGATAAAGGAAAAGGGAAGCTTGGACTGAGTGATTGCAGTGGGGCCCACAAATCAGAGGCCAGAGTAATGCTGCATGAACACAGAGAAACCAGGTCTTGATCTCTCTCTCTCTCTCTCCTAACTTTATTATTATAAAACAATAGGAGAATATTTGTGGTGTTACCATATTTGGGAAATCATATGATGTTTCTTATTTTGCATGGTATTGGATGCTTTAGACACTGATACAAGAAATTATTGCTGAGTTCGTTACTAACTTATCCGATAACCTAATTTTTTTTGGCTTATAATGCAGTGCATGTAATGAAAAACGGCGTGGTTTATATCAAAGAAGAAGGAATTATTTTACAGGAAAGCGAAAACACAGAATCGATCAACCTAATCTCGGGGAATCTTCTTCAAACCCTAGTCAAAAGTTAACTATAGTTAATAGCTCTGGGGAAGAAGAGAGAGAAAGAGAAAGAGGAAGAGACTCTTGTAGTGAAGAATACTGGAGTGTGGAGGAACCCAAGTTAAATAATGAAGAATCAGCAAACCAAAGTGCAGAGATTACTCAGGTTGAGTCTGATGAAATACTGGCACGGCGTCTCCAGGAGCAGTTCAATCAAGAGGCACAAAATTTCCATGCATCTGATGAAGAGGTATTGCTAAAGTAAATTGTATAGATAGACAACTTTGTACCAGTACCCTGCTTAATTCGGTACCAGTAGTGCCAGGACAGGCCCAAAATAAACTTCTGATACTCTAAAATCTAAATAGCTGAGCTTGTTTCTGGTACGGATTAGGACTGGCTTACTGTACCAGTAGTGTGCTCAACTCAAAAAAATTGATAAATGGGACAAAAAAAATTAGAAATCCTTTTGTATCTGGTATAGCATCAGTCACTCTGATACGACCGAATTAATATCATATTTTGTAGGTATAGTATCAGAATATCATATTGATTATTATTCTTTCATAGGATGATGATGCAATAATAGCAAGAGCTTTACAAGAAGCCGATGAGGAATTTGACCATGACATCACTACTTCTAGAAGAAACCGTAGTGAAGTGAATAATGTAAATACTTCCTTTGTTTTAAATTTATAGTGTTGATGTGAAAATAGGTAGTAACAAATAAAATTGAAATTATTTTTTTACCAGAGGGATCGATCCATGGAGCATCTGTATTCGCACAATCACAGTTTTCCTTTTGAGGGACCTCCATTGCAAATTCCAAATCGTAGGAGGACTCAGATGCGATTTAACAGCCCTGATATGGACTATGAAATGGTAATTTTTCCTTGTTTATTTGTACCAAATATGTCAAGCATCCCTAATAATTTTAAATTATCTGTAACAATCCCACAAAAAATTGTTATATTTTTTTTCAGTCTGACAATTTTTTTTTTGGTGTGTGATGATTTAGTTGCTTATAACTCAACTGCGGAGAGGGCTCAGTAGTTCTAACATGGATATGGACACGGTAATTACTTGTTTATTTTTGTCTAAAGTTTACTGCTATAGAATAATGTCTTTTTTGACAAAATTATTATTTTGTTGTTTTATTGATTTACTTGTTGAGTTGTTTACACAGAGATTAAGTATTTTGGAAGCACTAGAAGAAGCCTTCGAAAACCAAAGTGATATCGACATCTCGGGTGATATTTATTCAGACTTCCATGCGTAATCTTTCTTCTCTTCATTTCATATTTGGGCATATTTACAGTTTTACCCTTTAAACATTTTCCATGAGTAATCTCTCTCTCTCTCTCTACAGTGATGAGTATGAGATTTTATCGACACTGGATGAAGATAATCATAATCATGCGGGGGCCACTGACGGGCAGATCAACATTTTACCGATTTCTACAATCATGGTTCGTATCAACATTCATTAGTTATACTATCTCAAGTAATTTTGCTTCTTTTATTTACTTGATATTACGTGGTTATACCTATAATTTGTTATCATCTATATTTAGGGAGGTAGAGTAGAGGATGCATGTGTAATATGCCTAGAGACCCCTGCCACTGGAGATGCAATGCGGCATTTACCGTGCCTACATAAATTTCATAAAGTGGTAAAAAAATATGCATATTTTTCGCCCGTTACCAGTATTTATATGGCAAAAATAGTGAAAAAAATAAGCTGTTGGAAATATTTTTGTTTTGAACAGTGCATTGATACATGGCTGAGGAGAAGGAATGCTTGTCCAGTGTGCAAATCTGCTATAACCTAAACTTTCACTGCTAAAATACCCATGTTTTTACATGGTATTATTGAAAAGAGTTCTTCAATTTGGATAAGTTTCCATACAGAAGTAATTCTTTCTGTAACTAATGATATCTGCTCTTTGTTTTGTGTTCTGTAAGAACTGTTTTGTTGTTATAAAATGTGATAGTTTTTACTATTCTGGTAATTTTTAGGTTTTATTGGTTCATTTTGTAAAAAGGTTTCTCTGTATATATACTGGTAGTTTGAAACTGAACGTCTGGATCTCCATATTTTTTTTTTTTGGATTAGTAGTTTTAAATAAAATAAAAAACAAAGATAAAAATTGTTGGGGTTTTTTTTTCTCTGCATGATCTAAAATTGTTAGTTTGTTTTCATTTTTTCAACGAATTTATTTTTCTTTGACGAAACGCTTAAACTATTAGTATTTTATTAATCTCATAGTAAAATATATAAATAAAGTAATTTAAATTTATGAAAGTGAAAATTTTATATTATTATTAGTAGTAGCTTGAATCTTCATTAATAAATAATTTTCATGCCTAAAAAGTTTAGGTAGTTTTCTCAAGTAGAATAAATAATTTTCATGCAACAAAGTTTAGCTACTCGCAAAGAAATTTAACCCAATAGGGGCACGGTAAATTTTCTGAACCAAACAGTTACTCATGTGCGAAAGGGATAAACTTCATAAATGGATAGATTGCCAAAATCCAAAGACAAAGAAAGCATTCACTGTCAGAACTCAGAACTGTCCTTATCCACACATGTAAGAACTATAATTTCTAGTCCACAGAAGATCTATCCTTCTTTCCGGTAAAAAAAAAATGGAGCCGCTCGTGCTGTGGTAGTGTGGTGCGCTTACTTTTCCACTATCCTCTCCATTCCATCAATTACTGCAGAGATCGGTACATTCTGACTTGTTAACATTTTGACTTGTGTTATGCATATAAAGGACGCATCCAGTTTAATAACTGGAGAGGAATGTTTACCGAATGGTAGCGCTTTTGATTTGACTCGCACTCTTAACCCAATTTGACTGCTGTCTCGGTTCCGTGATCCTCTGCCTTCCCCAATTTCCTTTTCCCATATCACCAAATGTAACTAAAATATTGCCTTTACATTAGGACCGTCCGATCTTCACCAGCACGAATATTAAAGAGAACCGGATTCTAATCGGACGGTGAATATCTAAACCTACAATTTGATTTACTTCGGAGGATCGGGACATTCGCGGACTTGACCTCTTCATTGGAATCCAATTTAATCTGCGGCTTCAAGTCCGCCTCGTTTCTCGCTCTCCACTTGTCCCAATCCTTCACCCAATCCCATCCATCTGTTCCTCCTTCCCCTTACACGTGTCCCGCTGATATTCACCGACCACATTTTAAAAACAAGTATTATTATATTTCAATTACCTAAGCAAACTGTTGGTTCCGGTCTACCAGTCGTCTGCTCCCAACTAACCGGTTATCCTCTCGTGCTTTTCACCGCCTATCACCGGTCACTTCCTGTTTTTGAATTAGCGGACTGCAGGGCCCACTTCTCGCTGAGAACATTTTTTTCTATCTAAAACTGCAAGTAGAACCGGTTCATAACCGGTCTACTGTCCAAAATATCACTGCCAGTGGGTCCCGCACTCGCCCCTATGACTAGGTTTCCAATAGCGGTGGGGGCATCCATTGCTGCCTCGTTTATTTTGAGGAATTATTTAAAAGGAAGTTATTTTAATGTATAGTTGTTGCACAAACACGGTGCATTGTTTTTGTGTCACTGAATCTGGGTCCCACTTTAAGTCGGTTAAAAAGATTATTAACCATAAGCGCAGAGAGTGCAGTGCTTCAGTAAACAAGCATTTAAAACTTACCACTCTCTCCATCCCTACACTTTTACCCTTTCCCTCCCTTGTAAAATCTCTCTCGCCTTTTCTCCAGCGTTTTTTCTACGCTCAACTCAACTCAACCCAAGCAAAAAGTCCAAAATGCCCTCTCTGCTTTCTCCTCTTCCTCCTCTTCTCCTCTCCTTCTAGATGCATCTCGATTTCTTCTCTCCGCGATCTGAGTTATGGAATCTGCTCTGATCTCCAGAGTTCCCCTCGTCTATAATCAAATAGGTAACACAAACTCTTTTTTCTCCATTTGTTCTCGATTCTTTTGATGGGTTTAATTTAATGGGATGAATGATCTATATGTAGAATCAATTTACACAGTGGATCGAAGCACGTGCAACAGTATGACCTTTGAAGAAACCTTCTCTCCTCTACTCGAACTCGCGGCAAATGATGAACTGGAGCCGTGCAAGATGGCCATCTTGGCTGATCCGACGGTTGCAGATCGGGCTGGATTGTGGTATGAACGCAACAAGGTAACCAACCGGATGGTCCTGGAGCACCGTACACCGTTAATGGTGGCTGCTACTTTTGGAAGCACTAAAGTACTTTCATTCCTACTAACCCTTCCTTCAGTGGATGTGAACTCCCGGTCTGGATCCGATAACACTACTGCCTTGCACTGTGCTGCTGCCGGCGGGTCCCACACAGCAGTGGAATCTGTGCGTTTGCTTCTATTAGCGGGTGCGGATCGTGATGCGAAGGATGTAAAAGGTCGCCGCCCGGCTGATGTGATCACTGTTCTGGGTTTATACCCGGATTCTAGAATAACCCTAGAGGAACTTCTTGGAAGCACCGGGCTCGCTGTGAACCACCACCACCGTGGTGGGGTTGATCTGAGGGTTTCAATTTGCAACTCCAGCTCAAACTCTTTACCTCTCTCCTCATCACCTGACGAGGACGGAGGAGACAGGTCCCCCTCGTCAGATATCTCCTGTTCTTCTCCCATGGCTGATCGTCAGAAGAAAGAGTACCCAGTTGACCCCACCTTGCCAGATATCAAGAGCAGCATATACGCATCTGATGAGTTTCGCATGTTCTCCTTTAAAGTGCGCCCGTGTTCCCGGGCTTACTCCCACGACTGGACCGAGTGCCCGTTTGTTCACCCGGGTGAGAATGCCAGAAGGCGGGACCCGCGCAAGTTCCACTATAGCTGTGTTCCGTGCCCTGATTTTCGTCGGGGTGGGGCCTGCCGGAGAGGTGACATGTGTGAGTATGCGCATGGGGTGTTTGAGAGCTGGCTCCACCCTGCGCAGTACCGCACCCGACTTTGCAAGGATGGCACCGGTTGCGACCGCCGGGTCTGCTTTTTTGCTCACACGGCCGAGGAGTTACGGCCTTTGTATGTTTCTACCGGATCGGCTGTTCCTTCGCCTCGATCAGCCATGGCTATGGAGATGGCGGCAGCAGCGCTTGGTCTCATGCCGGGTTCACCTTCTTCTCCTAGTGGTAGTCACGGGACCCACTTCACACCACCAGGCTCGCCCTCCTGGTCTGGGCAACAAGGGAACAATAGCAGCTTACAGGCTAGCCGGTTACGGTCCTCACTGAGTGCACGTGACATGCCGGTTGATGAGTTGTCGTTGCTTCTTGATCTTGAAGCCTCTCAAAAGATGAATGATCTCTGTTTACCCGCTGGGCAATCCCATATGGGTCTTACTTCGCCTATGGGTGGGACGCGGCATATCCGCCCGAAACCACTCGGACAGTCGAATCTTGATGATCTTTTCTCGGCCGAGGCGGCGCCGCTCTCACCCCTTTCTCCAAGGTTCAATAACATGTCTGAACCGGCACCATCTCTTTTCTCACCGACTCACAAAACTGCGGTTTTGAATCACCGGCTTCTCTCACCGATCAACACCCGAAGCTTGTACTCATCAAAAGAATCAGTTAATAATATGCAACAGCAAGTGGTTACATCCCCAACTAGCGGCCGCATGGTTTCGCCACGTAGCATCGATGCACTTGCATCACCTCTGAGTTCACGGCTTGCGGCACTTGCTCATCGTGAGAAAGTTGGTTCAAATGGCGGTGCACCACCACTGGTAGGATCTCCTGTGGCCAACTCTCCATGGGGCAAGATGGTGTCCCCCTTGGGTAAAGTTGACTGGTCCGTCAATGGAGGAGGAGATGGGTCGGGCAATGAAGAGCCTGATGTGTCATGGGTTCATTCACTGGTAAGCCCGCCTGAAGCGAGAGAAAGGCAGGAAAGGGAGAATAATGCATCAAACGGCACATCAGATTCCGGGGCCCGGCCGGGTGGTGATGGTATGGAGCAAATTGGGGCATGGTTGGAACAGATGCAACTTGATCAGATCAAGTGATGGTAAATAATAGTAATTTTTTTGGTTCTTTGTGCAAGAAGTAAGGTGAAATTGAAATCTAGGCACAAGTTCTTCATATTATTCTTTTTGGAGAATTTTAAATGAGGCAAGTAAGGGGTTAAAACCGTAAAACAAAGAAAAATGAAAAATATGGAGATGTTTTTGCTTTGGGTAGTCACAAGACTAACCATGGTTAGACATCCCTCTTCTATTTTTATCATTATTATTTTGAAGAATCATCTCCTAACTAGATATTCTTTTTGTGATTTCCCTCTTATTAGTTATATTTATTATTATCATAATCACTTTCCTTTTTAAAATGTATCAGTATCCTCTATTGATGTTTCTATTAACCTTGTAATTTTGATTGATATTTATTCTTAATTTGTTCATTATTATTTGTTTTTGTCAAATAGTCAATTGCATGCTAAGTCTTGGTCGGTTAGTACACAATTCCCTTTGTCTCTAGTTCGCACCATTGAAATTATTTCTCTCAGTGGCAGGTGGGTGGAGTCATGGATGATGCTTTATATTGAATTGTTAATATTTATTTGATTAATTAATGTACGTTGTTAGTGGGGTTTGTTCAACTCTTAACTTGAGAAAATATTATTTTATTTGTTTGGGTACGTTAGTGATGTCTGACTGAGAGAGACTTGGTGGTGGATAAGCACCTTTTTTAAACTAATATTACTTTTTATATCTACCTCCTAATCTAAAAGCGCCATGATATATACCTTCTCTACCTTCTCTCGGTTGTATTGCATCGTCTGTTGTGTTTTATTTAAACTTAATTTCACCTATTTATAACTTGAAACAAAATCAATCGAGTATTTTGATAGTTTAGGTTGCTGGTAATTTGGTAGATAAAGAAGAAATTTCTTTGGCACAACGAAATTCAAATTCTATTATTTACTCAATAAGCTCCTTTGTGAACTTAATTTTAAAACCTATTAGATTGGTTTCAAACAATGAATTCATATTGTTGAAATCGATGTTTCTTACGACTTACGAGTGATGTGTGTACATGAAAAAAATTGTCCAAAACTGTTTAGTAAATAAATATATTACAATTAATTTATAAACCTTCTACTTTTGATTGTTTGACTTTATATTAAAATTATTTTCATAATTTTAATTTTTTGCACAAAGACACGTCACTCGTAAAGTACATCGATTTCTATGGTTTAAGTTTGTCATTTGAAGCTAATCTGATAAATTATAGAATTCAATTTACAAAGAAGCTTGATGAACACCCATAGTTCTACTCAAATATTTGCATTAACTTTGTTATCAAGCTAGCTATTACCAAATTAATTTAAGTACATAGATAGAATGATTTATTTTGACACGCTGAGTGCCATCAATAGCAAGGCTAACAAAGAAAGGTGCTTATTACTATCAATGGTAAGCTTAACAAAAGATTAATGCGGTTGTAACTAGATCAATAATTTAGGGTTTAGCAAAGTTTTGGGAAGTTAGTCTCTTTCCAATGATTTTGGGTGCATGCTTAGATAGGTAAGTGAATTAGGTAAGGCTTAATTCGTTATTAGATACATATGGAAGAAAGATTATAATCATGAACAAGTATGTAGGTGTTCTATTTTGGTTTGAAAAATTTAACAATTTAGTCACGCAAAGTACTTGTTCCATTTATCTTATAGATGCTAAAAATGGATTTCATAGCCTTAAATGAGACTTGCCTAGATGCACTGCCAAGGGTTCTTTGAGGCAATTATTGGTTTGGACTCTAGCTCAATGGTGGTATTTATAGGGGTCCGGATCCCCTAAAGTAACCCAATTTGGGTTATGGATCAGGACCGTCCGAATCGAATCCGTCGTTCGAGATCGCCTTGGAATTCGAACATGTCTCTCGGAATGCGTGCGCTCCACTTTAGTTGGATGGTCACGGATTCGAATCGGGCGATCCCGACTCAAAACCCAATTTTTGGGTTACTTCACTGGACCTGAATTCGTATTTTTAGGGGTGCAAACGGATGGATATGGTAAAAATTATATCTGTATCCGTTTTTATGTTTCGGATACGGATACGGGTCGGATAATAGATTGATACGGATATAAATCAGATATTAAACGGATATGGATCGAATATCTATAGATATATACATAAATATTTTCATAATATATATTAAAAATATGGTATATATCTACTATGTTAATATGGATAATTAAAATTTGAAATCGTATCTGTATCTGCACGGATCCATCTCTAATTTTCGAATAATATCCAATCTGTATGCATCCTTGGGTATTTTGGATGTGGATTCCTTTTATTTTGTTGGTAGTATTGCTATATTGGTGATGCTAAGATGTAGTGAACAAACAAAATATTAATATTTTGAGCAGTTCCTAGATGGATTGTAACTTAATTGTTTCATTAGTAATGAAACGGTGAATTTGCGCTTTTATCAACAAAAAAAATGTGATGCTATTTATACTCTCTCGGTCTCTCCTATATATTGTCTTGGGCTTGCTTGTCTTAATTGCATGGCCATGGTTTAGTTGAGAAATAATTGATACTTAAAATGAGACTGCCTTCATACTTATCGAAGAATTATGGGCTTTCATGGGCCTTTCTCCTTTCACGGGCTTTATATTTTTAATTAATTAACGTTTTAAAATAAAAGAGCAAAGCATTTCTTTATAATCTTTGCTATTTGCAAATTTATTTATTTATGTGTTGTCCATCTAGATCTCCATCCTTCCACTCTATACTATATATAGCCGGAAATAAATCTGCTGTTATTCCCAGAGAATAACATGAACCTGTTATTCCGATCCCATTCCGATCTCAACTGTTTAAATTTTTTCATACGTGAATTTTAACGAAGTTTTTTACTTGTGAATCTCAACGATTGAAATCAGAATAACAGGTTCCTGTCATTCATTGGGAATAACAGCAGATTTATTTCCACATATAGCTCTTGAATGTTGAATATGGAATCAGAGTAGGTCCGATGCCCATCGGACATACCTTGGTTCGATGGGTGTGATGACCATTCGATCTGCATCAAGATTTGTGTTCTCTGTATCAAAATACGTGCAAGTCTGTATCAATTTCCGTGCACATAGATCTTGATGCTAATCATACGATCCTAGAATTCATTGAACCTAAATGTAGGTCCGATGCCCATCGGACCTACTCCTATCTCGTTGAATATATAGGCGCATCGGACCTACTCCTATCTCGTTGAATATATAGGCGCTCTCCTTCTCTGATAGCACAGGCACAGGCACAGGCACAGACTTGTTATATGAGCATGCATGTTTTTTATGTGGAGTTGCATCTGTGCAAATTGATGGTGAGCTATTAATTAGGTTCAATATAGACCAGACTGGGTAGCTTTATATAGAAAAATATTTAATGCATTCGCTATGAAGGGGAATTTTAAGTATACCACTTAAATTTTTTGAAATTAAATATTTTTCCTTCTAAAAATTATTATATCCTATTTACCCTTCTAAATTTTAAAAACTCTCAAATTTATCCAATTTATTGTCTTTTCTTTTTGAAATTTGAAAAGACAATTTTGAGAAATATACATGAAATTTCCCGCAATAAAAATTACTGGCTATACACACCACAATTGAGGAATGCAATTTTTATAACTTTTATACTTTAATCATGAATTATCACATGGTTACAAGTAAAAAAATTGCATTCCTTAATTGTGATCTTTATATAAAAAAAAAACAAGATCACCCATTTATTTGCATTGCTAATATATTAAATACCCCCTTCCTTTATTAATAGCACAATTTAATTGTATTTAAAAGAAAGCTGTTTGCATACATATATAGATGGATCTTATACATTGGATTATAGAATCCAGATCCATACACATAATTAACATTATTTCCCTTGGGAATTAAATAAGAACAACTCCAAGGTACACTTGATTACACAACATTAATTTCTCTTCTTCATTTTCACCATTAGTCCATTCTTCATCTGGAGGATTATAGAGTGTTTCGGCTCGATGACGTGTCCTTTTACCACCTCGAAACTAAAATTATACACCACGGCCGCCGCCGCCGCCTTCATCTGTGTAAAAGCTATGTCCTTTCCCAAGCAACTCCTCGGACCGGTATTAAACGACATGAACTTATAAGACGGTTCATATTTCAACTTTCCATTGTCCGAAATCCACCGCTCGGGCTTGAATTCCGAGCAATCTTTGCCCCAAACACCATCCATCCTTGCCATTGAGTAAGTCGATACAAGAATTTGTAGCCCGGGAGTTGCTACAAAACCGCTCGGTAGCGTATCGGCTTTTACCACCCCTTTGTGTTCAAATGGGACCGGTGGGAAGAGGCGAAGCGCTTCGTTTAGTGCAGCATGTAAGTACACTAACTTTGCGAGATCTTCGGGATTGAATATGACCATTCTGTCATGCGAAAAATTAGGAGGAATTGAATTCAGTTCATCGAGGACTTTTTGTTCGACGTGACGGTTTTGCGAGAGCAGCCAGAAGAACCATGAAAGGCCAGAACCGGTTGTGTCTCGACCCGCTAGCATTAGGCTGACTGTGGTATCTCTCAAGAACTTGTTAACCTCGTCAGCATCCTTGTCATCTATATAAGATGATAACAAATCGGGCAAGTCTCCGGCCTCCTTGCCTTCCTTTTTCTCGGCTCTTCTTTTGTGGATTGTTTCTTCGACAAAGTGATCCATATCTCTCCATGCATTCGCTAGCTTCTTTTCTGTCCCTATATTTAGTATCCGTAAAAGCTTCCACACAGGAATCGGTACAGCATGCCGATAGAACAAAGTTGACATGGCATCATCCATTGCTCGTGCGAATGGAACAGTTGGCAATTCGATAGAGAGACATTTAGGATCTATACCGAAGACTAATTTAGTAGTAGTATCGAAAGTTAACCGAAGAAACACATCTTGCAAATCTATGATGTGACCTTGATTGGCTCCATGGGCCAAGAAAGGGATCACTGCCTTCTCTACCTTCTCCCGGGTTAATTGCGCCACATAAGCACGGAAACGAGGGTGCGAGATAAGCTGTTGTGCCTTGACACGCTGAGACCGCCACATGTTGGCATCAGCATTAAAAATGCCGTTACCAAGTATGTCAAAGATCTCTGAAAATTCATCTCCTTTGGGGTAGTTCTCGAAATTCGACGTGAATACATGTTGTATGTTTGAGGGGTCGCATGTCATTAAAATATTCATGCCTGAATACCACGAACCACGGAATAAGAAGTTCAAACCGGTCACTTGTAAAATGTCGGTGATCCACGTGTGAAAATCGTGGAGATTATAGAGTAGTGACGGCATCATGCCAACTACCGGCCAATACACCGGAACAGATCGATTTTTGGTTTTAGAGGAGATGAAGTAATAGTGGTAGTAATAGAGGCATAGGAGGATGCAAGGGACAGAGAAGAGGAGCTCTAGAGGAGAAAGAGATGGCCAAGCCATTGCTGGTTTAATTGGTGTTTGTTTGTTTGGTGAAGAGAAAGAAGAAATGTAGTGGCTATATATATATATATAGCTGTTATCTCAGTATAGAAACCAATTACTGTTCTAATTCATGGGGCATGGATAGCTAGCTTGAGAGAGTCACTGATCTTATCTCTATATCCATTTAGTTTCTTGATAGTACTGGTCATGAGAAAACAACCTCTATATTTAATTCTTATAAGAAAATTCAGTTAGAGATCAATTACATTGATAGCAGATTAATTAGAGATCAATTAATATTAATTAGTAGATATAACAAATCATATTATTAGAAAATATGTGTTTATAGCTCTTTAAATTCTGTCCTTCATACAATACTGGGTCAGTTTTAAGTTGGTCAATATTTCTTTTAATCCGATTTCAAAAATAGTATAAAAACAAACTTAAAACCATCCGTATATACACGGTTTTAATTAGTTGTTTTTGATACAGATGTGGAGTTATATTTTTCTTAACAGCAAGATTAAACTACAATTATCCAATTAGACAGCAAAATTTAAAATTTTGAATCTGAAATTTAAAGGATTTCTTCACACATCCATAAGCAAAAGGTATGAAACAATCCAATTACTTACTACAAGCAATAAACTTCACACACACACACACACACAGCTTCTCTTTTTTCAAATACTCAATTCCAAACATACAAATATTTAACCTTTTAACAAAAAAAAGAAACAAAAATGTACAAATTAATACTATTTTTTTCTCACATCATTGTAGAAAGAAGAAGAAATGTTGTTGAAATTTGGCCTCGCAGTCGGTATGGCTGCCATGTGGGTCCCCTTTTGGGTAGATATAGCAGATGCAAGTTCAATAGGCATGAGACAGAAATCCTCCTCCAGCTCACTGGCAGTGGGTCCCGCAGAAACCGACGACGAAATGCCATTTGACTTCTACATGCAATATATGGTGGATATATATATATATATATATCCATTATTATTTGTTTATTGATATATGATTGCCAATTATATATAGATTGTAAAGGTGCATTAAAGCATTATATACTTTTGTTAAGATTTAACAGAACAAGTCTTTTCAGTTTTCACTGAAATAAAAAAGTTTTACTAGCATATATAATTTTCAAACATTAAAAATAGGGGTAGGTTTAACAACAATGTTTAGTCAATAATTTTTTGAAAAACACCTCATTAATATTTATTTTGCCTTTAGGCACATACATACCTTGATTTCAAGCTTAAGGAATTTGACATAGTCGATAACCTCATCAAGCATGGTTGCCCTATCTGTCTGTTCATAAAATAAAGTAAAGATTTAATAATTCTGGTAAAAGCTAATTGACATAATTAAAGATTCAATTATGATAAAATGATAACTGACACCAATACATAACAATTCAGTTTAACTATAATGTACAAAAACATATATAAGTAAATAAAATTAGTTGTTGAAATTATTTTGTGCAAGTATTACCTTGTTTGAGTTCGGTACGAGATCATGAAGATTATGCATCCTTTCTGCTATTCTCTCCCTCCTATGCTGCATTTCATTTTTATCACCAATTGTTATTATTTTAAAATGATCCAAAAAAACCATTTGCTTAGAAAAAGAAGCATAAATTAAAAACACAACAAATCCACTAAATAACAATTGGTCAATATCTATAATGGTACATTTTTGCCAGACTCGGTATGGGTACCAGTACAACTGGTATGACAGTAACTTACTCTCTCAGCAATGCTGTGGGGATCAGTGGCCATGCCGCGGCGGGCCCTGACACGTGGCATGAAAGTTCCATCAAAACCAGCATTTGCATTTCTAGCAACTAGACTTGCATGAGCTTGACTTGCCGATAATTGGTTCAACTGATGGTTGTCTGAGCACAACTCAGTAGTCTCAGTCTATGGCAAAATAAGGCAAATTAAAACATATATTAAAACAGTCCCAAATAACATTATATTATTTATTTTGTATGAACACAGAATTACATACCTTAATAGAGGAATGAACCCGAATAGTTGGATTACATGAAAATGGTTCGGGGTGTGCACGAGGAGGCAGGGGCAAATTGGTCAATTGACCAGCATTGGTTCCTCCATTGTGGACCAGGAAGGATGACGAGAGCATGGCACCTTCACCATTTGGTATGAGAACTGGAGAGTCCAGTCCGGACTCATTATAGATTTTGTCAGAGGTGTTGTTATTTGGTGACCAGATGGAAGAGAGGTAGGGATTTCTCAAGCCATCCATTTATTTCTCTCTCAAATAGAATGCCAATTATCTATTTCATAAAAGAAAATTAATATTGTATATGGAAAAATATATAGAGAAAATGTTCACAAATAAATTTTCCTAGAAATTAGAAGAGCATGGATATATTTGGTACTTCTAATAATGAAAAAAAACGAAACACCGTTGATATTCGCTACATCTTTTGAATGTTATGTTTTTTTTTCATGATAAATACTATAAATCCACATGCTATATCCATTAAGATATCTAAATAAACAAATATATCAGCAAAGAAGCAAGAATTTAGTTGTCATTAATTCACATAATAGAGGTTGTACAGGTTGGTTTGTCTCAGAACCAGTCACCCTTGAAATTAAAGACATCAAAAGTTCAAAACCCTTGATGCATGTAGAGATCATATTATTTACAACCTAATTAATTACAAAGGTATATATAATGGAATTAAAATTTATATTAACTGCATAATCATCTCAGTTAATTTTTTTGAGGCACAAGGACAACCGTACCGTACTAGAGGTCGGTACGTTGTCTTCGGTACCTTGTAAATACAAGATAAGAACAAAAATAAAAAACAAAGAAAAAGGAAAAAGGATAAAAGAAAAGATAGCAATACCTTGGAGGTTTGAGGAGCAGAGGAGCCGCTTGACTTGAAAAAAATATTATATTGTAATGTTACTGAAAGGAAAAAGGATTTGAGAGGGAATATATATATATATATAGAGAGAGAGAGAGAGCTGAGAGGTGACATATAAAAGTATATATCGTAATTATATAGTACAGAATTAGCTAAGGGTAATTTTTAGAAGAATCTAAAAATGTATATTCTTTATTGGTATCTATATCACTAGTATTAGTATCTATATATGATCGTACTAATTTTGAATGTACTGTTTTTAGCACTGCATGTATTTTTATAATTAAGATGCATGGTTTCTACATATAGGTTACCAGTACCACGTACCCTTCACAGTTCTCCTCCGATGATATTTCTGTAGAACAGTCATAGATCTCCAATTCCAAATTGAAATATATATATAATTGCATCATTTTACAAATTAAAGAACTATGACATTTTTGAAAAAAAAAATGTGGTGGTCAATTTGAAGATTTAAATTTTCACAATATTACTGATTATTTATAGCAAGGGAGACAGTCAATTTGAAACACATAATAACAAAAGAATACAAAAATATCACAAAATATATCAATTTGAAACACATAATGACAATTAATCAATTACAAGCCCATATATAACTTAATTAGTCATACGTATAATATCAAAATCCATATATCATGCATGAGAGGCAATTATATATAATGACGATCGATCGATCGGAGTTTTATGGTTTTTGGAGATGGAAGGTTAAAACAGAGTATAGCGTTTGGATGAAGGTGAGCAAAATAACAAGTGACGCCGCAACAATGGAAAGCACCTTCCATGGATTATGCAAGTACTGATGTCGTAGATTGGCCAACCACCTGTTCCCTTTATTCTCGTGGAACTCGCTCAAATGATACCTTACCATGTTGAGCGCGTCGTCCGGGTCGTGTGCCGCCTCCTTTGGCAGTCTGTTGAACAGTTCGGCAACATCCTTGTGACTTCCCAGAGAATTGCTAATGATTTTTTTCTTCTGTGGAGCACAATCAATTAATAAAACAAACAAAATGATTCCTTTTTATTAATTGATTGGAATGATCAATATTTATATATATATAAGGAGGGTTCAAATGTCTTTATTTTTGTGTCTTTAGCATGTCTTCAATTCTTAAACATTAATAATTGAAAATTTAGAACTCGAATATCAAAATAGAAACCGTTCGATTTGATCTATATATTATATATCATTTTCTCTATGCATATATAAAAGATTATGACATTTCGACTTTGTTTTGATTAGTGTAATTAAAGAGCTTGGAAATATATATCGATATGGATAAATTATGGATGTTGGTTTTTGATCTTGCTGATTCATATAAAAATAGAATCGAAAAGTGATAATTTTTTTATGTGCATGCAGAGGAAATTATATAGATAACATCTACCGGTTTAAAAATTATAAAATTAAAAAGTGGAGTCATAATGGAGGCACAAAAGACCATTTGAACCCTCCTCTTTATATATATACCTGTAACAACTTGACATCATCTGCGGTCTCGATCAATGTATCCATGAACATGGCATATGACGTGATCTCATTGCCAGCGCCAACATGGATTTGCTCATACGCAACCATATTTAGAAGGAGATGCTCGGTCCCGTCATGGACCGAGAGGACAGGAAGTTCGAGCCAGCCAGTCTTGGGGTCAAAGCTGATGTCCATGAGGCTCGTGCAATCATGCTTTCTCCGGAAGTGGACCCCACTCTCTCTAAGGTCGACTGCATTCTCTATCACTCTAGTCTCGATCACTTCAGTCCCGTTGATTGGAGGCGATTTAACTTGAACTATTGCGTCTTCGGGGAGCAGGCTCATGCGGTACAACTCGAGGGGGTGGTTTGCTAGCCTTGGTAAATTTGTTTTCAAGGTTTGACCGCAATAATTGAGCACCAAACAGTTAATATATTTGTCATCCTGCAAAAAAAAATTACTAGACAATGTTATTGATGTAGTTCTGTTAATTACTCTCATGAAAACTCAATTTATTGCATAAAAACCAATTAAAGAACATAAAAAAAAGTAAGTGAACCAACTAAAACAATGTGTGAACCTGATATAGCTAGCTTGAAGATGACTGTTTTGAATGGACTAATTCCTATTTCATGCCTGATAATTTAGATTAATAATAATAAAATTAAAATTTTCTACAAAATTAATATAAGATTAATTTGTTCCTCATCAGTAAAGCTTAAAAAAGGTCACCCAAAAGTTGGATGCTCTGATCATAAGCAGTCATATAATATACAATTATGTTGCATCACGACGAGGAACAAGTCAGATTTTCAAAATATTTGGGTCAAACTCACATTGGGGTCAATTATATAAAAAATTTCATATATGAAGATCAATTTTACAATACTCATAGTACTTTACTCTAAAATATATATGGAAAATCATGTATAACTAAGCACGTAAATTTTCAGTTTAGCTTACTGTTGGTCCGAGGTGTTCAACCTCGAGCAGCGCCTTGAGCACCAACAAAGGAAGCTGGTTCTCTAATAAAAGCATGTCTCGTTTTATGTACGGCTTGCGCAAGGGCTTCATCCCTGAACTAAAAACAGGATCGTTAGGCGCGGAATCATCTGGGTATTCATTCATGCGCAACACCTCGATCATGAAGCATCCATCAAGTAACATCATCTTAAGAAACTCGTACGGTTTCTCCTTCCACTCTTCATCTAGGCCCTGTCAAATGTCAATTATTACCAATTAACTAATAATACACAAAAAAAATTGACCTTGAAAAATTTGAGGTACTAATTGAAGCAAGAGTATGCATGCCAGATATGAGTCCTGTAATTGTTTCAAAATCCGTCGGAGCCTGTTAACGAAGGGTTCAGATTGCATCCCTACTCGGTGCAAGAAATGCGCGAGAGCTCTGTGCTTGGCCACTTCAGTTGCCTTTAGGAGCTCTGAACCGTGGTGGAATGGCCCGAAAGATATCACCTATATATATTTCAAAATATGAAACTCTAGATTATGTCCGATCGATGTATACTTAGAGATATGTAAGTTATATAATGAAGTGAACCTGAGGTGTAAATGCATTCAGATTGTGACACCTGGCGAAATCGGTTACACGGTAGATCGATGGTTTCTTCCAAGCTGCCTCTTCTTTAAGGAGATCAACCTTTGTTGATTATAAAAGAGCAAAACATTATATTATTTAATTTGAACTATATATAATTAAGCATGCATCTAAACTTGGTAGCTAGAACTTTAATTACTTAATTGGAATTTGGAAATGATGTAAATTTGAACCTCGTTGGCAGCAGCATCCATGGCATCGACCCACTTGGAGAAATCAGGTGAATGTTTGTCGACACATATCTCTGATCCATCCATTGATGCTTGTTTCTTGAGAGAAGAGGCCATGCATGCAAATTAATTAAGAGGTGGAGGCTGTGTATGATCAATGTACTTCATTAACAATTTAACACATTTATATAGACCCATATAGTTTGATAATATGTTGAAGCATATAGTTGCCTTGCTTTGGAGACAAGGGAGGAATGAATGCTTTATATATATATATATATATATAACTAACACTTTACTGCTGTCGGATAAGACAAACTCATAACATAAAACTTTCTTTTTCTGAGGGTACAAGTACAACTAAGAACAAAAGAGAAAGAAAGAAAAAAGTAAAAGTAAACAGGCCTCCACCTCTTAATTAATTTGCATGCATGGCCTCTTCTCTCAAGAAACAAGCATCAATGGATGGATCAGAGATATGATCAATGTACTTCATTAACAATTTAACACACATATATATAGACCCATATAGTTTGATAATATGTTGAAGCATATAGTTGCCTTGCTTTGGAGACAAGGGAGGAATGAATGCTTTTTATTTTTATATATATATAATTAACACTTTACTGCTGTCGAATAAGACAAACTCATAACATAATACTTTCTTTTTCTGAGGGCACAATTACAACTAAGAAACCAAAAGAGAAAGAAAGAAAAAAGTAAAAGTAAAGAGAATATGAAAATTTAAAAAGATGGGTCAGGGCCCAAGCCCAAACCCATCCGGCCCAAAGCCCTTTTTTTTTAATCTCTCTCCAAATAGAAATAGAAACCCTGCCTCCAGCCGCAGTCTCTCCTCTCCATCTCTTTCATATTTTCTTGTTTCCTCAAATTTCTGAAACAAAATTGTTAGAAAGAAATTGATGGGTATACTTTTATTTGGTCAAATTGATTTTTTCATTTACTATTTGATTTTGTGATTTGTTGGTTGAGAAATGTATGAGGCCTTCATTAATCCCAGATCAACTTCTTAATAATAGTTTTTCTGTAGAATATACAAAATCTATCACAAAATATACAGAGCAAGGGTGACAATCAATTACAATCATGCACAAATATAACTTGAGAATACAATAATATCAAAACCCATATATATAGCATGCATATATAAATATACGAGGCAATTATAATATTGATGATCGATCGAGTTGTACGTCATTTTCCGAGATGGAAGGATAAAACAGAGTATAGCGTTTGGATGAAGGTGAGAAAAATAACAAGCGACGCCGCAACGATGGATAACGCCCTCCATGGGTTATGGAAGTACTGGTGCCGTAGACTGGCCCGCCACTTGTTCCTTCTCTTCTTGTAGTAATTGTTCAACTGAAGCCTTACATTGTTAAACACGTCGTTGGGAGCGTCGTGTGCCGCCTCCTTCGACAGTTTGTTGAAGAGATCTGCCACGTCCTTGTGACTTGCCAAAGAATTGATGATGATTTTTTTCTTCTGTAAAACACAATTAATATCAATTATTAATAAGACAATCAACAAATTTGACAATATCTATATATAAATTAAGTCCAAACTAAAATTAAACCGAAAGATTCTTTTTTATTATATAATTCTGCAAGATTAATCATGATATGTTTTATTCATGATCAGATAAAGAATGACTATTGCCGAGGGTACTTAATTGGAAAGATCAGTATATATACCTGCAACAGCTTGACATCATCTGCGGTGTCGATTAGTGCATCCATGAACATGACATATGACGTGATCTCATTGCCAATGCCAACATGGATTTGCTCATACGCAACCATATTTAGAAGGAGATGCTCGGTCCCGCCATGGACCGGGAGGACAGGAAGTTCGAGCCAACCAGTCTTGGGGTCAAAGTTGATGTCAATGAGGCTCGTGCAATCGTACTTTCTCCGGAAGTGGACCCCACTCTCTCTAAGTTCGACTGCATTCTCTATCACTCTAGTCTCGATCACATTAGTCCTGTTGATCGGAGGCAATTTAACTTGAACTATTGCGTCTTGGGGGAGCAGGCTCATGCGGTACAACTCGAGGGGGTGGTTTGCTAGCCTTGGCAAATTTGCTTTCAAGGTTTCACCGCAATAACTTAGCACCAAACAGTTTATATACTTATCATCCTGCAAAAAAAATAACTAGACAATGTTATTGGTGTAGTTCTGTTAATTACTCTCATGAAAACTCAATTTATTGCATAAAAACCAATTAAAGAACATAAAAAAAGTAAGTGAAAACCGAATAAAACAATGCGTGAACCTGATATAGCTAGCTTGAAGATGACTGTTTTGAATGGACTAATTGCTATTTCATGCCTGATAATTTGTGTTAATAATAATAAAATTAAAATTTTCTACAAAATTAATATAAGATTAATTTGTTCCTCATCAGTAAAGCCTAAAAAAGGTCACCCAAAAGTTGGATGCTCTTATCACAAGCAGTCATATAATATACAATTATGTTGCATCATAACTAGCATAGAGGAACAGAGTCAGATTTTCAAAATATTTGGGTCAAACTCACATTAGGGGTCAATCATATAAAAAATTTCATATATGAAGATCAATTTTACAATACTCATAGCAATTTACTCTAAAATATATAAAGAAAATCATGTATAACTAAGCACATAAATTTTCAGTTTAGCTTACTGTTGGTCCGAGGTTTTCAACCTCGAGCAGCGCCTTGAGCACCAACAAAGGAAGCTGGTTCTCTAATAAAAGCATGTCTCGTTCTATGTATGGCTTGCGCAAGGGCTTCATCTGTGAACTAAAAACAGGATCATTAGGCGCATAATCATCTCGGCATTCATTTGTGCGCAGCACCTCGATCATGAAGCATCCATCAAGTAACATCATCTTAAGAAACTCGTACGGTTTCTCCTTCCACTCTTCATCTAGGCCCTGTCAAATGTCAATTATTACCAATTAACTAATAATACACAAAAAAAATTAACCTTGAAAAATTTGAGGTACTAATTAAAGCAACAGTATGCATGCCAGATATGAGTCCTGTAATTGTTTCAAAATCCGTCGGAGCCTGTTAATGAAGGGTTCAGATCGCATCCCTGCACGGTGCAAGAAATGCGTGAGAGCTCTGTGCTTGGCCACTTCAGTTGCCTTTAGGTGCTCTTTACCGTGGTGGAATGGCCCGAAAGATATCACCTATATATTTCAAAATAGGCAACTCTAGATTCATTTCTGATAGATGAATACTTGTGTGTGTGTGTGTGTGTGTGTGTATATACTTTGAGATATATATAAGTTGTATAACGAGGTGAACCTGAGGTCTAAATGCATTCGGATTGTGAGACCTGGCGAAGTTGGTTACACGGTAGATCGATGGTTTCTTCCAAGCTGCCTCTTCTTTACAGAGGTCAACCTTGTTGATATATAAAGAGCAAAAACAGTTTAGCTAGCTAGAACTTTAATTATTTAAAAAATAGCACGAGGAATTAATAAATTGGATTATAAAATTGTAATCGATGTTAATTTGAACCTCGTTGGCAGTGGCATCCATGTCAATGACCCACTCGGAGAAATCCCGTGGAATTGTGTCGACACATTTCTCTGATCCATCCATTGATGCTTGTGTCTTGTGAGAAGAGGCCATGCAAATTAATTAAGAGGTGGAGGCTGTGTATGATCAATATACTTAATTAACATATATACATTGATTATTAATATAGCATGCTCTTAAGCTCACCACTTGAAATCCTATCGGATTGGCAAAAGAGCTCACCATATATAGAATTGTATATATAATTATACATGTATACCCATATTGCCCCCTTTTTTGGTGCTTGCTTCCATATATAACTAAAGAATATTGGCCTCTTGCTTCTTTAAGTATACAGAATAGATTCATTAATATTGGCTTTAAATCTAGTTTGCCTCTCCATGTATATTGGAAAAGATACCTAAATTAAATAACTCATCGATCGTAGTATATATATATAGTCCATCTTATGAAGCAGAGCATATATCCCTTGCACACTTCACTTTCGCACTTGTTAGCAGTATACACCAGCTGTGTTGCTTTATGAATTTGAAAAGGCTGTCGTAGTATCTCTCTCTCTCTCTCTCTCTATCTTTTTTGAAAATACTTGGTAAAGGCTACCAAGCTTCTTTCTCTCTCTCTCTCTATATATATATAAAATGTTTTAGGTCAACAATTAAACTAATGGTGCATTTTAACCCTACTCTTAATTACAATAAATTATATATTTATGGGCTCCTAATCTACTGCCATTTAGCGGTTTTGACTTTACCACCGTGCACATATATAGACTATATTAATTATATATGGTGGTAAAGTCAAAACCTTAATAATCTACTGCCATTTAATTAGCGGTTTTGTACAGGTGGATTCATTAATATTTATTATGCAGGTTGCCTCAAACACAATTCAGCTATATTATTTTCTCTTTGGGTTAAGGAAAATTAGAAATAGAGAAACGTTTACTTTGAAAATAATCATCATCAATCACATATATGTTTACATGAATTAAGACCCCTCCAATACATAATAATAAAAATAATAATTCATGATACACAACTTCAGAATACAACAATAGTATCAAAAACACACATACATATAGAATCAATTAAATTGATGATCAATCGATGGCTGGAGCTAGGGGTGTCAATGACACCCATTTACCCATTTACCCTACCCGTATCGTATTCGATAAGACGGGTATGGATAAGGTTTTTTTTCGTTTACCCGTTTACCCTACCCATTTACCCGGCCCGGAGCTCTCATTTTCTGAGATGGAAGGATAAAGCGGAGTATATCGTTTGGACGAATGTGAGCACAAGTGTAATCGTAACAACGGATAGCACCTTCCACGGGTGCCGAAGAAAAAGATTACCCTTTTCTTTCTTGGAATGATAGTAATCGCTCAACATAGACCTTAGGATGCTGAGCGAGTCATTGAACGGGACTACCACCACCTTTGCGAGGCTGTTATTGAAGAGATCAGTGATGGCCTTGCTCCTTAGAGAATTGCTGCTGATGATTCCATTCTCCTGTGGAGCACAATCAATTCCTTAATTATAAGAAAAACAAATTAAATTTGACAATATTAAATTATATATAAATATATATACCTACAACAGCTTGACATCATCTTCTGTGCCGATCAACTCATACAGGAACTTGATATATGACGTGACCTCAAATCCGACGCCAACATTGTACTCATATGCGATCAAGTTTAGAAGGAGATGCTCGGTCCCCTCATCGACTGGGAGGACAGGAAGTTCCAGCCAGCCAGTCTTTACGTCAAAGTTGATGTCTCTCAAGCTTGTGCTTTGGCTTTTCCTGAAGCGGACCCCATTCTCCCTGAGCTTGACCGCATTCTCTATCATTTTAGTCGTGATGATTGTGGGCGTTTCAAATCGAACTATTGTGTCTCTGCCGAGCATGCTCATGCGGTACAACTTGAGGGGGTGGCTTACTAGGCTTGGAAAATTTGCTTTCAAGTTGTCACTGCAATAATTTAGCACCAAATTGTTGATGTACTCATCATCCTGCAAAAAAATGTTATACAATGTTATTACTGTATCCTGGTTAATTACTCTCATGCATGAAAACTCAATTTATTACACGAAAACCAATTATGAAAAAAAAAATTTATGTCGAAGAAAATCAAACAATGCGTGAAACAAGCTGCCACCCAATATAGATTGAAGGGGCTACTTGCTATTTCATGTCTGATAATTTGGATTAACAATGATAAAATTAAAATTTTCTACAAAATTAATATAAGATTAATTTGTTCCTCATCAATTAAGCTCAATATAGGTCTCCCAAAAGGCTGGATAATCTGATATAAGCAGTCATATAAGATAAGATTCCGTTGCATCATGACTAGTACAGAGTTTTAATTTGGAAATACACACAGAATGTGTGTGTGCGTGCTCGACAAATGACAAAAAAAAGCTATATACATATCGAATTGAGTTTAGCTTACAGTTGGTCCAAATTATCAGACATAGCCATCAACAGATAGATTGATAGATAAAAAGACAAGAAATGGTTTCCTCTAAGGTTTCTTCGCTTTTGCAATAATATCCTATTATCTCTTGGTTCTCTCTTGTGCTAATGGTGTCGAATTCGCCTACGTTAAGTTGCACGGTGGTCAGCCTGAGTCCATCATACAAAATATATATGTGGAAAGGGGACCCACCAATCTCCTGTCAACATTCTGACAAATGAAGCCATACACAATTCCTCTCTAGAGCGTCTCAACGGAGACTATAACGATATCAAAAACCTAACCCTCGCTATCAATGGCTCCAATATAGAGGTACGTAATTATCAATTTTAGCAATATATATGATCTCCATATTGAAATGTGCTTGGAGATCAAATTTAACATTTTTTAGGAATTTTTTACTATTTTTTTGGATGGGTAGAAAATTGCTGTTTTTGGATGAAATCTGGACCATAAAAAATAGAGATTTTAAAAATTCTTAAAAAATACTAAATTTTTTTCAAAAAATGTAAAATTTTGTCTCCTAGCATATTTCAATATGTAGATTATGTTGAGCAGTTCGAATCGACTGTTTTAACTTTCCAATATAAAAAATATGAGCATGAAGTAAAACAAACCTCTTACTTCGCAACTCACCATAACCCATCTCAGAAAGAGATGGGGAGATGGGCTATAGTGAGTTGTGAAATAAGAGACTTTCGATGACGGTTGATCTGAACAATGAGGAGAAGGCCAACCTCTCAGCTAATGCAGCTAAGTTCCATTCACTAAAACTCAATTCTTGCGAGTATTACCGCTACGTCGGTTCGCTCACCACCCCCACCATGCACTGAGAACTTTATCTGGAACGTCTTGGCCGAGGTACGACGGTTGGCCGATGACGGTTGAGTATGACCATTCCATCATGCGAAAAATTACTAGGAATTGCATTCAGTTCATCGAGGACTTTTTGTTAGACATGACGGTTTTGCGAGAGCAGCCAGAAGAACCATGCAAGGCCAGAACCGGTTGTGTCTCGACCCGCTAGCATTAGGCTTACTGTGGTATCTCTCAAGAACTTGTTAACCTCGTCAGCATCCCCGTCATCTATATAAGATGATAACAAATCGGGCAAGTCTCCGGCCTCCTTGCCTTCCTTTTTCTCGGCTCTTCTTTTGTGGATTGTTTCTTCAATAAAGTGATCCATATCTCTCAATGCATTCGCTAGCTTCTTTTCTGTCCCTATATTTAGTATCCGTAAAAGCTTCCACACAGGAATCGGTACAGCATGCCGATAGAACAAAGTTGACATGGCATCATCCATTGCTCGTGCGAATGGAACAGTTGGCAATTCGATAGAGAGACATTTAGGATCTATACCGAAGACTAATTTAGTAGTAGTATCGAAAGTTAACCGAAGAAACACATCTTGCAAATCTATGATGTGACCTTGATTGGCTCCATGGGCCAAGAAAGGGATCACTGCCTTCTCTACCTTCTCCCGGGTTAATTGCGCCACATAAGCACGGAAACGAGGGTGCGAGATAAGCTGTTGTGCCTTGACACGCTGAGACCGCCACATGTTGGCATCAGCATTAAAAATGCCGTTACCAAGTATGTCAAAGATCTCTGAAAATTCATCTCCTTTGGGGTAGTTTTCGAAATTCGACGTGAATACATGTTGTATGTTTGAGGGGTCGCATGTCATTAAAATATTCATGCCTGAATACCACGAACCACGGAATAAGAAGTTCAAACCGGTCACTTGTAAAATGTCGGTGATCCACGTGTGAAAATCGTGGAGATTATAGAGTAGTGACGGCATCATGCCAACTACCGGCCAATACACCGGAACGGATCGATTTTTGGTTTTAGAGGAGATGAAGTAATAGTGGTAGTAGTAATAGAGGCATAGGAGGATGCAAGGGAAAGAGAAGAGGAGCTCTAGAGGAGAAAGAGATGGCCAAGCCATTGCTGGTTTAATTGGTGTTTGCTTGTTTGGTGAAGAGAAAGAAGAAATGTAGTGGCTATATATATATATATATATATATATAGCTGTTATCTCAGTATAGAAACCAATTACTGTTCTAATTCATGGGGCATGGATGGCTAGCTTGAGAGAGTCACTGATCTTATCTTTATATCCATTTAGTTTCTTGATAGTACTGATCATGAGAAAACAACCTCTATATTTAATTCTTATATAAAGATTCAGTTAGAAATCAATTAATATTAATTAGTAGATATAAGAAATCATATTATTAGAAAATATGTGTTTATATAGTAACTAAGAGATTAATAAAATTAGTTCTTTTCCTCTCAAATTTCAACGGTGTCTCTAATTTCTGTTGAGACCAACTCCTTCATACAATAATGGGTCAGTTTTACGTTGGTCAATATTTCTTTTAATCCGATTTCTAAAATAGTATAAAAACAAACTTAAAACCATCCGTATACACACGGTTTTAATTAGTTGTTTTTGATAAAGATGTGGAGTTATATTTTTCTTAACAGCAAGATTAAACTACAATTATCCAATTAGACAGCAAATTTAAAATTTTGAATCTGAAATTTAAAGGATTTCTTCACACATCCATAAGCAAAAGGTATGAAACAATCCAATTACTTACTACAAGCAATAAACTTCACACACATATATAGCTTCTCTTTTTTAAATACTCAATTCCAAACATACAAATATTTTAACCTTTTAACAAAAAAAAGAAACAAAAATGTACATATTAATACTATTTTTTTCTCACATCATTGTAGAAAGAAGAAGAAACGTTGTTGAAATTTGGCCTCACAGTCGGTATGGCTGCCATGTGGGTCCCCTTTTGGGTAGATATAGCAGATGCAAGTTCAATAGGCATGAGACAGAAATCCTCCTCCAGCTCACTGGCAGTGGGTCCCGCAGAGACCGACGACGAAATGCCATTTGACTCCTGCAAGCAATATATGGTGGACACACACACACACACACACACACACATTATTTTTTTATTTATATATGATTGTAAAGGTGCATTAAAGCATTATATACTTTTGTTAAGATTTAACAGAACAAGTCTTTTCAGTTTTCACTGAAATAAAAAAGTTTTACTAGGCATATATAATTTGCAAACATTAAAAGTAGGGGTAGGTTTAACAACAATGTTTAATATTTATTTTGCCTTTAGGCACATACATACCTTCAGTTGAAGCTTAAGGAACTTGACATAGTCAATAACCTCATCAAGCATGGTTGCCCTATCTGTCTGTTCATAAAATAAAGTAAAGATTTAATAATTCTGGTAAAAGCTAATTGACATAATTAAAGATTCAATTATGATAAAATGATAACTGACACCAATACATAACCATTCAGTTCAACTATAATGTACAAAAACATATATAAGTAAATAAAATTAGTTGTTGAAATTATTTTGTGCAAGTATTAGTGTATTACCTTGTTTGAGTTCGGTACGAGATCATGAAGATTATGCATCCTTTCTGCTATTCTCTCCCTCCTATGCTGCATTTCATTTTTATCACCAATTGTTATTACTTCAAAATGATCCAAAAAACCCTAAATAAATCCATTTGCTTAGAAAAAGAAGCATAAATTAAAAACTCAACAAATCCACTAAATAACAATTGGTCAATATCTATAATGGTACATTTCTGCCAGACTCGGTATGGGTACCAGTACAACTGGTATGACAGTAACTTACTCTCTCAGCAATGCTGTGGGGATCAGTGGCCATGCCGCGGCGGGCCCTGACACGTGGCATGAAAGTTCCATCAAAACCAGCATTTGCATTTGTAGCAACTAGACTTACATGAGCTTGACTTGCCGATAATTGGTTCAACTGATGGTTGTCTGAGCACAACTCAGTAGTCTCAGTCTATGGCAAAATAAGGCAAATTAAAACATATATTAAAACAGTCCCAAATAACATTATATTATTTATTTTGTATGAACACAGAATTACATACCTTAATAGAGGAATGAACCCGAATAGTTGGATTAGATGAAAACGGTTCGGGGCGTGCACGAGGAGGCAGGGGCAAGTTGGTCAATTGACCAGCATTGGTTCCTCCATTGTTGACCAGGAAGGATGACGAGAGCATGGCACCTTCACCATTTGGTATGAGAACTGGAGAGTCCAGTCCGGACTCATTATAGATTTTGTCAGAGGTGTTGTTATTTGGTGACCAGATGGAAAAGAGGTAGGGATTTCTCAAGCCGTCCATTTATTTCTCTCTCAAATAGAATACCAATTATCTATTTCATAAAAGAAAATTAATATTGTATATGGAAAAATATATAGAGAAAATGTTCACAAATAAATTTTCCTAGAAAGTAGAAGAGCATGGATATATTTGGTACTTCTAATAATGAAAAAAAATGAAACACCGTTGATATTCGCTATGTCTTTTGAGTGTTATGTTTTTTTTTTCATGATAATACTATAAATCCACATGCTATATCCATTAAGATATCAAAATAAACAAATATATCAGCAAAGAAGCAAGAATTTAGTTGGCATTAATTCACATAATATATAGAGGTTGTAGAGGTTGGTTTGTCTCAGAACCAGTCACCCTTGAAATTAAAGTTCAAAACCCTTGATGCATGTAGATATCATATTATTTACAACCTAATTAATTACAAAGGTATAATGGAATTAAAATTTATATTAACTGCATAATCATCTCAGTTAATTTTTTTGAGGCACAAGGACAACCGTACCGTACAAGGGGTCGGTACGTTGTCTTCGGTACCTTGTAAATACAAGATAAGAACAAAAATAAAAAAACAAAGAAAAAGGAAAAAGGAAAAAGAAAAGATAGCAATACCTCGGAGGTTTGAGGAGCAGAGGAGCCGCTTGACTTGAAAAAAATATTATATTGTAATGTTACTGAAAGGAAAAAGGATTTGAGAGGGAATATATATATATATATATAGAGAGAGAGAGAGAGAGAGAGAGCTGAGAGGTGACATATAAAAGTATATATCGTAATTATATAGTACAGAATTAGCTAAGGGTAATTTTTAGAAGAATCTAAAAATGGATATTCTTTATTGGTATCTATATCACTAGTATTAGTATCTATATATGATCGTACTAATTTTGAATGTACTGTTTTTAGCACTGCATGTATTTTTATAATTAAGATGCATGGTTTCTACTTATAGGTACCAGTACCACCCTTGACAGTTCTCCTCCGATGATATTTCTGTAGAACACTCATAGGTCTCCAATTCCAAATTTAAATATATATATATAATTGCATCATTTTACAAATTAAAGAACTATGACATTTTCACAATATTACTGATTATTTATAGCAAGGGAGACAGTCAATTTGAAACACATAATAACAAAAGAATACAAAAATATCACAAAATATATCAATTTGAAACACATAATAACAATTAATCAATTACAAGCCCATATATAACTTAATTACTCATACGTATAATATCAAAATCCATATATCATGCATGAGAGGCAATTATATATAATGACGATCGATCGATCAATCGGAGTTTTATGGTTTTTGGAGATGGAAGGTTAAAACAGAGTATAGCGTTTGGATGAAGGTGAGCAAAATAACAAGTGACGCCGCAACAATGGAAAGCACCTTCCATGGATTATGCAAGTACTGATGTCGTAGATTGGCCAACCACCTGTTCCCTTTATTCTCGTGGAACTCGCTCAAATGATACCTTACCATGTTGAGCGCGTCGTCCGGGTCGTGTGCCGCCTCCTTTGGCAGTCTGTTGAACAGTTCGGCAACATCCTTGTGACTTCCCAGAGAATTGCTGATGATTTTTTTCTTCTGTGGAGCACAATCAATTAATAAAACAAACAAAATGATTCCTTTTTATTAATTGATTGGAATGATCAATATTTATATATAAGGAGGGTTCAAATGTCTTTATTTTTGTGTCTTCAGCATGTCTTCAATTCTTAAACATTAATAATTGAAAATTTAGAACTCGAATATCAAAATAGAAACCGTTCGATTTGATCTATATATTATATATCATTTTCTCTATGCATATATAAAAGATTATGACATTTCGACTTTGTTTTGATTAGTGTAATTAAAGAGCTTGCAAATATATATCGATATGGATAAATTATGGATGTTGGTTTTTGATCTTGCTGATTCATATAAAAATAGAATCGAAAAGTGATAATTTTTTTATGTGCATGCAGAGGAAATTATATAGATAACATCTACCGGTTTAAAAATTATAAAATTAAAAAGTGGAGTCATAATGGAGGCACAAAAGACCATTTGAACCCTCCTCTTTATATATATACCTGTAATAGCTTGACATCATCAGCCGTATCGATCAATGCATCCATGAACATGGCATATGACGTGATCTCATTGCCAGCGCCAACATGGATTTGCTCATACGCAACCATATTTAGAAGGAGATGCTCGGTCCCGTCATGGACCGGGAGGACAGGAAGTTCGAGCCAGCCAGTCTTGGGGTCAAAGCTGATGTCCATGAGGCTCGTGCAATCGTACTTTCTCCGGAAGTGGACCCCACTCTCTCTAAGGTCGACTGCATTCTCTATCACTCTAGTCTCGATCACTTCAGTCCCGTTGATTGGAGGTGATTTAACTTGAACTATTGCGTTTTCGGGGAGCAGGCTCATGCGGTACAACTCGAGGGGGTGGTTTGCTAGCCTTGGCAAATTTGCTTTCAAGGTTTTACCGCAATAACTTAGCACCAAACAGTTAATATACTTGTCATCCTGCAAAAAAAAATTACTAGACAATGTTATTGATGTAGTTCTGTTAATTACTCTCATGAAAACTCAATTTATTGCATAAAAACCAATTAAAGAACATAAAAAAAAGTAAGTGAAAACCAACTAAAACAATGCGTGAACCTGATATAGCTAGCTTGAAGATGACTTTTTTGAATGGACTAATTCCTATTTCATGCCTGATAATTTAGATTAATAATAATAAAATTAAAATTTTCTACAAAATTAATATAAGATTAATTTGTTCCTCATCAGTAAAGCTTAAAAAAGGTCACCCAAAAGTTGGATGCTCTGATCATAAGCAGTCATATAATATACAATTATGTTGCATCACGACGAGGAACAAGTCAGATTTTCAAAATATTTGGGTCAAACTCACATTGGGGGTCAATTATATAAAAAATTTCATATATGAAGATCAATTTTACAATACTCATAGCACTTTACTCTAAAATATATATAGAAAATCATGTATAACTAAGTACGTAAATTTTCAGTTTAGCTTACTGTTGGTCCGAGGTGTTCAACCTCGAGCAGCGCCTTGAGCACCAACAAAGGAAGCTGGTTCTCTAATAAAAGCATGTCTCGTTTTATGTACGGCTTGCGCAAGGGCTTCATCCCTGAACTAAAAACAGGATCGTTAGGCGCGTAATCATCTGGGTATTCATTCATGCGCAACACCTCGATCATGAAGCATCCATCAAGTAACATCATCTTAAGAAACTCGTACGGTTTCTCCTTCCACTCTTCATCTAGGCCCTGTCAAATGTCAATTATTACCAATTAACTAATAATACACAAAAAAAATTGACCTTGAAAAATTTGAGGTACTAATTGAAGCAAGAGTATGCATGCCAGATATGAGTCCTGTAATTGTTTCAAAATCCGTCGAAGCCTGTTAACGAAGGGTTCAGATTGCATCCCTACTCGGTGCAAGAAATGAGCGAGAGCTCTGTGCTTGGCCACTTCAGTTGCCTTTAGGAGCTCTGAACCGTGGTGGAATGGCCCGAAAGATATCACCTATATATATTTCAAAATATGAAACTCTAGATTATGTCTGATCGATGTATACTTAGAGATATGTAAGTTATATAATGAGGTGAACCTGAGGTGTAAATGCATTCGGATTGTGACACCTGGCGAAGTTGGTTACACGGTAGATCGATGGTTTCTTCCAAGCTTCCTCTTCTTTACTGAGATCAACCTTTGTTGATTATAAAATGGCACAACATTATATTATTTAATTTGAACTATATATAATTAAGCATGCATCTAAACTTGGTAGCTAGAACTTTAATTACTTAATTGGAATTTGGAAATGATGTAAATTTGAACCTCGTTGGCAGCAGCATCCATGGCATCGACCCACTTGGAGAAATCAGGTGAATGTTTGTCGACACATATCTCTGATCCATCCATTGATGCTTGTTTCTTGAGAGAAGAGGCCATGCATGCAAATTAATTAAGAGGTGGAGGCTGTGTATGATCAATGTACTTCATTAACAATTTAACACATTTATATAGACCCATATAGTTTGATAATATGTTGAAGCATATAGTTGCCTTGCTTTGGAGACAAGGGAGGAATGAATGCTTTATATATATATATATATATATATATATATATATATATATATATATATATAACTAACACTTTACTGCTGTCGGATAAGACAAACTCATAACATAAAACTTTCTTTTTCTGAGGGTACAAGTACAACTAAGAACAAAAGAGAAAGAAAGAAAAAAGTAAAAGTAAACAGGCCTCCACCTCTTAATTAATTTGCATGCATGGCCTCTTCTCTCAAGAAACAAGCATCAATGGATGGATCAGAGATATGATCAATGTACTTCATTAACAATTTAACACACATATATATAGACCCATATAGTTTGATAATATGTTGAAGCATATAGTTGCCTTGCTTTGGAGACAAGGGAGGAATGAATGCTTTTCATTTATTTATATATATATAATTAACACTTTACTGCTGTCGAATAAGACAAACTCATAACATAATACTTTCTTTTTCTGAGGGCACAATTACAACTAAGAAACCAAAAGAGAAAGAAAGAAAAAAGTAAAAGTAAAGAGAATATGAAAATTTAAAAAGATGGGTCAGGGCCCAAGCCCAAACCCATCCGGCCCAAAGCCCTTTTTTTTTTAATCTCTCTCCAAATAGAAATAGAAACCCTGCCTCCAGCCGCAGTCTCTCCTCTCCATCTCTTTCATATTTTCTTGTTTCCTCCAATTTCTGAAACAAAAGTGTTTGAAAGAAATTGATGGGTATACCTTTATTTGGTCGAATTGATTTTTTCATTTACTATTTGATTTTGTGATTTGTTGGTTGAGAAATGTATGAGGCCTTCATTAATCCCAGATCAACTTCTTAATAATAGTTTTTCTGTAGAATATACAAAATATATCACAAAATATACAGAGCAAGGGTGACAATCAATTACAATCATGCACAAATATAACTTGAGAATACAATAATATCAAAATCCATATATATAGCATGCATATATAAATATACGAGGCAATTATAATATTGATGATCGATCGAGTTGTACGTCATTTTCTGAGATGGAAGGATAAAACAGAGTATAGCGTTTGGATGAAGGTGAGAAAAATAACAAGCGACGCCGCAACGATGGATAACGCCCTCCACGGGTTATAGAAGTACTGGTGCCGTAGACTGGCCCGCCACTTGTTCCTTCTCTTCTTGTAGTAATTGTTCAACTGAAGCCTTACATTGTTAAACACGTCGTTGGGAGCGTCGTGTGCCGCCTCCTTTGACAGTTTGTTGAAGAGATCTGCCACGTCCTTGTGACTTGCCAAAGAATTGATGATGATTTTTTTCTTCTGTAAAGCACAATTAATATCAATTATTAATAAGACAATCAACAAATTTGACAATATCTATATATAAATTAAGTCAAACTAAAATTAAACCAAAATTAAGATTCATTTTTATTATATAATTCTGCAAGATTAATCATGATATGTTTTATTCATTTTTATTATATAAATTAAGTCGACTATTGCCGAGGGTACTTAATTGGAAAGATCGGTATATATATATACCTGCAACAGCTTGACATCATCTGCGGTGTCGATTAATGCATCCATGAACTTGACATATGACGTGATCTCAGTGCTGGCGCCAACATGGATTTGCTCATACGCAACCATATTTAGAAGGAAATGCTCGGTCCCGTCATGGACTTGGAGGACAGGAAGTTCGAGCGTGCCGGTGTGGGGGTCAAATTTGATGTCCCTCAGGCTCGCACAATCGTTATCCTTGCACCTGAAGCAAACCCCACTCTCCCAGAGCTCGACCGCATTCTCTATCATATTAGTCTCGTTGATTGGGGGCAGTTTAACTTGACTTATCGCGTCTTTATGGAGTAAGTGTAAGTAGATTTTTATCGTGATCAACTACTTATACATAATTATTAAAATAAGTACAACTAATCATCTTTAAAGTTTTGACAGCGGAATTAAGAATTAATTAAACAAATTAAAGACCTTAGAAATCATAGTCTCCACGTATAAATCAATCAAATTAATTTCATACCTTTGTCCATAGTAAACTCTTGAGACGTTCTTCACAAACCGTCAGAAGAACTGTAAAGCGATTTCTCTCCTCTTTCTCTTTCTAAGCAATGACAACTTAATTCTTTCTGAATATAGATGAAGAGAGGATCAACCTTACTATTAGAATTCGTGTCTCTTTTGCCTGTCATTAAAGCAATTATTTATAGGGGAGATGCACCCTTTAATTAATCAAATAGCACCTTTTAATAGCACCTTTTAATTTGATGCATGCACCTTTAATTAAATGAGCTGTTCAGTCATTTAATTAAATGGGCTGTTTTAATTTGGGCCACTTAATTATATTTTTCTTACATTCTCCCACTTGGTCCATTATAAAACTTTATGACATTACAACATTCATAAGGTGCACAATAATATTGCATGTCTTTATATTTCATAAATTCTAAAATCATAATATTTATATTTAAGCAAAATTAATACGAGTCATGGCGGTTGCTAATAATATTTGTTACTAACTTCCTTCCATGTACTACAACATCAATTCTAACTTAATATAAACCTTAATGGTATACTTGAGGATCCACGTTAATTGTCTAATTTATATAGACTAATTCCTATTAATAGTAAACGATAATATATATATATACTTAAATAAATAGGAATTGCATTTGAAACAATCAATCAATAATAATATCATAAACAATCATTCATCTATAATATAAGTTTAATTACAACAATTATTTATCACAGACAACTATTCCCATTCTTTCGACATGTTCGTGAAATATCTTGGGTGGTAATCCTTTCGTCAAAGGATCAGCTATCATCATCTCTGTGCTTATATGCTGTATTGTTATTGTTTGTTTCTGTACTTCTTCTTTCACGGCAAAGTACTTAATCTCCATGTGTTTGGCACCTTTGGAGTACTTGTCGTTTTTGCTGAAGAAGACTGCTGCAGAATTATCACAATAAATCTTCAGCGGCTTGGCAATGCTGTCGACAATTCCAAGTCCCGAAATAAAGTTCCGCAGCCATAGTCCTTGTACCATGGCTTCAAAGCACGCCACGAACTCGGCTTCCATAGTGGATGCAGCAATTACTGTCTGCTTCGCACTTTTCCATGAGATTGCTCCGCCGGCTAGAAGATACACATATCCGCAAGTGGATTTTCGTGTATCGTAACACCCGGCATAGTCTGAATCTGAATAACCGACTGTCTCTAAGCAGTTTGATCTCCTATATGTCAACATGTGATCTTTAGTACCTTGAAGATATCGTAAAACTTTCTTTGCTGCCTTCCAATGTTCTATTCCAGGATTACTTTGATAACGTCCAAGCATTCCTACAGCAAAACTGATATCTGGTCTTGTACAAGTTTGTGCATACATTAAACTACCCACAATGGAAGCATAAGGAATATTATTCATTTCTTCCTTTTCCAATTCATTTTTAGGACATTGATATAAACCAAATTTATCCCCTTTCTGAATCGGTACCTTACCAGCTGAACATTTCTCCATCCTAAATCTCTCGAGAATCTTGTTAATATATGTTTTCTGAGACAAACCTAACAAACCTTGTGATCGATCACGAAATATTTCTATTCCTATCACATAGTTCGCCTCGCCCATATCTTTCATTTCAAAATTCTTCGAGAGAAAATTCTTGGTGCTTTTCATCATTCCAAGATCGTTAGTCGCAAGTAAAATGTCGTCAACATATAGAACTAGAAACATTATCTTACTCCCACTGACCTTCAAGTATATACAACGATCAACAATATTTTCCTTAAAACCAAAAGAAGTAATCACATCATTGAACTTAAGATACCATTGTCGTGATGCTTGTTTCAGCCCATATATCGACCTTTTCAATTTGCAAACCATATCCTTTCCCCCAATTGAAAAGCCCTCGGGCTGATCCATGTAGACTTCCTCTTCGAGTTCTCCGTTCAGAAAAGCAGTTTTAACGTCCATTTGGTGTAACTCAAGATCGTAATGAGCCACTAAAGCCATGATGATACGCAAAGAATCTTTCTTAGAGACAGGCGAAAATGTCTCTTTATAATCAATGCCGTCTTTCTGAGTGAAACCTTTGGCAACCAGTCTAGCTTTATATCGTTCAATTTTGCCTTTTGAGTCACGTTTGATCTTAAAGATCCATTTACATCCAACTCGCTTGGAATTGTGAGGCAATTTTACGAGATCCCAGACTTGATTTTGTTCCATTGATTTTAACTCGTCTTTCATGGCATCAATCCATTTATCGGATTCTTCACATTCAATAGCTTTCTTGTATGAAACCGGATCATCAATTGTAGAATCAATTTCAGATTCTTGTAGATAAACCAAATAATCGTTAGATATAGCCGATCTCCGTTCACGGTTAGACCTTCTTAATGATATATTATTCGGTTCAACTAAATCATCAACAACGATGTTATCAATAGGAATGTCCTCAGTGGCAGTTGGTTGTTCTGGAACAGTCGGAAGAATTACTTTCGAAACAAAAGTCGGAACAACTACTTTCGAAACAACAGACAAAGGAACAGTAACTTGTTCTGTAATTTCCTGAAGATCAGAATTACACTGATCAGAACTTCTTGCACTGACTTCAGCATTCTCGATGAAACGGGCATTTCCGGATTCAACAATTCTCGTGCTATGATTCGGACAGTAAAATCTGAACCCTTTGGATTTCTCTGGATATCCAATAAAGAATCCACTAACAGTTCTGAAATCCAATTTCTTTTCGTGTGGGTTATACAAACGGACCTCCGCAGGGCAACCCCATACATGTATATGACGCAAACTAGGTTTTCGTCCCGTCCACAGTTCGAAAGGAGTCCTTTCTACTGCCTTACTAGGAACCCGGTTTAGTAAATACATGGCGGTCTTAAGTGCATACATCCACAAAGATTTAGGCACATTTGAGTGACTGAGCATACTCCGAACCATGTCCATAAGTGTTCTGTTACGACGTTCAGCAACACCATTTTGTTGTGGTGTGCCGGGCATAGTGTATTGCGCACATATACCACGCTTTTCTAAGAATTTAGCAAAGGGTCCAGGATTTTGTCCTGATTCGTCATATCTACCATAAAATTCCCCACCGCGATCAGATCGAATGATTTTCACTTGTTTTTCTAACTGTCTTTCAACCTCATTTATAAACACCTCAAGTGCATCAATAGATTGTGATTTCTCATTTAGAAGATAAACAAACCCATAACGTGAGAAATCATCGATGAAGGTGATGAAATACTTTTCTTTATTAAAGGAGGGAACATCAAATGGTCCACAAATATCCGTGTGAATTATTTCTAGAAGTTGAGAGCTACGAGTGGCACCTTTCTTAGTATGTTTTGTCTGTTTTCCTTTTATACAGTCGATACATACACCTAAGTCAGTAAAATCCAAGTTTGGAAGAACTTCAGATTTCACTAAACGTTGCATTCTTTCTTTGGATATATGACCCAATCTTTTGTGCCACAAGTACGCCGACTTTTCATCATTCATATTTCTTTTCATTCCAATAGTATTGTTTACGGTAATCAGAGATTCTATATACGAATTATCTAACTCTAATTTATACAGTCCATCAATCAAATTGCCACAACCAATCATGCAATTATTTTTATATAAACTAAAGCATTTAGATCCAAATTTAAATACATAGCCACAATCATCCAACTTAGATACAGATAATAAGTTGCGAGAAAACAAAGGTACATATAGTGTATCATACAAATCAACAATATTGCCAGAACCTAATATAAGTCGGTATGTACCGACACCTTCCACTGGCACCTTGTCTTTATTGCCCATAATTACATATCTTTCACTTTGTCGACTTTGGCTTGTGGTTTGGATCGTAAGAAATCCCTGTAAATTGTTTGAAATATGAGTTGTAGAGCCCGAGTCAATCCACCAAGTATTATTAGGAACATCAATAAAATTTGACTCAAAAGTAACAAAAGTATGATTCATACCTTTCTTTTCGAACCAAACCTTCCTTTTCAGACAATCCTTCTGAAAGTGACCCACCTTACGACAAAAGTGGCACTTTTGCTTGTTCCCTTCTTTCTTGAAGCTTGCCTTAGAAGACACCTGAAAGGCTTTCCCCTTCTTTTTGGTCTTAGCTTTCCCTGGTTTAGCATCAGAACCCGACCCAACTTCTAGTTTTGAAAAATGAACAGTGTTAGGTTTCATTTCCTTAAGCCTTGCCTCTTCCTGAACAAGTTTACTAGTCAATTCATTTATGTTCCATTTCTTTTCTTGAGCATTATAATTAATTTGGAACGGACTATAAACATCATTCGGCAGAGAGTTCAAAATAAATTGAACTAGAAACCCTTCGTCAACTGTCATTCCCAAACTCTTAAGTTTTGCGGAGAGAGACGTCATTTCTACGATATGTGCATGCATAGTGCGACTACCATCATACTTCATGGTGGTAAGTTTTGCCATAAGCGAACCGGCAAGCGACTTATCGGCTGTCTGTGAGCGTGCCCTGACGTTTGCTAGAAACTCTTGAGCGTTATCCGTATCCGGAAGAGCAACCTTAATGTTTCCATCAACCGTCATTCGCAAAAACATAAGGCATAACCTGTTAGAACGTTCCCATTCTGCCATAAAGGCCTTATCTTCCTCGCTGCTTTCATCAGTTATAGCATCGGGCTTATCAAATAATAGTGCTATGTCCAAGTCCTGTGCACCTAAGTGAAATTGGACTTGTTCATTCCATTCAGCAAAGTTAAGACCATTAAAGACCGTCACAGATGACGCATGCGATTGCATCGATACAGGTGCATTAACTGTAATTTTAATAGAGAAGATGAGAAGAAAAAATTAAAATAAATTAGGGAAAGAGAAGATTATAAGGAAAATTAAGAAGAAATAAATTTTCCGAAATTTTAAATGAAAAGAAAATCAGAAAACATAATCAGCAATATGGTCCTGCGCATGCTTCACGAAAAGGGGCGTAACTTTTGATCCGTCCGTCGGATCGGGCTGAAATTTTAACAGGAGTTCCACAGCCCAAAACTGGATTTTACGGGCTCAGATTCGCGATCCGAGTCTTCCTTCATAGACTTTTGGACCTTTCTTTATAATTTTTAGAATTTTTAGAGTCTTTGATGTATCTTTTATGTATTTTCTGTTTTAGGGTGTGTATTTACATGTCTTTTTTTTTTTTTGGAAAATATAATATATATATAAATTAACTCAAAGAGAAGATCAGAACATAGGAGACATAATGCAATAATTTATAACTTCAGATTTTCGGAGCAATAACTTAATTAATGTATATCCTAATTATCCTTTGGGATTTATTAAGATATATATTAAACATAATATTTTATTAGAAAATACTTTAATATGATAATTTTATTGTTTCAATACATGTTGTTGCCTTTGGGTAACCAACAATTGAAGAATAACTTAAATTATCAACTTAAGTTGTGTAAATTATGAGAATGTAATCAACCTTTGGGCAATTCAAAAAATCTCATAATCTACTAATTAATTTCAGAATTTTAATTGGAAAGAATGCCGTCATAATTATCCATGCTTATGGTAAAAAAGAATTTTTCAGAATAGTCTATTTAATGAACTCTATATAATCCATACTTCGATTTCTTTAGGGTAAGGACACTTTGGTGTCTAGCAATACCGTCATAATTCAAAGTTACCGCAAATTTCAATCACAAATTATTAAAAAATAAACATAATAATAATAATAAATTTATAATTCGGGAGATTATGAATTCCAAAACCATGCTCTGATACCACATGTAAGTAGATTTTTATCGTGATCAACTACTTATACATAATTATTAAAATAAGTACAACTAATCATCTTTAAAGTTTTGACAGCGGAATTAAGAATTAATTAAACAAATTAAAGACCTTAGAAATCATAGTCTCCACGTATAAATCAATCAAATTAATTTCATACCTTTGTCCATAGTAAACTCTTGAGACGTTCTTCACAAACCGTCAGAAGAACTGTAAAGCGATTTCTCTCCTCTTTCTCTTTCTAAGCAATGACAACTTAATTCTTTCTGAATATAGATGAAGAGAGGATCAACCTTACTATTAGAATTCGTGTCTCTTTTGCCTGTCATTAAAGCAATTATTTATAGGGGAGATGCACCCTTTAATTAATCAAATAGCACCTTTTAATAGCACCTTTTAATTTGATGCATGCACCTTTAATTAAATGAGCTGTTCAGTCATTTAATTAAATGGGCTGTTTTAATTTGGGCCACTTAATTATATTTTTCTTACAGTAAGCTCATGCGGTACAACTCGAGGGGGTGGCTTGCTAATTTCGACAAATTTGATTCCACGTTTCTGCAATACCTTACCACCAAACAGTTGATGTACTTGTCATCCTGCAAAAACAAAAACAAAAACAAAAATATACAATGTTATTGATGTATCTTGGTTAATCCCTCATGCAATTTACATCAGTGAACACATTGACAGTGAATCATATAAAAAAAATTACATGTATGGGAGTCAAATTTACAACACACATAGCATTATACATATATATATTATACATATATGAATGGGGATCAATTGACTATGATCATTTCCTCTTACTGGATCCGCCTCTGAGTACATAGTTTTAATTTGAAAATACACACACATATATTATACATATATGCTCGACAAATGACAAAAAATCTATATAGATATCGAATTGAGTTTAGCTTACGGTTGGTCCGCGGTTTTCAACCTCGAGCAGTGCCTTGAGCACCAACAAAGGAAGCTGGTTCTCTAATAAAAGCATGTCTCGTTTTATGTACGGCTTGCGCAAGGGCTCCATCAGTGAACTGAAAACAGGATCGTTAGGCGCGTAATCATCTGAGCATTCATTCGTGCGTAGCACCTCGATCATGAAGCATCCATCGAGTAACATCATCTTAAGAAACTCGTATGGCTTCTCTTTCCACTTTTCATCTAGGCCCTGTCAAAAGTCAATGACCTATTTAACTTATACACATAAAGAACCTTGCAAATTTTGATTATTAATTATTCATAAGATAGCTACTATAAAAGGAGCATATATGCTTGCCTGGTATGAGTCCTGTAATCGTTTCAAAATCGATCGGAGCCTGCTTACAAAGGGTTCTGCTCGCTTCCCCGCACGGTTCAGGAAATGCACGAGAGCTCGGTGCTTGGCCACTTCGGTTGCCTTTAGGAGCTCTGAACCGTGGTGGAATGGCCCGAAAGATATCACCTATATATTTCAAAATATGGAACTCAAGATTCATTTCTGATCAATGAATACTTGTATATATATATATAGAGTAGAACTAGGGTGTTCCTAAGCTCACCAAGCCCTTCTGTGAGCTTGACTCTAAAACCTATCGAATTGACTTCAAACGATATTTCCAAACCGTTAGATGTTCAATCTATATTAAAATGTGCTTGGAGACCAAATTTTACATTTTTTGGAATTTTTTTACTATTTATTAAGATGGTTTGAAAATCGCTGTTTTCCAATGGTGCAGAATTTTAATAAAAACAGCGATTTTCAAACCATCTTAATAAATAGTAAAAAAATTCCAAAAAATATAAAATTTGGTCTCCAAGCACATTTTAATATAGATTGAACATCTAACGGTTTGAAAATGTCGTTTGAAGTCAATTCGATAGGTTTTAGAGTCGAGCTCACGGAGGGCTTGGTGAGCTTAGGAACACCCTAGTTCTACTCTCTCTCTCTCTCTCTCTCTCTCTCTCTCTATATATATATATATATATATATATATATATATATAAGTTGTATAACGAGGTGAACCTGAGGTGTAAATGCATTTGGATTGTGAGACCTGGCGAAGTTGGTTACACGGTAGATCGATGGTTTCTTCCAAGCTGCCTCTTCTTTAGAGAGGTCAACCTTGTTGATATATAAAGAGCAAAAACAGTTTAGTTACTTTAATACATCATGCTGATTTCCTGCTTTTCATTATATACTTATATAATTAGCTAGCTAGAACTTTAATTATTTAAAAAATAGCACGAGGAATTAATAAATTGGATTATAAAATTGTAATCGATGTTAATTTGAACCTCGTTGGCAGTGGCATCCATGTCAATGACCCACTCGGAGAAATCCCGTGGAATTGTGTCGACACATTTCTCTGATCCATCCATTGATGCTTGTGTCTTGTGAGAAGAGGCCATGCAAATTAATTAAGAGGTGGAGGCTGTGTATGATCAATATACTTAATTAACATATATACATTGATTATTAATATAGCATGCTCTTAAGCTCACCACTTGAAATCCTATCGGATTGGCAAAAGAGCTCACCATATATAGAATTGTATATATAATTATACATGTATACCCATATTGCCCCCTTTTTTGGTGCTTGCTTCCATATATAACTAAAGAATATTGGCCTCTTGCTTCTTTAAGTATACAGAATAGATTCATTAATATTGGCTTTCAATCTAGTTTGCCTCTCCATGTATATTGGAAAAGATACCTAAATTAAATAACTCATCGATCGTAGTATATATAGTCCATCTTATGAAGCAGAGCATATATCCCTTGCACACTTCACTTTCGCACTTGTTAGCAGTATACACCAGCTGTGTTGCTTTATGAATTTGAAAAGGCTGTCGTAGTCTCTCTCTCTCTCTCTCTCTCTCTCTCTCTCTCTCTCTCTCTCTCTATCTTTTTTGAAAATACTTGGTAAAGGCTACCAAGCTTCTTTCTCTCTCTCTCTCTATATATATATAAAATGTTTTAGGTCAACAATTAAACTAATGGTGCATTTTAACCCTACTCTTAATTACAATAAATTATATATTTATGGGCTCCTAATCTACTGCCATTTAGCGGTTTTGACTTTACCACCGTGCACATATATAGACTATATTAATTATATATGGTGGTAAAGTCAAAACCTTAATAATCTACTGCCATTTAATTAGCGGTTTTGTACAGGTGGATTCATTAATATTTATTATGCAGGTTGCCTCAAACACAATTCAGCTATATTATTTTCTCTTTGGGTTAAGGAAAATTAGAAATAGAGAAACGTTTACTTTGAAAATAATCATCATCAATCACATATATGTTTACATGAATTAAGACCCCTCCAATACATAATAATAAAAATAATAATTCATGATACACAACTTCAGAATACAACAATAGTATCAAAAACACACATACATATAGAATCAATTAAATTGATGATCAATCGATGGCTGGAGCTAGGGGTGTCAATGACACCCATTTACCCATTTACCCTACCCGTATCGTATTCGATAAGACGGGTATGGATAAGGTTTTTTTTCGTTTACCCGTTTACCCTACCCATTTACCCGGCCCGGAGCTCTCATTTTCTGAGATGGAAGGATAAAGCGGAGTATATCGTTTGGACGAATGTGAGCACAAGTGTAATCGTAACAACGGATAGCACCTTCCACGGGTGCCGAAGAAAAAGATTACCCTTTTCTTTCTTGGAATGATAGTAATCGTTCAACATAGACCTAAGGATGCTGAGCGAGTCATTGAACGGGACTACCACCACCTTTGCGAGGCTGTTATTGAAGAGATCAGTGATGGCCTTGCTCCTTAGAGAATTGCTGCTGATGATTCCATTCTCCTGTGGAGCACAATCAATTCCTTAATTATAAGAAAAACAAATTAAATTTGACAATATTAAATTATATATAAATATATATACCTACAACAGCTTGACATCATCTTTGCCGATCAACTCATACAGGAACTTGATATATGACGTGATCACCTCAAATCCGACGCCAACATTGTACTCATACGCGATCAAGTTTAGAAGGAGATGCTCGGTCCCCTCATCGACTGGGAGGACAGGAAGTTCCAGCCAGCCAGTCTTTACGTCAAAGTTGATGTCTCTCAGGCTTGTGCTTTGGCTTTTCCTGAAGCGGACCCCATTCTCCCTGAGCTTGACCGCATTCTCTATCATTTTAGTCGTGATGATTGTGGGCGTTTCAAATTGAACTATCGTGTCTCTGCCGAGCATGCTCATGCGGTACAACTTGAGGGGGTGGCTTACTAGGCTTGGAAAATTTGCTTTCAAGTTGTCACTGCAATAATTTAGCACCAAATTGTTGATGTACTCATCATCCTGCAAAAAAATGTTATACAATGTTATTACTGTATCCTGGTTAATTACTCTCATGCATGAAAACTCAATTTATTACACGAAAACCAATTATAAAAAAAAAATTGTATGTCGAAGAAAATCAAACAATGCGTGAAACAAGCTGCCACCCAATATAGATTGAATGGGCTACTTGCCATTTCATGTCTGATAATTTGGATTAACAATGATAAAATTAAAATTTTCTACAAAATTAATATAAGATTAATTTGTTCCTCATCAATTAAGCTCAATATAGGTCTCCCAAAAGGCTGGATAATCTGATATAAGCAGTCATATAAGATAAGATTCCGTTGCATCATGACTAGTACAGAGTTTTAATTTGGAAATACACACAGAATGTGTGTGTGCGTGCTCGACAAATGACAAAAAAAATCTATATACATATCGAATTGAGTTTAGCTTACAGTTGGTCCAAATTATCAGACAAAATAGTCAATTCGAACTTCTCAACACAATCTTCATATTGAAATGTGCTTGAAGACCAAATTTTATATTTTTTGGAAATTTTTTACTATTTTTTTATTTTTTTGAAAATCACAGCTTTTTATTAAATAAAAAAATAATAAAAAATTCAGAAAAACACTGATTTTCAAAAATAAAAATAAAAAATAGTAGAAAATTTCCAAAAAATATAAAATTTGGTCTCCAAGCACATTTCAATATGAAGATTGTGTTGAGAAGTTCGAATCGACTATTTGAACTTTAAAAATAGAGATATGAGTGGGAAGTAAAACACCTTCTTTACTTACCAAAGCATCGTAGCATCACTCATATATATACATATATATATATAGGTTGCATGGTTGATCATATGTATACATAGCCATCAACAGATAGATAGATTGATAGATAAAAAGACAAGAAATGTTTTCCTCTAAGGTTTTCTTCGCTCTTGCAATAATATCCTATTATCTCTTGGTTCTCTCTTGTGCTAATGGTGTCGAATTCGGCTACGTTAAGTTGCACGGTGGTCAGCCTGAGTCCATCATACAAAATATATATGTGGAAAGGGGACCCACCAATCTCCTGTCAACATTCTGACAAATGAAGCCGTACACAATTCCTCTCTAGAGCATCTCAACGGAGACTATAACGATATCAAAAACCTAACCCTCGTTATCAATGGCTCCAATATGGCGGTATGTAATTATCAATTTGAGCAATATATATGATCTCCATATTGAAATGTGCTTGGAGATCAAATTTAACATTTTTTAGGAATTTTTTACTATTTTTTTGGATGGGTAGAAAATCACTGTTTTTGTACCTGATAGGTACAAAATTATTGTTTTAAGGAGATTCTGGACCATCCGATAAAGTGATTTTGTAATAGATGTCAATTTGAACCTGGTTGGCAGCGGCATCCATGGCATCGACCCACTTGGAGAAATCAGGTGAATGTTTGTCGACACATATCTCTGATCCATCCATTGATGCTTGTTTCTTGAGAGAAGAGGCCATGCATCCAAATTAATTAAGAGGTGGAGGCTGTGTATGATCAATATACTTCATTAACAATTTAACACATATATATATAATTAGACCCATATATGCCAAGTTTGATAATATGTTGAAGCATATAGTTGCCTTGCCTTGGAGACAAGGGAGGAATGAATGCTTTTTATTTATATATATATAATTAACACTTTACTGCTGTCGGATAAGACAAACTCATAACATAATACTTTCTTTTTCTGAGGGTACAAGTACAACTAAGAACAAAAGAGAAAGAAAGAAAAAAGTAAAAGTAAACAGAAAATGAAATTTTAAAAAGATGGGTCAGGGCCCAAGCCCAAACCCATCCGGCCCAAAGCCCTCTTTTTTATCTCTCTCCAAATAGAAATAGAAACCCTGCCTCCAGCCGCAGTCTCTCCTTCAAATCTCCTCTCCATCTCTTTCATATTTTCTTGTTTCCTCCAATTTCTGAAACAAAAGTGTTTGAAAGAAATTGATGGGTATACCTTTATTTGGTCGAATTGATTTTTTCATTTACTATTTGATTTTGTGATTTGTTGGTTGAGAAATGTACCATGATTTTTATTAATATCCGAAGTTAATTACAAATTAATAAATATACCCAAGTCTTTTGGGAATTTATGAAACTATTCATACCGGCCAGAAAATGGCCTGTACTAATTTTTTATTTTTTTTATACAAGCAAAAATGTTGAAATCTAATACAAAAAATTTGATATTTTTTTAATATTTGTTAGATTACTTTTTTTTATATATAATTAGCATATTTATACTAAAATACGCTAAATTACTTGAAATTATGTTAAATTACGCTAAATTACACTAAATTACAATAATTATGTTAAATTTTGGTAAAATACGGTAAATTACGATAAATTACGTATGATTATGTTAAATTATGCTAAAATACGGCAAACTACGCTAAATTATGCTAAATATGCCATCTTTCATAAATCATAAAAAATAGTAAAAAAATTTCAAAAATAATAAAAATTGGTATTCTACAAGTTCATTATATAACTAATTTACTGAGCTACGTAGATTGAACAATAGAAATGAAAATCTTAATCGGAAACTTCAACTGAAGTTTTGAGGCTCTTCTCTTTATTTTTTGGCAATCCTAAATTTTGAAATTTAGCATTTCGGCCGATACTGATGCATGCGTATTTTTGCAAGCTTTCCGAAAAGTGGTCATTTGCTGAAATCGGACACTCGAGCATCATTTTATTGCCGTTTGAAGTTTTGTCGTCGTTTTTCGTCTTCTCAGTGAAAAATATCATCACAAATTTAGCGTGATTTACCGTATTTTAGCATAATTTAACATAATTTAGAGTAATTTTGTGTAATTCAGCGTAATTTAACATAATTTCAAGTAATTTAGCGTATTTTAGTATAAATATGCTAATTATATATAAAAAAAAATAATCTAACAAATATTTAAAAAAATTCGAATTTTTAGTATTAGATTTTAGCATTTTTGCTATTTGTCTCTAAAAAAAAAAAAAAAAATTTAGTGAGAACTAGCATTTGGTCTAGTGGCAAAAGCACATGCTCTCAATGTGAGAGGTCATGGGTTCGAAATCCGGATGAGGGAAATCCTTTGTTGTAATAAACAGGGGTATTAAATAGTTGTGTGGCTTGACCTCCAACCTTTACTAAAAAAAAAAAAAAATTTAGTACTGGCATTTTCTGGCCGGTACCGAAAACAATTAAAACCGGTCAGAATATGGCCGGTATGGATAGTTTTATAAATTCCCAAAAGACTTGGGTATATTTGTTAATTTGTAATTAACTTTGGATATTAATAAAAATGTCGGAGAAATGTATGAGGCCATTTTCAATCCACAAATATAACTTGAGAATACAATAATATCAAAATCCAAATATATAGCATGCATATATATATACGAGGCAATTATAATATTGATGATCGATCGAGTTGGACATCATTTTCCGAGATGGAAGGATAAAACATAGTATAGATCGTAATTATATAGTACAGAATTAGCTAAGGGTAATTTTTAGAAGAATCTAAAAATGGCTATTCTTTATTGGTATCTATATCAATAGTATTAGTATCTATATATGATCGTACTAATTTTGAATGTACTGTTTTTAGCAATGCATGTATTTTTATAATTAAGATGCATGCATGGTTTCTACTTATAGGTACCACCCTTCACAGTTCTCCTCCGATGATATTTCTGTAGAACAGTCATTGGTCTCCAATTCCAAATTGAAATATATATATATATATAGAGAATGGCTAATATCAAAACGTTTGTTCCTGGGCTCAGGAACAAACGATTCCGTTCTCCAATTTCCAAAGTTCAAACAACAAAACCAAACCGTTAGATGTTCAATCTATATTAAAATGTGCTTGGAGACCAAATTTTACATTTTTTGGAATTTTTTTACTATTTATTAAGCTAGTTTGAATACTGCTGTTTTTCAATGCTGCAGAAATTTCATAAAAACAGCGATTTTCAAACCAGCTTAATAAATAGTAAAAAAATTCCAAAAAATGTGAAATTTGGTCTCCAAGCACATTTTAATATAGATTGAATATCTAACGGTTTGGATTTGTTGTTTGAACTTTGGAAATTGGAGAACGGAATCGTTTGTTCCTGAGCTTAGGAACAAACGTTTTGATATTAGCCATTCTCTCTCTCTCTCTCTCTCTCTATATATATATATATATAATTATGCTATTGTGCTTTGCAAAGTAAAGCCATCGTTTTACTTCGGCTTACTTTTTGGATTTTCAAAGTCTAAAACTTCGATCCGACCGTTCAAGTTGATCTACATATTGAAATGTGCTTGCAGACCAAATTTTACATTTTTTTGGAATTTTTTTACTATTTATTAAGCCACTTTGAAAATTACTGATCACATGGTCCAGAATTTTGTTGCACTGTTTTTTCTGGACCATGTGATCAGCAATTTTCAAAGTGGCTTAATAAATAGTAAAAAAACATCCAAAAAATATAAAATTTGGTCTGCAAGCACATTTCAATATGTAGATCAACTTGAACGGTCGGATTGACGTTTTGGACTTTGAAAATCCAAAAAGTAAGCCGAAGTAAAACGATGGCTTTACTTTGCAAAGCACAATAGCCCATATATATATATATATATATATATATATATATATATATAGAGCTGGGCTATGGTGAGTTGCGAAGTAAGATGTCATTTTTACTTCACGCTCATATTTTTATTTTGAAAATCTAAACGACCGATCCGAACCGCTCAACATGTTCTCCATATTGAAATGTGCTTGGAGACCAAATTTTATATTTTTTGGAATTTTTTACTATTTATTAAGCCACTTTGAAAATCGCTGATCAAATGGTCCAGAATTTTTTACTGTTTTTTACTGTTCATCCGGATCTGAGATTTTCAAAGTGGCCTAATAAATAGTAAAAAAATTCCAAAAAATGTAAAATTTGGTCTCCAAGCACATTTCAATATGGAGAACATGTTGAGCGGTTCGGATCGGTTGTTTAGATTTTCAAAATGGAGTATGAGCGTGAAGTAAACGACGTTTTACTTCACAACTCACCATAGTCAATCTATATATATATATATATATATAGAATTTTGCTATTGTGCTTCATGAAGTAAAACCAATATTTTACTTCACGCTCATACACCCATTTCCAAAATCCAAATCGTCAATCCGACCGTTCAAGTTGTTCTCCATATTGAAATGTGCTTGGAGACCAAATTTTACATTTTTTGGAATTTTTTTACTATTTATTAAGCCACTTTGAAAGTCGCTGATCCATTGGTCCAGAATTTTTTACTATTCACAATGGATCAGCGATTTTCAAAGTGGCTTAATAAATAGTAAAAAAATTCCAAAAAATGTAAAATTTGGTCTCCAAGCACATTTCAATATGGAGAACAACTTGAACGGTCGGATCGACGATTTGAATTTTGGAAATGGGTGTATGAGCGTGAAGTAAAACGAAGTTTTACTTCGCGAAGTACAATAGCCCTACTCTATATATATATATATAATTGCATCATTTTACAAATTAAAGAACTATGGCATTTTCACAACATTACTGATTATATATAGCAAGGGAGACAGTCAATTTGAAACACATAATAACAAAAGATAATACAAAAATATTAAAAAATATATCAATTTGAAACACATAATGACAATTAATCAATAACAAGCCCAAATATAACTCAATTACTCATACAATATAATATCAAAATCCATATATCATGCATGATAGGCTTCCATGGATTAATTACTTTCGGAGATGGAAGGTTAAAACAGAGTATAGTGTTTGGATGAAGGTGAGCAAAATAACAAGCGACGCCGCAACAATGGAAAGCACCTTCCATGGATTATGCAAGTACTCATGCCGTAGATTGGCCAACCACCTGTTCCCTTTATTCTCGTGGAACTCGCTCAAATCATACCTTACCATGTTGAGCGCGTCATTCGGGTCATGTGCCGCCTCCTTTGGCAGTCTGTTGACCAGTTCGGCGACATCCTTGTGACTTCCCAGAGAATTGCTGATGATTTTTTTCTTCTGTGGAGCGCAATCAATTAATAAAACAAGCAAAATGATTCCTTTTTATTACTTGATTGGAATGATCAATATTTATATATGAGGAGGTTGCAAATGTCTTTATTTTTGTGTCTTTAGCATGCCTTCAATTCTTAAACACTAATAATTTAAAATTTAGAACTCGAATATCAAAATAAAAACCATTCGATTTGATCTATATATATCATTTTCTCTATGCATATATAAAAGATTATGACATTTCGACTTTGTTTTGATCGTTATAATTAAAGAGCTTGCAAAAATATATTGATATGGATAAATTATAGACGTTGGTTTTTGATCTTTCTAATTCATATAAGAATAGAATCGAAAAGTGATAATTTTTTTATGTGTATGCTGAGAAAATTATATAGATCACATCTACCATTTAAAAATTATAAAATTAAAAAGTGGAGTCATGATGGCGGCACAAAAGAGCATTTGAACCCTCCTCTTTATATATATACCTGTAATAGCTTGACATCATCTGCGGTATCGATCAATCCATCCATGAACATGGCATATGACGTGATCTCATTGCCAACGCCAACATGGATTTGCTCATACGCAACCATATTTAGAAGGAGATGCTCGGTCCCGCCATGGACCGGGAGGACAGGAAGTTCGAGCCAACCAGTCTTGGGGTCAAAGTTGATGTCAATGAGGCTCGTGCAATCGTACTTTCTCCGGAAGCGGACCCCACTCTCTCTAAGTTCGACTGCATTCTCTATCACTCTAGTCTCGATCACATTAGTCCCGTGGATCGGAGGCAATTTAACTTGAACTATTGCGTCTTGGGGGAGCAGGCTCATGCGGTACAACTCGAGGGGGTGGTTTGCTAGCCTTGGCAAATTTGCTTTCAAGGTTTCACCGCAATAACTTAGCACCAAACAGTTTATATACTTATCATCCTGCAAAAAAAAATAACTAGACAATGTTATTGGTGTAGTTCTGTTAATTACTCTCATGAAAACTCAATTTATTGCATAAAAACCGATTAAAGAACATAAAAAAAGTAAGTGAAAACCGAATGAAAACAATGCATGAACCTGATACAGCTAGCTTGAAGATGACTGTTTTGAATGGACTAATTGCTATTTCATGCCTGATAATTTGTGTTAATAATAATAAAATTAAAATTTTCTACAAAATTAATATAAGATTAATTTGTTCCTCATCAGTAAAGCCTAAAAAAGGTCACCCAAAAGTTGGATGCTCTGATCACAAGCAGTCATATAATATACAATTATGTTGCATCATAACTAGCATAGAGGAACAGAGTCAGATTTTCAAAATATTTGGGTCAAACTCATATTGGGGGTCAATCATATAAAAAATTTCATATATGAAGATCAATTTTACAATACTCATAGCAATTTACTCTAAAATATATATAGAAAATCATGTATAAATAAACACATAAATTCTGAGTTTAGCTTACGGTTGGTCCGCGGTTTTCAACCTCGAGCAGCGCCTTGAGCACCAACAAAGGAAGCTGGTTCTCTAATAAAAGCATGTCTCGTTTTATGTACGGCTTGCGCAAGGGCTTCATCCGTGAACTAAAAACAGGATCGTTAGGCGCGTAATCATCTGGGTATTCATTCATGCGCAACACCTCGATCATGAAGCATCCATCAAGTAACATCATCTTAAGAAACTCGTACGGGTTCTCCTTCCACTTTTCATCTAGGCCCTGTCAAATGTCAATTATTACCAATTAACTAATAAATACACAAAAAAAATTAACCTTGAAAAATTTGAGGTACTAATTAAAGCAAGAGTATACATGCCAGATATGAGTCCTGTAATTGTTTCAAAATCCATCGGAGCCTGTTAATGAAGGGTTCAGATCGCATCCCTGCTCGGTGCAAGAAATGCGCGAGAGCTCTGTGCTTGGCCACTTCAGTTGCCTTTAGGAGCTCTGAACCGTGGTGGAATGGCCCGAAAGATATCACCTATATATATTTCAAAATATGAAACTCTAGATTATGTCCGATCGATGTATACTTATAGATATGTAAGTTATATAATGAGGTGAACCTGAGGTGTAAATGCATTCGGATTGTGACACCTGGCGAAGCCGGTTACACGGTAGATCGATGGTTTCTTCCAAGCTTCCTCTTCTTTAGAGAGATCAACCTTTGTTGATTATAAAATGGCAAAACATTATATTATTTAATTTGAACCATATATAATTAAGCATGCATCTAAACTTGGTAGCTAGAACTTTAATTACTTAATTGGAATTTGGAAATGATGTAAATTTGAACCTCGTTGGCAGCAGCATCCATGGCATCGACCCACTTGGAGAAATCAGGTGAATGTTTGTCGACACATATCTCTGATCCATCCATTGATGCTTGTTTCTTGAGAGAAGAGGCCATGCATGCAAATTAATTAAGAGGTGGAGGCTGTGTATGATCAATGTACTTCATTAACAATTTAACACATATATATAGACCCATATAGTTTGATAATATGTTGAAGCATATAGTTGCCTTGCTTTGGAGACAAGGGAGGAATGAATGCTTTATATATATATATATATATATATATATATATAATTAACACTTTACTGCTGTCGGATAAGACAAACTCATAACATAAAACTTTCTTTTTCTGAGGGTACAAGTACAACTAAGAACAAAAGAGAAAGAAAGAAAAAAGTAAAAGTAAACAGGCCTCCACCTCTTAATTAATTTGCATGCATGGCCTCTTCTCTCAAGAAACAAGCATCAATGGATGGATCAGAGATATGATCAATGTACTTCATTAACAATTTAACACACATATATATAGACCCATATAGTTTGATAATATGTTGAAGCATATAGTTGCCTTGCTTTGGAGACAAGGGAGGAATGAATGCTTTTTATTTATATGTATATATATAATTAACACTTTACTGCTGTCGGATAAGACAAACTCATAACATAATACTTTCTTTTTCTGAGGGCACAATTACAACTAAGAAACCAAAAGAGAAAGAAAGAAAAAAGTAAAAGTAAAGAGAATATGAAAATTAAAAAAGATGGGTCAGGGCCCAAGCCCAAACCCATCCGGCCCAAAGCCTTTTTTTTATCTCTCTCCAAATAGAAATAGAAACCCTGCCTCCAGCCGCAATCTCTCCTCTCCATCTCTTTCATATTTTCTTGTTTCCTCCAATTTCTGAAACAAAAGTGTTTGAAAGAAATTGATGGGTACCTTTATTTGGTCGAATTGATTTTTTCATTTACTATTTGATTTTGTGATTTGTTGGTTGAGAAATGTATGAGGCCTTCATTAATCCCAGATCAACTTCTTAATAATAGTTTTTCTGTAGAATATACAAAATATATCACAAAAAATACAGAGCAAGGGTGACAATCAATTACAATCATGCACAAATATAACTTGAGAATACAATAATATCAAAATCCATATATATAGCATGCATATATAAATATACGAGGCAATTATAATATTGATGATCGATCGAGTTGTACGTCATTTTCCGAGATGGAAGGATAAAACAGAGTATAGCGTTTGGATTAAGGTGAGAAAAATAACAAGTGATGCCGCAACGATGGATAACGCCCTCCATGGGTTATGGAAGTACTGGTGCCGTAGACTGGCCCGCCACTTGTTCCTTCTCTTCTTGTAGTAATTGTTCAACTGAAGCCTTACATTGTTAAACACGTCATTGGGAGCGTCGTGTGCCGCCTCCTTTGACAGTTTGTTGAAGAGATCTGCCACGTCCTTGTGACTTGCCAAAGAATTGATGATGATTTTTTTCTTCTGTGAAGCACAATTAATATCAATTATTAATAAGACAATCAACAAATTTGACAATATCTATATATAAATTAAGTCCAAACTAAAATTAAACCAAAAATTCCTTTTTATTATATAATTCTGCAAGATTAATGATGATATGTTTTATTCATGATCAGATAAAGAATGACTATTGCCGAGGGTACTTAATTGGAAAGATCAGTATATATATACCTGCAACAGCTTGACATCATCTGCGGTGTCGATTAATGCATCCATGAACATGACATATGACGTGATCTCAGTGCCAGCACCAACATGGATTTGCTCATACGCAACCATATTTAGAAGGAAATGCTCGGTCCCGTCATGGACTGGGAGGACAGGAAGTTCGAGCGTGCCGGTGTTGGGGTCAAAGTTGATGTCCCTCAAGCTCGCATGATCGTTATCCTTGCACCTGAAGGAGACCCCACTCTCCCAGAGCTCGACCGCATTCTCTATCATATTTGTCTCGTTGATTGGGGGCGATTTAACTTGAATTATCGCGTCTTTATGGAGTAAGCTCATGCGGTACAACTCGAGGGGGTGGCTTGCTAATCTCGACAAATTTGATTTCAAGTTTCTGCAATAACTTACCACCAAACAGTTGATGTACTTGTCATCCTGCAAAAACAAAAAACAAAAAAAAAATATACAATGTTATTGATGTATCTTGGTTAATCCCTCATGAAAACTCAATTTACATCAGTGAACACATTGACAGTGAATCATATAAAAAAAAATTACATGTATGGGAGTCAAATTTACAATACACGTAGCATTATACATATATGAATGGGGATCAATTGACTATGATCATTTCCTCTTACTGGATCTGCCTCCGAGTACATAGTTTTAATTTGAAAATACACACACATATATTATACATATATGCTCAACAAATGACAAAAAATCTATATATATAGATATCGAATTGAGTTTGGCTTACGGTTGGTCCGCGGTTTTCAACCTCGAGCAATGCCTTGAGCACCAACAAAGGAAGCTGGTTCTCTAATAAAAGCATGTCTCGTTTTATGTACGGCTTGCGCAAGGGCTCCATTAGTGAACTGAAAACAGGATCGTTAGGCGCGTAATCATCTGAGCATTCATTCGTGCGTAGCACCTCGAGCATGAAACATCCATCGAGTAACATCATCTTAAGAAACTCGTATGGCTTCTCTTTCCACTTTTCATCTAGGCCCTGTCAAAAGTCAATTATTACCAATTAACTAATAATACACAATAACAATTAACCTTGAAAAATTTGATTATTAATTATAAATAAGGTACTAATTAAAGCAAGAGTATGCATGCCAGATATGAGTCCTGTAATTGTTTCAAAATCCGTCGAAGCCTGTTAACGAAGGGTTCAGATCGCATCCCTGCTCGGTGCAAGAAATGCGCGAGAGCTCGGTGCTTGGCCACTTCAGTTGCCTTTAGGAGCTCTGAACCGTGGTGGAATGGCCCGAAAGATATCACCTATATATATTTCAAAATATGAAACTCTAGATTCATGTCCGATCAATGTATACTTAGAGATATGTAAGTTATATAATGAGGTGAACCTGAGGTGTAAATGCATTCGGATTGTGACACCTGGCGAAGCCGGTTACACGGTAGATCGATGGTTTCTTCCAAGCTTCCTCTTCTTTACAGAGGTCAACCTTGTTGATATATAAAGAGCAAAAACAGTTTAGTTACTTTAATACATCATGCTGATTTCCTGCTTTTTAGTATATACTTATATTATCTAATATGAAGTATATATATAATTAGCTAGCTAGAACTTTAATTCTTTAAAAAATAGCACGATGAATTAATAAATTGGATTATAAAATTGTAATAGATGTTAATTTGAACCTCGTTGGCAGCGGCATCCATGTCAATGACCCACTCGGAGAAATCCGGTGGAAGTGTGTCGACACATATCTCTGATCTATCCATTGATGCTTGTGTCTTGAGAGAAGAGGCCATGCATGCAAATTAATTATATGATCAATATACTTCATTAGCTTAGAGATGGAAAATTAAAAGAAAGCATAGTGCCTTGCTTTGGAGACAAGGGAGGAATGAATGCTTTTAATTTATATATATACTTAACATTTTACTCATGATATAATAATTTCTTTTTATGAGGGAACAAGTACAACAGAGAAGGGAACTCAAAAGAGAAAGCTGCCCTGCCTACAATGATTTATCTTCCTTTTTTGAAAGAAAGAAAAAAAAAGTAAAAGTAAAGAGAATATGAAAATTAAAAAAATGGGTCAGGGCCCAAGACCAACCCATCCGGCCCAAAAGCCCATTTCTTTCTCATCTCTCTCTAAATAGAAATAGAAACCCTGCCTCACTCCAGCCGCAGTCTCTCCTCTCCATCTTCTCTCTTTCATATTTTCTTGGTTCCTTTAATTTTAGAAACAAAAGTGTTTGAAAGAAATTGATGGGTAAACCTTTCATTGGTCGAATTGATTTGTTTACATTTACTATTTGAATTTTATGATTTGTTGGTTGAGAAATGTATAAGGCCTTCATTAATCCCAGATCAACTTCTTAATAATAGTTTTTCTGATTCATAGAAGGCCAATACAAACTTTTGGGATGTTTCGCTGATAGCACCTTTTTAATTTTTTTTTTGTAGAAAATCAATGGAGGTGTTTCGTTAGTATCTTCCCTTACATTTCATAGTTGGGTTTTTTTTTCACATATACCCCTACCAAAGAACAAAATTTTACTGGTAAAAGGCCTTCATAATCCCAGATTAACACAAATTAAAAAGGTTGTTTCTCTGATTCATGGGAGGCCAAAATTGATTTTGGGAAGAATCGCTGATAGCATTTCATGTTTAATTGAGATGCTTCATTAGTATCTTCCCTTATATTTATGTTGGATTTTGCTTGAATTTCAGCTGTGATTTGTTTGATTTTTGGCATCTAATTTGACCCAACTTTGTGTTCATTTATATTTTGTGCTGTTCAATATTTCCTTTAATAGTAATTGTTTTTCTATGTTTTTTTTATTTTGTTGAATTGTGGAGTGTTTTCTTATCTCACTAATTATATCTTTAGCTTGATGAGTTGTGAAAAAACTGAGGAATTAAAAAACCAATGAAAAAATATTACTATTTTTATGAACTGAAGAATTGCAAACATGCAAGTTTTCTTATCATAATCATTACATTTCAATCCAAGAAAACTGATACACATCCAGTACCAGTTCTCCAAATTTCTACTACTAGCTACAGTCATAAAAAAAGAAATGAAAAATAAAAAAAGAATTACAAAATTTGACAGGCTTTTTACATGAAAGATGAAGAACCATCTCAGGCAAGAATTCAGTGTAGGTCCGATGCCCATCATCGGACCTCTTTGGTTCGATGGGTTTAATCACCATCCAATGAACATTAAGATGTGTACGCTCTGCATTAAGATTGGTGCGTATCTACTTTAATTTCTGTGTGCACAGATTTTAATACTGATCAGATGGTGTTGGAACTAATTGAATCCAAAAGTAGGTCCGATGCCCATCGGACATACTCCTATCTCCTCAGGCAACACTCAATACCAGTTCAAAGTGGTAATTCAAACCCTCCACTTTTACCAGCTGCTCAGTAACAGTGTAATTTAAACAACAGTAAATGAAGTTACATTTTAGCCGACTAATAAAAAAAGAGAGAGAGAGAGAACCCATAACCTCCTTTTTCTTGGTACTTTATAACACCTCTCAAGTCTCAACACATTTGATTTTTTTAAAAAGACACCAGCAATTAGTTGGAATTAACTTACTGGTAGACTGGTAGCTATTAGCTTAATAAGATAGTCTAAAACAGGATATTAAAATCAAGTCAAGAAAGGTGCTCCCAGTTATTATTGTAATTTTGTTGAATTGTGGAGTGTTTTCTTTGGTTCTGGTTTTAATCATAGTTATTATAAGAATAGACAACTAAATCAGGTGGCAAGTGTTATCAAATCGGAACTAATTCTTGTTTGTAATTCATCTCTCTATTTTTCTATTTTCAAAATTCGAACTGTCAAATCAGAACTTTTAAACATGAACTCTGTATAAAAATATACTAGCATACCAAATTTTACAATTTTTAAGAATTGTTTTACTATTATGTTATCATAGCCTCACTCAAATAACCTCTTAAATGATTATTTGGTACTCTTTTATCTCATTAGTTATAACTTTGGCTTGATGAATTGTGAAATAATGAGGAACTAAAACACAAATTCAAAAAGACTGCAATTTTTATGAACTGAGAAGGAATTGCAAACACAGATTCAAAAAGATTACAATTTTTATGAACTGACAAGGAATTGCAAACATGTAAGTTTTCTTATCATAATCAATACATTTTAATCTTATACTCGTTCAATCCAAGAAAACTGATACAATATCCAGAGTACCAGTTCTCCAGATTTCTACTGTTAGCAACATTCTTAAAAAAAAGAACTAAAAATATTGACAGGCTTTTTACATGAAAGATTCAAGATATTTCTTATAACCATCCCAAGCAATACTCAGTACCAGTTCAAGGTACTCAGTAACAGTGTAACTTAAACCAACCCAATACATTAAAATCTTACTTCTCAAACCTTCTGATAAGCAAGAGTAAATGAAGTTACACTTTAGCCAACTAATTAAAAGGCCTAAGGGAAAAAATAAAAGAGATAGAGAGAGAAAGAGAGAGAGAGAGAAGGAGAACCCATAACCTCCTTTCTTTTCTCAGTTCATTATAACACCTCTCAACACATTGATTTTTAAAAAGATTTTTACATATCTTGCCTTAAGTCACCATCAATTAGTTGGAATAAACTAACTGGTATATTAAAAATCAAGTCAAGAAAGGTGCTCCCCATGACTATGATAAAAGGGGCCTAAGTGCAAAATTACAAAATTTCAAGTTTTCAACACATGAAGCAAGTCAATTGTCATGCTCAGGATCTGAGCCATCGGTCAACCTCCTGCCCGGTGAATTTTGACCGTTGATTGAACTTTCAGGAGTGGTATCTGACACAATCTCCTTTGCTGTAATTTACAACAAGAAAATTTTGTTATAAAACCTAAATAACCTGCTGATTTTCTTCGTTTTTTTTAAAAGAAACAGGATAAATAAAGGTTTATTAGTTGACACCTGTTGTAGCGCATTTAAGTGCTACAGCCCTGAGAAAATCAATCTCTACTTGGTGACTGCTGATGAACTTGTTCTGTTAGAGAGAGAGAGAGTGTGTGTTATGTATCTAAGTTTTCGAAAAAAAAGAGAGTTATGTATCTGCTGTCAGAAACAAAGGAAAACGTATTTTGAAATGCAAAAGATCGTTGAAACTGAATTCGCATCCTCTGAGATATGAGATATCTCAAACTTTGAGTTGATTTGTGAAAAATCCGGACCGTTCAAATCCTTTTGGCACGAATCTCGAAGCACAATAATACTGACCCCTGCATTCCGAGTAGGTACCAAAAGAAAATTTTGGCCCGGCTTTAGATAAACCGAAACTTTGAGGTATCTCACAGGATACGGACTCGTTGAAACTATTATATCCCATATGCCATTTTGTTTGAACACACATTTTTCTTATAACCAATTGTCTAATTTTTCATGATAGAAAAGACAAAATCACAAAGGAAACACAAATTAAAGAAGTAAAGAAGAAAAGAAGTGTACAATTTCATTGGTGGCCATGCTGAGAATTTTATCGATCCGAGCTTGGTGCTTCAGCAAAAATTTCTTCAAGTACTTTGCATACAGTTGTTTTGCTCCCTGTGAGTATATGCAAAATAACCTTATTAATTTAGTCCATATATGAAAAATAACCTTATTAATTTACATGTTTTATAACATACATAGTTGGGAGGCAACTGTAGCCAAATAAGAAAAGCAAGCTTCGCATGATAATACAAAGGAACCCTGCAAAACAAAAATGCAAATTTTGGGGACATAAATGCAAATTTTCACATATTATTCATGTTTTAAACATATGAGAAGTGGAGTTGAAAAATGTACCAAGAGAGAATTTTGTCAGAGAAAATCTCAGCAACAGTAAAAGATCCATACACTGCAAGTAAGAAAACCACTCCAAATAAAAATCAGAGAAAATGAATAAAAAAAGATAGTAAAAATGTATAGATACAGCACGAACCAGCCCAATAAACGAGCCATTTCTCTTGCGCAATTAAATCTTTCTTTTCTATTGCTTTGAATGTAGAATAGACAGGGAGACCGATCCCGACTGCACAACTGCACCAAAATTTAAACAATATTTGTTTAAGTAAATTGAAGTGGTTAAATTTCAATTCTTAAATATGAGCGAGGCAACGGTACTATGCATAGCACACTAAGTCTAAATAGTCGATCCGAACTGTTCATCATGATCCCATATGAAAATGTACTTGGAGGCCAAAATTTACATTTTTTAGAAACTTTTTTACTATTTTTTTAGATAGGTAGAAAATCACTATTTTTGGATGGTCCAGATTCTTTAGATCAAGTTATTTTGTACCAATATAAAAAATTCTAAAAAATTCTAAAAAATGTAAAATTCTAATCAAAGTGCGATATGCATAGTACCATAGCCTCACTTCTTAAATAAATTGAAAGAAGAAATAGTGAAAGCAGGAGAGATTAGTAAAATATTAAAAAAAAAAAAAAAACTTACCAAGCGGTACGAGCAACAATATTAGAACTAAGAGGGCTTAATAGGACCTTCAGACCAACCTATTAAAATAAGATAAAATAATAACACACAGTATTATTATTCTTAAATTTCTCTCTTTTTCAAAGAAATTTATTCGTTCTACAAGCAAAACAATTCATACATTCACATCAAAACTCAGCAATTTGTTTTCTATCACATAGAAGAATTAGAAATATTGTGCTTTGGTACTGATAAATCAACAAATCTATTGGCTAAAGGCATTTGACTTTTGCAAATTATTTGAAAGTTTTGAATTTTGTAAACACCAAGAGAAAAAAAAGTACAGGGTTTTCTAGAACCTAGATAGAAATTTATCAAAGAATGATTAAAATAATATTTTGGAGGCATGAAATCAAATTTAAAGGAGCAATTAATCTATATATCTCCCAAAAATTAATACTGAACAAACTTGAGCATTGCAAAACTGAAAAAGAATGCATGTAATTGTACCAGTAAATTGGGACTCATTTCGAACAAGATCGATTTAACTAGCAATTGTCAACCATTTATACAAAACTATCTAAATTAATCTGACTTCATAAATCTGTTTAAAGAAATCACAATACAAGGAGATACAGCAGGTAATCTCAAATTAAAAATAAACCCAACACCTATCTACAAAAAAAAAATCACAATAGAACTAGGTACACCAGGTAATCTCAAATTAAATCGAACTAACAGATATAATTCGACACCCACCCCATCCCATTTGACGACAATTTGACTAAATAAAGAGGTAGAGAAATCAATCGAGGCTTTTGGGAAGAAAAAAGAGGGGTTGGGGTTAAAAAATGGCTTACATCACCGGAGAGTTGGGATCCGATAAGCTCCATCGAACCCGCTAACAGAGATGAGCGACCTCTTTTTCGTATTTTAATTTGTCGCGAGAGGAGTTAAGAAGAAGAAGAAATGTCAGGTGTCACCTTCGGAGAGAACAATGAATAAATTAAATAACTTGGGGAAGAAAAGAAACCGAATTTTTTATTAATACCCTACAAAAAAAAAAATATCAAATCTGCCCTCCACCTGAAAATAATTTGAAAAACAACTTAACCGCTCCATATTTGAACGATTTGATCTTGATACCTGATTGCCCCATGCAGGAGCGGTCTGCTATAAAAACTCTATAAAAGTCAATTTTTTCTCTTCTGCCCACTCACAATTCATTCTAACTTAGGTGAAAGAAAAATAGGAAGAAGAGAAAGACGATTTTTTAGCGATTTCAGGTAATTTATTTTATATTATTTATATTATTTTTTAAATTAAATTATTTTTTTTTATTTTTTTTATAAATTAATATATAATTGATAAATGTTTATTGGCTATTGTAGTTCTCAAAAGAAAAAAATATTTATTGCACTGATTATCCGGGGTCCTATGGCTTCGAGGTTAGTGAAAATATCATATTTCTGGAATTTAAGCAAATGGTATACGAAAAGACTGATGTAAACCCTAACCAATATGACTTAGACTTAGTTATTCGGATTGACACATTCAGGGAGGTAATAGATATTTTTTTGTCAGGTATCCAATAACATATGAGGAGTTATGGAGGGGTGTTTACAATCAATTTGAGTCCAGAAATAAAACATAAAATACTACAATACAGTCTACAACATAAAATACTACAATCCAGTCTACAACATAAAATCTAACAATCCAGTCTAACATAAAATACCACAATCCAGAATATGGCTTAGGAGTAGTGGAACTTTCTCCTGTCGTCTCCGAAGGCCTACAGTAACACGCAACACACTCCCACATTTGAAAACGATAGTCATTTACCAGATTTGTATTCTTGTCGATACATTTGAGGTGAACTCTTATGCCACATAAATCTCAAATTAGTCGGTTTCATTCGCAAATAGCCCTCCAACAAATTTGTTCATGACAGTTTGGTCACCTCCTATGACTAAACGGACAATTAATCTTCCAAGAGTCGGATCCTATGAACAAATAAAAGTCGAACCCTATGAACAAAGATGGACGCTTTAAACTATCAAGTTCGTGCAAAAGAAAATTTGCTATGCTGTTAGAACACTATAAATCATAATGTTCTTGCTATTTTTTTTAATTTTATTTTTTTAAATGCTATAGATAAAAAAATCGGTGAAATTTGGGGTGAAATGTGGGGCCGAAACAGCCCTTTATTTTTCCTTTTAATTAATTCAATAAATTAATCAAATAGACTCGGTACTTGTGGGCTTTAGTTTGCCTAAATAAAAATACTATTTAATATATATTTTATAAAACACTATTTCCTTTTAGTCTAACAACATATATTGAAATAATTTAATAATATTGACTAAATAGTTTCCATTGAGGAGATGAGCTGGGAAGTTGCACGTGAGTCGTTGGCTTCAAAGTTCACACCAAAAAGTATATTATTTTTATTATTCGGAATGTATAAAATAAACTTGCGTGTTTAGTATTTTTATTATTTTGATCCCAAGATTCTGGGGAATAAATAATGGTATACAAATCTCATATTATTATAACTGTATCTTGTACAACTCTATGTATTTAAATTAATTGCAAAATACGATTTCATAATCAACATAAAATATAGGGAAAATTGGTTATTTGCCACTCCAAAACCTTCTAATTGTAAAAATATCATCCCGAAATTTGAAATTGTAAAAATGCCACTCTAAACTTCATTAATTTCTAATTTTGCCATTTATACTGTATTCTTATACTATTTTTATTAAAAATTAACTGAAAAATACTGTTTTGGTCATACCGCCCATACCCCATGAATGGCAAAAACAGAAATACGTATACCAAAACAGTATTTTTCAGTTGATTTTTAATAAAAATAGTATAAGAATACAATATAAATGACAAAATTAGAAATTAATGAAGTTTAGAGTGGTATTTTTACAATTTCAAATTTCAGGATGACATTTTTACAATTAGAAGGTTTTGGAGTGGCAAATAACCAATTTTTCCTAAAATATAACATGACAACTACCAAGCTATGAATAACTATATTTTAATTTGCCAGTACTATGAAGTATACAGATACATAAGACTTGGATAAACTAGTCATGTCTAATTAAATTCACTAATATAAAAACCCAAAGATACATAGACTTAGACAAACAAGTCACATATATAGCTGGCAATTTCTAATAATAAAGGAGTTGATCTAAGATTCATCGGGATCGGTGAAATAAACAGGGCTTTCGATTTCACCGGCAGTTGCCGAGGCAAAGGAATCGCACGAAGATTCATCCAAAGAAGGAATGGAATCTGTGCTCTCGTCAGAATCAGATTCTTCTTCTTCGTCGTCGTCGTCGTCGTCATGGAGAATGATATGCTCGTCATGTTCGTCTGACAAGTCGGACCCACTTGTCCCTTGTACGAGTTTGCTTATGGCAGCCTTGGCCGTGTCCACAAACCATTCATCCTCCGGCAATGCACTGAATATAAAGATATGAATAAATAAAATATTCGGGTTGTGTAGGCGAGTAGGATGTCAACAAGAATGAAACGGGTCGGGTGAAAGCATTTTCATACCCTTACCCGTTAAGTTAACGAAAAAAACTTTACCCTCACCCATACCCAATAAGCTAACGAAAAAAAAAACTTATCATTATCATAACGGGTACGGATATGAAAATGTTTCCACCCAACCCGTATCGTACCCATTGACACCCCCAAGTAATCATATCAACTATAAAATCAGTGTACCTCTGAGGGTCGATTCCCCGAGCAGAAAAGGCACTAATTGCACGTGTGATAATGGCCGACACGAGTTGATGAATAGTTCTTGATGAATATCTCCCACAAACAGCAATCTCCACTATAAACCTCATGTCTAGAATCAACTGTTGCAAAATCAACACAATATGTGTTTTTATTTATTTCTTTTATTGTTTTCTTGTTCAGTGCAAACAACAGCAACTGGTATTTGTATGGTACCTGTTGCAGTCCTGACGGCTGTAACTGCGCTGTGTCATTTTCAAAAACGTCCCAGAATTCTTGTTCGTCAGAAAGCCACATCACCACAGTTTCAGTTAGTCTCGATAAAAGAATCTTTTGTACCTTCTCTTTTCCTAGTAACACATCACCCGCTACGCTAGCCAACTGCTGTAGCCTTCCAAATAAAGCCTAATAAAAATACATAATAATTTGCATTATGAGCCCCAAAATGGCAATCAATATTATATGAGACTATCTTGAAATTTTTTTATTTTTGAAATTGTTTTACTATTTTTTTTAGATATAAAATCACTGTTTTTGGATGGTCTAGAATATTGTGAAAAAACAATGATTTTGTACCTATCTAAAAAAATAGTAAAAAAATTCAAAAAAAATATAAAATTTGGTCTCCAAGCACAATTTAGTATGATGTGATTCTCACTATTTATAGTAAGAAAAAAATATTAATAAAAAATGAATTACCTGAAATGGGAATGAAGGCAGTGCTTCTGGGTCCCAAAACAAATCATCGCCTTTTCCTTGCAAATACATTCTTGCATCTAACCTCGCCTCTCCTTCTCTTGAATACACAAAATTCAACACATACTGTCTACAAAAATGGTCCCTTAATTTATCCAAAGAGTGCCCCAAATGCCGTCTCCACTCCTTGTACTCCAAATTGACCCCACCACCTGGCCCTTCTTTCTCTGACTGTAAATTGAAAAATTGAGAAACTGCCACTGGTAACAGTTCATCAGAGACTGAGTATGCTGCACCAATCAGTGCTAGTTGCTGTGCATCTGTTTCAGCCCTAAAACATAGGTGCTCTTTTGAATCTATGAGAGAGTCGTCTTCAGTATTAGGCAGCGCTTTGATTAGTATTTCTACATATCGATCAAATAGTTGGAGTATTTTGTTTAAGACTATGCCACCAAAGTGTGAAATTGCCATTGGTGTAAGCTGGTCCAGATTATCCTATTTAAAAAAAAAATTAGAAATATAAAGGGGCAAAAGAGATAATTATATAAATGAAGTTATCAGTCAAAAATATGGTGTATGGATCAAATTTAGGATAATGCACTAATACCAAATCAGAACAAAGTAGACCCAAAATGGTTAAATTAAAATAACTGAATATGAGAAAAATTTCCCACTATGCTACAAAAAAAAATGCAAATTTATAACTGACATGAAAATATGAAAATACAAACCTTTATAACTGACATGAAAACCTTGGCACTACTTGTCAGCATAACCTCCGCATCTCCATCTCTTCCCATTTCAACAACCCGCCTTCTCGCCCTTCTAAAATTCAAATCTAAAATCTCCTCCATATATGGAGTCAGGAGCACCAGCACGACTTTTGAGAATTTCAACACCTTTTGTTGTTTCTCCAAAATGGCACAGTGACTCAGACTGGCCTGAATGCACACACTCGCTGACCTCAGTGCTGATGCTGTCTCAAGCAATGGAGAATTCTCTTTCACCAATCGAACAAATGTCTCGATCTCATATTCGGCCCATTGCACCAAACGGCTTGTGTAACTCGAAGTATCTCCAAAGAGAGAAACTGAGTCCTTTGCTGCATTTGAAATAGTTGAGAAAACGAATTGGGAGAGCGTGGCAGGGTACGTTTCCTGGTACACAGAGCAGGAGGGAATAAAAGACTCGACCCGTTTCTGTAATTTTGACCCGTAAGACTTTAAGAGAAGCTGGTGCGCCAGAACGGGTTTCTCCAGTTTTACCAGACCCGTTAAAGCCTTCTTCAATTCAAAAATAGATAAAGACGGTTGCGCAACAACCGTAACAAGCTGGTCTAAAATTTTTGTTTTTAGTAATTCAGTTGTTTCGTCATTTTCTCTCTCTTCCGTTTCTAAAAGAAGTAATGCATCTTCGACTCTGTGCTCAACTATAAGTGCATCTAGGGTTTCAAGGAAGGTGGGTTTTGGGTCGGGTGTGATTTTGGCAAGGAACTCAGTGAGTTCAGCGCATACCGGGTCGGGTTTGGTACGGTCTGGATCCAGCTTTTCCCAAGTCTCAAGTTCACGTGAGACGCCCCTTATGAGGTCTTGTACCAGGATTCCTTGTGCCGAAACGTGCTTTTGGAGATTTATTAGTTCATGCTCCACTTCTACTACCTCCTCATGTAATCTAAAAGGTAGAGAACAAAGTGTAAAATGATCATACACAAAGTAAAAATTACATTACATATACATTTCTTTTAAGGATTAATTCATTTATGCTGGTACATTACTTCACTGGCACATACTCCCCAATACAGTACCAGTACTGGTAACTGTACCAATACCAGTTTGGGTATTTCCTCTTTTGGACTTACTTCACAAATATGATTAACAAGCAATGACTGAAGCCCAAAATCGCCTCGAATCAATATGAGGTTGCTAACAATACAGGTACCGGTACTGGTACCTGTACCAGTACCAGTTTGGACATTTGCTCTTTTGGAGTTAGTTTACAAATATGATTAACAAGCAAAGACTGAAGCCCGATCGCCTCGACTCAATTAGTTTAAAATTTGAAATTTGAAATTATTACCTGAGGAAAGCGAGGTACTTGGATTGCATATTGCCACATAGATTTTCGACCGCATCCTTTAACTCCAAAAGCTCAGAACACAACTTCCTAATCCCCTGTTTGATTTTATTCAAACCCAAATTATTAGCAATGTAACTAAAGAAAATAAAGGCTAATTACAGAGAATTTCTCTGATCAAACTCTATTTCATCCAAATGGAGCTCAAATCAAGTAAATAAACCTCCACCTCTGAGAGAGAGAGAGAGAGAGAGAGAGAGAACCTTCTCAGTGTGGGATTGGAATGCGGCGGAGACACTGGACTGGGGCGTGATCCACTCGTGCGCCACGTACTCATCGTCTTCTTCGCTGCTCTCCATTACCATTTTGCTTCTCTTTCTTTCTCTCTCACTTTCTGTCTCTCCTTTGCTGTTGCTCGTGTAATGTAACTCTCTTTTTTCTTTCTAATATTCAATTCTCTGCATTACCGCACCGTTTGAGTTTATATCTCATCCGTTCGTTACATTCTAGCACGACTCTTAAAGGTACACGTGCATCATAGGCGTGGGCCAGATTGGCCCAGATTATGATCGGACGGTCCAAATCTAAACTCAAACGGTGCGTTAATTGCAGAGTATGCAGACTCTACTATTGACTCGGGCCAGTCGTGTGGTACTCTTTTAAGTGACTAAATTTCCGCCATTTTTGCAAAAAAAGGAGGGTCCTGTAATAGTTGGTGAGAATTTGGGAATTTGTTTGGCAGATTAGGAGAAGCACCTGAATAAAATATTATAAAATCACTAAGAATTCAACTTGTTAACTTAAAAGAAAGATTTAGGCAGCGACCAACTAACTACTCCCGACATTTATATTAATATCCAAAGTTAATTACAAATTAATAAAGATATCCAAAGTTGTTGGGAATTTATAAAAATATCTATACCGGTCATTTTCTGGCTGGTTTTTATTTTTTTCGGTACCGGTCAGAAAATAGTAGGTACTAATTTTTTTTTTAGAGACAAATAGCAAAAAATGCTGAAATCTAACTATAAAAATTTGAATTTTTTTTAAATATTTGTTAGTTTATTTTTTTTTATATATAATTAGCATATTTATACTAAATTATGTTAAATTACACTGAATTACACTAAATTACGTTAAATTACAATAATTATGTTAAATTATTCTAAATACGCTAAATTACTTGAAATTATGTTAAATTACGCTGAATTACGGTAAATTAGGCTAAATTAGGCTGATTTTGTGCCATCTTTCATAAATCATAAAAAATAGTAAAAAAATTCCAAAAATAATAAAAATTGGTATTCTACAAGTTCATTATATAACTATTTTACTCAGCTACATAGATTGAATAATAGAAATGAAAATCTTAATCGGAAACTTCAATTCAAGTTTTGAGGCTCTTCCCTTTGTTTTTTGGCAATTCTGAATTTCAAAATCCGATAAAACTTTGGCAAAGCCGGCACCAACGCATGCAACTTTTCGCAAGCTTTCGAAAAGTGATAATTTGCTGAAATCGGACACTCGAGCGCCGTTTTATGGCCGTTTGAAGTTTCGTCGTCGTTTTTCGCCTTCTCAGTGAAGATATCATCTCTATTCATATGTAATTTAGCGTAATTTAACGTATTTTAGTATAAATATGCTAATTATATATCAAAAAAAGTAATATAAGAAATATTTAAAAAAATTCGAATTTTTAGTGTTAGATTTCAGCATTTTTGTTATTTGTCTCTAAAAAAAAAAAATTAGTACCGACCATTTCTGGGCGGTACCGAAAAAAATGAAAACCGGCCAGAAAATGGCCGGTATGAATATTTTATAAATTTCCAACAACTTTGACTATATTTATTAATTTGTAATTAACTTTGGATATAAATGTCGGCAACTACTCAATCGGCTTTTGCTTTACAAAAAAATATAATTCATTTGTGGGCTTGTTTTGCCAAGGCCCATAAAGGCCCAATGATTAAAAAAGGTGTACACTGGATTATACATGAAGCAAAGCTAATCAACATTGATAATAGGGGAAGCAAACAATAAGTCAAAAGGTGTAACTAAAACTTAAGTTCATGTCTATACAAATATAAAAAGAATTTTTTTTTTTTATATATTGATTCATATTAGAATAAACATGAACATGAGAATCAAGCCAATATTTATTTTATTTTTTCCAGCAAATTAAATTTTAATCATTATTATACCCAGCTTATTTGTAAAACATATCTTCTTTTTAAAACTTCAAAACTTTGATAATTTTATATGCATCATGAAAAAGAAACCATTCTAAATAACACTCTGTATTATACCCAAATAACAAATTAAATTTGAATTAGAAATATAAATTTATTACATTTGATAAGATGCCCATGAAATCTAAATTTAATTGGATTGATTTATATTTGATAACAAAAAATTTGAAGAGAGACTTATTATGAAATTGCATCAAATTGAAATGTTGACCAATCAGCATTATTATGAAAGAAATGTGATAAATTATATAGTTATAGAAGTGATAAACTGAAATGAAAGCAATTTTGCTAACAATCTGTATCAAGGTTTGAAAGAAATGTAATAAAAGTATATATATATTTAATAAAAGTTATAAACTTAAATGAAGCAATTTTGCTAGAATATGAAAAGTATAATAATATCAAAAAGGGCCTCAACAATTAATTAATTATTCATAAGCTAAAAAATCATTGACATAAGACATCATATCATAAAATTAGAAACTACAACTATTTCTTCTTCTTTCCATGTTTTCCAGATTTTGAAGGTCCTGCCCCTGCCCCTGCTGCCCCAGCAGCTGACGAACTGCCCGTCACCTCTTGTTTCTTGGTTCTCCCGTGATGCTTCGGCACCAACTCTGCAATTTGTAGCATCAATGCCTTCTCTGCAATTTATAAGCACCATCTCAGCAAGACATCAACAAAAGTTGAATTAAAAAAAAAAAAAAAGGTGTTCATTGGATCCGGTTTATTTTGTTTTCAACCGAACCGACAAATTTTGAATTAAAGGGTTCGGTTTGTCGGTTTAAATGGTTCAGTTCAGCTGAATTTTTGAATTATTTTTCTTTTTAAAATTAATTCGGTTTAATCCTCTTACTTCAGTTCGAGTGATATATATCTTGATATTATTTCTATGATTATTAAATGTATTTGTGTATGTATTGAGTTTTCACCTTTTGAAATGTAATATTTTATTTCGGTTCAGCCAATCAAACCAAAATTTACTTTGGTTTTTTCGTTCAGTTATATTTTTGAAAACCATATAAAATTTTACACCATTACCTTGTGCCCGAACAAGCACAAAACCAAAACAAATTCAGAACTTATTAAATCTATACTTACTTGAACTAATTGCTGGATTCCAAAATGATCCATCTGCTTTCTTTAGCTGAAATCTCACCCTGCCGACTTGCATAAAATCCCGAGGATACGCTTTGTCAATCTGCCGTTTTCAAGAAACAATTTCCAATAAGACCCAATAACTTATAATTTGAAAGCATATCTGATCTTTCTACTGTTATATTAGGATGATAAAAAAATAAAACATAATATCAATTTGCAAGCATCAGTGGAAAATCCGGACCGTTCAAATCATTTCTGCACAAATCTCAAAGCACAATAATACTGGCACCCTGCATTCCAAATTAGCACCGAAAAAAATTTGGCCCGTCTTTAGATAAACTAAAAAAATTGGCCCGTGCACACGAAAATTGAAGCTGGCGCACACAAATATTAACCGGAGTGCACGGATATTAAAACAAATTGGACGGTCTTGGAGCCATCGAACCTAAAGTAGGTCCGATGCCCATCGGACCTACTTCGCTGTAAAACCCTAAACCCATGACCAGCACAACTACTAGGCGTCAAGATGTATAGTAAAACCTAAAAAATAAAACAAAGTAAAAAATTGCTGAAGACCTCGACAGCATGAGGAATCTTAAGATGGGCGCAACAGTCACTGATCTCCATGCATGTGGGGTTCTCACAAGCCTTTGAAGCACTGATCCGACGGCCCTCAGCAATCGTCTTTTTTGAGTTTATATAAACCGGGTACATGATATTCCATTTCTTTATTTCCCGTTCCATGTTCCACTGTTTTACTGGTAAAGGTCAACACATCAGAGTATCAGTATTTTGCTGGTAAAGGTTTATTATATATATATAAGATGAAGTTACTTGTGCTAATTAAAGAAATTCAAACATTTATTTTGTAATTTTAACCAAAAATTGAACTTATGCAGGAATAATTTAGATTAAAGTGGTATTTATCAATGAGACTTTGCAAGGTCACAAATTGAAAAGAAGAAAAAAGTATAGAGAGGTTCTTACAGAAAGACTAGGTTTAATAGTTTGTAAATCGCAGCCGCTATTTCTCCAGAGAAGCTTACAAGCAACCAAATCTAGAAAAAGCAAACGCTTAACAATCCGATCGGATCTGATCTGAGGGGAAGGAAGCTGGAGAGAGAGAAAGAGAGATGCGAAGGAGGTTGACGGAGAGGATACGGATTCGACTTCGAGAGAGAAGAGAGATGCTTTGAGATTCGTGCAGAAAGAATTTGAACGGTTCAGATTTACTACAGATCAACTCAAAGTTTGTGATATATCAGGGATGCGAATTCTAGAGAACGATTTTTTAATGGATCTGAGTAGCAGGCCGAAACCCGGCCCATATAATATCTGAGGTCTAACCAATTTTGTGCTTTTGGACCCGGCCCAGATAAATGGATTTTATTACTGTTTAAAGAAAGCATATGATATGATATGATACGAACCTGGGAGAAGAATCCAAAATGGGGAGGTAAAGATTTTAACAGAGTGATTTTAGCTTCATGCAGCGCAGGACCATATGTAGTGCTATTATGATTTAATGATTTTATAGTCCGTACGCTGCATGAAGCCAAATCTGCTCTGTTGAAATCTTTATCCAATAAAAGAGCAACGGTGGCAGGAACGCGTAACCTCTGCATTAACTCATAAGGGAGTCACAAGGGAATAAGGGAATCTTTTGAGTTAATGAATCTCTGATTTTAAAGGAAGCCAATTCGGCTCCTACCTATAAACATAGGCAAGGACGGAACTAGAAATTTGATCAAGGGTAGGTACAATGAATTAATCAAAGTAGCGAACTGGGTCAATGAATAAATTAGAGCAGCAAATCTATTATTCTGGTCAGGGGTAGGCACAGTATTGGACCAGGGTAGGCACAGAAATAAAAATACACTGGGTCTAAAAAAAAATTTAAATCCAGAGATAGACACTTGCCTACCCCTGAGCCTTTATAGGTCCGCCCCTGAACATAGGAGCTTTTCAACATTGGTGCATATCTAGTCCGCATAAATCTTAAAATAAATCAAATGGTTGAGATTCAATAACTTAAAATTTTCATTTTGAGTTAATGCAGAGGATACAAATTCACTGTGGCAGTGGGAAAAAGAGAAAGAAGCAGCACTGCACTGCACCAAGCATTTATTTACATGCACACTTATTACTGCTCATCCTGACGTGTCAGCCAGCAAAATGCCAAAAACGAATCTAATTATAATATTATATGCATTCATCCATGGATATAAATCTGCTGTTATTCCTATCCCAATCGTTTAAACTTTTCATACGCGAATCTCAAGAAAAAAAAGTTTTTTGTGTCCGAATCTCAATAAAGGTCAACGGCTGAGATCGGAATAACAACAGATTTAATTCATACTAGAGGAGGGTTCAAATACCTCCATTTTCTTTGCCTCCACCATATCTTTATTTTTAAAAACTTTAATAACTCAAAATTTGAAACTTAAAAGTTAAAATAAAACCGTTAGATCTGATCTACATCATTTTATCTATGCACATGTAAAAAATTATAACATTTCAATTTTGTTTTGGTTGTCATCAAGAACTTGCAAAAAACGTACTAATGTGGATAATTTATAGACGTTGATTTTTCAACTTATTGATTCACATAAAAACAAAATTAAAATATGATAATTTTTTATGAGCACATAGAGAAAATAGCATAGATCACATCCAACGATTTTTATTTTGACTTTTAAGTTGTAAATTTTGAGTTATTAAAGTTTTAAAAAATAAAAGTATGGTGGTGGAGACACAAAAAATGAAGGCATTTGAACCCTCCTCTTCGTACTATCAATTAAATGTCATTAAGTTGTTGTCAACTTTTCCACTAAAATTTAATGCGTCTAAGAAGAAAGTTATTTATTTTTTGCAAAAGATATTTCAAAATTTGATCGGTGACTTTCATATTTAGTGTAGGAATGGATTTTATTTTTATTCTATCTTCTCATTCTTTCAATAAATTGTGAGAAATAATTAATTTGAATCGATTTCATGTTTTATATATAGAGAGAGAGAGTGACTAAGCTACAAACATTTGCACCAAGGCCTTGGTGCAAACGATTCGGTTATCTGATTTTCAAAGTTCAAACGGTCGATCCAAACAGTTAGATATTTAATCTATATTAAAATGTGCTTGGAGACCAAATTTTACATTTTTTGTAATTTTTTTACTATTTATTAAGCCACTTTGAAAATTGTTGATCCGGGTGAACAGTAAAAACAGTGCAACCAAATTCTAGACCATGTGATCAGCAGTTTTCAAGGTGGCTTAATAAATAGTAAAAAAATTCCAAAAAATGTAAAATTTGGTCTCCAAGCAGATTTTAATATAGATTAAATATCTAACGGTTTGGATCGACCGTTTGGACTTTGAAAATCCGAAAACCATTCGTTTGCACCAAGGCCTTGGTGCAAACGTTTGTAGCTTAGTCTTTTGTTTTTTCTTCCTTATTATTAGTTTGACCAATTACTAAATATGCTCATAATTTTTATTATAATTTTCGTTATATTTTGTCATGCAGCTATGTATTATATTGCTACTGGTTTGTTAATTACAGTATAGGATTCTTTTATTTTGGTAATTACTAGTATAGGTACAAAAAGACTATAATAAATTAAATAAGGTAAATACAACAACAAACCGACAAATCACTTGCTTTCAATGAAAATGTAATAATTTTCCCTTCTCAAATAAAACCAAACAAATACTTTGCTTCTCAAATAAGTTAACTTGGGACGTTGTTTATATCTTATTTAACTTTTTTTTTAAATCATGTCATATTTGTTTTTATAGCTAAGGAGGTAATTAATGTCATGTTTTTTATAACTTAGTATAATTTTATGAGTAGAACTAGGGTGTGATGTTTTTGGTGAACATAATTTCGTAATTTATTGGATTGATTTCAAACGAGACAAATCCAAACTGTTGAACCGATCTACTTCACGAGTAATAGCGTACATGCAAATTTTTAAATTTTCAAATTCATTATTCTAAAGTCAAGCAGTCAAAATTGATAAAAAATGAATGATCCAAAATGAAGTTTTAGAAGCTATTTCAATGCATTCATTTTTCATCAATTTTGACTGCTTGACTTTGTACTATATGAATTTCAAAATTTTGCATGCACACGCATCACTCGTGAAGTAGATCGGTTTCAACGGTTTGGATTTGTCTTGTTTGAAGTCAATCCGATAGATTATAAAATTATGCTCACCAAAGAATTTGATGAACACATCACACCCTAGTTCTACTCTAATTTTATCATGTTGTTCTATTTTTATATGTTTTTCAATCAAAAAATTTAGTTTGGTATTTTTGTAGTTTTTAATTACTGTTAAAATATTTCAAGCTTGGTGACAGCATATCTCCTTCTTAGATGTTTTTTTTGATAGAAAATTAAAATAAAAGAAAAAAAAATTCAGCCTATCATTTCAAATTAGAGGTGATATATATATGCATCAACATCATAAAAATAGATCCAAGATAAATTGACAAAAGGAATGATTATTATATTATTTAATCAAATCAACTATATATTGTTGATGATTGATACCGGTACCTAGTTTATTAATTCTACTTTAAAAGAAATTAATTATTACAATTTCGAACAATTCCAATTCCCCAATTTAATATGCTAGTATAATTTTCATGATCATTGTTGTTAAACGTTATCAATTTGTTTCATATTTAAATTAATAAATATAAACTGTTAGATATATTTTAAATTATTTCAATTACATACATATAAGAAATTATAAAATTTTAAATAATTTCAATTGCTAAATTTTGATCTGTTTATTTTATTAGCTCTTGATGTATATTGAAAAGAAAATTAAAATGATGTAATTTTGTTAGCTCATGATGATGTATATAAATATCTAATCAATTAATTTAATTATTTAAATATTTATAAAAGAATGAGATTGTTTTATTGACAAAGAATTTGATAGCATGATTCCTCTTAAAATATCGGAAAAAAATTAAATATTTGTCATCAATAAAAGAAGATGATTATAACTTCTAAATTTTTCAAAAACCCACAAATTATTCAAAAACTCTTGCTTGCACTTTAAAAAAAAAAAAAAAAAAGCCTATCCTGATGTCAGCTCATTTAATTTATCTATTAAATTTTCGTCATATTGTTTGTTCAAAATAGTTATTTTTTCTCATTTCATAGGAACTTTATTGCATCCGTATTTAACAGTGTTATCAGAACTGGACCGGACCGCTGATTCAATCGAAGAAAATTAAACCTGGTCATCTATTTAGTTCGGTTCTGTGAAATAACTATTTTTGTTTCCAGATCGGTTAAAATCGGTTTAATCGATCGAGTTTTATGAAAAAAAAACCCAACGAATCGGACCTACAAAAAACCAATTGAAAACAGATTCATTCACAAATCAACCGGTATCAATGGTTGTAAAAAGGCCGATCGGAAATATATATAGATTTAGAGACAAAAATATATAATCATGTATAATTGTTGTAAAAAATCAGCAGTTTAACAGATTAATATTTTATCGATCCGACCAGTAAATTATTAATCCGAAATTTTACCGAATTAATGTCCGATCCGATTATAATAACATTGGAAAGTAAATGGGACCTTGATGAAATATGTTCGTTCCCCAATTTATCAAATTCAGATCCTCCCCGGTATCGTAATAGGGAATCTTTTACAATTACTGGATCTGGACCGTTCTTTTTAACTTAGCACGAATCCCAAAGCAGTTGAGAGTTAATCTCAAACCGTTAAGTGAAGGGAATTTTTTAACGCAAAAAAAAAAAACATTTTTTCTCTATTTATTATATTTCCTAAAACATAAAATTCACCGTATGGAGGGAAGATAAGAGTTTAAATGTCTCTATTTTTGTGTCTGCATATGTTTTTTATGTCTTTGTTTTTCAATTTTTTAATAACAAATTTTTTAAAATTTTATATGTCAAAATAAAACTATTAGATGTGATTTATGTTATTTTCTCTATTTTCACATTAAAAATATTACATTTTTAGTTTTATTTGTGTGTGAATCAATAAGTTGAAAACTCAACGTCTATAAATTATTCACACCAGTATATTTTTACAAACTTTTGATAACAATTCAAACAAAATTAAAATATCATAATATTTTACGTGTGTATAGAAAAATTGACGTAGATTATATCAAACGGTTTCATTTTAAGTTTTTAACCTATAAATTTTAAAACAGGCAGCGCCTCTGAAGAAGACACATGGGTCTCACTTATTAAAAAAATATTAATTTATATAAATATTTGTATTCAAAAGTTAATATAAAAATTGTATATAAATATTATTCTTATTTTAAATATTTAATATTTAATTTAATAATTTTTCTCCAAAGAAAAGTTCGAAAAACAGTTCTAGTACATACAATTTTATGTGAAGCTCCTTTCTAAATATTAAAAAAAAAAATTAATTATCAAAGGCAAAAACACAGTCAATAACAATTAAATATATTCTTATGAAGCATTAATTATTGATTTTATGTTGACACTCAACTTAAATCTTACCATCACAAATATTATAATACATTTTATCTCCCTTATAAAAAAAATAAAATTACCAAAATAACTAAAACAAACAAGCAGCGCCGGCCCTAATTTATTTTGCAAATGATACACTGGCAATTTCTTTAAAAGGAAATAAATTAACTAATTGCATTAAAAAATATTTTATTTTGCAATGAAAGGTGCCTATAAAAGCCTTATTATACTCCATTTCTCTTAAAAAAAATTGCTTCATATCTTCCCAATTTTTGTTTTGGTTTCATGGAGAATTCAAAGAAAATTGTTTGTTGTGTGCTTCTCATGCTGCTTCTTTCTTCTCATGGTAACTCTGACAAGTTCTATCTTATTTTTAAAATAATTTTCGATTGACAAAAATAATTATACTTAGCAGATTTTATGGGTTTGATTTTCATTTCATGCTAAAGAAATGATAGAAAAAAAAAATTCAAATTTGCTTTTTAGGGTTTATTATTTTTCTTTTTCTATATTGCCCGAATCAATGGTTCAGTCTCAGTATTTTTCAGATTTTCTGTGGCCAAGACACGCTGCAACTTTCAAAATTCGGTCCCAGTATATATCCTAATGGGACCGAATTATTGGTTCAGTCTAAAAGTATATATAATCCATCTTGTTTTCGATAATTTGATTTTTTAATTTCAAAAAATATTTGTTTAATTATCTGTATATTAATTCTCTGTTCAACTAATAATATCTGTAATTTTTACTGTTATATATATATAGGTGGCATTTTTGGTGTGGAAGCTGAAAATATTTATAAATGTTGGGAGCACAGTAAAACATACCCAAGAGCATTTTTTTGCAAAATTCACAAATGCAGGAATGCTTGTCATTCAGAAGGTTATGATTATGCCAGATGTGATTGGTTGTTTATAATGTATTGTATGTGCAAAAAGAAAGATTGCAAGGCTTAAATTTCAATAAATAATGAAATAAATAAATAAATGCTAGTGTTTTGTTCTTCTCCATGTTCATTGATTTATGTAGATTTTTCATGATATGCTCAAATTTTTGGCCTCAGAATTTTGAATTTTTATAATAATTTCATATAACTATGTTATTAATTTACTTTTTTATTAAAAGCTCAAATTTAATTATAAAATGACCAGAATACCCTTGATAAATTTCTCACTTCAATAATGTCTACTAATTTTATTTATAAAAAAAGTGAAATTATATTTATAGGAAAGATGAAATGAAACATATAAAATGAAAAATAAAAAATAAAAAATGAAATAATAAACATTACATGTATTATGACTATTTAAGTAAGTGTTAATATTTAAACCAAAATTACTAACTTTCTACAAATAATCATAAGTATTTTAAATTGTATATTATAAACATTCGAGGGTTAATTTTATGGTCATTTTAAATTGTTATGATTCGTGGAATTATGAACTCGTTGCGAAAGATTTCTCATGTGTTTTTTATTTTCGTTTTTTATTTTTATTTCTATAATAAATCGTGAAAAAAATAGTTTTTTCCGATTTCGTGTTTTTTTTGTTTCTTTGTTTCCATATATTTGTATTTCTCTCTTTTTCTTATTATTTTGATACTGACAATTAATTATGTATAATTAATTAATTATTAGTTTAAGCAATTACTAAAATAAATTTATTATAAATTTCGCTATATTTTGTCATGCAACTATCTATGTATAATTTTCATATTTACAAACAAAAATGCACGAGTATTAAAAATTTTGAATTTTCAAAATATGGCTTAAAATTTAATGAACTTTAAATTTTGACTTATAAAATTTAAAGTCAAGCCATTTAATTTTAATTTATAAAAATAATGAATATCTTTCTCAATTATTCAAAATTATTCTTACGGTACAACCACAACATACATTCAATATATTTGTATAACCATTTTCATACATACAAATAATATGAATTCTCGTAAATTAATTTATAAATTTCCGTACCCATAAATCTCATCATTCTATTTAAAAAAATTCATTTAAGGCCAATGGAGATGTCTTTTAACTTGTTCTCTCCAGTAAAAACTACTGGAGATGTCTTTGCCTTTGAAGATACACATTTTCCTTCAACCTATAGTTTGCATGATTTTGCTACTGGTTAGTTACAGTATATAATTCTTTTATTTTGGTAACTACTAGTATGGAAACAAAAAAAAAACAATAATAAAATAAGGTAAATACAACAACAAACCGACAAATCACTTTGCTTTCAATGGATGTACATGATAATTTTCCTTTCTCAAATAAAACCAAACAAATCCTTTGTTCATAAAAAAACACAAACTAATTATATGAGTATGATTTACATATATCATCTCTATCCACTTTCTTCACTTCACTTCACTTCACTTCACTTCTCTTCTCTTCTCTTCTCTTAGTACCTACTCTCAGTAGAAAACCCATAATATAATAACTAATAAACCTCATAATATATAATCACATAATTAAATATATATAATATAATGCTTCAAGGCCTCCTCTCCGCAAGCTCTCCTTCCATGGCGCCAAAACGCCCCTTATCTCCATCCAAACAACAAACTCATGATCAATCTAAACGCCACCATTACATGCCATCACACAAAGAACTCGCCGAGTCGCGTGGCCTCCATCTCCTAACCCTTCTCCTACAATGCGCCGAAGCTGTCTCCACCGACCGCCTCACCGACGCCTTCCATCTCCTTCCCGAAATAACCGAGCTCTCTTCCCCTTTCGGTTCCTCACCGGAACGTGTTGGTGCTTACTTCTCAGACGCACTCCATTCCCGCATCATTAGCTCTTGTCTCGGTACGTACCCGCCTCTTCCTTTGATGCCGCACCATGCGAGGAAACTCTCGCACGCGTTTCAATCTTACAATGCGTTGTCTCCGCTTGTCAAGTTCTCGCATTTCACGGCAAACCAAGCGATATACCAGGCATTGGAAGGCGTGGACCGGGTGCATGTCGTGGATTTGGATATTATGCAAGGACTTCAATGGCCCGCTTTGTTTCATATATTGGCGTCAAGGCCGGGGAAGTTGAGATCGGTGAGGATTACCGGGCTTGGTGCATCGGCTGAGTTGCTCGATGCAACGGGGCGTAGATTGTCAGATTTTGCAGCGGCATTGGGGATTCCGTTCGAGTTTTGCCCGGTGGAGGGGAAGATCGGGGATGTCAGAAATGCATCGGTATTCGCTCCTTGGTATGAGAATGAGGTTTGTTAATTTTATGTGTTGTTGATTTGTAGGATAAATTGCAAATGTGAATTATGAATTTATGATTGACCAAGTAGCTTAAATTGAATTATCATTTTGATGTTTAATAACTAATGTAATTAATTAATTGATTAATTGATTGATCTCAGGTGACAGTTGTGCACTGGATGCACCATTGCCTGTACGACGTGACGGGATCAGACGTGAGCACGATTCAACTATTGAAATCCCTGAGACCAAAACTAATCACTATAGTAGAACAAGACCTCGGGCAAGGCCAGGGCGGTGACTTCTTGGGTCGATTTGTTGGGGCCTTGCACTACTACTCGGCATTATTCGATGCTCTAGGAGACGGTGCCAGTACAGAGAGTTTGGAGCGGCATGACGTAGAGAGACAGCTGTTTGGTGCTGAGATAAGGAACATATTGGCAGTTAACGGGCCGAAGCGAACAAAAGAGGCGAAAGTGGAGAGATGGGGGGAGGAGTTGAGAGGTGCCGGGTTTGAACCGGTTTCTCTGGCGGGAAACCCGGCAGCACAAGCCGGGCTTCTTTTAGGGATGTTTCCATGGAAAGGGTATACATTAGTGGAGGAGAATGGGTGCTTAAAATTAGGCTGGAAGGATCTCTCTTTGTTGACGGCATCGGCATGGCGACCGCTGCCGAGTGATCCCGGGGTAGAATTGGGACAGCAAAGGGTTTAATCTTTGCTTAGTTCTTCTTCCTCATATCCTTTAGCTGTTCCTTTTGCTTTTTTTCTTGCTTAGAATGTTTTTTTTTTCTTGGGTTGTTTTTTTTTTTTTTTGTTTTTTTGATGGAAAGAGGTGTTTTTGTTTGATTTTTTTGGCAGGGGCTAGTCAATGTGTACGGGGAACATAGTAGGAAGTACTGTTTTTTGTCTGTTTAAATTGGCGTCAAAGTTTTGGTAATTGGTGAATAATTGAGGGGGGTTTGTTTTGATTTGTGGGTGGGGGACTGGGGGTGAGGGGAATATTTTTTTTATTTCTAGAAAATATAAAATTTATTTTCCACTCAACAGAATAGATTGTTTTTTCTAAAAAAAATAATGAGTGAAACTCTAATTCTACTGATGAAAATCTGTTGTTTTTATCACTTAAAAGCAAGTTTTTTTTTTCTTTTTTTCATTCAACTGTTTAAATACTTTCAACAATCCAGATTTAAGATGTACGTATTTTTGAAAATATTTCAACAGTTGGAACGAAGAAAAACAAAAACTTGTTTTTTTGAGAGAAAAACAACGGATTTGATTCTTCACACCTGAAACTACACAAGATTTAAATAAAATCGGTGGATGACTTCAAATATTTGGTCACCCTCTCTTCCTATTCAGATTTTAAAAACTAGACGGACCGAAACAAAGTTTCAGTCATACTCCACATTCTAATTTGTCGTGGTCCGTAATTTGTGTTCATGCGAAAGGAAGACAATCAAAACTTTAGTTAATTCTATCTATTTTTGAAAAAAAACAATCAATCTATTCGTTTTCTTGAAAAATTGTTTTTTTATTTTCTAGAAAAATAAAAAAAATTGGGGAGCAAGTGATGGAGGTGTCAGGCAGTAAGGCACTGGCTAGAAAGAAAAAGAATCTAAGATAGTGGATAGATGTAATTGCAGTAAGGCAAGATTGGTTCTTTTTATTTGGAAGCATCTCCAGATTTTCTATGCTCCAAAAACAATAATGCATCTCATTTTAGTTGGCTCAAATTGGTACAAAATTTCTTTGCTCAGTAAGTTGTCAGTATATAATATAACAGCAAGCAAGCAAGGGAAGTGATATCTATGTATGCTTCTATTCCTGCTATAATTGGACAATTTTTCCAAATAGCCTTCCACTCAATCCCCCTTCTTAAATTAGGCCAAAAAAAAAAAATATATATATATATATATATATATATATATATATATATATATATATATATTACTCCTGCATGCAACATAATTTGTTAATTTTTATTGCATTTGCCAACATAATATTATATTTAGACTACATGATCCACAGAACAGAATATTATACTTTGACCAAAACTCAGCACCATTAAGCCCAATATGTACCAAAAATCAAACAAAACACACAAACTTCTTACTTCTAAATAACTTATGCTTTGCTCTGCCATTTTTCTTTACCTCTAAAAATGTTTCTTAAGACTATCACTTGTATATTGTCATTTTTTTGTTATTATGGCGTGATTAACATACTGTGACGGTCACGTCATGACTTGTTATCAAAATTTACTTTTACATGATGTGATATGACGTGACTAAAACAGTGAAAGGTAATCACGTCGTGTGTGATCACACAAGACGTGATTAATCATATTTAATTTTTTTTAAATTTTGAGTTAGTTCATATTGAAATAATAACAAAATATATCAAAAAAATAAGAAACTATTACAATTAAATTATAATAAAGAAATAATGTTGAAAAATTAGTAGTAATGTGTCATGTAACGTGACGTAATATGGCATGATCAATTTACATTACGTGGCATGACATAATGTGTTATTTTCAATCGAAAAAAAACACATCACGCGACACGTGAATCACATTGCCGACACACATGAGATGTCGTGAGGGAATTAGAATTGCACAGCACACTATAAACGATACATCTTCCTTTGTTCTGTTGTACATAGTTAAGATTGTATGCTCATTCTATGGAAAGGATTGCAGAGGAATCAGAATTTTATGAATCTTATCTCTGTTTCATATTTCATCTCCACTTGTGGTGCTTTCCAATTCCATGGCAATCCACTAAACCCCTCAATTTCCTCCTAACTTTGATTACTTCATTAAACAATTATAAATTATGATGAATTTTAAAGTTGGTGCTTCCATGGCCTCTCCTCTCTTAGCTGCCATTCTAACCTTATCCACTCCAAACTTTGTTTCTCCCCAAGGTTAATTAACTATTAATCTCTCTTTCTCAATTAATTTCCTTTTTAAGCATATATTACCTTGAATTTCAAACATATTCTTATTTTTTTTTTTAATTTTGATTGACACAGTCTCAATTGCGCAGCCGATGGCCCGAGGAGCAGCGCTGTTTCAAAAAGCTTGCATTGGTTGCCATGATATGGGAGGCAACATCATACAACCAGTAAATTTTAATACTTCTAATTAGGAATTTATAAGCAATATTTACAAACTTTAATTTTTTCAAATGTAACAATTGTTTATTTAGATACTTCTCAATTAATCAAACTTTTGACCCTTTTTGTATCTTTTTTCAGGGTGCCACTCTTTTCACAAAAGATCTAGAAAGGTAATGCATACTCAATCTAGATTAGCAATCTTAATTGAAGGGAAATTTCAGCTGTAATTTATTTTTCAAAAGTACTGGTAAAAAACAAATTATGACAGAACCAATAATTTTATCTCTTGCAGGAATGGGATTGTAACAGAGGAGGATATATACAACATTACGTACTACGGAAAAGGAAGAATGCCGGTACGTAATTCACGCATTGCATTCTTCTTATTCACAAGTTACTTGCAGTGCAAATGTACTGTACCGGTTTGACTGGTACCAGTCTGGATTAGGATTACCAGTACTATAATTGGGCATGCCTTGCTGAAACCTAAATAAGCATGGTCAGTACCCAACTGGTACCAGTGGTATGGTACCTGTTCTAAACCGCTTAATGCGGATATTGATGTAGGGTTTTGGAGAGAAATGCATGCCGAGAGGTCAGTGCACATTCGGGCCCCGCTTACAAGAGGAAGAGATCAGGATTTTAGCAGAGTTTGTCAGGTCACAAGCTGATAATGGATGGCCAAAGGTCGAAAGCTACGCCGACTGATATGTTCTTCACAAATTAAATTCAAATAATTCATGCTAGCAGAGTCTGTGGAGAGGAAGATATTAGGATATTTTTGTAAATTTAATAGATGCATGGCAAGTCAGCTAGTGACAATAAATCTTTCACTTTTTTTTTTCTTTTGTAATTGCTTGAAAAAAACAATATTGAATTTCTTTCTTGTCCTTTTTAATTTTTTTGTTTTAGAGAAAAATAATGTTTGTTTGATGAGATTTGAACAATGAGTGAGGCTATGGTACTATGCATAGCACCGATTGGTCTGTAAAGATTTTAATAGAGTAGTTTTGACTTCATGCAGTGCACAAACTATAGAATCAATCAATTAAAACAGAGCTGCATACAGGGGTGCAAACGGGTCAGATATTATCCGACAGTATCCTTATCCATATCCAAAAATTAGATACGGATAGCTGATATCTGAATATCCATGCGGATATGGATACATATATGGTTTTGAATTTTAATTATCCGTATCCGAATAGTAGATAAATACCATATATTTACTATATATTATGAAAATATTTATGTATATATATTGAAGCGGAGGCAGGGTTTTGGGGTAAGAAATTTTTTTTCAATAAGTGGTGAGTTAGAGAGAGATAGATAATATAAAATAAGAATTGTCTCGTGACTCTTGAGCTATTTGATTTTTTTGGTTAAAAATGTTCGAAAATACTAGAAGTCTCTCAAATTGTACACAAGTAATTTTTTTTTAAAAAGAATAGGGGTCAATAGTATAAAACTTCACAAAAATTATAGAGATCAATTTCTTGTATATGTAACATTTTACTGTAAAGTATAGAAACAAAATATATTACAATAATGGTTTTTGAAGAAAAAAATAAGAGTCAATTGACTCTCATTCTATTAAACTATCTTTGCCTCTGTCTATATATACGGATATCTAATATCCAATCCGTATCAATACATCCGTCAAATATCCGATCCATATCTGATCCGTTTGCATCCGTAAGCTGCATGCGCTGCATAAAATTAAAACTACTCTCTTAAAACATTTACCCCAAACGAAGGCCGAAGGCCGAGGGAAGGCATTCGCTGATAAGAGGGTCCCACTCCCATCCTTCACAGGGACCAGTATCCTCTGTAATATTGTACAGAACAGTAAATCATTTTACGGCCCGGATTTACTCTCAGCCGGTACCTATTCGGGTGATTGGAGGGGGCAGTATTATTTGTGCTTTGAGATTCGTGTAAAGTTAAATCTGACGACTGAGACCTCATCGTACTTTCTCGAGTATTACAGAGGATATGAATTCTCCTTCACAGAGAATAAAACAAACCCGCTCTCACTACTAATGAGATCCGAATCAGACCCAAAACCCGCTCCGCTTCCCTTCACGAAGGCCAAGGCCCAAGGGAAGGCAGTCGCTGAGAATCGGGCCCCACTCCCAATCCTTAAGCGAAATCAAACCCGCTGTCACCACTAATGAGATCCGACAAGAGAGAAAGCGAATCCGAAGATGAGGCGTCTCTGCCCCTTCCGGCGAACTGCGATCGCTTATTCCGAGCGCTGACGGAGTGCCACCGCCGATCAGGAACCGACTCACGGCAGCGCGAGTTGCAGTGTCGTCACCTGAACCGCGCGCTGGGGGAGTGCGTTGTGATGGCGTTGTGCGCCGACGAGGCGGAGGCCGTGCGGAGTCTCTGCTCCAGTGGAGGCACCTCGCTGAAGAGATCTCAGTGTCAACGAGCTCAGATCGGGTTATCCACTTGCCTCTCTGCTCATCAGCAATAAAAATCTCTGTGTAAGGTTACTGTTCTGGTAATTGAATCTGAGATTGGAATGCTGGTATAGCATTATGCAATTTGGGGGAATTTTGGTAGAAAGTCAATAAATTGGGTAAATTTGTGAGTAAATATATCATGGTTTCAATAGAAATCGGTGCCAGTAAAACAGTTGGTACCAGTAAATATTCCATGGTTTCAATAGAAATCGGTGCATACACTCCCCCTTTTATCAAAAAGATAAATAATAAATCATATGCTTCACATATTGTTTCAACAAGATTAAGAAAAGAGAGTGTTACAAACATGGTCATCTCAGATTCTCAGTGGTAACTTTTCAATAATATTTACTGGTACCAACTAAATTGAGATCATGTCATATATAGTTTTCTCTTACAATTTTGATGTGTGACTTCAGGTACAGTTGATTAGAGAGGAACTCTCCATGCTCATTTCATTTGAAGCTTATCAAATTGATCATGTAAATGCCAAATTTCTTTGTTGAATGAGACAGTTTGTCTGTCTGTAAATAATCGATTATACAGTTTCTTGGCTGAAGTTATGTACAATAAATTAGGATAAATTAGCCTTCGTTTAAAATGCATAACTCTTTCATTCATACAATTTTTGTATATTTAGTGTTTTTTAATACTTTATAGTTGTACTATAAGTTTGCTATATACATTTCAGATTGTTGGTTCTTGCAAAGGTCAATTTTCTGTTTATTTCATACTTTAGTCACTCATTCGTGTTAAGTTTACTCTACAGTACTGATTATTTTAATTGACTAGGGTTAAAATGCACCATTGGTTTTGTGCCCCAACTATACCCCACATCTCTATCTCTGTTTTCAAAGTTCAAACAGTCGATCCGAACCGCTCAACATGATATTCATATTAAAATGTGCTTAGAGACCAAATTTTATATTTTTTTGAATTTTTTTTACTATTTATTTAGATAGGTACAAAATCACTGTTTTTGGATAATCTAGAAGCAGTGATTTTGTACCTAAAAAAATAGTACAAAATTTCCAAAAAAATATAAAATTTGGTTTCTAAGCACATTTTAATATTTAGATCATGTTGACCGGTTCGGATCGATTGTTTGAACTTTGAGAAAAGAGATAGAGATGTGGGGTATGGTTGAGGCACATAACAATAACAATGGTGCATTTTAACCCTCCTCATTTTTATTATATTACCAAATTACAATTAAAGCATTGAATTTTCAGGAATTTATTGATACAGAGGTAAAAACATAAATTGTTATTCACCTATACCAGAGAAATAGGTACATTTGTTTATTGGATCAAGCAGAGCGGCCCAAAAAAAGCAAGGCCTGTTAGAAAATTGTACTGGCATCTACTGTTCCTTGGCTAACAAGTACTAACATGCACTTGATAAATCTCACTTTCACCCTTTTCTTTTCAATTAATTAATTATAGCAGAGCAACCTATCCTGTGCAAGCAGTGTGCTAACCTGACTAGATTACACACCTTCCTTTCTTTTCTTTTGACGAGATGCTTATATATACAAATACCAAAACAAAACATCAACAAGTGATTATTGACACATAATTTACCATATATACATACATATATGTTAAATGATGCTATCACACTGCATATATCTCCTTGTCGCCTTTCTTCTCTCGGTCACGGTTGAATGGTTAAACCGTTGCCAGTGGTTTCACACAAGCTGGATCAGTAACATAGATGGCCTAAAACTAACAACCACCCATGCCGCACGTGTCGGTCTAGCATATCTCCTCATGCTTGCCGTGATGTCTTTCGACATAGCTATGCTGGTTTCTGTGGTTCTAGGCCATGCGGTGGGGTTCTTTCTATTTGCGGGACGAGGAATCGTGCAGGAAACCGGCATTGGTGATGCGGCAAAAGTGAATTTATCTACCTCCATGCCTTGTTAAATTTGGTATAATTAATTAGATTTCTTTAGTTTGATAGAATGTATTTTGGGCTATTAATTTGACATAAATTTGTGGACTATCTTGTAACTGTTATATGTGTATGATTTTATTAGATTTTTAGCCTGTGACAATATTGTTGTGCTTCAAGTTTCTAAAATTTTAATTTAAGCTCAAATTTATAAAAGGCCTTAATTTGATAGTTGTATAGTTTTTTGAAATTAATGGGCCTTGGCCTCTTGGAATTTTAAAAAAAAAAACTGGACTTGTCCATTACACCTTGATACAGACGTTAAAACGCAACAGAAAAGAAGAAAATCAATATATGGAGTATGAAATGGAGGAACCATTTTTTACTGAACTGGAGATGAGACAAAGTCAACTCAGTTTGTACTTCTAAGAAGACTCGTACTACATGCATATACACAAGGTACACGGAAATAAAAATAATCAGATATAACTCAAACAAAATTCCTTCCAAACCTCAACATTTCTCCCAATTTCCATCAAAAAAAAAAATGTCTCACGATCATGATCACATGTCGCCGCCTCCGCCTATGGACCCGATGAACATGTCGCCTCCAATGGCCCCGATGAAGAAGCACTACACGTCGATGACCTTCTTTTGGGGTAGCAAGGCGGAGGTGCTCTTCTCAGGCTGGCCCGGAGACCGGGGAGGCATGTACGCCTTAGCACTAATCGTGGTGTTTATTTTAGCGGCCGGGACGGAAATGGTGAGCAGCCAACGTGTTGATCGGTACACGAACGGGAAAAGCATAGTTCAGACGGCGGTGCACACGGTGCGTGTCGGGCTGATGTATGTGCTGATGTTGGCGGTGATGTCGTTCAATGGTGGCATCTTTATAGCGGCGTGTATCGGCCATGCGGTCGGGTTTTTTATCTTTAAAAGTGCGATTTTGAGTAAGGCGAGGGACGAACCGGCTTGTCCCGACGGGACCAAGTACCGGGACCTTCCTTCCATGAGTTGCTGATGCATCCATCCATGGAAACAAAATTGAATGCTTCATTTCATTGCCTCTGCCTCTGCATGAGATTGCCATTAATTAATCCTTCAAATAATTCATGTTTAAAATTGTCTTTAATTTTCCTTTTTGTTAAGGTTTATTTATGCTTCATGTAGCATAATCTGAAAGCAGTGTTTGGTTTTCATTTGGTTGCTAAATGTGTGTTTAATTGTTTGAATGGTTTGATTCGTTTGAATTTCTTTTTCATTGCTTTTCTCCTTAAATTTCATATATATATAGCCACTAATTACTATATGAGGGCTCAAATGTCTCATTGCTTCATGCCCCAATCGTTTCACAACATCTTTATCTTCAATTTTAAAGTTCAAACAAATGATTCGAACCGCGCAACATGATATCCACGTTAAAATATAATTGGATACCAAATTTTATATTTTTTGAAACTTCTTTACTAATTTTTAAGATAGATACAAAATCATTATTTTTCAGGAAATTGTGGACTATCTAAAAATAATGATTTTGTACCTATCTTAAAAAATAGTAAAAATTTCCAAAAAAATATAAAATTTGGTTTCCAATCATATTTTAACATGAATATCATATGAGCGGTTTGAATTGTCTGTTTGAACTTTAAAGTTGAAGATAAAGATGTTGGAGTACGATTGGAATATGAAGCAATGTGGTATTTGAGCCCTCCTCTTACTGTATGTTTCTTATGATAATGTGCAATTAATACTGTTTTCCCTTCAAATATGGAGCTACCTTGTATGAGAAATGTTGCAACAATTCATTCCAGATTTTATTCGCTTTCTAGGCTAGTGTTAGTAAATTACATTTATTTCCGATTGATGCATATATTGATTGTATTTCATGGTTTTGTATTATTCCAAAATTAATTCCCAGGGGGTGGAGCTTCAGCTTCCTATAAGCACAACTAAAATTGCTTGTGGTGCTTCCATTTTGTTTTATGTCACTATTATACTTTTTTTATCAATAGTTGAATTATCCTTGCTTGTAATGCCAAATTCTCCAAATATTGTGATATTAAAAAAAAAATACTAACAAAGTAATATAAAAGGGAAATAATAACAGAAACTGTCCATGTGATATTGTTTTTTATTAATTATGTTATAATTAAGTTTTGTATTGCTTTTCAGTCTCTATCAAAAGGTAACCATTAATAATGTCAACAACATGAAAAAAATGGTGTTAAATGTTGAAATAATTTTTAATATATAATTATTGAAGGGGCCTGTTTGTCAAAATTAGACTCATACCTAATAAAAAAAATATAAGTGTCAATAACCCAAGATATATATTCATCTAGAATTCATCAAACATCATCAATATACAACTTGGAATTTATAAATGTTTCTTCTAGCACTGCCTGTATTTTACAAACCTTATCCTAAATACAAAATTTATTCATTGGTTGACTAGCCAAGTCAAATAATTTTTTAAAATAATTTTAAGGCAACCGAATCTTTTCAAAATCTTTAAATTTGTTTCTGTTTGTTTCCTAAAAAAATGTTTCTTACTAATTAGTAATTACTAGTTTGATTATAGATATAATTAGATTGATCAATCAAAGTTGTGTTACCATTATTTCTGATAGAGGAGGGTTCAAATACCTCTATTTTTCATGCCTTCACCATGCCTTTATTTTTAAAAAACTTTAATAACTCAAAATTTAAAACTTAAAAGTCAAAATAAAACCGTTGGATATGATCTACAGTATTTTATCTATGTGCTCATAAAAAATTATCGCATTTCGATTTTATTTTTATGTGAATCAATAAGTTGAAAAATCAATGTCCATAAATTATCCACATTAATACATTTTTTACAAGTTCTTGATGACAACCAAAATAAAATTGAAATCTCATGATTTTTTACACATGCATAGATAAAATGATGTAGATCATATCCAACGGTTTTATTTTGACTTTTAAGTTTTAAATTTTGAGTTATTAAAGTTTCTTAAAAATGAAGATATGGCGGAGGCATTTGAACCCTCATCTTTCTGATATCATGCTTGATTGTATAATGAATGCCATACCATGTCATGTTTGCCTCAACTATATATTATTATCAATCCTCTTTGCTTATGGCATAATATTAGAAGATGATAGGGATACAATTATCTTGCAAGGTAGATAATTCACATGTCTCTTTTATAAAATATTTTATATATTGAACTCATAACCTATATATATATATAACATGATACAATCTTAGTAATACACATGTATACCTCTTGTTTTAAGTAATGATGTAGACATTTCCAATCAAATAATTTCATTAATTAAAAAGTATATAAAAAGTCAACGCCATGGTTTTTGTACTACCAATAATACATAGGCGTAGTACAAAAACAAAAACAATAGGCAAGTACACATATAATAAAATACAATACAATACAGCACAATACATGCCTCCTTTGATGAGAAATCCATTGATTCCATTGAAACAACACCATTGATTGATTGATAGATTGAATAGAGGTGGACATGGATCACATGGATCATGGCTCGATGGATCACTCGATGATGTCGTTCACGCACATGACGTTCTATTGGGGCAAGAACTCGCTTGTGCTCTTCAATGACTTCCCCGGATCAAACACCGGTCACTACATCTTAGCCTTGATCATTGTTTTCATGTTGGCATCCGGGTTGGAGTTTCTAAGCCATTGCTGCCTCATTGGGCCCCGATGGCAGCGCACGGTTGCTGAACTGGCGCGTACTGCTCTGCACACGGTGAGAATGGGTTTGTATTACTTGGTGATGCTGGCGCTCATGTCGTTTAATGTCGGGGTGTTGCTCGTTGCGATTCTCGGCCATGCAGTTGTTTTCTTGGGACATACAGAAGGATGGACCAGCACATTTTAATGTGTATTTTAATTTTAATTTGTTTCTTTTTGTTTGTTGTGTTATTATCTCTACTGTTATATATACTTTAAGAAATCCTAATTGCATCTGTGTTTGATTACTTGCTCTTCTGGTAAAATGATGTTTGCTTTTGCTTTCAATTCAATTTTGATGGTGATTGATTTGTTTGTTATATATCCAAACTTAATTCCTCAACATTGAAATTATTATTTTCCTTTTAATTTTTCGAAAACAAAGTGGGAAAAATGCATTACCCAAAGTGCAAAATTTAAAAGAGATGTGATCATAGTTTTGCTTGCAGTACTTGTAATTGTGCAATTGTGCTATCTCATGGAACACTAGTAGAGACTTAAACTCATAAATTGTATCATTACATCACAAATTATTTGGTGAGGGTTGTGAAATATTAATTGGGTATAGTCGACATGTATAGAATTTCCTGTTGTCAGTTTTAATTACAGTATTTAGTAACCATCTGATCTTGTAACAAGTAACAGTTAAGAGAACAAGAAATCAGGATTTAGATCACAAAATATATCATCTCTCTCTCTATATATATATATTTTCTTCAATTAGATACTCTGAGAGAGAATTGGGCTTGGATTTTGGTAGATTATCTCTGTTTGGCAAGAGAAGAACAATAACACAATTCCAAATTTATCTTCATTTATTCTATTGCTAATGACTCATTTTATCAGAACCAATCTCTGTTTATAGGAACAACACATAAGGTAATAAAAGTAACATTAAACAAATTTCTTTGATTACAAATCTACAGAAGCTGTGGTGTAGTATATGACAAATCTGTTCTCATTCACCTCAAATGATGCCTGAAACAAAACAAAACAAAAGAAAAAGGCACAACAAACAGAAATAAAACTTCTTGGTATGAGCTGATTTGACAATGGACAGTTTTACCCTCGGTATGATGGGTCTGGGTCCCCTAAAGCAACCCAAATTTTGAGTTTAGATTCGGACTGTTCGATCAGAATCTGGCCCAAAGTGGAATGCACAGGGCCCTTTAATATTCGTGCGAGAACAAATCGGACGGTCCAGATCCAGACTCAAAATTTGAGTTACTTTAGGGGAACTGAATTCTGGTATGATAGGGTTATTTTACCAAGCTTGGTTCATCTGGTATTAACAATTAACAAAAGAAAACGCAGAAAATAAAGGAATAAAACTTCTTGGTATGAACTGATTCAACAATGGACAATTTTACCCTTGGCATGATAGTGCTATTTTAACCAAGCTTGGTTCATCTGGTACTAACAATTAACAATAAATGGTACCTCAATGTTTCTTTGGTACCGCGTCGGACCTTGCATCGGATTGTTGGAAGGCCGAGTTGCTGATGCGCCTCATACCGGTGACAACCTGAAAAACCTACAAAAAATTACGGTATAAAAGGTGATGGAATGTAAAAATAAAATAAAACAAGAGTAACTATTATTTATTGCATTGCACAAGATGTTTTGAAAGTATTACTTGATGCAATCAGTACAGGTACCTAACAAATTACTTGGAGACCAAATTTTACATTTTTTAGTATTTTTTTTAGTACTTTTTTTTAAATAGGTAGAAAATCACTACTTTCAGATGGTTTTCTAAAAAATCGTAAAAAAATTCAAAAAAATGTAAAATTTGGTATGTAAGTACATTTTCATATGAAAATCATGTTTAGCAGTTTGGATTGATTGTTTAGATTTTGAAAACGGAGATATGTATCCATAGCCTCACTCATAGTTGCTATGTATTGTTGTATTTATGCAAAATATTTCTTGTTTTTTAGGGGGTGTATGTGATATTTTTGTCATTTGTAAGAGCACACAAGAATTTGCCTCTAAAGAGGTAGCTTCTCGAACAAAAGAAAACTAAAAAAAGAAGAAAAAAATCTGCAATTTTTCTTTTGTTAAATGACATTCTTGCCCTCACCATAGTATACTCCATCAACTTCAAGCACATCTATCTGCATAGTAAGAAAATTAGAGAAAGATATTATTAGACTATAGTTTAAACAAATAAAAAAGAAATGATATTTACTGGTAATGGTCGAGTCCAGTAAAAGCATATACTGGCAACCCAATTTACCAGCATATACTAGCAACCCAATTTAAAAGCATATACTGGCAAACCAATATACCAGTATATACTGGCAACCCAATATACCAGCATACACTGGCAACCCAATTTACCAGCATATATTGACAACCCAATTTACCAGCATATACTGGTAAATTGGGGATGGTAATGGACTACTGGTATACAAAACATCCCAGGCAGTTAGATTACGTATAACTAAGTAAAGAAGTAAAACAAAGAGAAATAAATGAACAGAAAGATTGAAATATAAATGGAGTGATAATCATATGCACTAACGGGTACTTGGAGACCGATAACCCGGATGCTATCCATTAACTCCTTGACCTTCTCTGGGTCATTAGACCGAACTCGCATCAGTGGCCTCCTTATCTTCTCCAGTGGTATCTCCATTACAACCGGGCCTCCATTCGACCTGGGTTTTGACAATGGCACCCCTAACAAAGTACAAAGTTTATTTTGAGTATTATTTTTTATGCACATGTTCAAACAAAACCAAGAAGATGCAAAAGATCAGAAGCCCCCATATTATTTTTTAGGAGGTGGGTTTTTCATTTTGAGTTCAATTTTGATTAAATTGAACTGTGAAACTTTTGATCCATTAACTTCCATGCTACCTTATAGTGAATAATTAAGTGAGTTAACAAAAATGTATTGGCATCTCATACCTTGTAAATTTTAATTTTTTAATTTGTTGGGTTTTACAATTAAGTGTGTATAACTGTATATATATAGTCTGGCTAAAATTTCATATTTGAAACATCTGACCTAAGTAGCTCAGTAAATTGGTTATATATTCAACTTGTAAAATACCAAATTTTTATGATTTTTGAAAGATGGTTTTTTTCAGCCTAGAAATAAAAGAAAATACCAATATTTTAGACCAAAAAAGGTAATCTTTACAAATTTCTAACAAAAGCCTTCAAATAAACTAACTGGCAAGGAAATAAGTACAAATAAAAAATAAGTAAATAGCAAGAACCCTAGGTAGAAAAGAGTATATAGGTGGAATGAATCGGTGAGAATTTTGAAGTAATAAGAGATGTAGATACCATTGGAACAAGCAACGATTGTTGGGAAGGAGCGAGTTCGGATTGGAGGGGAGAAATGGAGAGAAAGCGTCGCCATTTTCGCTTGATTATTTTTATTTTTATTCTGATTTTTTCCTTATTTTATTTGCTTTCTTTGATCTGCAGAGTGCAGGGAAGGAAGGAACGCACCATAGCCTTTTGCTTTTCATTTCATTTTCTTTCTTTATTTATTTTTTTGGTGTTTTTTTATTGTTCTTTTAATTATTTCATTTCATTTTTTTCTTGATTTTTTTCTTCTTCTTTTTCCTTGTTGTTTTTTTTTTAAAGAAAAAAAATGTTGGGATCTTTTAATTATTTAAATCTGTGTGCACGGAAATTAATACAGACTCGCACGGATTTTGATGCACATTGCACGAATCTTGATGCTGATCGGATGGTCATCACACCCAACTTCTACTTGTTGATTTTTTTTTTTTGTAGAAGTTCTTTCGTTTGATTGATATTTGTGTCAGAGCCGACATTTTTAAAAATACCCTAAGTTAATTACAGATTAATAAATTTGTCCACAAGTTGGTGGAAATTTTAAATATGCCCAAACTGGCCAATAATTGACCGGTTCCGATTAAAATTCCCGACCGGCCAATTATTGGCCGGTCCCGTGATTTTTTTTTTTTTTTAAGAGAAAAATAGCTAAAATACTGAAATCTAACACTAAAAAATCGAATTGTTTTTTTAAATATTTGTTAGATTACTTTTTTTGATAGCATATTTATACTAAAATACGCTAAATTACTTGAAATTATGTTAATTTATGCTGATTGACACTAGATTACTTTAAATTATGTTAACTTTTTTTTAAGAGACAAATAGCTAAAATACTGAAATATAACACTAAAAAATCGAATTTATTTTTAAATATTTGCTAGATTACATTTTTTTTATATATAATTAGCATATTTATACTAAAACACGCTAAATTACTTGATTTATGCTGAATTATACTAAATTACTTGAAATTACAATAATTATGTAGAATTATGCTAGAATACACTAAATTACGGTAAATTACGTATGAATAGGGATGATATCTTCACTGAGAAAGCGAAAAACGACGACGAAACTTCAAACGGCCATAAAACGGCGCTCGAGTGTCCGATTTCAGCAAATGACCACTTTTCGGAAAGCTTGTGAAAATGCGCATGCGTCCGAACTTGCTTTGCTAGATTTCTAAATTCAGAATCGCTAAAAAATAAAGGGAAGAGCCTCAAAACTTCAGTTGAAGTTTCCGATTAAGATTTTCATTTCTATTCTCCAATCTACGTAGCTCAGTAAATTAGTTATATAATGAACTTGTAGAATACCAATTTTTATTATTTTTGGAATTTTTTTACTATTTTTTATGATTTATGAAATATGGTACAAAATCGGCCCTATTCATACGTAATTTAGCATAATTTACCGTATTTTAGCATAATTCTACAAAATTATTGTAATTTCAGCATTTTAGTAAATTTGCCGTATTTTAGCATAATTATTGTAATTTACCGTATTTTAGCACAAAATCGGCTCAATTCATAGCGTATTTTCTAACAAATATTTAAAAAAACAATTCGATTTTTTAGTGTTAGATTTCAGCATTTTAGCTATATTTCTCTATAAAAAAAAAAATCACGGGATCGGCCAATTATTGGCCGGTTTGGACATATTTAAAATTTCTACCAACTCGTGGGCAAATTTATTAATCTGTAATTAACTTAGGGTATTTTTAAAAATGTCGGTGTCAGAGGTCTGAGGCCTCCACCAATAAATCATTACAACTATTTGGGAATATAACATACAAAAAGAGGTGTTTCTTTCAGGAAATATTTTAGAGGTAATGAAATTAAACAAGATAAGGATAATGACTTAACTAAACCATATTCACCACTCAATTGGTACAAGTTGCATGCATCCAGTTTCAAGTTCAAGTTCAAGGTCCCCCAAAAGAAGAGGAGAGAAATAATGCAGCGATCTTAAATCGCTGAGGATCAAAACAAGGAAGAATAGAGATAGAATAGAGTAGAGAGAAACAATCGAACTCAGTAATTTGGAGTAATTTTATAGAAACAGCAAAGTTCATCAAAATAACCAAGGTCGAATGCCAAAACGCAATTCGCCTAAATTCAACATCAAAAAACATAAAAACTCTCCACAGAAGAGTTAGCCTTATATAGGCGATCCAATTTGTAAAAGAAAGTAAACTCAACGATTGTAAGAATCGTGAGATTTATTCACGAGCTGACAACTCAGCGAGAAGAGCTGAGCTGGCGAAACAAACTCGCTGATGTGGAATAACAAACTCTAACAAACTCAGAGCCTTTAGCGACAACTTGCAAACCATCATCTCCAGTGTCTCACTTACCAGGCTCCTCCAGTATTATGACGTGGTCCCCACTAGCAGCCTTACTACGAGTCCTCTTGACCGCTAAGTTATGACATACCTGGGACCCGTCGGCAGAGGTCGCATCCTTACTCTTGCGCTGCCCAAATTGCCCAATCTTGCTGCCCAACATCACTCCTTCCTTCCTCTCCAAAGGAGCTCCAACGGTAACCCCTAAATTAGTTCCATCCCGTTGCAAATAAAAAAGAAAGAAAGAAAGTATTTAGTTCTCTGATTATAAACTTTTTACGATATATTCAGATTATAATGTAATTATTTATGTTGTTGGTCATCTTAAAAATTTCAACAGTAATTGTTGTCTTTGCTGAGCAGTCTTCTGCAATATACTTAAAAATTTCAGTGTTTAATAAACAAATAAATTCAGCGTGTAAAAAAAATTGTGCAGCAATTAAATTTCCTTTTTAGTATATAAATGCATTAATTATTTCCTTTCATGCAAACTTGCATGTATTAATATCTAGATATATATAAAATTAACTAATAGAAATATGTGAAATTATTAAAGATATAAAGAATAAGGGTAAATTGGATATTGAAATGTAAAAATTTCTTGTAGTTTTCAAAATTAGAATACATGCACTCAATATAGTACTCTCCTAAAAAGATACATGTGCATACTCATATTTAAGACATAGCCATATTGCTATTAACTAAACAAGAGGAGATTTAAGAATCAAAATTACAAATTGGACATCTTTACCCTCATAAGGAATACTCTTCGAAGAAATCCAATTTCACCGAGTCCTTCGTCAAATCTTGAAGCGATCTTGGTATTGGAGGTAGGCTCACTTCCAAAACACCCTCCAAAATTTGCACCACTTGATACATAGTCGGACGGCTGTGTTCTTGGTCTTGAATGCACCAACAAGCAACTCTACACACTCTCTCAACCTCTTCTAAATTAGCATTTCCATTCAAACTGGGATCAATAATTTCAAGCATATTTCCTTCATTCAATTTTACAGCAGCCAGTAGAGGGAAGTAATCAATATTTTTGCCTTCTAGTTGCTCTGAATTTCTTCTTCCTGATATTAGTTCCAAAAGAACCATTCCGTAGCTGTAAACATCTGTTTTTGCACTAATTGGCACTCCAGATAACCATTCTGGAGCGAGATATCCAATTGTTCCTTTTAGAGTGGTCAAAACCCTACTAAATTCTCGCCCAACAAGTTTCGCCATTCCAAAATCAGCTATCTTTGGAACAAAGAGTTCATCCAACAGGATATTATCAGGCTTAACATCACAATGTATTATGCAATCTCTACAACTATCGTGTAGGTATGCCAATCCCCGTGCTGTTCCAAGTGCAATTTGGTATCGTCTATTCCAATTTAAAAGACTAGAATTTTCTTGGAATAGTTGCTTATTTAGTGATCCATTCTCCATGTAATCATAAACTAGGAGCCTTTTGTCCCCCTCACAACAAAACCCCCTCAATCGAACAAGATTTACATGTTGAACAATGCCAATTGTACTCACTTCATTTAAAAATTGTTTTTCCCCTAATTGGATAATCCCTTCCAGCCTTTTCACTGCAACAGATAAAGAATTTGGTAATGTTCCCTTAAACACTGAACCAAAACAACCACTACCAAGTTTTTCTGAAAAATTATTAGTCATTCTTCTCAAATCACCATATCTAAATGACACCAAGCCACTTTCTAATCCCCTGATAGCTAGAACAAACCTTCTCCTTCAGATGCTGACAGACGAAGAAATAGTGTGTCTCCAGTGGGCCCATCTGTTTCTTGATGCATATTAAGTAAACTACCGTACCAAATCGAGCAATTATTACTATTATATGCATATGCATTGCAAGAACAATTTTGTATACATGCTCTTTCACAATCCTTTACACTAGCATTGGTTAACGTATGTGGTTTATCTGGTAGGCTTACGCCTGATATTTCAAAGAATTGATCGTTTTCTTTGTTTGGGGATGAACCATTTGTCATGCCACATTGTAGGGGAGAGTTCCTCTGGCAACCTTCACTTTGATCCCCAAGCTTCCAGTCTATGGAATTGACTTCTTTAAAACCTTTCACACAACTACAATACGGTAAACTTGTTTCATCACAATTCCCAAAAGGACCGCACAGAGCATAGACATCACATTGTGCTTGTGGTTGAGTCGAACGATGGACCCATTCTTTTGATTCCTCCTGCCATCTCACCAAGTGTAGTTGCCCCGATAGATCTACCACCATCCTCATTATTATACTGTCATCCTTCAATGAGTATGTAAAATAGGTCTCGTTTTCATTTGAAACATACTCATAGTTTTGTTGGTATCTTACATTCATTGATGGTACATTACTAAATATTTTCCCATTCCACTCACCACTTCTCCAGTAATCTTTTGATCTGTTCCAGAATAGGAAAAATTGATTAGATCCATTTGGGTCTAATTGAAGTGAGAAGATCCCTTCTGCCGGGTCATCAATATTCTTCCATGAAACCATACGCTGGTGGCCTAATGCTTTGCTTCTCCCAAATTTAGCACCGGGTAACAAGGTATTGGTCGGGTGATCCATGCTTTGCCATAAGTATGTACCGGTTTGATTGGAACTATATTTTAACACAAGGTTCCCAGTATCTAACAATGTACAAATTGTGAAGTTTGAGCTTAGAGATGGCACGTTTGTTGACCAAATATGGGTCTTGTTATGATCCAAAAGCGCCAAATTTCCAGTAGCTAAAATTCTTAGCTCACTAGTGTTTGGATCTGAGATTGGTGTATTTCTATTTGCAATCCAAACAGTAGTGAACTGGGACACCTTCTTGTACCAGATACCAAGATAGTAATTTGAAGACATTGATTTGTTACCTAATTGGAAGAAACCGAGCTCAAACTTTCCACCTTGAGAGCTGATAGTCTTGTTTCCTGAGAGAGAGCTGTTGAAGGAGATATGATCTGACGCAAAAGAGGTAGAAGGTATGTTGAGACAGAGGAAGAAGAGAAAGAAGGAGAGAAAGCTGTCAGATTTTGGAGAAGCCATGTCTAACGAAAGAAAAATAATAAATTTAGATTGAACTTTTTTTGGAGTATCACTCAACTTTTTGTAGGAGGCAAGTGAATTGAGAGCCATAATACTGAAATACATTCATTTAATTGAAGGCTTGTTTTTCTACTTAATTTATTGTGATTATTAGGAACTGGTTGGTCTCTATCATAAAGCTATCATAGAATTTTGGTTGATTTTTTACCCTTTCTCATACCAAAAGTTGGAATTCCACAGACAAAAACATTTTTTTCTCATCGTATTAACATTGACCTCGAGTCTCTTCATTTAAATCCACCAATGCTTTGAATAGGACAAATATAAGGTCTATGGTTTAGAATAATCAGCGATTGTAACAAAAATCTCAAGTTCAGAGTTTACATTTTGCATGTTTGATATGTTTGCTTGACTCTTTAATTTATATGACATAAACACATAATACTTTTCAAGATTTTCCAACTCTATTGAAAAGAAGTTCTGGAGATGATCAGAGAAACCTATTTCCTAATTTGATTTGAGGCAAGGAGATTGGTACATCATATACAGGGGCGAATGCAGGATTTTGATCAGGGTAGGGCAAGAAATTATTGAATTGGATTTAAATAGATAATCGAGTCCAAACCCATTAAATAATCGGATATTAGATAAAGCATGATAACAAAAATAGTATTATAACACAATTTACTCCATAAAATTTAGATAATCAACTACAGGGTATGGCAATATCAATTTTAAGGGTAGGGCAAAGGTCCAAAACCCAGTATTTGTAAATCAGTTTTGGATTTTCAGGGTAGGGCAACTGCCCTACCCTGTGCTACAGTAGATCCGCCCCTGATCATATATATGAGGTGGATACTTTTATTTTACAAATCATATGAGTTTGGGACAAAGATGGATTCTTTTAAGAAAAAGATGTTGGGTTCATTTTTTTTAAACATTGAATTTTACTGTTTACCTCTAATACTTAATTAGTAACGGTAAGCTCATAAATAATTAATATTAAACTAGTTATTTTTAGCAGAATATTATCCTTCTGTTTTAACATTTTTTATTTATCACTTACATAATTATAATTTACAAGACGTGCATGAAAAAAAAATGGCCAAGTATTACAAGAATAATATTTTTGTTAAAATGACTCATTTAATAAATAGAAACTTAAACTGAATACGTTTAGGAGTAATTAACAAAGATGGATACTTAAGAGGTGGATTTCTTAATAACATAGTTACAAATCCAAGTTTTCCTCATGTTCTAAAATTTAAAATTGAATATAATTTGAAATTTGAAATTCATGCAATAAAATTCAAAAAGAGGTCTTTCGTTTGATTTATGGAATAAAATTCATGAATAAAATTAGAAATTAGAAATTCATAATAAATATTATTTATGGAAGCTCTTTCGTTTGATTGCTATTTGGGCCAGAGGTCTGAGCCCGTGGGCCCCACCAAGAAATCACTATTCTCAATTTGGGCCAAGGATTTAATTATAAAATTCAAAAAGAGGTGTTGCTTTCATGAAATATTTTTTTTAGGTAAGGAAATCAAACAAGATAAGATAACGACTAATAACTAGAGCATATTCACCACTCAATTGCTACAAGTTATAAGCATCTAGTTTCAAGTTCAAGGTCCCCCAAAAGAAGAGGAGAGAAATAGAAAAAGAACAAAACAAAGAAACAAAGAAAGGAAGAAAGGAAGGAAGAACAAATTAATGGAGGGAGGGGCGATAGCACTTCCCGTTCTCGGCATTGTCGCTGCCGCCGCCGCTACTTTCTACGTCATTAGTTTCATGGAAATCCGTGAGGTAACTTTCAACTCTCTGTTTTTTTTATTCCTTCTTTTTTTTTACTTATCCTCATTTATTCAAACAAAAATGATAATAAATTTGGCTTTGCAACAGAAATCATTTGAAGCATTGGATGATTTGGATGACGACGGTAGAGATGAGTTTGAGTCGAGGGCGAGATCGAGGGACCGGAGAGCTAGAACAAAGGCTCAGAGGAAACCCAAGAAATAGATGTGTTGTGTTGTGTTGTGTTTTTTTTTTTTTTTTTTTGCATTTTTTTTCTATTCATGCTATAAATCATAACAAAGGAACCAAGTTTTGCATTAATATCCGAGTGAGGCTATGGTGCTATGCATAGCATGGATGGCTAGTGTACTACGGCTCAATATGGTACTTTTTAAAATCCTAACGGTCGATCCGACCGTTCAATGTGATAATCATATGAATATGTACCTGCAAACTAAATTTTACATTTTTTCGAATTTTTTTGCTATTTTTTTAGATAGGTAGAAAAATCAATGTTTTTTGAAAATTCTGGACCATCAAAATTCTACCTATCTAAAAAAATAGTAAAAAAATTCGAAAAAATGTAAAATTTAGTTTGCAAGTACATATTCATATGATTATCACATTGAACGGTTGGATCGACCGTTAGGATTTTAAAAAGTACCATATTGAGCCGTAGTACACTAGCCATCCGTGCTATGCATAACACCATAGCCTCACTCTTAATATCCTTCATATATATATCTTAATTTTTTTATTTTTAGTGTGGGCTCAATGTGTTTCAACAAAGTTAAACACGAATACTTAGTAGGAATTTAATATTAATTCAAATAAAACTAGAAAAAAATAAGAATTTTCATTGGTTATTATTGACAATATCTTTGAAATCAATAAAACATGATTACTTGAATATCGTCTAGTATGTACACTACAACAGAAATGAGCATCAGCGACCGGTGACCCGGTCACTGAAACCCAAAGCGCCAGTCGCTGATGACGTCACCGGTCGCTGAAGGCATGGACGCTGATGCTCGCCCGATGACGTCACCGGTCGCTGAATGACGTTATCCCGGTCGCTGATGACTTTTCAGCGACCAAATTTTTTTGGTCGCTGTTAGGTTTTGCTGACGTCATGTAAAGGTATCAGAGACCAAAAAGACCGGTCGCTGATACTCAAAACCGGTCGCTGATAATTGTCTGTCAGGTTTATAGTTCTTTTCGTTATTTACTTTTTCCCTTTTAATATACTAGTTAAGTACCCACGCTTTGCAGTGGGAATTGATAGTATTAAATCACAGTAATTAATCTCAACTAATTATAGTCTCTTCCATCGATAACAGTACCACATTACATAAATAAATCATGATAGATCTTGTAAACATTCATAAGATATTTTTTTTCTTTTTTTGCATTCAAATAACCGTAGGCTTACATCCATTTTGAGACACACATGTTTGATTGTAAATATAAGAGATCCCCTAAAATTCATTTAAAAATTATCCTAATCCTTAAACAACGGCAGATATGTAAACCCCTCATAATCCCAGGATTTGTTGTTAGTGCAGAAGCAGCACTCGCATTGTTAATTTCTTCCTATAAGAGTAGAAATTCAAGAGCATTAATCAAACTTTACCATTTCAAATTAACAACCCAATGATTAATTAGAGAGCACAAATCGATTCAAGTCATGAAAGAAATTCACAATCAAATCAAGAAATCACAATCAAGTGTTGCATCATCCATGCAACAGGACTTGTATACAGCCATACAAGCGGCATCTACACTACATATACTATGAATATAAACATACATACTAGAGAGCGAGAGAGAGGACGCTTCGCTTGCCTTAGATATGTTCCTCTAATCATGATCTAGCTGTCCTATAAATTTCATGCAATAATTCAAACAAAAAGCATATATTTACATTTTCTTTGGTTTTTTGCTGTTTTTGGGTGCTGGTTTGAACCAGACTTGGTTCCTTTTGATTTTTTTTATTTCTAGGGTACCAGTTGTACATAGGAGCTGTACTAGATAGGGAATAAATGTATAAAACAAGGTATAAACTCAGACTACACATAAAGAATGGATTTAGGTCAAAATGAGCTCATAAATATATAATAGCACACTCTGCTATATGTACTATGGCATTCAATTTAGATAGACAACATTCAAGAAAAACTTTGAATAGTATGTAACAGACATACTCAATTATATAGAACAAATGTAAATGGGAAAAAATGTACCTATGAAGCATCTACAACACTAAATGGTTCAGCTAAGATCGACATACCTCCTTACTTGTGTGGTCAGTTCCACTCGCTGTCTACAATATAAATTAATGTCATTTCATTTATGAACCAAAAACCAAGTATAAATTTGGGACCAGTCACTTGGTTTTAGTTAGATATTAGAAAATAAAGGAAGAAAACAACAAAATATTAACACAAGCTCATAGAACATATTCATAAATGCTTCCAATCCCAATACTATTTAATTTGTGAGGATGATCTATTACAACCTTTAAAATGTCAATTGAGGAAGAATTTACAAATTTTAAACAGCAGGATATATCGCCTTTTCATCCAACCGGTTTTGGGCCCAGATTAGCATCTTTAGCAAGCTTGGAAGCTTTGGATCTGCAAAGGTAAGGTGTATCAGGAATTAATAACCTAGCTATGATCCATATACATTACGTGATAATGTAAAGGCCCTGTTGCATATTTCTCTTTAAAATTCCCCTGGTTAAATAATCAGAATTCGATACACCTTTAGCATTGAACCTCAACATTTCTAATACATTTTGCCTGTGTTTATTTTTTTTCAGCCGGACAGCTGTAGGTCTTCCCAGTTTACCAGAGTACCAATATCAAAAAAAAAAAAAAAAATTAATGATGACCCCAAATTCTGGGGCGATGAGTACCACTAGTCAAACCCAGTTTAGAAGCGTACCAGTATCAAAAAAAAAGAAATTAAAAAGAAAAAAGAGGAGGCTGCACTCAAGTACCAGTATCAAAAAATTTGTAATAAAAGTAAGAGCAACTAAGTGAGAGAGGTGAGGTGAAACCTGAGATCGACTGAACTGACGAGGAGGTGAGGGATTTCTCAGGGAGCTGACGAGGAGACGAGGAGGCAAAGGATTTCGCAGATCTGGCGGAGAGGAGGAAAGGGGTGGCGCTGAGCGGAGGAGTCGACAGATTGAGAGGAAGGGGGTGGCGCTGAGCGGAGGGCTTTGGAGGAAATCGCGCAACGGAGAGGAAAGAGGAGGCGAGGGATTTCAGGACTGGCGCAGGGTTTTTTTTGGTACTGCCGCGCGATTTCACTACTAACGCACCAAATCTCCACCTTTTTTTTTTTTTTAGGGAAAATACTTTCAGCAACCGCCGACTACACCGGTCGCTGCTGTGGTCGCTGGTACTTTTGGTCGCCAGACGGACATGAATTTTTCTATTTTTTCCCCAGGAAAAACAGCTTCAGCGACCGGCGTTGTCGCCGGTCGCTGATGTACTTTTCTGCTGTAGTGGTATCAAGGATCGGTTTAAAATTAAACCGGTAAGAATTCAAATAATTTACTTCTTGTATGAATAAAATTTATGTAATGTTGGTTTATAAGTACATATAAAGAAATTAATTTAGGTATATACAAACATGGGGAGGCATTAAATACCACGTCCTTCGTACTTCATCATTCTTCACATCTTTCATTTATGTTCTAAAAAAATTAAACAGTAGGTCCAAACCACTTAACATAATCTATATATTAAAATGTGTTTGGAGATCAAATTTTATATTTTTTAGAAATTTTTTTTTTTTTTAGATAGGTATAAAATCATTGTTTTTGAATGGTCCAAAAACTATTTTTGTACTTATCTTTAAAAAAAATTGTGAAAAATATAAAATTTAATTTCCAAGCACATTTTAATATGGAAATCATATTGAATGGTTCAGATCGACTGTTTGAACTTTGAAAATGAAGATAAAGAATGTAAGACACGATTATCGATGAGGCATGAGTACGCAAGTAATTTACAATACTGATAGCATTTTACTCTCAACTATATAACAAAAATCATATTTTAGTATGAAATTTTGAAAATAAATAAAGATCAATTAATTGACCCATTTTTCTCTTACTGAATCCGCCATTTAGGGGTGCTAATTGAACAGGGTTGTCCGTGGACAACCGGGCCGAACAACTTCTGAACAAAGTTCAGACGGGTTGCGATACGAACGGGCCTAAAATTTCAGTTCATGTTCACTTACTAAGGAAACTTCGGATCCAATCTGAACATGAACCGAATTGTTCACTGGGTTGTCCATTTAGCTTTTATTGAACAGCCCGTTGAAGGGCCCATTTGAGCAACCCGTTTGAGTTGGATCGTTATCTTAAACGAACAAACACAAGCGCTGAAGCGCCCCGCTCTCTTACTGGGATTTTTTTTAAAAAGCATAATTAAAAAAATTAAAATTAGGGAACGAACATGATTACCGGGATATTTCGAAAAACCATAAGAACCGAACAGCCTATTCGGTCCCCACAATTTTTTTTTCCTGGGACCGAATAGGGATTTCGGTCCCCTCCCATTTCACAGTTTTTTCGAAAAAAACTGTGCGGCCTTCCGTGTAGCACCCTGGAACCGAGATCCAAATTCGGTCCAGGGTATTTTCAGTGGGGACCGAATTGGCATTTCGGTCCCCAATTTTTTTTTTTTTTTTTTTTTAAATCGAATTTTTTTTCCTTTGTCAAATTACTTTTTTTATATCATATTTATATGAAAATACGCTAAATTACTTGAAAATGTCCAAACCGGCCGGTCCCTTGACTAAATAACTAAAATGCTGAGATTAATTCTTTTGTTAGATTATATTTGTTAGATTAATTCTTTTGATGTCCAAATCGAATTGTTTTGTTAAATATTTGTTAGAAAATACGTTACGAATAGAGCTGATTTTGTGCTAAAATACGGTAAATTACAATAATTATACTAAAATACAGTAAATTTACTAAAATGCTGAAATTACAATAATTATGTAGAATTAATGAATTATGCTAAAATACGGTAATTTATTGAGCTACGTAGATTGAAAAATAGAAATGAAAATCTTAATCGAAAATGATGCAATATGGGCCTGCGCATGCTTCACGAAAAGGAGCGTAACTTTTAATCCGTCCGTCGGATCGGGCTGAAATTTTGACAGGAAATCCCGAATTCAAAAACCAAGCTAACTTCCTTTCCAGCCCGATCCGACCGTCGGATATAGAGTTTTCGAACTTTCTTTACAATATTAGAGTTTTTAGGGTCTTTTCGTGCATCATCTAACAAATATTTTAAAAAACAATTCGATTTTTTTGTGTTATATTTCATTTCAGCATTTTAGCTATTTTTCTCTAAAAAAAAAAATAAAAAGAGTTTCAACCGTAAATAATATTTACGGTTTGAATTCGGAATTCAAACCGTAAATATTATTTACGGTTTGGGTAAAAATTTAATTTTTTCAAAAACTTGGTTAAATATATTAATTTTTATTTTTTTTGGGTAAAAATAAAAATCTCGGATTTTGCATATTTTACGGGAACCGTGGGCATATTTATTAATCTGTAATTAACTTGGGGTATTTTTAAAAATGTCGGAATTCTCAAGTAATTTAGTGTATTTTAGTATAAATATGCTATCAAAAAAGTAATTTGACAAATATTTTAAAAAAAAATCAATATTTTAGTGTTATATCTCAGCATTTTAGTTATTTAGGCAAAGGACCGGCCGGTTTGGACATTTTTATTAATCTTTAATTAACTTTAGTATTTTAGCATTTTAATTAACTTTAGTATTTTTATTAATCTTCAAAAAATTCAATTTTTTAGTATTTTAGTAAAAAAAAAAAAAAAAAAAATGGGGACCGAAATCCCAATTCGGTTCCCCATCCCATTTCGATTTTCTGTGGCGGCTCTGCCAAAAAAATATGAAATGGGGGTGGACCGAATAGCCTATTCGGTCCCAGAGAAAAAAAATTGTGGGGACCGAATAGGCTGTTCGGTTCTTATGGTTTTTCGAAATATCCCGGTAATCATGTTGGTTCCCTAATTTTAATTTTTTTAATTATGCTTTTTAAAAAAAATCCCTCTTACTGAGTCGTTCTTAGGTTTAGCTCCAGAGCCTCCAGTTTTTCACCGGCGCTCCTCTCCTCCGTCGCCCCACTTCTCCTTTGCGCCGACTCCTCTTCCCGACCCTTTCCCTGCTCCTCTCCATTCTTGGTAAGGTTTATTTCTCTTCTTTTCCTTTTCAGGTTTTGTTTTCCTTTCTTGCTCGATTTGAGTTTGGTAACTCACGTTGGAAGATCTTCCTTGGCAATTTAAATTGATGATTTTGGGTATTTCGTTTGTCCCACTCTTTTTCATTAATTGGATCCAAACCCGATAGCCATTAGAAGGTAAGAATACGACCTTGTTATTCAAATATGGGTCCATTATAAGAAAGGGGGTCTTTTAGATGTGTCCCTCCCATGCTGTTTATAATTACATTTACACTTGTACCACCTCCCCTGAAATAATTCTCAAAGAACTTTTACATCATTAACCTGCTGGTACAAGTAAAGGCTGTTTATCAGTAGGGAACTTATATGGTACAGAACCATGGGTACTAAATTGCTTATACAGTAGTGGAATGGGCTTGAATAATATGGTAAATGAATTTAGCATGTGTAGAATTTGTACATTCGATTTGGTCACTGTACTGGTACGTGACTTGTGTGCAATTTCAGATTCATTGACCTCCTAAGTGTGAGTCTTTATTTTGGATTAATTGAACTGGAACTTATGTAATGTTTTGACTTTTGAATGAAATCACAAATTTGTGAAAGCTAGTACAATATCGCACTTGAATTTCATTAATGAACTGTGATTTAGTAGCATGTAAAATGTAGAATTTCATTTTATAGCTAGTGCTCTTAAGTGCCAGTTCTGTATTCTGTTTTTGACTGAGGTAACTAGTTGTTTCCCAATTTTTGTTATTTCCTGTTAATTTTCAGACAAGAAAGTGAAATATACCATTCCTGTTTGTCTGAGGAGATGAAGTGATACTGTTGTCTCCACCCCTCAGAACTGTTTGATTCTAAGTGGGCTTGAGATTTAGATTTTGCCCACTTGGCATATTATGATGTAATCTAGACTAGTAATTTACCTTTTAGGTGATTGATATATAACAAAAGTGAGGATGACTTGATCTGATGAGCACGTGTAAGTGTAACAGTAGGAGATTTATTTTAGTTTTGTGGTGCTACTTTTTTATGCCCTGCTTGTGTTTTCTTGGTTGATCTTTCTGATATATATTTTTTGTTGGGTTAGATAGTCATGTACGCTTATTACAGGCTATTTGGTTGTCTCGTGTCATAACTATATTTGTTTTCCAGAAAAATTAGTAGCGTGATCTAGCAATTCCTCATGAAAAATGAGATATATTAGTGGCAGGAAATGTCTAGTTAGGCGACACTTTACATAGCATTTTTTTTGTGTGGCAAATTTATTGTATGCTGAAGTAAAAATATAGGGACCGACTAACTATCCCCCAAATCCTATCCCCCATTCATTCTCCAGTCAATAACTGTCTTTGTTGACCGCTAATTAAGAGGGGACCATAAATTTCAGCGCTAAAAGACAAAACAAAACGCGCCATTATCGCGGCGAGTGCAAGTATTCATATGTAATACATCAAAGTATTCATATATAATATATAAAGTATTCATATCTAAGATATCAAGTATTTAAAAAAAAACTGGACATATCACTTACCCATCTTATACACGTTTTTAGAGGTGATTTTTTTTCTCCGTTCACTCTAACCAATATTTCTGACAATCTGTGAGGAATTTTGCAAATCTAAAACGACGAATGTCTTCTATGTAATTTTCTCTTTCAAATGAGATTCATGATATCATACTTTCGAGTTGTCCGTTGCACAAGTATACATACCTTGTCATTCAAGTATTCATACCTCCTCGAGCAAGTATTCATACCTCATCAGTATTTCACAAATAAAAAACTGGACACATCATTCACTCATTTTTTACCGATTGAAATTTCATTACCACTCAATCATTTTTTACTTGATATCTTAGGTATGAATACTTGTTCGACGTGGTATGAATACTTGCACGACAAGATATAAATAATTTTATGAGGTATGAATACTTGCGCGACGGATAACTCAAAAGTACTTCATCATGGATCTCATTTGAAAGAGAAAATTGCGTAGAAGACATTTGTGATTTTAGATTCGCAAAATTCTTTATAGATTGTCAGAAATATTGGTTAGAGTGAACGGAGAAAAAAAAAACCACCTCTAAAAACGTGTAAAAGATGGGTGAGTAATGTGTCCAGTTTTTTTTTTAAATACTTGATATCTTAGGTATGAATACTTAATGTATTATATATGAATACTTGATGTATTATATATGAATACTTATGCGTTTCAATTGTAAAAATTTTCAAATATAAGCAATCTCCCTAGTTAATTAGTGGTCCCCCACGTAATTAATGATTGATACACGTTTTTTTTTGTTTTTTTGTGCTTGAAGTTGTGGTCACCTAGATAATTAATGATTGGGGGATGAATGGGGGATACGAGCCGGAAGAAAAAAATCTTTATCCAAAAATATATTAGCGAAGCAAGTGTTCGGCCATGTTGGCTGTCCACATAATTATATTAAGGTGTTCCATTCGGCTGTCCATTGTTTAGCCCGATTTGCTGAAACGGGCCTGTTCTGAACAGGCTCAATTCCGAACAGGGCTTAAGTTTGAACAATATTGAATGGACTGAACATGAACATAAAAATCTTAATTTCGGGCTGATCATGAACAGAGCCTGTTCATTTCATTTCCGAACTGGACCGAGTTTGAACAGGGGGCCCGTCCATTACCACCCCTACCGCCATTGATTGAGATCTCTCTTTCATTATTAGTTTAGTTACATATTGTTTTTGAACATTATGAATTATAGATATATAAAGATCTATAGCTTGCTGATGTACTTGCGAAGAGCTTCGGAGGAGCCCTTTGCATGCTCTGGCACCGGCAAGTTCGTTAAGAGAGTCACCTTCGACGATGACAGCTGAGCTATCTTCTCATTTGTTGAAGCATCTATCTTCCACAACTTCACCTCCCATACCTGTTCAGATATGCATGACAGAAAGAAAGAGGAAATTAATTAATGTCTAAATTAATTTGTAATTATTAGTTGGTGGACTGAGGCTATGTATATGGTAATATACATACGGATCAAGTCGTGCTATAAATTCGTGTCTTTAACATTAAAGTTAAATATAATCTCTATATGAAAATACTTGGAAATTGAATTTTATAAAAAAATGATTATTTTTTAGATAGGTAGAAACTAAAAATTCTAAACCATATATTTGAAAGTCGTGATTTTCCACCTATTTAAAAAATAAAAGGATTCTAAAAAAATGTAAATTCGATATCCAAGTATATTTTCATTTAACTATTTTAATCAAATATTTGAAATTCAAAAATAGAGATATAAATCAATAATACTAACCGTACTATTACTGTAGCCACATACTCTAGTTGGTGATTACCATTATATATAGAGAGAGAAAGATTGGCTAATATCAAAACATTTGTTCCTAGACCGTGGAACAAACGCTTCGGTTTTTACATTTTCAAAGTCCAAACAGTCGATTCAAACCGTTCAACATTCAATCTATAATAAATTGTGCTTGGAGATCAAATTTTACATTTTTTTAAATTTTTTTACTATTTATTAAATCAGTTTTAAAATCCCTGTTTTCAATTATCCAAAAAAATTTTACTATTTATTAAGATCAGCGATTTTAAAACTGGCTTAATAAATAGTAAAAAATTCCAAAAAATGTAAAATTTGGTCTCCAAGCACATTTTAATATAGAGATCACATTTAATGGTTTGCACGACCGTTTGAACTTTGTAAATCGGAAAACTAATTGGTTGCATCACGGCTCCAGAACAAATGTTTTGATATTATCCAACATCTCCCTCTCTCTCTCTCTCTCTCTCTATATATATATATATATATATAGAGAGAGAGAGAGAGAGAGAGAGAGGTTGGCTAATATCAAAATATTTGTTCCTTAGCCGTGGTGCAACTAATTAGTTTTTCAATTTTAAAAGTTCAAACAGTCGATCCAAACTGTTAGATGTGATCTCTATATTAAAATGTGCTTGGAAACCAAATTTTACATTTTTTGGAATTTTTTTACTATTTATTAAGCCAGTTTTAAAATCACTGATTTTAATAAAAAGTGAATTTTTTTTGGATAATTGAAAACAAAGATTTTAAAACTGACTTAATAAATAGTAAAAAAATTCTAAAAAATGTAAATTTGGTCTCCAAGCACATTTTATTATAGATTGAATATTGAATGGTTTGGATCTACTGTTTGGACTTTGAAAATATAAAAACCGAAGCATTTGTTCCACGGTCTAGGAACAAAATTTGGTCTCCATATTAGCCAACCTCTATATATATATATATATATAGAGAGAGAGAGAGAGAGAGAGAGAGAGAGAGAGAATGGCTAATATCAAAACGTTTGTTCTTGGACTCAAGAACAAACGATTCCGTTCTCTAATTTCCAAAGTTCAAACAACAAATTCAAACCGTTAGATGTTCAATCTATATTAAAATGTGCTTGGAGACCAAATTTTACATTTTTTGGAATTTTTTTATTATTTATTAAGCTGGTTTGAAAACCGCTGTTTTTATGAAATTTCTGCAGCATTGAAAAACAACGGTTTTCAAACCAGCTTAATAAATAGTAAAAAAATTCCAAAAAATGTAAAATTTAGTCTCCAAGCACATTTTAATATAGATTGAACATCTAACTGTTTGGATTTGTTGTTTGAACTTTGGAAATTAGAGAACGAAATCGTTTGTTCCTGAGTCCAGGAACAAATGTTTTGATATTAGCCAATATATATATATATATATAGAGTTGGGCTTAGCTAAGCCATGGAGTAAAACGACTTGGTGCTCCACGCCTCATTATTTCTATTTTGAAAATTCAAACTACCGATCCGAACCGCTCAAGTTGATCTCCATATTGAAATGTGCTTGGAGACCAAATTTTACATTTTTTGGAATTTTTTTACTATTTATTAAGCCACTTTGAAAATCGCTGATCCATTGGTCCAGAATTTTTTACTGTTTTGCTACTGTTCATCCGTATCAGCGATTTTCAAAGTGGCTTAATAAATAGTAAAAAAATTCCAAAAAATGTAAAATTTGGTCTCCAAGCACATTTCAATATGGAGAACAACTTGAGCGGTTCGGATCGGTAGTTTGGATTTTCAAAATAGAAATATGGCGTGGAGTAAAACGCTTTGTACTCCACGCCATATTTCCATTTATATATATATAGAGTCTGACTTAGCTAGGCCATGGAGTAAAATGATTTGTACTCTACACCATATTTCCATTTTGAAAATCCAAACTACCGATCCGAACCGCTCAAGTTGTTCTCCATATTGAAATGTGCTTGGAGAGCAAATTTTACATTTTTTGGAATTTTTTTACTATTTATTAAGCCACTTTGAAAATCGCTGATCCATTGGTCCAGAATTTTTTACTGTTTTGCTACTGTTCATCCGTATCAGCGATTTTCAAAGTGGCTTAATAAATAGTAAAAAAATTCCAAAAAATGTAAAATTTGGTCTCCAAGCACATTTCAATATGGAGATCATGTTGAGCGGTTCGGATTGGTAGTTTGGATTTTCAAAATGGAAATAATGAGGTGTGGAGCACCAAGTCGTTTTACTCCATGGCTTAGCTAAGCCCAGCTATATATATATAGTGAGTGACTAATATCAAAACGTTTGTTCCTAGGCCGTGGAACAAATACTTCATTTTTTACATTTTCAAAGTCCAAACAGTTGATCTAAACCATTCAACATTCAATCTATATTAAAATGTGTTTGGAGACCAAATTTTACATTTTTTTATATTTTTTTAATATTTATTAAGCCAGTTTTAAAATCGTTGTTTTCAATTATCCAAATTTTTTTAATTGTTTATCAAAATTAGCATTTTTAAAACTGACTAAATAAATAGTAAAAAAATTTCAAAAAAAATGTTAAATTTGGTCTTCAAGCTCATTTTAATATAGAGATCACATCTAACGGTTTGGATCGACCGTTTGAAATTTGAAAATCAAAATGGTAGTTCTTGAACCGTGATCATACCAATTCGATTTTACATTTTTTGAAATATTTTTTTACTATTTATTAAGATGGTTTGAAAATTGTTGTTTTTAATGGTCCATAAGTTTTTACTATTTATTAAAATCAGCGATTTTCAAACCATCTTAATAGTAAAAAAATTCCAAACAATACAAAAGTTGGTCTCCAAGCACATTTTAATATAGTGATCACATATAACGGTTTAGACTCTTTTTTTTTTTTGATGGCTGGCGGCAAGGTGCCGTCAGCAGATATATTGATATAAAGAAAATGTTTTATTTACAAGGATATTCCCATCAAATGATGGCGAATCTCCCGTTTAGCTCAAAAGTAAAACAAGTTCAGCTAGCAAATATTGCCATCAAGAGGACACAATAAAGGCTCGCATAGTTGCCCATCCGCATTGTCCCCCCCTCAGCTATCCTGAGCCCAAAATAAAACATCTGTTGTGGTATCATCAAGACTAATTGGTACCATCAAGACTAAGAAACTACCATTTTATCTCAAATTCAGACTTAATAAATTACCCCATGTGCAAAGTCAGCTACCAATCAAACCCTACTTACCTCTCTCTAACCTATTTCTTAATTGCAACCATCTGCAATTAATTTGCTCTCAGTGCAAACACAAGAATAATATATATAAGAGAGCAAATAGCCCAATTAATTAATTAGACAAAATCAACAGATTCTCTTGCACGTTGCACCCCTACTTAATTAAATTCAAATTAATTTATGCATGTACCGCTAATTAAGTGATAAATTTGTTTTTTTAAAGAAGGAATAGAGATATATAAAAGTAGAGTAAAATGTAGGGGTGAAAACGGTATGGATAATATCCAATCCGTATTCAATTCGTATTTGAAAAATTAGATGTGGATATTCGATATCTGAATATCCGTGTGGATATGGATATTGATATGATTTTTTATTTCAATTATCTGTATCCAAATAGTAGATATATATCATATATTTTAATATATATTATGAAAAAATATTGTTATTCACCATTAAAGTTAGATAAATATTATGAATTTTAATATTTTTTAATATTATTTTAATAAATATTCGATCTGATCCGTATTCATCCTGGAAAATTAAAAAGGAATATGGATAGAGTTGGAAAAATGGCACGCCGGAGCCGGCTCCGTCACGAAATGGCACGCGTGTCGGTTACGTGCCGTGACCAATTGTTGGCAAAGAAGACACGGCATGGCACGGAAATTACCTTGGTCACGGCACGGCACGGAACACGGAACAGCACAGCACGAGACACACGAGTCACGGAACGGTAGATACGCCAATCACGGCAGTCACGAGGCAATATACTAACATACCTTCCTATAAAGTATAATTTTATTTTAATTAAAATATGTACATTTAAATTTCAATTAAAACATTTGAATTTTAAAGAATCGTTTCATTTTTTTTTAAACGTTAAATGCGATCAAACGTAGCTAATGCACATTTGGTCATGGCACGTTTGGTCACGGTAGGACTTAGTCACGGCACGCGAGTCACACCGTGACCATTCGCGTGCCGTGACCACCCCTAGTAATTTTTGTCACGGCACGACACGTGAAAAATTTACTTGATCACGGCACGGCACTTGACCAAAGTCACGGCACGTCACGTTTTTCCAACTCCAAATATGAATATGCTTTTACCACTATATATCCACTCTCTGTATTCGCTCCGTTTTCACCCAAAATGTCAACCCAAATAAAATAGAGAATAATATAAATATAAACCATTCATTAATGAATCCCTCTGATAGAAAGCCCAGATTATTAATTGTAGATGATGAGAAGGGACTAACTGAATAATTTTCTTTCATCTACTAAATTAGTAAAAAGGAGAAATAATTGAACTACAACTACACCTACCTGTGTAGTTCTACCAACATGCACCGGAGAAGCCTCGGCCAAGACGAGATCGCCGAGACGGGCACTTTTGTAATGATTGATGCTGAGCTGGACACCGGCAACTCTGCGAAAACCTGATGCCATGTGGGCCCCAACGCTCGCTAGACCTTCCGCTATCAATGCCGATACGCCTCCGTGCAACACTTTGAAAGGCTACATAATTTATATTTACTTGTTATATATATAGTTGTTAATTAGTAATTTATGAGAGCATTAATTAGAGCTAACCTGGCAGCAGAGGTGTGTGATTTGGAGGCGACCGGAGACGAGAGAGGGAGAGAGAATCTCTACTTGAAAACCGATGTTGTGTAGCGGCATGTCCAGCTCAGTCGGTTTCCTCGACGATGTCTCCTCCATCGATCGATCGATCGATCGATCAATCAGGCCGTTAATAAATGAATTTGCTTCTCAATTTGATATGAATATATGAGTATGAAACTATGAAGATGAAGTCAAAAGTCAAAACTGGTTGCTGCTGCTTTGAGAGCAAAAGAGAGAGAAGAAAATATATTTGTTTAAAGTACAACATATCTACAAATGAAGTGTAATCATGATAATTAATTATACTTAATACGTTTAGAGGTAGGTGATAAGGAAGGGGGAGCGAAGAGAAACTGAGTTCTAACCGGATATGACCATAGTCGTTTACTTGTTCCAGAACAGTAAAAGGGGAGATAAGGTTAATTCTGTGTGTAACTTGAACAAATATTTAACGATTCTGTTACTTCTGATTTGGAGTGCAGAGAGGGAATTTTTTATTGGTAGAAATTAATGAAAAAAAAGCGAGAGAAATAGAAAGAGTACATGAGTTATAATATTGGTAGAAAGACCGGTAACATTTTTACCGGTCTAAAAAATCAAAAAGTTTGGACCGGTAAGAATTCTACCGGTCCAAACTTAGTTTTTCTTTTTTAAAAAATCTGATGTATATATGGAGGGAATTCTTATATTATATTTTTAGTAAAATATGAAAAAAAATTTAAAAATAGATATAATGTTTCTATTATTCTAAATTTTAAGATACTCTATCTATTTTTATAAAACAAATTATATGTTACTAGAAAAAATAAAATAAAAAAAAACTTTTAGACCGGTAAGAATTTTACCGGTCTTTCTACCAATATTACAACTCATGTACTCTTTCTATTTCCCTCGCTTCTTTTTCATTAATTTCTACCAATAAAAAATTTCCTGCAGAGGAGGTGAAATCCCTGCCTACTCTTGTCATCTTATGTCTCTTTTTTTTTTTCTTTAATGAGTTATTTTTGGAGCACGTATTTAAAGGTGATATTTTACAATGAATTTTTTTTATCTCATCAGAAGTATATGTTAAAATTCATGAAAAAATAACTAATTTTTTTTTTATGTAGAAGACATTCCTTTAGATGCCTGAATTTAACAGCGTCTGATAAATTATGAACGTCAAATTTAAAATTCTAAATCTTCTTTTTCAATACTTACTTTTCTAAATGAGTAGTGTGCACTTTACTAAAATATGTCCGATTCCCGTTCATAAAAAAAAAAAAAAAAACTTAGATTTTTTGAATTAATATATTTATATTCACAACTATCCCTGAAAAAAATTGAATTACAGCTTTGAAATTTATTTGCACAAGTATCCCTGAAAAATTAAATGAAGATTAATTGTTATTATTATTTGTGGAAGCTCTTTTGTTTGATTGCTATTTGGGCCAGAGGTCTGAGCCCCACCAAGAAATCTTTACAACTATTTGGGCCAAGGACTTAATTATAAAATAAAAAAGAGGTGTTGCTCGTTATAAAATAAAAACAAAGAATAATAAACAAGATAGAGATAACACATAAAAAATATCAATATATTTATTTATATATTTCTCATGTGTGTCCAATACAAAATTACAAAGTCTCTATTTATAGACTACAAATTATAAATGAAAAGTCATCTAAAATAATAAATAGAGAATGAATTCTAATAGTAGTGGGGTAGTGGAAATGAATTCATGATTAATATTGGGAGTTACAAAATGAATGACATCCACACATTTGTAATATATTAATAACACTCCCTCTGGATGTCCTTTACATAAGTATATGCCTCATTTATTGAAATACTCTCAATATAAAATTTGTATATCATATAAAATCTTTTTCGGAAGATTTTTTTTAAATCTTCTTATATTAATTTTGTACATCATATAAATGTTCTTCATGAAGATTTCTTGAAATCTTCTTCTAGAAAAAAAAAATTGCACTTCATATAAAATTGTATGAACCATATTAAACATCTTAAAATAAATGTACATAAATTGATAACTTATTTTATTTAGTAATTAATTATTAGAAGTATTATTTATTTAAATAAAATTAAAATAAAATATATCAAAGTTACCTCGAATCTTCAACTAGTAGAACTCTTGTGCTAATAACGTGTTATAAAATAAATACAAAGAATAATAAACAAGATAGAGATAATACATAAAAGATAGTAATATCTTTATTCATATATTTCTTATGTGTGTCCAAACAAGATTACAAAGTCTCTATTTATAAGCTACAAAGTGTAAATGAAAAGCCATCTAAAGTAATAAATAGATAATGAATTCCAATAGTAGTGGGCAGTGAAAATGAATTGAGAATTAATATTGAAAGTTACAAAATGAATGACATCCACATATTCATAACATTGTTTAATTTCATGAAATTTTTGAGGTAAGGAAATTAAACAAGATAAGATAACGACTAATAATTAACTAGAGCATATTCACCACTCAATTGCTACAAGTTGCATGCATCTAGTTTCAAGTTCAAGGTCCCCCAAAAGAAGAGGAGAAATAAATAAAGAAAAGAACAAACAAAGAAACAAAGAAAGAACGGAAGGAAGAACAAATTAATGGAGGGAGGGGCGATAGCGCTTCCCGTTCTCGGCATTGTCGCTGCCGCCGCCGCTACTTTCTACGTCATTAGTTTCATGGAAATCCGTGAGGTAACTACAATATTTTGTTTTTTTTTTTGGTTTTTTACTTATCCTCATTTATTCAACCAAAAATGATAATAAATTTGGTTTTTCAACAGAAATCATTTGATGCACTAGATGATTTGGATGACGACGGAAGAGATGAGTTCGAGTCGCTCACGAGATCGAGGGACCGGAGAGCTAGAACAAAGGCTCAGAGGAAACCCAAGAAATAGATGTGGAGTGGTTTCATTTTTATTTTTATTTTGCATTTTTTTTTCTGTTCTCATTAATTGGCAACAATTATATGTTGCTAAATAATATCCTTAATATATCTTAATTTTTTATTTTTTTAGTGTGGGCTCAATGTGTTTCAACAAAGTTAAACACGATTGGAAAGGAGCCACCTCATGTTGACAATATTTTTAAAATTAATTCAAATAAAACTAAAAAAAATTAAGAATAATTTTCATCGGTTATTATTGACAATATCTTTTAAATCAATAAAACATTATTACTTGAATATCGTCTAGTATGTATCAAGGATCGGTTTATAATTAAGCATTCATAACTTGTTTTATGAATAAAATTTATGTCATGTTGCTTTATAAGTACATTTATAACTATAGATTAGAACATGCCTTTTTGTTTTTATTTTTTTCGTTTCGCCAGCTGACAATTAATTTAGGCGTATACCTACATGAAGAGGCATTAAATGTCTCGTGTCTTTTATGTCTCATCATGCTTCACATTATTATTTTTGTTCTAAAAATCTAACAGTCAATTCAAACTATTTTACATAATCTCCATATTAAAATATGCTTGGAGAACAAATTATATATATATTTTTTTTAAAATATTTTACTATTTTTTTAATAGATACAAAATCAATATTTTTGAACTGTCCAAAAGCAATAATTTTGTACTTATCTTAAAAAAATATAAAATTTGATATCTAAGCACATTTTAATATTAAAAATCATGTTAAGTGGTTCAGATGGATTGGTCGATGAGGCATGAGTCTGGTGGTAAATTTTACAGTACTGATAGCATTTTAATCTAAACTATATAGAAAAATCATGCTTAAGCACCAAATTTTGAAAATAAATGAGAATCAATTGACCCCATTCTCTCTTACTGAATTCGCCACTAATTCAGATCTCTCTTTCATTATTAGTTTAGTTACATACAGTTTTGGAACAGTATGAATTATAGATATATAAAGATCTATAGCTTGCTGATGTACTTGCGAAGAGCTTGGTCAGCATCCTTTGCGTGTTCCGGCACCGGCAAGTTCGTTAAGAGAGTCACCTTCGACGACGACAGCTGAGCTATCTTCTCATTTGTTGAACCATCTATCTTCCAAAGCTTCACCTCCCATACCTGTTCAGATATGAATGATAGAGAGAAGGAAGGAACTAATTAATTATTAATGTCTAAATTAATTTGTAATTAAATTATTAGTTGGTGGACTGATGAGGTTATGCATATGGTAATATATATATTATGGTTCAAGCTGTGCTATACATTCGTATCATTATTTTATTGAATAGAAAATGTACTTAGAATTGAGAATTTGACATTTTTAAGAATTTATTTGCTATTTTTTTAGATAGATAAAAAATCACTTGATTTAAAAATTCTGAACCATATATTTGAAAGTTGTGATTTTCTACCTATTTAAAAGAAAAAATAGTAGAAGGATTCCGAAAAAAAAAAGAAGTTCGATATGCAGATATATAGAGATGACATTTAACTATTTTAATCAAATATTTCAAATTTAAAAAATAAAGATATAAATTCATAATGCAATCCTAATATTACCATAGCCACACACTCTAGTTGGTGATTATCGTTATATATATATATTAAATTCAGACTTAATAAATATGACACCATGTGCAAAGTCAGCTACCAATCAAACCCTACCTCACTACCTCACTACCTGCCTACCTCTCTCTCTCTCTAACCTCTTTCTTAATTGCAACCATCTGCAATTAATTTGCTCTCAGTACAGATAAAAAGAATAATTAATATATAAGGGAGCAGGTAGGCCAATTAATAATTAATTAGACAAAATCAACAGATTCAGCAGCTTCTGCGAATATTTAAAATAAAAAAGGACAAAATCAACAGATTCTTTGCACGGTTTGCACCCCTACTTATTTAAATTAAAATTAATTCATGCATGTACCCCCCTAATTAAGTGATAAATTTGTTTCTTTCAAAGAAGGAAAAGAGATATATAAAAGTAGAGTAAAAAAGTGAACCCAAAATAAAAATAGAGAATTATATAAATATAAACCATGCATTGATGAAAGCCCGGATTATTAATTGTAGATGATGAGAAGGGACTAACTGAATAAAAATAATTTTTTTTTTTAAACCATCGCTGAATTTTCAAAATTTACCGAACCAACATGATTATAACTTTTTTTTACAAAAATCATCTCCACCGGAAATGGAACTTTGTATGAAAATTTAAAACTGGATACGGTACTCCGTATTACATGTCACACAATTGTTATACAACCATAACCCATTTCAATTTCATTTTAAGAAACCGAATCTCATGGCCGGTTTTCATTTTGAAAAATTGAATACCGTGACCGGTTTTAATTTTTCTAAAAAATATATATATATAAAACCGAATACCGCGACCAGTTTCAATTTGTCGTTTGTTTTTTATTTATTTTTAATTTATATCTCACCAAACCGAGATTGGGATCCGGTTTTCATTTCTCACCAAACTAAGTTTGGGATCCGGTTTCTAATTCCACAAACCGAGTCCCACATCCGATTTTCATTTATTCGATTTTCTGCTCTCTTTTTTTTTTCTTTTTTTGCCTTACCGGACCTGATGGCTGGTTTTCCTTTCTTTTCTTTCTTTTCTTATTTTTCCAATTTGCTGGTTTTTCCCTTCTTCTTCTTCTTCTTCTTCTTTTTCTTTTTTTGCTTTTTTTCCAATTTGTCTTACGTGATTTTTTTATATATCTAATTCATTATATGAATAGGATTTGCTATAAAATAATTAAAGGAGAGGGTCTTAAAACCAAAACCGAAATTGGGGTGCAGATCCATATTCTCTCACCAAACAATTCTACAAACCAAGCACCAAATCCGATTTTTATTTATTGGATTTTCTGTGGCAATTGAAAAAGAAAATAGGTTTGAATGTGTTCAAATTCGATACCGAATATCATATCCGGTTTTCAAATTTTCATACCGGTTGTAATCATGTTGGTTTCGTAAATTTTCAAGATTTAGTGATGTTTTAAAAAAAAAAATAGAATAAAAAGGCGGAAAATTTTCAGGTATACCCCTGAAAATCTCAATATTATGAATTGCCCCCTCTAAAATTCATAATATCATATTTACAAAATGGGTACTTATAAATTTAAAATTAATTTTGATAAAAAACTCAATAAATTAGAAAAATTTGTGATTTTTAAAATTTAAAAAGGATAAATGTAGTATTATAAATTTTAGAGGGGGCGTACGTAATTTCGAGGTTTCAAAGGGTATACATGAACATGAAATTTCTCTTAAAAAAAGGAACAAGATACGAATAAAATTGTAACGTCTTTGTCACTTTGATGTTGACCATTTTTGTTTTGTTTTGTTATAAAAGAAAATTAAGGGGGAAAGACAAAGCTAAGGTTGTTTGATAAAAAAAAAAAATGAAAAATGTAGGGTAAATTAGTAAAAAAGAGAAATAATTGAAGTATACACCTACCTGTGTACTTCTACCGACATGCACCGGAGAAGCCTCAGCAAAGACGAGATCGCCGAGACGGGCACTTTTGTAATGATTGATACTGAGTTGAACACCGGCAACTCTGCGAAAACCCGATGCCATGTGGGCCCCCATGCTCGCTAGACCTTCCGCTATCATGGCCGATACACCTCCGTGCAACACTTTGAAAGGCTTAATTTGTATATATAGTTGTTAATTAATAATTAGTATAATTTATGAGTGTTAGAGATCATGAGAGGAAGTATATATATATGAGAGCTAACCTGGCAGCAGAGGTGTGTGATTTGGAGGCGACCGGAGACGAGAGAGGGAGAGAGAATCTCTATTTCGAAACCGATGGTGTGTAGCGGCATGTCGAGCTCAGCTGTCATTGGTTTCCTCGACGATGTCTTCTCCATCGATCGATCGATCGATCAATCAATCAGGCCGTTAATTAATGAATTTCCTTTTCAATCTGATATGAATATGAGTATGAAGATGAAGTCAAAAGTCAAAACTGGTTGCTGCTGCTTTATGAGCAAAAGAGAGAGAAGAAGAGAAGAAGAGAGACAAAGACAAGGATGAAGCTTCGGTGAGGGGGTCTCTGGTTGGTTTGGTTGGGTTCAGATCCTCTCTAAAGTAATCTAATTTTTTATTTTAGATCCTGGCCGTTCAATCAGAATTCGGGCAACTTGTCAGAGCAGATCCAACGGTATAGATCCAAACTTGAAATATGAGTTTACTTTAGTTAATCCGAATCCGGGTGTGGTTGGTTAGGTGCGAGTGAAACATCACGAAATTATTGTGGGGGCGCTCTTCGTTTCCCCCACTTATTATTTCTACGACTCTTTACGTATAATCTGCTCCCTCTAGTTAACAGCTAAACGCCTTAACGGTTAGAAAACAAAGAAAATCATTTACGCATATCCACGTCGCATGACTAGGCCACTACTACTAATATGATTATCAGATAAGATCATGAGTAAGAGTTATTTTTAATTAGAATATTCTTAAGCTATTTAAGTTTTTTGATGAACTTAACGTCATAATTTATCAATTGATTTTAATGAACAAAATTCAAACCATTAAAATCAAACTATTTCACGAGTGAGGCATTTAAATGTCAAATTTTAAAATTTTCGAATTAATATAATATAAAATTATGCAGTCAAAAGTCAAAACAATTAAAAATAAACACATTATATTAATTTATAATTTTTTTTACCACTACTAAATTAAGTCATTTTTTTAATGTGTTTGCTACTATGGTGACTAAAAAATGCGCCTTCGGATCTCTACCTCATTCTCAGTTTCTCACCCGGATCCGATATTACTTTATATGTGCCCGATCAAATTAAAGCTCAATAAATAAATTAAACTAAACTCTAAAATTAAGCTTCATTTAATTAACAATCCATCAATAAGAAAGAACCCTAATAGATGATTTCTCAAACGAGTAATTATTGGAATTTACCACCCACATAATTCAAATTTACCATTCCCTATCTGATACTTCATTTCTGACACTCCATTTTTCGAATTAGCCACTCAGATATTTCAAATTTACAACAGTCCATCTGATTCTATAATTTCTGACATGCTCGTCTGAATATATATACTGGTAAGAAAAAGTACTGGTACCATAATTGTTTCTTACAATACCAGCATATTTCATGTCACAAAAAACTTTAATCTATCTTAAAACTGATAGACAATTGCTCAATTTGACAAACAAAAAATGCCCCAATATAAAGCACAACTACAAGTATAACCCACATATTTCAAATTTGCCTTTGGCCCTCTGATTATTGTAAAATTGAAATATCTTGTACTGTCTCCAATACTGTTTCTTACAATACCAGTATATTTCATGTCACAAAAGACTTCAATCTATCTCATATTTGACAGACAATTACTCAATTTGACAAACACAAGAAGTCCAAAATATAAAGCACAATTAGTACAATTTCAAATTTCAAACTAATTGCAACAAGTTGTAACAATAGAACGAGAAATTTCTATTAACTAGAAGTTATTCTCCTTAAGAGGTGATCTGGTACCAGTAAGCGGTACAAGTGACTTACACTTTTTATCCTTCATAAATTCACCTTCATTTCTCATCTTTTGCAAAATCCTCTCAGAAATCACCTTAATTTCTCCATCTGCACAGAAAAGTGATCCGATCCCACAATTTAGTTCATGAATTTGCAATGCTAGGGTTTCCTTTTCTCGCATCAGCCTCTTAATATCACTCAAAAATCGAACTCTTTTCGCCTCGTTTTCTAATCTCTCCCTCTCCAACTGGTCTTCAAATCTATCCATTTCTATTTCCAAATCACAAAAAAGCCCTTCCCGGAATTCAATTTCATGCTTTTGGAGAAAGTAATTTGTGGCCATTTCCTGTAACTCAAATTGTAATTTTTCATTTTCTGAAATCGAGTTCTCTAACTCTTCTACGAGAAATTCAAGGTTCATTTCCAGACCAGAAACTTCATTCCTTTTTTCTTTTGCAAATTCAGTACACTTTTCTTTCAAAGGATCAAGTTTGAATTTGATTTCCAGCAATTTCTTTGCCATTTCATTTCTGATTTCAACAAATTTCGTTTTGTCTTCTTCAAAAGAACAAACCTCAGATTCCAACCTCGAGTTTTCTCCTCTAAGCTCTTCAATTAGTTCTTCTCTCTCTCTAATTTCACAAATTAACATCTTGTTTTCTCTCACTAAAACCTCTTCTCTCTCCTTGCATTCTCTGAGCTGTTCTGCTATCCTTTCTCTCTCTCTCACTTCACCAATCAACATCTCATTTTCTTTCTCCAAAAGCTTTGTTCTCTCCGTATTAAGCTCCTTTATCACCCCTTCTCTCTCTCTAACTTCACAGATCAGCCTATCATTTTCTCTCACTAAAGCCTCTTCTCTCTCCTTGCATTCTCTGAGCTGATCTGCTATACCTTCTCTCTCTCTAACTTCACCAAACAACATCTCCTTTTCTTTAACCAGAGTATTAAGCTCCCTTATCACCCCTTCTCTCTCTCTAACTTCACAGATCAGCCTATCATTTTCTCTCACTAAAGCCTCTTCTCTCTCTCTAACTTCGCCAAACAACATCTCCTTTTCTTTAGCCAGAGTATTAAGCTCCCTTATCACCCCTTCTCTCTCTCTAACTTCACAGATCAGCCTCTCATTTTCTCTCACTAAAGCCTCTTCTCTCTCCTTGCATTCTCTAAGCTGATCTGCTATACCTTCTCTCTCTCTAACTTCAACAAACAACATCTCCTTTTCTTTAACCAGAGTATTAAGCTCTTTTATCACCCCTTCTCTCTCTCTAACTTCACAGATCAGCCTATCATTTTCTCTCACTAAAGCCTCTTCTCTCTCCTTGCATTCTCTAAGCTGATCTGCTATACCTTCTCTCTCTCTAACTTCACCAAACAACATCTCCTTTTCTTTAACCAGAGTATTAAGCTCCCTTATCACCCCTTCTCTCTCTCTAACTTCACAGATCAGCCTATCATTTTCTCTTACTAAAGCCTCTTCTCTCTCCTTGCATTCTCTGAGCTGTTCTGCTATCCTTTCTCTCTCTCTCACTTCACCAATCAACATCTCATTTTCTTTCTCCAAAAGCTTTGTTCTCTCCGTATTAAGCTCCTTTATCACCCCTTCTCTCTCTCTAACTTCACAGATCAGCCTATCATTTTCTCTCACTAAAGCCTCTTCTCTCTCCTTGCATTCTCTAAGCTGATCTGCTATACCTTCTCTCTCTCTAACTTCACCAAACAACATCTCCTTTTCTTTAACCAGAGTATTAAGCTGCTTTATCACCCCTTCTCTCTCTCTAACTTCACAGATCAACCTATGATTTTCTCTCACTAAAGCCTCTTCTCTCTCCTTGCATTCTCTAAGCTGATCTGCTATACCTTCTCTCTCTCTAACTTCACAAATCAGTCTATCATTTTCTCTCACTAAATCCTCTTCTCTCTCCTTGCATTCTCTAAGCTGATCTGCTATACCTTCTCTCTCTCTAACTTCACCAAACAACATCTCCTTTTCTTTAACCAGAGTATTAAGCTGCTTTATCACCCCTTCTCTCTCTCTAACTTCACATATCAGCCTATCATTTTCTCTCACTAAATCCTCTTCTCTGACCATGCACTCTTTTACCTGTTCAACTAAGTCATTTTTCTCAATTTCCACCTCTGCAACCCTGATTTTCTCTTTTTCTTTCAATTCATCCCGTAATTTCTCAACAAGTTCTTCTGTCTCAACTAGATCTCTCTTCAAATTATCAATTTGAACATCTCTTTTTCGAATTTTCTCGGCACATCCCTTGTGGGCCTTCTCTAAAACCCTATATTTCTTTGATTTCTCAATTCCACCAATCTCAACCTCTCTGTACTCTTTCAAAGAAGCCCTCAGTTCCTGGTTTTCTTGCTCATTGTGTGCCTTCTCAAATTCAAGTTCTTTAATTTGCAAGGACTTATCTGCTAAAATACCCCTCAAAGCTGCTATCTCCTCATCTCTCTTTGCTGTCACTGATTCAACAGCCGATTTGGCCGCCTCAAAATCAGTAACCAGACTATTGTACTGATCTCGAGATTCGTGCAACTCAGCTTCAAGCAACTTCCTTTTGCTCTCTTCTCTTGCCAGTACCTGGTTACATATCTCTAAACGGGTACGCAAATCCTCAGCCAAACGGGTTTTCTCATCCAAATGTGACTCCAAATTGCTGATTTTTCCGAAAAACTCCAATTTCTCCACTTCCTTCTCTCTTTTGAGTTCTTTCAACTCAGATTTTTGCTTTGTATATGCCTCTTCTAAATGCGAAAACTGTTCACATTTCCATTTTAACTGATTTTCGACCTTGTTTCGTTCCTCTTCAAACTGTACCAACAATTGCTCTTTAAATTTCACCTCTTTACCAGAATGGGCCCACTCCTCAGTCTCCTTACACTTCTTTTGAGACTCAGCCAGAAGCGATCTCAGCTGTTTGATCTCTTCTCTGCACACATCAACTGCCCCTTCTCTCTCTTCTCTAATCAAATTCGCTTCATCTAAGGATGAAACAAGGTCTCTCTTTTCAGCCTCCAATTTTGAAATTTGTTCTTTCAGAGTGGTTTTTGATTTCTCATGGGTGCAAATTAGGGTTTGCATAGCAAATTCTTTCTCTGACAAGGTGGCTTTCAGAGAAGTGACTTCTTCATGGACCTGTTTTAGGGTTTCGGTCAATTCAGATTTGACCCCGGTTTCCATTTTTCAACTCAAATCACCTACCTATATTAAAAATAAAAGAAAATGAGCACAAAACCTAGATCCAGAGTAGGAAATCAAAATGACAAATACAATCTGTAGCATAGACAAAACCCTAGCAAATGGAAGGAAGAAAACAGATAAAGGTTTAATTTCTGACATGCTCGTCTGAATATATATACTGGTTAAAAATAGTACTGGTACTTTCCCCATAATAAAATGACAAATAAATCATGCCACAAAATCGGTCAATTCAGATTTGACCCCGGTTTCCATTTTTCAACTCAAATCACCTACCTATATTAAAAATTTGAGAAGAAAATGAGCTCAAAACCTAGATCCAGAGTTGGAAATAAAACAAATACAATCTGTAGCATAGACAAAACCCTAGCAAATGGAAAGAAGAAAAATAGATAAAGGGTTAATTCCTGATTATATAATTTCTGATACTGGTAAAGAATAGTACTGGTACTGTAAATTCAGATTTGACCCCGGTTTCCATTTTTCAACTTGAATCACCTACCTATATTAAAAATTTGAGAAGAAAATGAGTTCAAACCTAGATCCAGAGTAGGAAATCAAAATGACAAATACAATCTGTAGCATAGACAAAACCCTAGCAAATGGAAAGAAGAAAACAGATAATGAACCAAACCCTAGCATAGCGAATAGAGAGTGACAGAAATAGAAAGAGTAAGTAGTACCTCAGATTATAATCAAGGGCATTGATTGAGGAGAGAGCGTGGATTCGATTCGAGATCTATCTACTTTTATAATGAATCAATCAATGAAACCTCTTTTGATTTTTTCGTTCTCTCTCAGTTTTAAATGCTGGAACGAGGGGAAGAGGAGGAAAGAAGAGGGAATTTCCAATTTCGAAATGGAGAGTCTCTTTTAGTCTCAGTCTCAGAAATTCATATCACCTAAAGCAACTCAAATTTTAAGTTTTGATCTACACCGTCAGATCTACTTAGAATTCTGATCGAACGGTCTTCATATAAATACAAAATTTGAGGTACTTCAGAGAATTTGCACTCGATCTCAGTCTCTTGAGAGTAGATAGTCTTTTAGTCTCATCTCAGGAATTCATATCACCTAAAGTAAATCAAATTTTGATGCTTGAACCACACCGTCAGATCTGCTTTTGAATTCGGATCGAACGGTCCAGATCTAAAGACAAAATTTGAGGTATGTCAGAGGTCCGGTCTCTCAATCTCAGATTCTCAGTCTTCAGCCGAATTTGAGTTTTGATCCGGACCGTGCATTTACCCGGGCCGGATTGGCCTGATTCTGATCGAATGGTCCGATCTGAATTTAAAATTTGAGGTACTTTAGAGGATCCGGACTCTCAGTCTTTGTCTCTCCGCTGATTTGTTGATTACAAATTTTACAATCACAGCCGTCCGATTTTCAAATACTCGGAATTTTTCAAAATTGTTTGTCGGATAAATATGGGGCCCCTTTATTTATTTGATTTAGAATAAACAAAACCATAGAACCCCTGCAATTATTTCCATTTCAGAAAAACCCTTCCATTTTATGAATATAGAAATAATGTTAAATAATAAAAAGTCTATAATTGCTAAAAAAAATTTTTCAGATTTCTCATCACATCTATAATATATATTTTATAATTAATTTTATTTTTTATATTTTTTTGGTAAGGATCTTGTGTGGCGGACGTCATGTAGCTAGGGGTGGCAAAAAAGCTCGTAGCTCGTGGCTCGATCGTGACTCGCACCTGACTCGCTCGCTAACAGCTCGCTCGTTATTGGACCGAACTGTTAACGAGCCAGCTCGCCACTAGCTCGGGCCAGAATGAGCTAGCTCGGCTAGGCATCAATTTGTAAATTTGTATGAATTTGTGTGCATTTTATACTGTCCAGCTCGGTCCAGCTCGGTCTGGCTCGGTCCAGCTCGGTTCAGCTCGGTCCAGCTTAGTTAAAACAAGATCCAGCCAACCCCAGCGAGCCAGCTCGTCAGCTCGCGAGCCAGCTCGGTTTGGCTCGTTACGGGCTCGGGCTGTTAACGAGCCAGCTCGGTAAGAGCTCGGTCCAGAATTAACGAGCCGAGCTATGGCCCAGCTCGGCCCGAGCCAGCTCGTTTACAGCCCTACATGTAGCCAAACCTGTTTTTCTCACTGACGCCACTAAAGGCCATAGTAACATGGTTCGCGTTTTATTCGCGAATAAAACGCGAATAAAACGTTTTTTGGAGGTTTCCGAACCGAACAGCGAATAAAACGGTTGACCGAACTTTTACCGATTTATTCGCGAATAAAACGCGAATAAAACGTTTTTTACGAATTATTCGCGTTTTATTCGAAAAATTCGCGCATTGAAATTTTTGAAAATTTCGGAGGCAGAGTTGGCTGAGGCACGTGGGCTGAGGAAATTTTTTTGAATTTTGTAGCCACGTGGGGCTGAGGAGGCAAAGTGCTATTCTCATTTCTCAAGATATCTCAATTTTTGCATGACTTGTACGGTGACTATTGGGGGCAGCGCAGGGGCCCACTGCAGAATGCAATTGAACGGTTGAGATTTTTCAAAAAGTCATTCAAAGTTTGAGATATCTCAGAGCATGCGAATTCAGCTCTCATAATACAGTTTTCTGTGACCATACTAATGTAGCACTCTATATAAATTAAATTTTGAATTTTAGAATTATTTTTTTTGCTGTCTTGTTGTACCGAATTATTCCCGAATTATACCCGAATTATACCCGAATCACGAATTTTTGACCTAGCCGAACCGAACCCGAATAATTCATTTGTTACTATGCTAAAGGCTGTATAGTGATCGTTACAGATTTCTTCAACTTGTCTGAAAAAAGAGTCAATTTTAAATATTGCCAAATATATTAAATATTATTTATATAAGTTGATTTAGATAATTGGATGCACATATCTTTTTAGATAATTGCTTCTTTAGTTTTCTAAACTATGTCAACAACTTTTACTAAATTAATTTAGTTAATTATAAAATCCCTGTTTTGTTCATTTAATCAAATTATTTTAATTTTTGCATTTTGCTATATTACATAAACAAAAATTCTCAAAATTATTTCTGATCTTCTTTTAAGACTTTTTGTGCATCGTTTTTGTTTTAAAATCATTCGAATTTTTGCACTGTGTTGCATGAATGTCAATTTTTTTTTATTATTTTTCGTGTTTGCGTATTTTAAGTACGGTTCAATATTATTGAAAGATATTTCTTTTTGAATTAAGAAATATTTATAGTTCATACCAGTGTTGTAAATAATAGTATGCACTTGTCGGACGGACATAGTACTGCCAAGCGATTAATTGAGAATAATTGACTGATTAGTCGAAATTTTTTTTGACAATTTGATCACTGCCAATGACTAATCAGCTGATTAATCGACCAAACCGAAATTTTTCGATTCAGTTGAAAACCGAACCGTTTGAACACCCCTAGGACTCACGTGCTCTCTTTCCCCGAATTCCTGTTTCAGAATATCTTCAACCCAACAATCCGTAAAAAATAAAAAACAGTTGTAAAACTAAACATTAAGTTACTTTTAATACACAAGTTTTAATTTCTTCTTTCATTTTTTCCGTTGGCGCTATTATGATAAACCGACGATCTGTTGTTTTCGTAAACCACCTTTAATTTGACAAAATCGAACCTTTTTCACCTCTCCACTCTTCTTTAATTAATTGTTGAAAAAGACATGCATTCCCGCTTATTAGAGGAGTCAAAGGGTCAACGGTTGACCAAGTCAAATAAGAATCCAAATGTGATAAGGTTTCAATTGCATGATGTCATGGAAATGATGCAATATAGAGATGATTCTGCCTACGGGCTTTTATGAAACCAAAAAAAAAAAATATATAGAGATGATTCGGTTGTACTGTTTTTAGTTTTTATTTGTATCAGCAATTTTTAAAGTGGCTTAATAAATAGTAAAAAAAATTTAAAAAAAATGTAAAATTTGGTCTCCAAGCACATCTTAATATAGATATCACATCTAATAGTTTGGTTCGACCGTTTGGACTTTGAAAATCCGAAAACCATTTGGTTACACGAGGACTTAAAAACAAACATTTTGATATTAGCTACTTTCTCTCTTTATATATATATATATATGAGGAGGGATCGGATTACACCGTTTTTGGTGACATCGAATAATATCGTCCATTTTCAAAGTCCAAATAGTCGATCCAAACCGTTCAATATGATGGACATATTAAAATGTGCTTGCAGATCAAATTTTACATTTTTTTTTGAATTTTTTTACTATTTATTAAGATGGGAACAAAAATTCAATGGTATGAAAACAACGATTTTGTAAAGTACTTAATAAATAGGAAAAAAAATAAAAAAAATGTAAAATTTGATCTTCAAGCACATTTTAATACATCCATCATATTGAATGGTTTGGATCGACTGTTTGGACTTTGAAACTTTAAAAATTGACGATGTAATTCGATGTCACTAAAAACGGTGTAATCCGATCCCTCCTCTCTCTCTCTCTCTCTCTCTCTCTCTATATATATATAGATGGGCTAACTTGCTTTGGGAATTTTTTGGAAATTCATTTTCAAAGACCAAACAGTTGATCCGAACTGCTCAACAAGATATCCATATTGAAATGTGCCTGGAGACCAAATTTTACATTTTTTGGAAATTTTTTATTATTTTTTTAGATAGGTAAAAACCAACTGTTTTTGAATTGTTCCGGGCCATAATGATTTTGAAATATTTTAAAAAATAGTAAAAAATTTTCAAAAAATGTAAACATTTGGTCTCATTTTGAAATGTAAAAACAGTGATTTTGAAATTTTTTTCAGATTTTGAAATTATGACATCTCACACAGAGAATATTGTATCTGCCACTAGATCATAGACTAATTCTCTATGTACAAATTATTCAAATTTGATAACCTTCAAATCAGAGTGTAGAGGAGATTAACCGTTTACTTCGCCCTCTCCCTTTACCTTCATTCCCCTCTTCTTTTGCCGAGATAATTGTCTTTCACCTGACTGTATAGCTAATTCATTAATAGGCTAATTAATTAACAACTAAACCAATTGTACTCCTGTGCTGATCACCGCTGTACTCATGCAATTTGATGTGGTGGTACAAGGTTGTGCACTCATGGACGTAATCACAATTTTTATCAGAGATAGGAAAAATTAACCATAGTAATAATATTATTTATGAATAATTAATTTCAATTCATACCGTGGATTATTCAGGGATAGAAAAAAATATCTACAGAGATACATTTCGATTATAAATTGAAGGGTGACGCTATACTCAGGGCACAAATTACAATTTTGAGTGCACCTACAAATCTTTTTAATTTATACCAAATTTGCCCTTCATTTAAAATTTCCATTTAAACAAGACAATGCACCTTTTAAAGAAGGTATTTAATACACAGTTAATTCGTGTATCTTTATGGTAAGTACTATCAAGTCATGTTACATTCTATCGCTCTTTACATTTTAGCATTTGGTAAGATTAGTTTTATTTTTGCGAAATTTTCAAACTTAATTTAATTTCTGGAATGATTATTTATGTAGTATGGTATTGTAAAAAAATAATATTTTTAGAACAAAAATTAAATTATTGAGAGCAGTGAGAAATTTTTTCTCTCTCACTGTCAAATTTACCCTTTAATTTATTGAATTTTTTTTTCTTATCTTGACATCATTATACCTGTCTAATAAAAAATGCTTAAAAAAAAGAAACATTGTGATGAGGTAGTTTAAACATATCTTTTGCCATGATCATTGTTGAAACTAAATATATATATTTTGAAGTCCAATTTGTAATTTATAGTTATTGGAATAAATAGGAAGACAATATTCTAAAACGTTTTATATTAGAATATATAAATATTCTAATATAATTTGAGTGAACAATAAGTGCAATTTAAAACAAAAATTATTAAATATTGATCCATGCTTGTGTCTTATTTTACTCAGTTAATGGTTTTCATTTTTCTTAATTCTATAGTTTATAAAAAAAAAATTGACTACCTTTATTTACTCCACCATTTTAGTTTTGAACAACAAAACTTGTTAAATAGAAAAATATTTACGGGTTACATTATGTGAACATTTTAAAAAATTTGTGATCTCTTTTGTGTTTGCTTATGATTTCAACAGCATTTTTACTGCTATATTTTCTCATTTTTTTGTTAAATAAAGGGTTTTGTAATCAAAACATTTGTTGAGATTTATCATCTCATACTAGTTTATATAAGATATACAAACTATTATCAATTCAAATTATTTTTAACGTCTCAATATATTTTTGATACTCCATCGTAAGATAAATTTTAATGAGCCAATCACTTTCTCGTGAAATTTAAAATTTTAAAACTTGATAAATTAGTGAAGTTTGGAGCCTAACATTTTTTGTGACAACTTGTTTAATCACCCAATTTTATTTCAATTTTTTTTTTTTTTACAATAACATACTACATATTTTGAACGAAAATAATCATTCTAGAAATTAAATTAAGGTTGAAAGTTTCCCAAAAAAAAAAACTAGTCTTACCAAATGCTAAAATGTGAAGAGCCATAGAAAATTACTTTACTTTATTATACTTGATAGTATTTACCATAAAGATACACAAATTAGCTGTGTATTAAATACCTTCTTTAAAAGGTGTATTGTCTTGTTTAGATGAAAATTTTAAATGAAGGACAAATTCGGTATAAATTAAAAAGATATGCCCGTGCACTCAAAAATGCAATTTGTGCCCTGAGTATAGCGTCACCCTAAATTGAACTATACTCAGTTTTCAACATTCAGAAGTAGACATCAACCTACATCTGATTCAATGTGGCTCTGCCACTGTGCACCAGGGCCCGTACGAAGAGGAACCTCGCCATGCACGGCCGATCCTGCATCGGTCTAACTTGATATTGTTACCATTTTCTCTTCTTTTCTTCTTTCTTGATCTTTCTGTTAATCAATGTTAATTAGTTAGAAACACTATGCATGCACACAATGAAATGATGATTGTGTGGCGGCTTTGGTGATCAGATATTGTACTTAATTTATAATTGAAGATTGCAATTGGGACAACAGACAAGAAATGAACAAACAAACAGAGTTCTTGGGAAATATTTTTTTTATATATTTGTTTGTTTGCACATGAACAAACAAATATATCTCAAGCCTTTCATTGAAGATGCGGCGATTGAGATTTGACATTGGTGACAGTAACTTGAATCAGCTTTAGTCTCTGTCTTTAGAGGGTTTTTTTGCCAATTTTTCTTGCTTTCCTTCTATTTATTTAATAACAAAATTTATATGGACTTCATTTTTTAATTTTCAACTTGACCACGTGTTATGCCGTTATGCCGTGCTAATTTTCTAAAAATTAGTCACGATGCGGTAACAGAGAAGACACGGTACCATCATCGAGGAAGAGCACAGTCAAAACGGGCCCTGAGGATAGCAACTGATTCACTAATAATTAGTTTTTTAATGCTTTGAGTTTATTAGATGTTTTCATTAATTTACAGCTTGATACTTAAAATGTTTTGAGTATTGTTAATTTTTTTTTCTACTTCTGTTACAAAATTTTTGTAACCGGTTTAATAAAATAAAATGTGGACCTGACTCACATTTTTCGTCAAAAATTAACTATATGAAAAATAAAGCTTTTGAAAACAGGGATGCACATTTTTTAATAATGAAATATTACATATTATTTCTTTGATATAATTAATTTGCGCAACAACTTGCCAGTCAACAAAATACGCTAATTAATATCAACAAAAAAGAGGCTTACTGAAAAGAGGCTACTTGCCAGTTAACAAAATTTGAAAACAAAAACACTTGAAAATTAATAAAGCACATATATATTACAACACTCAAAACATAATCAAAGATGACATCTCACATCTATCAAGGACCCCACAAAATAGAGAGCCAGAAACAAAATAAATGCAAAATACAACAACAATAAACAGAACACGGTACATACATCTCACTGTAGTGACCAATGAACTCTTATTCTCTATTGAAAGACATCTTGTATATCTATCTATATGAAGTTATGAACCTAGCTAACCAATGGTGCGACCACCATGTAGAAGCCAATCAACCCAATGGTAGTGAAACTCATTGCCAACACGGCCTTGATCAACAACCCATCTGTGGGCACACTTATGTAGAGAAATAGCAGCACCACGGCCAGAATGAAATCAATGCAACTCAGAGAGAGCAAGAAAAGCTGGATTGCAACGAGAAATAAGGGGTTTCCATGGTTTTGGTACAGGTATAAGAATGTACCCGTGGATATGCAAAGTGCGGCAAAGGCCGGTACAAAGCTTCCAATAGTTTGACTAGCAGAATTGAAATATCTTTTGAATGGATTATACTTGTACACTGTTGCCACCGCCACCGTCGAACATACGAGTATAATCTTGAGAGAATCAGGAACAACTGCCTCGGTGAATGTGACGTGGACCATGAGAGGTACTCCAAGAAGCAGAGTAGCGGAAACCAGAACCTGGGTAGCCATGGTGAAATGCTTGATGAAGGCAGCTGATTGTGGTATGGCGACATGGAAGAGCAAAAGAATAATGGCGGAGATGAAAGTAAATGGCACCAAGAAGAAGAGGAAGGTGGGAACAGCTATGAAAATGAGGGAATTGTTGTGGTTATGATTGGCGAAGGTTATGAGGAGGTCGGAGATTGTGAGGCTACCCATTGTGAAAGAGAGAGCGAGAAAGAGAAGAGCTCGAATTGAAGCCATGGATTGAAGCTGAATGGTGATGTGGGCATAGGGGTTGAAGAAAGAGAGTACCTTGTGGAAGAGAGCGGCCACGTAATCTCTGAGATGGAAGGGGATGTGCTCCTTCACCATTGGATATAAGAAGAACAAATTAAACTTGCTATGGCTGGGCCTATACCTGCCCAGCTCTCTGCACCAATTTTCTTCTTCTTTTCTTTTCTATCGAATATGTTTGCTTGGATTGGTATATATATAGATAAATAGATAAGAGACAGAGAAAGCTAGAGAGATATAGGGGTCAATTAATAAAAATAGGAGTCAATATAAGTTGTTCATTTTAACTAATTGTTTGGATGAATTATTTGTTGAATGCTTTGTAGAGAAGAAAAAGGGACATTTTTGGTTGATGCATTTGTATATGAGTCAGCATTTGAGCAATTTTCCATGCATTTCAATTGGTAGGTAGAAGGAATCAATTGGTGGTTTTGGGCCGGGAACTGGGCCTAATTGATTAGCAGATACAGATCATACCAGTACTTAGTTGGAAGTGTGAAAATAAAGATGCAAATTTCTGTAGAAATATTAATATGTTTGTCAGTCTGTCGATAGTCAAGTGGTCATGCATGGAAAATTGCTCAAATGCTGACTCATATACAACATGCATCAACCCAAAAATGGAATTCAGATCCACTGATGTAATTCAATTTTTGGGTTTTGGATTGGGACCGTCCAATTCGAATCCGTGACAATCCATTCAAAGTGGAGCGCGCACATCTCAAGTGACGGATTCAAATTCCGTGGTGATTCCGAGCGACGGATTCAATTCATACGGTCCTAATCCAAAACTCAAAAATTGAGTTAATTTAGGGAATCCGGACCCCCAAATATGTCCCTTTTTCTTCTCTACAAAGCATTAAATTAAAAAAGGGAGGGCCTAACCTTCCCCCACCATCCATCCCCCACTTTTCCCCCAACTGAAAATAAGTAGGGGACCACAGTAAACCGTTGAAATAAGTAGGGGACCACAGCATTACAGGCGGCAGGATTCCGCCGAAGTATTGACCCTTGTGAACTGAAGTATTCATCCGTGTAAAGAAATGTACTCATCTTGAGAAATAACTATATAAGGAAACATTACCACCCATCTTTGACACGTTTTTAGAGGTGGTTTTTTTTTTGTACGTTCACTCTAACTAATTTTCCCGACGATCTGTGAGGAATTTTTCAAATCTAAAACCACGAGAGTCTTCTACACAATTTTCTCTTTCAAATAAGATCCATGATGACATACTTTCGAGTTGTCCGTTAAGCAAGTATTCACCCTCGTCATGCAAGTATTCATCTATCATTGAACAAGTATTCATCCTAGTCACCTAAGAAAAATTACGAGGGTACGGCAGGACCGCACAACCGCCGTCACTAGGTAGAGGGGGGAAACAAGTATTACCGTCACCGCATAAGTACCGAAATGTATTCACCCTTAACAAGAGTTGTATTCACCAATGTAAATGAAGGTACTCATTTTTGAGGTCCAATTATATATGGAAACATTACGACACTATTTAACCTCAAATGATACAAATAATGAATACTTATGCAAAAATGGATGAATACTTATGCAAAAATGGATGAATACTTATGAAGAAACATTTATTCATACAATTATGGTGCAAATGATGAATACTTATTAGGAGAAGGATGAATACAACATATCAACCTATTTAACATGAAACTATGAAAAATCACTTGAAAATTAAAAAAAATACAGTAAACTATTTAATATCACATCACATGAAACAATCCTATAAGGAACCGAAAAGCTGAACAAATATTGGAACCTCTCAAATTAATGTTTCTATATTCACCAAAAAAAAAAAACAAAATAACATAATTAATTCTTTGATATATCACATCACATCCAACAATCCTATAAATAACCGAAAAGCTGAACAAATATTCATCCAATAAGGAACCGAATATTGGAACTTCTCAAATTAACACACCACCAGCAGAAATAATCATGAGCTCTCAAATTTACACTCATTTCTATCATCAATGAGGAAACGAAACGCAACGAGAAGACGCTCAACACTTATCATTTCCTACAAAAATTTAACACATTAAAATATTGTCAGATAGTATGCATACCAACTGTAACAAGTATTCATCCATTAAAGATGTAAATATTCATCCAATAAAACAGTCTTACTAACTACAAAAAAAAGGTATTAGTACACATTGACAAGGTAGGAGGTATTCATGCTGTCGTACTAAGTATTCATCCATAATGAAATAAGTATTCATCCTGTCTTATATAGTATTCATTTCTAATGTAACAAGTATTCATCCTGTCAAACACAGTATCCATCCAACGGATTAAAAATTTGATATAATATTAACCTGAGTAAAATCCAACGGGACATTCCGCGTCAGACAATCTACACAGCGCAAGACAAAAATCGAACAATCAACTGAAGAACAATGAAGTATTCACCTAGACCTTCAAAATATGAAACTGAATAATAAAAGTATAAACTGAAGAACAATGACGTATTCACCTAGACCTTCAAAGTATTCACCTAGGCCTTCAAAATATGAAACTGAATAATAAAAGTATGAACTGCAGACCAATGAAGTATTCATACTTTTTTCCTCTCTTGCTTGTTTCTTATCCTCAGCTTCAACTTCTTTTTTTCCAGATACTGCACAAAAACAAAAAAAAATACTCAAATTACATATGCATACTGTTACATTCAAAATATGAAACTGAATAATAAAAGTATGAACTACAGAACAAAGAAGTATTCACCTAGACCTTCAATGTATGATTCAAGTATGAAACATATGTATTCATCAACCAAGTAACATAAAGGTATTCATCCATTCATCATCAAAGTATTTACAAAAGCAACCTGACTAAGTATTCACTTTTACTCATACTAGCATACATGACAATTGTAACAAGTATTAGTACACACTGACCTGGTAGGAGGTATTCATCCTGACACACTTAGTATTCATCCTGACACACTAAGTATTCATCCTGTCATACCAAGTATATACACCTTGTGCAAAGAAGTATTCATCCCAAATTAGACAATATTCATCCACTAATATCCAAATATTCATCCACTAAGATTAGGAGTGCAATATCTTACTAAGTATTCAACAGCCTGCACAAATTCATCTGTCATGATTAGTATGCAACCCTAATGTACAAAGTATTCATCAATTAAAACCAAAGTATTTATCAAGTAAGTAATGCACAAGTATTCATCCAACTAATACACAAGTATATATTATCCCATTAACACCAAAGTATTCACCCATTAATATAGAATCATCCCAAAACCGGTAATCATACATGCATCAACTTTATACCCAAGTATTATTTCATTAATTCATCTGTCATGATTAGTATGCAGCCCTAATGTACAAAATATTCATCCATTAAAACCAAAGTATTCATCAACCAAGTAATGCACAAGTATTCATCCAACTAATACACAAGTATTATCCCATTAATACCAAAGTATTCACCCATTAATATAGAACCATCCCAAAACTAGTAATCATACATGCATCAACTTTATACCCAAGTATTATTCCATTAATTCATCTGTCATGATTAGTATGCAGTCCTAATATACAAGGTATTCATCCATTAAAACCAAAGTATTAATCAACCAAGTAATGCACAAGTATTCATCCAACTAATACACAAGTATTATCCCATTAACACCAAAGTATTCACCCATCAACATAGAACTATCCCAAAACCAGTAATCATACATGCATCAACATAAAAAAATTTACTAAAATAAAAAATTTCATACCTCACTGCCAATGTAGTTTTTGGAAAATAGTAGGTCGCAGAAATAATCTACATTCATGAGTAAGTTAGACTAGGTGTTCATAAACGGGTACCAGAAACTGTACCGACCATTAAAAGCTATATATTAAAATTGTATAAAGCTACAGTGCTTCACTTGCGCCATTCAAAGCTATATATTAAAATTGTATAAAGCTCAATCATCACAGAAACGAAAGTAACAAAATGCTATTACCATTCATGCTAATAGTAACAAAATGCTAAGAAACAATTGTTACACAATTATTATACATACTTTAATCACTAATTCAATACCAATCAGGTGCCTACACGTATTACTATACATACTTTAATGACTAATTCATCAAGATATGCTTTTGATCACAGAGATAAGTACCAAACTTTCAAGAACACGAAAAATGAGATATGCAAAATCACTTGTGTTCATATCAACAGAGAATTCAATAAAGAAACTCACATATTGCCGAATAAAGCTCGACAAACTTAGACCTCATATGAGGGTTTCTACTACCCTTCAGTTCTGCCTATCACCTAATGATACCTTCACAGTTGGGGTAAACCACCAGATACGAAACTGAGGAGCATCATCATCATTACTCTTTGCATCATGTTGAACTCTTTAGCAACCGATAGTATCCATTTTTTGTCCATCTCAACATTCTCTTCCAACAGACATGCTGCCGGGTTTCCCTGAAAAATCTCACCACTGAATGCATCTACCTGAGTTTTAGAAAAGAATTGTTAATAGTATAGTCAATATGTATATATTTCTATGGAATTGTTGAGATAAGTATGGACCACTTCATACTTGATAGCTCGTTGAGGCAATTTAACAAACATCTGATATATGTGAAGCAATTGAAGCAAAACGGATAAAATCTAAATAAATTAACTTAAAGCAAGATCTACTGAATAAAGAGGAATGAATATAAGAATGTCACAGAGTACCTGAAGATGTCTAGATCTGGATCAAAATAATCAAGAACTTCATCCCTCTGCCACTTCTTCTTATCAGATCCAAGCCCGACAAGGCTTTCAGCATTGTTTTCCTTCGATCTCTTGTTATTTGCTCCGGTGGATGCTATGTTTTGCTCTTCGCTCGTCTCTTTCTTTTGCTCTCTCACTCTCCCAGCACGAAATTCAAAATTTGAGTTCAGACTTCACTGTTTGTGAAAAAATTCATCTTCACATGATATGCGCATGATACGCGCCTGAAAGCTTAAGATCACCGAATCACGGCCTTTCCACTGGACTTCTCCTTGAACTCTATGTCTAGGTTAGACGTTAGAGACAGCGCGGAGGACGAATCGGAGGTGATGTTGGAGAAGAGATCGGGCACGTGACGGTTGAAGGAGGAGAAATTGGAGGGATTCATGGCTGTATTGTCCGCGAACGAGAAAGGGGAAGGGGAAGGCAATAAGAAAAGAAATGGAGAGGAAGGAGAGAGAAGGTAAATGGAGAGAGTTAGATTGGTTAACTACAGTTTGAGTTTGACAGTTAACTGTTGGGGGATGTTTAGGGGAAGGAAGATCGGGGGACCATATAATTACCCATTAAAAAATTTGGTGAAAACATTAAAATTTCTACCACCTGAAAACTGCCAGTGACTTGGTATAACGCAAGCGGCCTGAGTAACAGATTTCCATCAGCGAAGGAACTTAGGCATGGAGCTTCTATTCTGTTTCTCTTCCGTTCAATTCAATTATGTTAAAAATTGAAGGGACACCTCCATTTAAATTAAAGGGCTATAATTATCAATTTAACTTTTAAAATAATTAAATAAAAAGTTTAATGAATGAAAGGGGATAGAAGAAAGAAAATTAAATTTCTATGGGGATATTGGATATTAAGATAATTTGATGGGAAAATTGGCTATTTCAGAAGTTTAGATGGGTAAACTATAAATTTTCCCTTTTAATTACTCCTCATACTCTTTTTCTTTTTCTGACACAACTAATAATAAAAATAAGAAATAGAGAAAAGAAAATTATGAACAATTGTTTTAAGAGTGAATTTCATCAGTTAATCAAGGGTACTCATGTATAAAAAAAATAGATTTAAACTAGATTCAATGACAAATTAAAGAACTTGGAAAAAAAAAAGTCACAAGGGCAAATGTACAAAATGGATCCCTAAGTCAGATGCATCATATTTCACATTAAATAGATGTCTAAAGTTTTTCACAAATTTTATGAATTATTCCAATAGTATTCATAAATTATTTGTAGAATTTTTTTTTCTTCGAAAATTTGATATATTTATCTGTACTGTATATAATTATTTTCAAACTATATCATATTTTCCTCTCTAAACTTTCAAAACTCACAAGTTTACCCATTTAATTGTATTTTATATTAAAATTTATTTTAAATTTATAAAATATTTATTTTACTCTTTATTTTTTTTATTTTTTATGAGTAAATGTTGGAATTCGAGTCACCTAACTATTTAATAACCACAAGAGATTTCTCTATCCGAATTTCGAACATATAACCTTTATTTTTTGCCTTTATTAGAAGCATAAAAGATTTGTAACTTATTTAAAAAAAATATTGGTCTTATACAATACCCACTTTACCATTTATTCTCTATAAAATAACCATTTTGTTCTCGAAAACCAGATACCCATTATACCCTTTACTCTTTATAAAATAACTATTTTTTTTTGTATGAAAATATCTTGCTACGGGAGTTCTTCCAAAGAAAAAGCCTTGCAAACAAAACTAGCTTCGGTATGGGATGATATTTAGAGCCTTTTGAAATTAAAGTAACTAATATTTTGAGGTCAAAAGAATAAAAATGAAGGTGTAAAGAAATGAGAAAAATACACCTCAATTAATAGATGTGTTGGTAGTGGCGGTTATTTAATACACTCCCTGGTTATTTAATACACTTCGGCAACATGGGAATTTTGTGGGAATGAAAATTTTTAATATGGGAATGAAAATTTCAATTTGTCAAAACCAAAGTTATTTAACCTATGAGAAATTTTAGAATATAGGTGTTCGGCAAATGCATGAGAAATTTGTTAGGATGTTAATTTGTTTTTCTTTTTATAGAAGATGTAATACTACAATTAAACTATATTAAGTGTATTAATACTAATCACTGATTATGATTAATATGATTAATATGATTAATTAATTTTTATTTTTAGCTTGATTGTTAATTTTAATTAAGTTAAAATTATTCTTGAATTTTAGTATTTGTTTGAGCGGCTCAAGTATTTTAGTTGCTCATTTTTTTTCTTTGGTAAATACAAAATTTTGAGAGTTGAGCTAGCAGCTCCAGCTTTTGGGAAAATAACCAGAGCTCTGAGTCAATTTTTTTTGCCCACGAGTGAGAAGGCAAAAGTTGGGAAGAAATCCTATCAAGAATTGCAAAACGGAATTAATACCAAGTCTTCGAACACCTTACTTGAAAAAGTTCCTATTACCATGTTTTTTTCCAAAAATCCCTCAGGAATGGCCACCTCCGAACAGGCCCTCAGTGTTTCTAAGTCCTTGTTTTTTTTTCAGAATTTAAAATTGGTCCCCTTTTTGTTGGGTTGGTGTTTTAAGAGATGGACCTGCAATTCAAGTATTGTGTTCAAATAGTCGGTTTGGTTAAAATAATAATTAAAATCATAAAATTAAAATTTTATTAGGTTTTAGAAAACATAATCAAACTTGTCAACCGAATTAAAAAAACAGAAATAAATTTCAAATATCTTAAATTCAATACATACAAAAATACATATAATGATCATAGAAATAAATATGAAGATATACATCAGTAGAATCGAAATAAAAATATATTTAATAATTATAAAAATAGCTATGAAAATATATATCTGTTGAATCGAAATAAGAAAAACTACATCGAAACAAATATAAAAAATTGAAGTAATGCAAGTAAATATTAAGTAAATTTCGATTTGTTTGATCGAACTAAAATAAGATATATTAAAATAAACTGAATAAATATGAAAAATCATAATAATTCAAAATTTCAACCGAACTGGATTATTTAAACCGAAAAATTATACTATTTAATTCAAAATTTACCAGTAAAGTTGAAAATAAACTAACCGGATCCAACAAACACAACCCTTACCACAAGATATTTATTGTTGCGTTGAATGCAATGCAAGATATCTATCCGTAGAGAGAATGAGATATGAAACTGTCCTTTGCCTGATTGCTAACCACGCATTTTTGGGTAAATATATTAACAGAGTAGTTTGTGCTTCATGCAGCGCACGGACTATACAATTAAAGCAGCGCTGCATATGGTTGAACGCTGCATGAAGTGACAATTGATCTGTCAAAATCGTTACCACATTTATATGAAACTTTGTCCTTTGCATGATTGCATCCATCATCAATGATCGTCTATGAACCAAACCAAGCATTTTTTGCGTAAAGATTTTAACAGAGTAGTTTTTACTTCATGAAGCGCACGGACTATAGAATTAAAGCGGCGCTTCATATGGTTTGTGCGCTGCATGAAGTGATAATTGATCTGTTAAAATCGTTACCACATTTATATGAAACTTTGTCCTTCGCATGATTGCATCCATCACCAATGATCGTCTATGAACCAAACCATGCATTTTTTGCGTAAAGATTTTAAACAGAGCAGTTTTAGCTTCATGCAGGGCACAGCGCTTCATACGATTTTTGCGCTGCATGAAGATATAATTCCTCTGTTAAAATCATCATAATATATAATCGTATAATCATATGCCAGACTCAATCATACCATATTATTATTACAATTATTATATGCTCTAATATGATTCGATACACGACACGAGGGGTAAAGGCGCTCTGCCAAAGAAACAAGGAGCAGCTAAACTAAAACAATATTATAGAAATGGGTTGTCTCCGGCGAACTCGGTGGGCTGCGATGGCGGCGGCGTCGTGGGTGCAGTGCGGTGCGGGAGGATCGTACTGCTTCGGTGTCTACTCGGAGGCGTTGAAGGTATCTCAAGGGTGGGACCAGTCATCTCTCGACCGAGTGGCCTTCTTCAAAGATATCGGTGCCAACGTCGGCCTTCTCTCCGGCCTCCTCGCCTCCTCCTCCTGGTCTCCTCTCGGACTCCACTCACCCTTTCTGGTACTCTCTCTCTCTCTCTCTCTCTCTCTGGTTTTTGGGAGAATTTCATGTATACCCCTCAAAAACTTCGAAATTAGGTATTTGCGCCTCTACTAAATGTCATCATATCAGAAACATGATATTAGAAGACTGACAATGTATTCTAAAATATGCTACACATTTTTTTTTAGGGGTATACATGAAATACATAATTTCAATGTTTTTGAGGGGTAACATGAAATTCCCCCCAGTGTTTTGTATTACTTTGATTCTTAAAATTGAAATAAAGAATCATAATAAGAAGAAAACAATTAATTGAACAGGTGCTGCTTGCTGGTGCGGTGCAGTGCTTTGCTGGATACCTCCCTATCTGGCTTGCTGTCACAGGCACCATATCCCGACCTCCGGCCGCTGTAATCTGCACGTGCATGCTGGTAGCGGCCCACGCGCAGACCTTCTTCAACACCGCAGATGTCGTCACCTCCGTCGAAAACTTCCCCGATCGCCGCGGCACCGTCATCGGCATCATGAAAGTATGTAATTGTAATATATATATGCGTATTCCTTCATTTTATTTCCTTACCTGAACTGGTATCTGAAATCTGGTACCAACATAAACCTTTTTATTTCTGAATTCTAAATATAATATATGGTCTTCTTAGTTTGTCCCGATATAATATATGAAGTTGGGCTACGGTGCTATGGATATATAGTGTCATGTTGTGCTATGTGTTTTTAACGGTCGGATGCACTTTAAGATTTGTGCAAAGGAAATTCACTTGATGAAAACCGGAGGGATCTTCACTTTCTAATTTGCCGTCACTGTTTTTCATCGAGCCAAGTTTCTTTGCATGAGTCTTAAAGCACATCCGACCGTTAAAAACATGTTGAGTGAGGCTACGGTACTATGCATAGCGCATATTGGTCTTTACTATGGATCAATATCTCTATTTTCAAAGTCCAAACAATTCATTTGAACCGTTCAACTTGATCTTCATATGAAAATGTACTTGTACATCAATTTTTACTATTTTTTTTAGATAGGTAGAAAATCACTTGATTTAAAGATTCTAGGCCATTCAAAAGTTGTAATTTTCTACCTATCTAAAATAATAATAATAATAATAAAATTTAAAAAAAATATAAAATTTAGTCCATTTTCATATGGAAATCATGTTGAACGGTTCGATCAACTATTTGAACATTGAAAATAAAAAAATTGATCCGTAGTACAGACCAATCTGCGCTATGCATAGTACCATAGCCTCACTCATTCTAATATATGTTTATAAATGCCTATTCCTTCATTTCATCATTTCCTTACCTGAACTGGTACCTGAAATCTGGCCTTGTTAGTTTGTCCTGATATAATATAATATATGGTACCAACATAGCCTTGAATTCGCATCCTCTAAAATATCTCAAATTTTGAGTTGATCTGTGGAAAATCTGGACTGTTTAAATCCTTTCTGCACGAATTTCAAAGCACAATAATACTGACCCCTGCATTCCGAATAGGCACCGAAAAAAATTTGACCCGGCTTTAGATAAACTGAAAAGTTTGAGATATCTCGGAGGATACGGACTCCATAACCTTTTTATTTCTGAATTCTAAATATAATATATGGTCTTGTTAGTTGGTCCTGATATAAAATAAATTAGAAACCTATTTTTAAATATGGTCAATTAGAAAATTGCTAACCTGATATAATATATGGTCTTGTTAGTTTGTCCTGATATAAAATAAATTAGAGGCCTATTTTTGAATATGGTCTTGTTAGTTTTTCCTGATATAATATATGGTACCAATATATGTATATTTTTTATTCTGAACATGAATTTATTTTTCTTTATTCAGGGATTTCTGGGTCTAAGTGGAGCAATACTGGTACAGCTATACCGCACGTTTTTTGATGCAAACCCGAGCTCCTTTATCCTTATGCTAGCCATTCTCCCGTCTTCTCTCTCCTTGATTTTAATGTACTTTATAGACGTTTGCCCCAAAACCAACAGCGGATCGTATGATAACAAGTTTCTAGATGCTTTCTCTGTCATTGCACTCTGCCTTGCCGGTTACCTCATGCTCGTCATAATTGGACAGAGTTTATTTACTTATATACCCTCCATTCTACAATTTGCAATTTTTGGGGTTCTTATGGTATTTCTAGGGTCTCTGTTAGCAATTGTTACGAAAGCCGATAAAGAGTCGAAGGTGCTCGATGAAATTACTCGTGACGAGAGAGTGTCTTTGGTTGAAGATAATAAGAACTATGGCGAGGTTGAGACATCAGGTACATGATATGTAATATACAGCATTTACTGGTAAATATACTGGTACCGGTATACTGATCAAGCAAACCATTTCATTCTTTACTTATTTCAATTTGGGTTTGGTTTCAATCTTGTAGACTTAAACTGAAAATTTGAGATATCTCGGAGGATACAGTACCAACATAACCTTTTTATTTCTGAATTCTAAATATAGTATATGGTACCAGCATAACCTTTTTATTTCTGAATTATAAATATAATGGCGTTTACTGGTAAATATACTAGTGACTAGGGATTCTTATTTCAGATCACAGTACTGGTACCGGTACCGGTACTGATCAAGCAAACCATTTCATCTTTACTTATTTCAATTTGGGTTTGGTTTCAATCTAAACCTTGTTACAAAATATCTTTTTAACTAAAATTTGATGCAGGGAGTGGACTTGAACCAAGAGAAGAAAATCTAAACCTGTTACAAGCCATGGGCAAAATTGACTTTTGGCTCCTATTCTTTGCTATGTCATGCGGCATGGGTTCAGGTCTAGCAACTGTTAACAACATAAGTCAGATCGGTTCTTCAATCGGTTACACTGCCTCGGAAACCGCAACCTTGGTATCTCTTTGGAGTATCTGGAACTTTCTAGGCCGCTTCTCTGCCGGTTATGTGTCAGATTATTTCCTTCGCAAAAAATGCATCGCTAGGCCGTTTTTCATAGCAATAACTCTAGTTTTGATGAGTATCGGCCACTTCATTATTGCTTCAGGTATTACCGGGTCGCTCTATATCGGGTCGGTTTTGGTTGGGGTGTGTTATGGAGCTCAATGGTCTCTCATGCCAAGTATCACGTCAGAGATTTTCGGGTTGACCCATTTCGGCACGATTTTTAATACGGTGGCAATTGCAAGTCCAACCGGGTCATATGTGTTATCGGTACGGGTTGTGGGTTATGTGTATGATATGGAATCCGTGGATGGGCATGCATGCATGGGGAAACATTGTTTCGCACTGTCTTTCGGTATTATGTCGTGTGTTTGCCTTATCGGGTCGGGTTTGGCTTTCTGGTTATCTTGTAGGTGCACAAAATTTTATAGACAGGTTATATACGCAAGATTACAAGAGGACTCACCTAGATAAAACATTTAAAGAGTAAATGTAAATTTGTTGTTGTTTTTTTTAATACATATTGGGGAAGTGTATATATGTGATATTTTGTGCTCAACTTCCATGAACTTTGTATAGGTTTTGTCATTATTTTTAAAAAGAAGTAATAAATACGTGATTGCTACATAATTGAAGGTATAATAGTTAAGACAGTTGTTTGTGTTACTGGTATTTTTCTGATCATTGTATGGCCATCAGTAGAAAATTTGATGAGTAACAATTTTCAGATCATTAATTGTATTTTTCATTCGTTTATACAATGATGGTCAAACTCCATTAAATATAAATATGATTCTCATTCTAGTATCCTTCTAAACAGAAAAGAGAAATCAGATCAAACTGGAGATGATAGGTTATTTAAAGAAAAACAAACATAGGGGCATATTTTTTTTATGTAAAAGGAGAATAAGTAAAATAATATGTTGAATAATAAGTTAATTTTCTTATAATATTCGAATTATGTATTCAAATTATATACGTATTCGTATTTGTATCTATTTAATATCTGATCTATATTTGTATCCGTAAAATATCCAATCCGTATCCATATCCGTATCCAATTAATATCCGATCCATAACCGTATCCGAAAAATAAAACAGATACGGATACGATTTTACCACTGTCCGATCCGTACCCGATCCGTTTGCACCCCTAACTGTTATGCTGTTTCCTGTTTTGATACTATGATAGGAGAGGATAGGCTATAGGCTAAAAAAATCTAAAAAGGTTTGGGTATAATCTGTACGAGATAGGAGTATGTCCAATGTCCATCGGACCTACTTTTAGATTCAATTAACTCTACCACTATACGATTAGCATTAAATCTGTGCACACGAAAATTGATACGGACTTGCACGAATTTTGATGTAGAGTGCATGATTCTTGATGCTAATCGGATGGTCATCACACCCATCGAACCAAAGTAGGCTACTCTGAATTCAATCTGTACAAGTTGCACCCAGTATTCCTAGAGTTCGGATCCAGTGAAGTAACCCAATCTTTGGGTTTTGGATCGGGACCGTCCGATTCGAATCTGTGAAAATCCATCGGCTAAGTGACGCACACATCCCAATGACGAACTCGAATTCCGAGACAATCTCGAGCGACGAATTCGAATCGGACGGTCTCAATCCAAAACCCAAAGATTGGGTTACTTTAGGGGATCCGGACCCGTATTCCTACGTGTCCCCGGATGGGGTATATCCAACAAATATTAATAATCTTTGTTGATCTGAAAAAATTATTAACAATAACATCTGACCATCAGAACCAAGTGTTTTTTTAGAGAAATTTTATAAAATACCCAAACCTGCTGAAAATATCAAACAAAATACCACTCCTTCAATTTTTTTTGACAAAAATAACCTTGTGGGTCCCACATTTCCCCTCCCTCCTCCTTTCTCCCCCTCCCTATCATTTACTCCCACTAGTATTCAGAGTAGGTCCGATGCCCATCGGACCTACTTTGGTTCGATGGGTATTGTGACCATCTGATCTGCATCAAGATTCGTGTTCTCCCATCAAAATCCGTGCATGTATGAATTTCCGTGCGCAAAGATCTTGATGCTGATCGTACGGTGATAGAGCTAATTGGACCTAAATGTAGGTCCGATGCCCATCGGACGTACTCCTATCTCTTCCCACTAAAATAGAATGATTAATTGCATTTATTGTAAACCAAATCTGTCTCATTTAAATCCACTCATCAATTCTTCCTTTTCTTCTCTTCCAAATTCCATTATAGCCGAATGCCTGCTTAAAATTAGCACGGCTTAAAAGCACCTAGATAATATTTTTTTCAATTAATTTTTTTTGGCCAGTATGAGTATTAAAATATATAAAATGTGATGCTAGTGTAGACATATACAGGTCATTTGCATATTCATAGAACAATTAATGCTGCGTGTAGACATAACACTGCTTTCACCATATTAATTAACAAGAGGAAGGTTATAATGCCTCATACCTTTTATATCTTATCATACCTCATATTTTATATCTTCATTTTTAAAGTCTAAATTGTCTATCCAAACAGTTCAACATGATATCCATACTAAAATATGGTTGGGGATGAAATTTCATAATTTTTGGAATTTTTTTACTATTTTTTAAGATGAGTAGAAAATCATTGTTTTTTTAACGGCCCAAAAACAGTGATTTTGTACCCATCTTAAAAAATAGTAAAAAATTTCCAAAAAATATAAAATTTCATCCGTATGCATATTTTAGTATGAATATCATGTTGAACGGTTCGGATCGACAATTTAGATTTTGAAAACGAAGATATAAAATATGAGTTATGATGAGGTATGAAAGACATGAGGCATTGGAACCCTCCTCAATTAACAAATACCAACTCAATTTTTTTCTGTACATATTGCTCTGTGTATAGACATATATGACACTGTTGTTCATCTTGCTCTAGAAAATAAATTAGAATAGTTGATTTTGTTTTATGTCATGAGAAATATTTGTTTATTGACATTATAAAATTTCCAGTCCGTTTGATTTTAAGAGATGAAAAATGAACATACAGAGAATTTAAAACAAATTCCAGTCGACACTATAATGTGTTTTTATAGAATTTTAAAATTTATAATTTTGATGCATATGTTTTGGTGGTGATATTAACAAAATTAATAATTCATATTTTGTCATGTGAAATTTTATATATCAAATTATTAATGTCACAAATAGTACTTTCATAATATTCGTCATAAAAATTGTAAATAGATATCTCCTCTCTTATTTCACCAGATATAATCTGACACGTGGTTTATATGTTTTATATAGGATGATTGAAAATTTATAACATAATAAGGAGGTTTAATTAGTTTATCTTAAGACACTAGCATCATGTCTTATTTGTATTCTTGGCAATTGCTATATACAATATTATGGGGTATATACTTTTCCCAAGTTCCTCAGAATGTACGTAGCTTTTAGTTGTGTATATATGTATATGTATCTCTGAGTTTGCATGCACTATATGCTTGACTTCTAGTTGTGTATGTGTATGTTTAGAGTGGAAAAAACATACCGTGCCGTGACTTTGGTCTCGTGCCGTGCCGTGCCGTGACTAAGTTAATTTTTCATGTGCCGTGCCGTGCCGTGATCAAAATGTCAAAGTTGTCACGGCACGCAAATGGTTACGCCACATGAGTTATGCCGTGCCTAACGTGCCGTGACCATTTAATCATAATTTAGGTTAGTTTATTCAAGATTCACCATTAAATTAATATCTAATGGTCCTAATTACACGTGACTCGCGTGACTACGTGCCGTGCCGTGACTAAATCTTTCACGTGCCGTGCAAAATTTTCAAAAGATGGACACGGCACGGGACACGCGAGTCATGGCACGTAACTGACACGCGTGCCGTACCGTTCCGTACTGTAACCGTGCCGTTCTGTGATGGACTGGCTCTGCCGTGCCATTTTTCCCACTCTATGTATGCCTTATAAGTGTTGTTTGTTAGCTTTGTGCATGGCTTGTATGTTGGACTCTGACCTCAACTTGATGCTGGTTTTCTATGTAACACTTTACAAATTTAATCAGAGTCTTATAGGTAATTTCTCTCAAAAAAATATATCATGGGGTTTAGCTCATCACCTCCTCTAGTTGTATTAAAATTGTTGATTGATAGTTTGTGTTTTAAAGAGATTTGAAAGAGAAGAAGAGGAATCCATAAGGGGATTTAATGGTGATAGATTTTGGTTTACAATAAATGCAATTAATCATTCTATTTTAGTGGGAGTAAACGAAAGGGAGGGAGAAAAATGAGAAGGAAGGGAAAATGTGGGTCCCACAAGGGCATTTTGTCAAAAAAATTGAAGAATGGGTATTTTGTTTGATATCTTTAAAAAGTAGGGTATTTTATAAAATTCCCCATTTTTATGGTAAGTTCATTTGATACATTTTGACATAATCAATGAAAATTGTAAAAATATATAAGAAAAAATTGAAGTTGTAAATTCGAGTTTCATCATTTTGAATAAGGTACATGCTAATTTTAGTTGAAACAACAAATTTTTTTGGTCATCCATCAATTAATCCTTTGTTTATTCCACACCGTTGAGTTTTTAAGTTATTTCATTAATACATAAGTCACTTTTTGTGTTTAATTTTTTTTTTTTTTCTAAAATTAGTTGACAGTTATTTCGAACAAAATCCAGGAAAGAAAAGGCAAAATAGTGCATGGATTGTTCTGTCCTTCTAAACAAAGCTTTCGTTCCTTTTGTATATATATAAATTCATACAATTAAAGGGATCGATAACGCGATCCATGATGGCTTCTTCAATGTTGTTTAAAATAGTTCTTATTAGTTTCTTCGTCGTGGCAACGGCTAAAAAACACGCACCAAAAGAACCGAAAGCACCGAAAGCACCAAAAAACGCACCACCACCGCCACCTGATGTCTCGAGTGCCTCAAATGCCTCAAGTGACTCAGCTGGCTCGAGTGTCTTTGACGTCACCAAGTACTCAGCATCGACTAGTGCAAGTGCCAGTGCAAACAGCAAGGTAACAGGTTTTTATATTAATTATAATATATTTTTACCATTACAATACATTTTTTTGTGTTTTTTGTGTAGAAATCGTCGATTTAGTTTAATTCGATGGAATTAATTAGTGCAATTAAGAACCGTGGGCTTAGTGCAGTGGCACGAGCCCCGTCTCTCTACAGATGAGTTGCATGTTCAATTCTCGAGAATAACATCTAAAAGATGCTGAGTGTACCAGAGACAATTTAAAAAAATAAATGGTGCAATTACCGTAGAATATCAACATACATAGAGGGGCGGATCCTAAATCAGATGCATTTTTAAATTTTTAAATCATATATATTGAATTTTTTTTTATATAGTTCAGCCTTGATGGCAAATGTGTGCTTATATATAGCTAGTGGTTAGAATTCTATTTTGCTCATAGCAAAGAAACTTATACACATTTTCGTAGGCCTTCACAGATGCATTTAAAGCAGCGTGCGCATTCAAAGGACGATCGACTGTGTTGGTACCTTCAGGTACCTATCAGCTCGGTCCAGTTTTGTTTGGTGGTCCGTGCATTGGGTCGCATATTACATTCGAATTCAAAGGAACACTAGTGGCTCCACAAGACATTAAAGCCTTTCCAGGTGTAGCTTGGATCGAGTTTGATGCTCTTCACGAGTTGGTCGTGGAAGGAGGTGGCATCATCGATGGTCAAGGTACTGCAACATGGGCTATGTCTGGCAAAAAGAAACCTATTGTAAGTCCTGGTACTTACTATACATTTTCAGGACGAGAATTTGCTGCTCTTCTTCCTGCTTTTCTTCATCCAACAGCTCAAATACTTTCAACAGTCAAGATTCGAGGTGTGCGGGTACCTAAAGAGCAGAAAGTTCGGACTCCAAAAGAATAACATCTAATCTGGATCGTGGAAAATATTCTGGGAGAAGAGCAGCGGATTTGATTCCACATTTTCTAAAGATGATATTAGAATAAAAAACTAGCTACCAACAGCCAGAATTTTTCATATTTAATCAATTTTAGAGCTAAGAGCAAAATTGGACTCATTAAAATTTAAAGGGTTAATTTGCATATATATATATATAATTAATCAACATTGGATCTTAATTTATTTAATTTACATGCAGAATATGCGTTTCATGAAGTGTTACAACGGAAAAATCACCGGCATCACATCTAAGGACAGCAAATTTTTCCATTTCGCTCTCCACAACACGCAAGGTCTCATTTTCGAAAACATCAAAATCATTGCACCGTGGAACAGCAAAAACACCGACGGTATCCATCTCAGCATGTCCAGTAATATTACCCTCAATAACATGAACATCGGCACAGGCGACGATTGCATCTCTATTGGCCAAGGCTCAAAAGATATTACTGTAACAGGCTGTAGTTGCGGTCCCGGTCATGGTATCAGGTATGTATAATGTGCACCTATATATAAACCTTAACTAATAATACAAGGATGTATATATGTATGGATTAATATATAACAAGAATAACATTTTTGGTTTTGTTGAACAGTGTTGGAAGCTTGGGAAAAGTCCCGAATGAAGAGGACGTCGGAAACATTCACGTGAAAAACTGCACCATTGCACACACAACCAATGGACTTAGGATCAAGACTTGGCCCGGGGCACCGCCGAGCAAGGCTTATAACATAACTTTTGAGGATATTACCATGACCAATGTCTCCTACCCTATCATCATTGACCAAAAATACTGTCCAAATGGAGAGTGCACCAGCAAAACTGTACATACATACTTTCTCTCTCTAACTTTTACATGACATGACTTACAAGCTGAAGATCAAATTAGTATTTATTTAACAAAAAAATTGGCAATTTGATACTGTGCAGCCATCTCTAGTGGTGCTGAGGGACATCCTATTTTGTCGTGTCAAAGGGACGTCAAACACTCCGGTTGCTGTGAAGTTAGACTGCAGTGAGAAGAATCCATGCCAGAATGTGCACCTACAAGATATCAACATACAAGCTTTGGAATCTGTTGGTGCCAAATTATGCTCTGTTTGCTCTAATGTTCAAGGAGGCGTTAGGGGAACTCAACAACCCGATCCATGCCTTGGAAGCAGCGGTTCTCAAGATACAAAGTCCACAGCTTCATCGCTAAATGAAAGCGATTTATGAAATGATCGATTTGATTAATTACATGCATGTTTTTGAAACTGAGTTATACAATTATATATGCATGAAGTCTCTGTGATAATGTAATATAATTTAGTCCACGATCGAGTTTTAACAAGTGTTATTTTCAATATTTATCGTATGAAATCACATTGATACTCAATTTTGTAGAAGCATGGAGAGGCGATGGACATAATTTTACAGTTTTTAAGTGGTATATATGAAATTCTCCCAAATTATTGGCATGAATTTAAGAGAGAGGAACCAAACATCAAGCATTTAAGAGGAACTGGAAACATCCAGTATTGGAAGAACTTGAGACTCAAATATAGAGCATAATGTAGATGCAGTAATACAAATCAGACGGTTTGATCTACATCAAGATTTGTGTCTAAGATCTGCACAAATTAAATTCTATTGACTGTTGTTGTTGGAGATTTGAATTCTTGAGTGGGCTCGAGCTTCCATTAATAATAGGCCCAATGAGATGGTGGCATGTGATCTAATGGGCTGCGCCTTAGGCCCAATCAATTTCTCTGAGGATGTTCTGTAGAACAAACTTAGTAACTAAAGGTCTAACGCACTAACATAATATGTACTATACGAAATTTGGGCGGGATAAAGAGAAATATGCTTTGAGATTCGTGTGAAAAGATTGTTGGAAGAATGGTACAGATTGTTTCCTCAATCCACGGATCGGTGACGTGGCGTGTTCGACGAATGAATCTCGCGCTTTTGTTTTACGACAAAATTAATCCCGAATTTCAAATCTTCTCTCTCCTTCGCTCTCTCTGTTCAAATCTTCTCTCTCTCCCTGTTCGATGAAATGTCTAAGAGAGAGAAACTTACCTGTTTGATTAATTTTTTTTATAAATGTATTTCAGGATTCTCAGTTTCTAGCTGTTCTTTTAGCTTATATATTTTGTTATTCACAAATTTATAAAGAAAATACAGAAATAATAGAAAGAACAGGGACCTAGTTGAAGTTGTTGAACTCTACACTTGGAGTCCTTTTTTTTTTTTGTTTGGCAAATTTCAACTTGTATGTGCTAATTTTGATAATTGTGCCAAGTTCAATTAGAACATAGTTTCATGTTAATTTGAAGAATTAATAATCTTTCATAAACCAGTTCTTAATGCATTGTACCTACTTGATTTGATGAAACTAGGGGGGCAAAAAAGTTCATAACTTGTGACTCGATTGTGACTCGCATCTGACTCAGTCGCTAACAGCTCGTTCATTACTGAATCGAGCTGTTAACGAGCTAGTTCGGTCCATAATTAACGAGTTCAAGCTGGGGCTTAGCTTGCTCGTCAGCTCAGCTAGACATCAATTTGTGAATTTGTGTGCATTTTATACTGTCTAGCTCGGTTCAGCTCGATTCAAAAAGTTTGTAGAATTTATTTTATTCTTAAAACAAGATCCAGCCTGATATGAAGTGACGCGTATAGCTTCTCACCAGAAAGAAGGCCTTTTACATGGAAGGGTTGGAAATCAGAAGCCTCGCAGCAGAATTTTTGTCTGCTATGAAGGAGAACAGTGCCGAGGCAATACTGGATGATCACATCATTGGGGATAGAGAGAACATGGGACTTATTACACAAGTGGTGGACCTAGCGAGAACATGCTTGCTCATGGAAGGGGAGAGGAGACCCGATATGAGACAAGTTGCTGCCGTGCATGCTTCACACAGCACTAAAATCCATCGAGAGTCCTACACGAGGAAAGGATGAGTCCCAGCCTCAGATGCAATAGATCGATCAATGCTCAACCACCAGCGAGTTGGAGATGCCCGGCTTCAGTACTTAGCAATTGGCCATTTTGTGGTTTGCCAAGTAAAGCACAAGCATGGTGCCATACACTATTATGAAATACAAATTAGCAATTCTGGTAATCATTTATTTAGCGTCAATTCTGGTATCCTCGATCTAGCTTTTGACATGGATAACGAAGTCGAGGCTGTCAGAACATTGCTGAAAACACCATTCTTTGAACCTTTAGGGAGGCCATACTGGTTCAGTACCCATACACCTCCAATAATTATCGGCGCACACCTCCAAAAAAAATTAATGATATCAAAATAGTATCAGTTAGTTCATTAAAAAGCATTAGCTAGCTGTAATAATTAACAACATATGAAATAAAACTAATTAGCAAAAAAAAAGTACCGGAAGAGAGCAAAACGAGAACGAGTAGAAAAGCAATCTTCATCTTAATTGTTTTTCTTTATTCAAAAATTGTTGTTAGTTTTGAACATATATAAAGTTAGAACAAATTATTTATAGTGTTCTCTTGATCATGTTCTTTTTTCTAAATGAAGTTTTCCTGCTTTGTTACTTCCAGTCTATATATGTACGTCTCTATAAATATTAATTAATTGCCAGATCAATATATAATTGTAAAACAAAAATTAAGTTAAATTGGACCATTTAACTATCTACTAAAAATAGAATTACTTAACTAACCATGCAAATTAATTAACTGTTGAATTAATAATTAGTAATCCTATATATCTATCTAGCTATCAATAATTTTTTTTGGTTAACATGTGAATTAAGATATAGGAGTAGGTTCGATGGGCATCGGACAACATTTAGGTTCAATTAGCTCTAGTACTGTACAATTAGCATCAAAATCTATGAGCACGGCAATTGATACAATTTGCACGGATTTTGATACAGAGTACACAAATCTTAATGCATATCGAATGGTTATAACACCCATTGAACCAAGGCTATGTCCGATGGACATCGGACCTACTCTGATTCCGTGAATTAAAAGTGTTGTTTGTCGCATCGTCCTAAAAATGGACCACCTTGGGTTTGACTTCAACTATAAAAAATATTCCAAGTGAATAAAAAATCATACCTCATAGTCATATCAACTCGCTACTACAAAACTATTACAAAACGTTAACCATACACAATATATTATATACGGATGTGATAATTCAAATCACACACAGTGTAAAGAGAAGAAGCACTAGCACGAAATACTTGATAATCTGAGGTGTGCATACTTGATATATTATATATTAATACTTGTGTGCATATATATAATCATCTATATTTGCATGCATCAGTTATAACATTTTTTAAATTTTTTGCAGTCCCCATGTAATTAGTGGTCCTTCCAAGTAAGACAAAATAAGAGATTGTTACAAAAGGACAAGTAGGTACTTTTAAATTTACATTAATAGAACATTTGTATGTACTAATTAACACACAAAGGATGCGATAAAATGCAAAATTGCATTAGAAATAAAATAACGACATATATATACTCAAAAGAGGGAGAAGCAACCAACAAATAATATTAATTAATTCTTTAATTAATTTTATTTCAATACATAGTTAATATTGCTCAAAAATACATAGGATATAGTTTCCATTTATGACAAGCATGCAAATATAATTAAATTAAATTTCGATGAAACTTCATTTTCTTATACACAAATTAAATTAAATGCACGATTGATTTGCTAGCAGTCAACACGACAACGACATTTATTGCCAACACAAGAGCTTTCGACGTCGCCTGCGGAACCGATTCCAGCATATTCTTCAACACACTTTGGTTGGCACACTTCAGGAGTGCATGGGCACCCTTCATCACCGCATAACTTTACCTCCCAATCATAGCACGCCATATTTATTGTTAGGCCTAATGAAATTTAATTAGTAAAAAAAGTAATTAATGTTATCAATATATAGAATTTGGCTAACATGTTTCTTCTAGTATTTCAACAATATGTTTTTTATCTCTAAAATCCATCGAATCAGATTCAAATGACAAATTCGAACCAATCTCCTTGATGGGCTATGGTACGTGCTTTACAAAACATAGGCAATTTGATGCTTTACGTCCTTATTTTCATATTCGAAGTCCAAAGAACTAATCTGAACTGCTCAACAAAATCTTCATATGAAAATGTATTTGGAGACCAATTACTATTTTTTTTGGAATTTTGTAAAACTTGTTTTTAGAAAATTTCTGACCATAAAAAAACAATAGTTTTGAAATTTTTTAAAAAAATAGTAAATTTTGATCTCCAAGCAAGTTTCAATATGGAGATCTTGTTGAATGGTTCGAATCGGCTGCTTGAATCTTGAAAACAATACGAAATGACATATAGCTCCTTAGCCCATCCATATATATATATACTAGTATCATGCCCGTGCGTTGCAACGGAAACATTATAAGAGAAAAAAAAATCTCATACACCATGACATTTTTTTATAAAAATAATTAGACTAAATATATTACTGGTTGGGGGCTGTTCCAATTTTTGACAATGCAACCCACAATTCCGCAGCTTGGAACGGTGATACAACCCCTCTGCGAGGTAATTTGCCATAATAATTTTAATGGCGCATATTCTGTGTTTTTCATGCTTTTTGGTGGGTTCTGCCGTGATGGCATGTATCTGTTTTTTTTTTTTTTTTTCAATTTCAGCATTCAAAAAACATTTGCTCATAATATACTTAACATTTGTAACAACTTCTCATTCTTGTGATATAGTTTTACATACAGAAATCTCACTCAAATACTATTATTACACATGCTACATTACCATGAATGTACATTACCAAGAAAAAACATTCATTTGTTCCTTGTACAAAGACCTTTTTTCATCCCAGTATGGGCCTTAATCTTGCAAACCATGCCATCAGCACCAGCAGTATATATAATGAACCATTAGCTGAGTATGCAATGGCAGTTACACCCCTTCAAAATAAAAAAATAAAACACCCGCAAATTATCATTATACCTAATGGGGATTTACACTTTTGACAGATCTATGTAAAAGTACCAGTGCATCCCGGAACAATATTTACAGGTACCAGGTTACAGTAACAATGCATGCTACTTTGTGTTATGACTTTTCGACCCAAATCGCCAAGCACCAATTTGCACCAATCAGTGCAAAAATGAATAGTATCTGTAATGTACATCAAATATACATTTTTCATTCTATAAAAAAACTCAATTGATTAAATTTATTAAAAAGAAGCATATTGTTGGAGGATTTTTACTAAAACTTGTCAATTCAAAGAACATACAAAAAGAGAAACCATTTACCATATAATGTAGAATAACTCCATGGCTTCCTTATATTTACTAAATTTCACATAACTGACAATTAATGCACACCAACAAACCACATTTCGATCAAGCATTATATCAAACACCAATTGTGCATCCTTTATACACCCATGATTTGTAACATACTAACCAAGGCTGAACCCAAATAATAATTGAAATAAAAAAAACATTAACAACGATTCAAGAATTGATTCGTTTCAAAATCTCCTCTAACCCTAGTTTTCCACATGCAATTTCAATTACCAATCCTGATACTGATGAAGGAAAAAAGAGGAGAGAGAGAGAGAGGAGGGGAGGGGAAACCACACACCTAATCTAATAACAATAAAAAACATAGACACAGATAAAATCTTACAAAATCAAAGGAGAAAATATTTTTATCTCTATTAGAAGATGCACCAGCTTCTAGGTTCCTTAAAGCCTCCTTATTGTTTTCTAGACAAACAACCCTTAAATCCATCATTTATTATTAACTAAACCTCACCATAAATCACCACAAAAATTCACAATTCACAATTCATTATTAGGTGTACCAACTTGAGCAACATTTCGAATTAAGGGAACAATTTCACAATTCAAGAGAATCAATATACCTGTTTATGTTGATATACCGAGCCAAATTGTTTGATACTATAAACAGAGAATCAGAAGCATGCCAAAAGTATCTGATCAAACCCAGAATAAGCCAATGCATTTCATTTTACATTAAAAAGAGAAAAATAAGCAATATATTATAAACCCAAATTACACATAACTCCTAGAGAATATATATACACCTGCCAAGTCCGCTGCCGGTTGCGAAGATTTAAGCTTTTTCTTCTGAAAATTTTCTCCATGACTACGCTTGGGTGGGCCACATCAGACTGCTAATCAAGACTCTCGTCAACACCAAAGTTGTCAGAGCTGCTCGACCTAGAGAAAGCAAGCCCCGGTGAAACATCTTTTGTGCTTTGTTTTCTCTAAGGTGATCCCCTAGTAGATTGTCCACCTCTCTTTGCAAATCAAATTGTATCGAGACCTAAACATGTACAAAAATATACATTAAAACTAACAAGAACTGTCTTCTTCTATCATTAGCAACATTTGCTACTGATATCAAGTAATAACCAACTATTATTTTTCATTCTTTCATATACAAAAAATCAATAAAAAAAAAATTTCAATGTCGACACCTGCTAAGAAACAATATGTTCTACCCAATAACATTCTTACATAATAACACTGTAACCAATTTTTATACCATGTAAATACCAGTGAATTTGATATCGTACCCGTACGTCAGGTAACCACAGAGATGCTCTTATTGGTACTGGTCTAGTAATAACTCAACCGTGGAATTAAGACTTACATCATCAGATGATGAGTCCTTTTCACTGCTGTTGTCACTGCTTGAATCCTTCTTAGAAGCCTTTGTGGGCACAGGTTTTGTAGCCTTCTTGGGAGCAATCTTAACCTATTAATTAATTTAATTCCAATATTAAAAATCAGATAGAATGAAATATACAAAGTACACAAAAGAAGACCTAGTAAAACAGTACCTCTTGTTCTGATTCTGATGAAGAGTAGTCAGAACTGCTACTTTCAGGCTTCTTCTTGGGAGGAGGAGCCTTATTTTGTGTTCTTCAACAAAGGAAATGAATTTCAGACCAAAAGCGTCAATCAATTCGAGCAAAAAAAAATCTTTTCAAGGGAAAATAAAATTATCATCTGATAACCCAGGAGTTGTCGTTCCCCTAAATTCCTGTTGTAAAGAAAAAACTACATACACTCACATATTTTTACTTGAATCGCTATTACAGTCGTTGTCCTAAAATTAGTACCTAGATTAATGAATAGTGCAATTTACTTGAACTTAATACCTTATAGACGGAGAATAGCAACAGATTGGTAGAAATTGGAAATAACGACAAGATTAAAAAAATCTAAAGCAAAAAATCCCGCACAAAGAATGGCATATACATTTAAAATGACCAAATCAATCAAAATGATGAGTTAAAAGGAGATTTCTAAGAAACAAGCAAGAAAACACCTACCTTGAAAGGTGCTAACTAAGGAACTAATCGCAAGAGATTCTGCGTCAGGACGCCGATTCTAGAGGGTTCAGCGTGAGACTACGGCGCAGGGTCCCACGATCTAGGGTAGAGGCCAGACACCAGCGTGGGGGTCTGATTGGAGAACAGCGGAGAGAGGGTGCCGGTGTAGAGAGAGAACAGCGGCGATTAGGGTTTTTTCTTCATTGGGAAGACGGGTCGGGGAGGGGAACAGACAACAGAAAGATTTCGCTGGGAGAGGTGACTGGACGCCTCCAGCGAATGCCCCAGCGAAAAAATTTATGCACCTGAGATTCAAATCTACACGATTTTGATTCAATCCGACAGTGCAGAACGAAAATACGTGTGGCAATATGTGTGGCAATACGTGGGGCGGGTATATTTTTCACTAAATTTGAACTTCTACACATAAAAAAGATACATTTAATCAAAATATGACAGATTATGTGATTGAAGGACTGATATTAAATCCGAAATTTCATCTTTCAATCGTAACCGTTGGCGGATTAGAACATCAACGTGCTTAATAATAGAATGGAGATATAGATGGACTAACTTGTTTTAGGAATTAAAGAAGGTGTTTTATTTCGCTCTTATATCTTCATTTTTAAAGTTTAAATAGTCGATTCGAACCTTCCAACATGATCTTCATATTAAAATGTGCTTGGAGGCCAAATTTTACATTTTTTGGAAATTTTTTACTATTTTTTTTAATTTTTGAAAATCACAGCTTTTCATTAAATAGAAAAATAAAAAATTCAGAAAAACTGTGATTTTCAAAAATTCTAAAAAATTAGTAAAAAATTTCCAAAAAAAATGTAAAATTTGATCTCCAAACACATTCTAATATGAAAATCATGTTCGAAGGTTCGAATCGACTATTAAAACTTTTTAAATGAAGATATAAGTGCGAAGTAAAACACGCTTTTTAATTAATTCCCAAAGCAAGTTAGGCCATCTATATATATATAGATGTGAGTAGAACTAGGGTGCTCCTAAGCTCACCAAGCCCTTCCGTGAGCGCGACTCTAAAACCTATCGAATTGACTTCAAACGACATTTCCAAACCGTTAGATGTTCAATCTATATTAAAATGTGCTTGGAGACCAAATTTTACATTTTTTGGAATTTTTTTACTATTTATTAAGATGGTTTGAAAATCGCTGTTTTCCAATGGTGCAGAATTTTAATAAAAACAGCGATTTTCAAACCATCTTAATAAATAGTAAAAAATTTCCAAAAAATTTAAAATTTGGTCTCCAAGCACATTTTAATATAGATTGAACATCTAACGGTTTGAAAATGTCGTTTGAAGTCAATTCGATAGGTTTTAGAGTCGCGCTCACGGAAGGACTTGGTGAGCTTAGGAGCACCCTAGTTCTACTCATATATATATATATATATATATAGAGTGAGGCTATGGTGCTATGCATAGCACCAATGGCTAGTGTACTACGGCTCAATATGGTACTTTTTAAAATCCTAACGGTCGATCCGACCGTTCAATGTGATATCCATATGAATATGTACTTGCAAACTAAATTTTATATTTTTTCGAATTTTTTTACTATTTTTTCAGATAGGTAGAAAAATCAGTGTTTTTTGAAAATTCTGGACCATCAAAATTCTACCTATCTGAAAAAATAGTAAAAAAATTCAAAAAAATATAAAATTTAGTTTGAAGTACATATTCATATGATTATCACATTGAACGGTCGGATCGACCGTTAGAATTTTAAAAAGTACCATATTGAGCCGTAGTACACTTGTCATCCGTGCTATGCATAGCACCATAGCCTCACTCATATATATATATATATATATATATATATATATATATATATATATATATGAGTGAGGCTATGGTGCTATGCATAGCACGGATGGCTAGTGTACTACGGCTCAATATGGTACTTTTTAAAATTCTAACGGTCGATCCGACTGTTCAATGTGATAATCATATGAATATGTACTTGCAAACTAAATTTTATATTTTTTCGAATTTTTTTACTATTTGTTCAGATATGTAGAATTTTGATGGTCCAGAATTTTCAAAAAACACTGATTTTTCTGCCTATCTAAAAAATAGTAAAAAAATTCGAAAAAATATAAAATTTAGTTTGCAAGTACATATTCATATGGATATCACATTGAACGGTCGGATCGACCGTTAGGATTTTAAAAAGTACCATATTGAGCCGTAGTACACTAGCCATTGGTGCTATGCATAGCACCATAGCCTCACTCTATATATATATATATATAGAGTGAGGCTATGGTACTATGCATAGCACGGATTGGTCCGTGCTACGGCTCAATATTTGAGTTTTCAAAATTCTAACGGTCGATCCGAACCGTTCAACATGATTATAAAATAAATATGTACTTGCAAACCAAATTTTACATTTTTTTGAATTTTTTTACTATTTTTTAGATAGGTAGAAAATCACTGTTTTTGGATGGTCCAGAATTTTCAGATCAAGTGATTTTCTACCTATCTAAAAAAATAGTAAAATTTTTTGAAAAAAATGTAAAATTTGGTTTGCAAGTACATATTCATTTTATAATCATGTTGAACGGTTCGGATCGACCGTTAGGATTTTGAAAACTCAAATATTGAGCCATAACACGGACCCAACCGTGCTATGCATAGTACCATAGCCTCACTCATATATATATATATAAAGTTCCAGTTGGACAGTTAAATTAAAGAAACACTAGCTAACTAGCTAGCTGTAGTAATTAACAATATATAAAATGAAACTAATTAGCAAAAGGATATACCGGATGAGAACAATAGAAGAGCAATTAGAACAATCTTCGTCGAAGCATTCATCATCTTATTAATTGGTTTCCTTTATTAAAAAATGCTGTAATTAGTTTTGAAGATATATATGAAGTTAAAACAAACTATTTATAGTGTTCTTTTCATGTTCTATTTTTTCTAAATAAAGTTTTCATGCCTTGTCACCTCCGGTCTATATATGCGCATCTCCATAGGTATTAATTAATTGGCAGATTGTAAAAATAGAATTAAGTTATATTTGACCATTTAATTATCTACTAAAAATAGAATTACTTAACTAACCATGCAATTAATTGTTCAATATTAATCACGAGGAAGCCTAGCTAGCTAGCTGGCTAGCTGTCAATAATTGTTACGTACATGTGAATTAACATGCATGCATTTGGATTCTATCTAGAATAAAAAGGCCTCAAAATCAACTAATTGGTACGGTTTGATGACTTAATTGGTAAATTAATTTCTAAACAAGAAAATAATGCCGGGAGTACTTTTAATTAATAAAAAAATAAAGGGATCAATAATTTTTAATTAATTAAAAATAAAGTGATCAATATTTTTTACTATAAAGGGGTCAATAACTTAATTAATTAAAAAACAATTTGCCAAATTTTATTCATGAATTTTGGCTATTGGTGTGTGTGTGTGTGTGTCTATATATATATAGAGAGAGAGAGAGAGAGAGAGAGAGTGACTAAGGTCAAAGTGGTAGTTCCTAGCCCCCAGTGCTACCAAGTCGTTTTCGGAGTTCCAAAGTCCAAACGGTCAATCCGAACCGTTCAAGTTGTTCTCCATATTGAAATCTACTTGGAGACGAAATTTTACATTTTTTGGAATTTTTTTACTATTTATTAAGCCACTTTGAAAATTGCTGATCCGGGTGAACAGTAAAAACAGTGAAACCAAATTCTGGACCATGTGATCAGCAATTTTCAAAGTGGCTTAATAAATAGTAAAAAAATTCCAAAAAATGTAAAATTTGGTCTCCAAGCAGATTTCAATATGGAGAACAACTTGAACGGTTCGGATCGACCGTTTGGACTTTGGAAATCCGAAAACGACTTGGTAACACCGGGAGCTAGGAACTACCACTTTGACCTTAGTTACTCTATATATATATAGAGAGAGAGAGAGAGAGAGAGAGATATATATATAGATATAGATGGGCTATCGTGAGTTGCGAAGTAAGGATCTTGTTTTACTTCACGTTCATATCTCTATTTTCAAAGACCAAACAGTTGATCCGAACCGCTCAACAAGATATCCATATTGAAATGTGCTTGGAGACCAAATTTTACATTTTTTGCAAATTTTTTACTATTTTTTTAGATAGGTAGAAAACCGCTGTTTTTTAATGGTTCTGGACCATAAAAAACAGTGATTTTGAAATATTTTAAAAAAATAGTAAAAAAATTTCAAAAAATGTAAAATTTGGTCTCCAAGCACATTTCAATATGGATATCTTGTTGAGCGGTTCGGATCGACTGTTTGGTCTTTGAAAACGGAGATATGAGCGTGAAGTAAAACAAGATCCTTACTTCGCAACTCACCATAGCCCATATCCATATTGAACGGTTTGGATTTTTTGTTTGAAGCTGAACAAATAGATTTTGGATTGAAATTTTTTACTATTTTTTTGGAATTTTTTAAAATCACTATTTTTCATAAAATCGTGGACCATAAAAAAAATCAGTGATTTTAAAAAAATAAAAAAAAAATTGTAAAAAATTGTAAAAAATTGTAAAATTTGGTCTCCAAGCACAATTTAATATGGGCATCATCTTGAACTGTTCAACATGATATCTATATTAAAATGTGCTTGGAGATAAAATTTTATATTTTTTGAATTTGTTTACTATTTATTAAGTATTTTACAAAACTGTTGTTTTTCAGTGGTCCAGAATTATCTAAAAACAACAATTTTGTAAAATACTTAATAAACTGAATTGTCGAAAAGTTTTTAGTAGCTTCCTTTTAATTTAAATAAACTTAATTTATATTATAAAAATCAGGTTATGTTTTAAATAAATAAATGATCTAATAATTCAAAAATGGAGGTAGGGCCACATGCCATGCACTTGTTTCACCTAATCCGCTTATTCTCTTTCATTTTCTCATTTTTGTTTTTTTTTAATCAAATTAATATGCGTCTTGATGTTAATACATTTCCCAGTAAGCATTTTAATTAAAAAATTTGTTAATTACTTGCAAATGAAGGGGTGAAAGAGTGATTTTAACCGGTGTTGTAAAAAACGTCCGTTTAGGCCGATTAGTCGTTAGCGGTGATCAAACCGTCACGGATTTTTCCGATTAATCGGCCGATTATTTCCAATTATGGCTGATTATTCTCAATTATTCTCTATTAATCGTTTGGCAGTACCCTGTCCGTCCGATGACCGTATACCATTATTTACAAAACACTGGTTTTAACAATAAAATATTTCTTTGGAAAACAATAAAATATAAATTAGTATTAAAAAAGTCAATTGGTATATAGAAATAGGATTTTAACTAAAATAATTTTACAACGTATAAAAGATGGGCTTGAGATACATAATGTCATTTTTACAGTGGTTGCAGAATCTAGAGAATAGTTATATTCTCGTTATGGCCTTTATGGGTTGGGTTGCTTTTGTGAGGGAGAGAGAGAATGAAAAAAGAGGTCCAGTTGGAAAAAAGGGATTTTTTTTAAAAAGCATAATTAAAAAAATTAAAATTAGGGAACCAACATGATTACCGGGATATTTCGAAAAACCATAAGAACCGAACAGCCTATTCGGTCCCAACAATTTTTTTTTCCTGGGACCGAATAGGGATTTCGGTCCCCCCCCATTTCACAGTTTTTTCAAAAAAAACTGTGCGGCCTTCCGTGTAGCACTCTGGAACCGAGATTCAAATTCGGTCCAGGGTATTTTCAGTGGGGACCGAATTGGCATTTCGGTCCCCAATTTTTTTTTTTTTTTTTTTTAAATCGAATTTTTTTTTCCTTTGTCAAATTACTTTTTTTATATCATATTTATATGAAAATACACTAAATTACTTGAAAATGTCCAAACCGGCCGGTCCCTTGACTAAATAACTAAAATGCTGAGATTAATTATTTTGTTAGATTATATTTGTTAGATTAATTCTTTTGTTAGATTATATTTGTTAGATTAATTCTTTTGATGTCCAAATCGAATTGTTTTGTTAAATATTTGTTAGAAAATACGTTACGAATAGAGCCGATTTTGTGCTAAAATACGGTAAATTACAATAATTATACTAAAATACAGTAAATTTACTAAAATGCTGAAATTACAATAATTATGTAGAATTATGCTAAAATACGGTAATTTATTGAGCTACGTAGATTGAAGAATAGAAATGAAAATCTTAATCGAAAATGATGCAATATGGGCCTGCGCATGCTTCATGAAAAGGAGCGTAACTTTTAATCCGTCCGTTGGATCGGGCTGAAATTTTGACAGGAAATCCCGAATTCAAAAACCAAGCTAGATTCCTTTCGAGCCCGATCCGACCGTCGGATATAGAGTTTTCGAACTTTCTTTACAATATTAGAGTTTTTAGGGTCTTTTCGTGCATCATCTAACAAATATTTTAAAAAACAATTCGATTTTTTTGTGTTATATTTCATTTCAGCATTTTAGCTATTTTTCTCTAAAAAAAAAAAAAAAAAAGAGTTTCAAACCGTAAATAATATTTACGGTTTGAATTCGGAATTCAAACCGTAAATATTATTTACGGTTTGGGTAAAAATTTAATTTTTTCAAAAACTTGGTTAAATATATTAATTTTTATTTTTTTTGGGTAAAAATAAAAATCTCGGATTTTGCATATTTTACGGGAACCGTGGGCATATTTATTAATCTGTAATTAACTTGGGGTATTTTTAAAAATGTCGGAATTCTCAAGTAATTTAGTGTATTTTAGTATAAATATGCTATCAAAAAAGTAATTTGACAAATATTTAAAAAAAAAATCAATATTTTAGTGTTATATCTCAGCATTTTAGTTATTTAGGCAAGGGACCGGCCGGTTTGGACATTTTTATTAATCTTTAATTAACTTTAGTATTTTTATTAATCTTCAAAAAAATTGATTTTTTAGTATTTTAGTAAAAAAAAAAAAAAAAAAAAATGGGGACCGAAATTCCAATTCGGTTCCCCATCCCATTTCGATTTTCTGTGGCGGATCTGCCAAAAAAATATGAAATGGGGGTGGACCGAATAGCCTATTCGGTCCCAGGGAAAAAAAATTGTGGGGACCGAATAGGCTGTTCGGTTCTTATGGTTTTTCGAAATATCCCGGTAATCATGTTGGTTCCCTAATTTTAATTTTTTTAATTATGCTTTTTAAAAAAAATCCGGAAAAAAGGTGACATGATCCACAACCACTGTTAAATTATTTCAAGTAACAGAAATTTTGAGATTGAAATTACACCGTCCGATAAGAATAAGGGTAAGAATGTGACTAACGAACGGACCTGATCCACACTCAAACTTTGAGTTACTTTAGAGGATGTGACTAACTCATAAATTAACAGCCAATTAAACTAAGAGCATCTACATTCCTGGTATTATTAGAGTTTCTAATCTGATGTGGCAGTTTCTAATCTAGTTTTAGAGATGTGGGAGAGTTTCTTATTTAGAAACTATGCAGTAAAATTTCTTATTAAGAAACTGTTTATAAACTCCATGTTGGTCAAATGATTGGCTCAAATTAATTCTCCTTTTTTAATTTGTTGTTGATGTGGCATAATAGAAACTCTAAAATTAATTTCAGGAATGTGAGAGTTAGAAACTTTAGAGACCTTAATTTCTAAAAAGTGGTTAACAGTTATTTAGAAACTCATTTGAGTTGCTGTGATGTAGATGCTCTAAGTCTTCTGCTCTGCTCTGCAGCTGTAAGAATCCCTTGACTTACATAAACCCAGGTTTCCTTCATAACTTGAATTCGAAAAACTGACCATCACTCGCCACTATTCCCTCTAAGCTTGCTTAGTGAGCGGGTATGGATCCGTTAACCCATTATGAGTCCAAGTTCTCCATGTCTGCTATAGAGTCGGGTAACACATACCCGCTAACCCATTATGACTCAAATCTAAAATATGAATCATCTTCAGATTTCCAAATTCAGGCCATATCAACACCCCTAGAGAGTATAAAATACTTTAAACATTGACAGTTTTGGAGGGAGTATAAAATATTTTAAGAATATTTTTCAAACACTTAGTGTAGATGAATTGGAGCAACCCATCAAGAAAAAAAGGCTGACCAAGAGGATATGGAAAATTATAAACAGGATACTGTGAAGTCCCAGTTTTATGTGTACACATTAAGTTCTTCTTAATCTAATTATAGCGTTTTTGTATGAGAAAAGGTAAAATTAACTATATAAAAGAGAAAATGCATCACTGTAACTCATCACAATACCAAAATTTATAAAATATGCAGATAGGTCCTAATAAAATTTATAATTGTAATAAGGCTGGTATGAAGACCTGACAAGAAGTAAGAAAGTAATTTGCACCTAAACCCCTCTAACTTTTGCAATATCTATCAACTACCTAAAGACTGGCTTTGAATTTATCATCTAGCAGCAACTGACCAAATAAAACAGGCAATTAACAAAAATATGGGAAAAAAAAACACCTATTAAAGATGGTTAGTATCCTATTAAATGTTAAGTGTTGGTCGTGTTAGTTGTTATTCCCATTTAGGCATTTCCACAAGTACACCATGGGTAATATCAAAATATCAAATATGCCCTTTATTCCATCTATATAAAGACCCTATAAATCTATCCATATTTTTATATATTCGACCAAATCAACTAATATACACCATAGACCTGATATAGTGTAAGATAAATCATCAAGTAATAGATATATTACCAGAATCTAAAATATATCAATGTAAAATTGTTCATCAGGCACTTGAACTTAGATGAGAAAAAGAACTTAAATCATTTAGATAATATGAGATCTGAAGAACAGTTTGCCTCTAAAAATTCTTCGATTAGATTGCGAAGAAACCGCACTTCTAGCACTTTAGTAGGGACCAAATCCTCGCTATCTTATGCTTCTTTTTTTGTCATTTTTTATTAAATCAAATGGGGGTTTTGGTAATTCAGTATGAGATGAATTCAACCTAGCAACAGTTACCTTACTAATTTAAACTAAGTACCTGAAATTGGCCGAAAGAGACGGCATGTCTTATTAACTGCAGTACAGTTTCACTGACGATCTCATCCTCTAGACTCTGGTACTATTTTGATATCATTAATTGATTTTTTTACCAGTTAAATTTAATGAACTAACTGGTACTATTTTGATATCATTAATTGATTTTTTTACCAATTAAATTTAATTAGGCCCAACAATAAATATGGTGTGCGCCGATCATATTGGAGGCGTATGGGTACTGAGCATAGTGACAACTTAATTGTTCGGGAAAGGTTTCGGAGTGGTCAAAAATTCGTGATTCAGGAATAATTCGGGTATAATTCGGGAATGATTCGGAATAATCCGGATCAGAGATCTCAGTCCTACAAGGAAGCAAAAAAAAAAAAACCAAAAAATTTTTTTTTTTGGGAAAAATTCGGAAAAAATTCGCGAATAATTCGTAAAATTTGCGAATTATTTGGGTATAATTCAGTCAAAGTTCGGTCAACCGAATAATTCGGCGTTCGGTTCGACATCAACAAAAAAAACAAATTATTCGGATATAATTCGGGTATTATACGCGAATCTTGTCACTATGGTACTGAGTACTGACTACTGAACCAGTATGGCCTCCCCAGTGGTGCAAAGAATGGTGTTGTCCATGTCAGAAGCTGGATAGAGGATAAGACATGTTTTTGTGACTGCGATTTTAAATTATCCAATTTAGAAAAGAGACATTTAGAAAAAGAATGAGAACTCTTTGCAAGTAATTAATAGAACTTTTAATAGTTTCCAAGCAAGCTGTCATGCATGAATTACCACCGCTATTAATTCTAGTTTACCTTTGACGCTAAAATGATTACCAGAATTGCTAATTTGTATTTCATAATAGTGGCACGGCACCATATAATTTTCGGAAAGTAAAAACCTAAAGCACTCTAGACTCTAGAGCAACACCAATCCAAAATTAGGATTTAGGACTCTCGTGCTTTAGCTTCCCAGTTCCCACCCTCTACGAATCTGAAAAAATACGATTTCACCACTTAACGCTGTGTTTATTTCGACTTGGTAAACTGTTATACCATTAATGAGATCATTATCTCCGACAAAGTAATTCATTACATATGGGCTAGCTCGTCTCATCAAAGCTAGCTGTGTCTTTCACTTGTACGTGTGAATCAGAAAGTAAAGGATAAATTTTAATGTCACTTCTTTTCAAAGTTACAGGAGTAGGTGAGGCTTTTCGCCATTCTCCTCAAAAAGGAATCATTTCACGTTAAGTTCCGAATTGACAGATGAGAAAATTAGTTATTTGTCCCTCCAAAACTTTTTAAATTTAAAAGTACCATTCTGAAATTTGAAATTGTAAAAATATAACTCTAAACTTTATTAATTTCTAATTTTGTCATTTATACAGTATTCTTATGCTATTTTTATTACAAAATTAACTGAAAAATTATGTTTTGGTATACGTATTTCTGTATTTCCGATTATACATTTCATACAATTTCAAGGTTATTTGCCAAAACAGTATTTTTCAGTTAATTTTTAATAAAAATAGCATATACAGTATAAATGACAAAATTAGAAATTAATGAAGTTTAGAGTGACATTTTTACAATTTCAAATTTCGGGATGGCATTTTTAGAATTAGAAGGTTTTGGAGTGGCAAATAACCAATTTTCCCAAAAAAGAAGAAGATAAAAACGAAATTATGATCGGCTAAGCCCTCTCGCTCGGGTTTTGCTTAGAATTTTTTTTTAAAACCATAATTAAAAAAAAATTAGCAAACTAACATAATTACTTTGGGTTTTACAAAAATTATAAGAACCGAGATGTCAATTCGGTCTGCATTTTTTTTTTTCCTGAGACCGAATTGGCATATCGGTCTCCCCTCATTTCACAGTTTTTCTGCAGAATCGCTACAAAAAATCTAAATAGACAGGGGACCGAATTGCCATTTCTGTCCAAGTAATTTTTTTTTTTTGAACCCGACAGCCCCCTTGGCCGAATTTCAATTGGTACAAATAAAATTCATGTTACATTGGTTCTTTAAATTGGTCAACAAAGTGAACTTGGCCGAATTAATGTTATTCATAAATGTGTGAAAAAAAAAATTCATGTAAATTAATGTTGGTCAACAAAGTGAACTTGGCCGAATTTCAATTGGGACCGAATTAATGTTGTCGGATTGAAAATATTTTGGACCGAAATGAGATTTTGGGTTCTAAGGTGTTACACTAAAATCCAAACCGTTTGCTTTGAAAATGTGTGAAAACAGGAGGGACCGAAATATCAATTCGGTCCCAGAGAGAAAAAAAAATGGAGACCGAATTAGCATCTCAGTTCTTATAATTTTTGTTAAAACCAAAGTAATCATGTTGGTTTGCTAATTTTTTTTTTAATTATAGATTTAAAAAAAAAATTCTTTGCTTAAAAATAGAAATCTTATAGAAATATCATGAAATCAGATTTAATCCTGTTTATTCATGAGTATTTCGTACATATATATCTCATTGTAAAAATAGGAAGTTCGAAATAATGCATTACTAATTCATGCTTTAGCATACAAAACAAATCCTAATTTTACCATATTTTCATTACAGCCCCTCTTAAAATGCCTAATTTCCATTTTCTACGCAACCATCAACATTTTTGACACCATTATTGCTTACATGATTTTCATATACCTCTTCTACAATCTCATTCTTTCCTTGTGCTTCCACTGCCTCTTTCCTCCTTTCTACTAATGTCTTCATCAATCTCTCAAGGTACACCCCGGCATCCACCTTTGAGAAACCGACACACATCAAACTCTCCGCAACATCAGCCGGAGTGATCTTCACCTCCTCCAACAACCTCCTCATCGTTTCATACAACTCATGACTCTCGATACCGAGGTAATTCCGTGCCAAAACCCTAAACGACTCGAAGTCACAATACGACATCTCTATGTGTTTATCCATCCTGCCTGTGCGAATTAGCGCAGGATCAAGCTTTTCTATGTGATTTGTGGTAAATATTAGAATCCTCTCTTCGCCACATGCCGACCATAGCCCATCAATGAAATTCAGAAGACCTGAAAGAGTCACCTTTTCCTTCTTCTCTTCATAATCAAACCGAGATTTCGTTTTCCTTTCGTCACTATCGTCGTTTTCTTCTTCTTTGCTTTTGTTGCCGTTGCGCTTGCCGGTGAGATCGAGCGTGCAGTCGATGTCTTCTATAACAATTATCGACTTGCCGGTTGTCTCGATGAAAAGCTTCCTTAATTCTGAGTTGCTCTTTACAGTTGTTAATTCCATATCGTAAATATCATACTCTAGAAAATTTGCTATGGCCGATATCATGCTCGACTTGCCTGTACCGGGAGGACCGTAAAGCAGGTAGCCGCGCTTCCAAGCTTTGCCGATCCTCGAGTAGTACTCCTTCCCTTTGCGGAATTCATTGAGGTCATCTATTATCTCCTGCTTCTTGTTCGGGTTCATGGCAAGTGTATCGAAGGTGGATGGGTGCTGGAATGGCACATGGTTCCACACAGATTTGAAATAGCTCGACCAACTGATATAGGGGTTGTTGGTGAAGAGGCGGCGCTGCCTGTTGCGTACCGTAATGGCACGGCCTTTGTCGAGCACATGTTTCAGGTACGCTCCCTCTATTAGCTCACGGTACCGCTTGTGGAAGGTCAAAGTGTAGTACCTGTCAAGGTGATATATCATTCTTTTGAGCTAGCTATCATAAAGGGATCAAACTGGTAATATAGAAATTATATATTAATTGAAATACTACTACGTACGTAGTTACGTACCTCCTTTCTTCTTCAGAGTGGCGACCAATGTTCGGGTTCGAAATGGATGCATGCTTAGATGCATGCCACCAGATTTTTGCCCCGTTAAAATCATCTGTCACCTCGACTCTATCCCCGATCGACACGAGGAAGCGATCGCTATCCTTGCCGAGTTCGACACGGCATGTGCCAGCACGCCTAGAGCAGTGGTCACTGAGGTAAGCCTTGGCAGCAATGTAGAGCTCGTGGCGGCTCATGCGCTCTCCGGCGTACTCCTCGATGACGAAGCGTTCGTAGGGGTTGATGTAAGAGGTGAACTTGATGATGAGAGCGAGGAGGTGGTGGTTGAGCTCGTAGGGAATGAATTGGCGAAACATGGTCCAGATAATGGCTAGGCCACCAATGGTGGAAGTTATCTTGGTGCTTAGTGCCATCAGTGCCACATGATCCATTGCTTATTTCCTTCTCTTCTTGTTTTTCTAAGAGGAGGTGATGTTTCTCTTCTTGGTTTTCTAAGAGGGAGAGATGTCAAAGATGGTGATGTGCTGGGTTTAAATAAATAAATGAATCAATTAATTAATTAAGAGATGTCAAAGATGGTGATGTATTTCAGGATTCTCATGCAGTTTCTGTTCTTTTAGCTTATATATTTTGTTATTCACAAATTTATAAAGAAAATACAGAAATAATAGAAAGAACAGGGACCTAGTTGAAGTTGTTGAACTCTACACTTGGAGTCCTTTTTTTTTTTTTGTTTGGCAAATTTCAACTTGTATGTGCTAATTTTGATAATTGTGCCAAGTTCAATTAGAACATAGTTTCATGTTAATTTGAAGAATTAATAATCTTTCATAAACCAGTTCTTAATGCATTGTACCTACTTGATTTGATGAAACTAGGGGGGCAAAAAAGCTCGTAGCTCGTGACTCGTATCTGACTCGCTCGCTAACAGCTCGTTCGTTACTGAATCAAGCTGTTAACGAGCTAACTCGTCACTAGATCGGTCCAGAATTAACGAGTTCAAGCTGGGGCTTAGCCTGCTCGCCAGCTTGGCTAGGCATCAATTTGTGAATTTGTGTGCATTTTATACTGTCTAGCTCAGTCCAGCTCGGTTCAGCTCGGTTCAGCTCGATTCAAAAAATTTGTAGAATTTATTTTATTCTTAAAACAAGATCCAATCCGATCCAGCGATCCAGCTTGTCAGCTCGCGAGCTAGCTTGTCACAATTTCTAACTGAGGTTTTAACTCAGATGCCCTATATCCAGCTCACTCGGCTGTATAGGGTTAGTCTTGTACTAGTTGGCACAACTAAACCCATCCAGCCCCCGTGCTGCAAAATGGAGAGCTAACTCGAAGAGAAAGCCAGCTGTAACGCATTTTTCTAATGCCATAAAACTTCACTGTCATTGCTCTCCTAGAAATTGATGGGGAACTGCTCTAGTAGATATATATATCATAGGCATCATAAATTCAAAATAAATTATGATTTCAACTTTGTAACCATAGAGCCTTGCCACTCCCTACCATAGTAACAAATGAATAATTCGGGTTCGGTTCGGCAGGGTCAAAAATTCGTGATTCGGAAATAATTCGGGTATAATTCGGGAATGATTCGGAATTACAATACGATACCTCAGTGCATATTTAATTCATTACTGATGATTTATTATACGATATACTGTTTTTATTTTGCCACAGAAGATCAGTATAATAAAAATATGGAGAAATAGAAAAATTTCCTCATCACGTGGGTGGTGCTGGGGGACAGTTGGACATTGGTACTGTGCGCGCATGGATATCGGTTACTGTGCCAATTTTCAAATTTCGTTTCCGAAAAAAAAGGTGAAAAAAACGCGTTTTATTCGTTAAATTCGCGTTTTATTTGCATTTTATTCAGTCAAAGGTTCGGTTAACGAATAATACGCCATTCGGTTCGGAAACACCCCAATCGCGAATTAAACGCGAATAAAACGCAAATCTTGTTACTGTGCTCCCTACAACATAATAGCACTTATATTATCTATCTATTTATCAACCTTTTCTTTTTATTGCTGTGAGGTGTGAGGTACTACGCATGTACTGAAACAATTAATGCTTTGAGCCATTCCAAAAGTTATCATATTTTGTGAAAGCATCTAGAATCTACTAGAATCTACCATGGATAATTAATATAGTATATGCATGTATAGATTTGAAGTAAATTTATATATATATATATTTTTTTTTTGTAGCTGGTCCATTTTGTATGCATGGGTCCACAAATAACAAATATATCATATGGTTTAATTTTTTTTTTTTACTATAATACATCAATTATATATATCTTAAGCGTATGCCAGCAGTTATAATTAATTGAACACAAGCGTCTGATTTAGTAAAATTTTAGTAATTAAGAATTTTTTACCATGATTGATGTTGTAGAGTTAATTTGTTAATGCACACAATTATTTTAATCTAAAATATTTTGAAGTCCTTTAGTAGATTAAATGGAACTCATTACAAACAGCTAACTCATAAGAATTCCCATTCCTCTCCTTTTTGCCCCCTTAATTGTATCTTTTCACTTTAAATCATTAATTGTTCCAACGCAACTGGATAAATTAATTAATGTCACTGGAAGATGCAAATTATTGTTCAATGTTTTGACTATTCAAAATAAAATATTAAATAATTAATTTATTCCAAAAATAATATTCATGTACCGTATTATTCTTTAATTAAATATTAGGGGAGATTCTTTCATGCATCCGATTGCTAAAAGTCGTTGAACATTAGTAACTTTTGACTTTAAAAAATAAATAGAAGCAGGAAATCTTACTTGGGTTGATATTATAAAGAAAAAAAAAATGCACAGCATAACAAAGGCTAGCAATGGTAAATTAATATTATGATTGTTTATGTTTGTTTTTAATTAATAGGCCAACTTTGTGGGTTTGTGTGAATATCATTATGCTTCTAAATCGTTCACTGTGAGTACAAATAAATTCAAAATAAATCATTATTTGAACTTTACATCATAGAGCTTGCCATATCCCCCTTAAATTGGATATTAACTCAAAATAACTGGATACTCTTTCTTTGAGAAATGGAGATATTAATTCAGAATTCCAGATCATATGAATGTGTATCACTGACAAGATGAAGTCAGGTTGGTACTATGCTGAATGGCTTGAGAACTATATATAACGGATTGTGTGTGTATGTGTGTGTGTGTGTGATTCCGATATATATTTGGATATATAGTTGAGAAAAATACCCACAATTTTATTATTTTCTTTATAAAACTTATTTCACGGTTAGGGGTGTTCAACCGGTCGGTTCGGGTCAAACCGAACTTTTTTGCCGAACCGCGGTTTGAACCGAATTTTGAAAACCCAACCGAATCGACCGAATTAAAATTTCAAACCGATCTAAAACCGAACCGATTAAACCGATTTAAACTTTGGTTTGTTCAGTTGAACCGAATACAAACATTTCAAGTTATAAATAAACATTTCAAAACCGGTTGGTTCGGTTCAAACCGATTTGGATAACATTTTTGATAACCACACAAGCCGGTTTTTGATAAACCGATCCGTTATAAACCACACAACCGAACCGTTAAAACCGAATTTCTTCAAAAATTAAACCGAACTAAACCATTTAAACCGAACAACCGATCCAATTAAATCGAAATTTACTGGTTCGGTTCAAAACCGAATAAACCGATCCATTTGAACACCCCTATTCACGGTGTCACATACGTTAATTAATTTGTCCTTGATATAACCTACTCATAGTACGTAATATATACTGAATAACTAAACAACGTTAACTTTAGAGCTATACAACACCAACTTAAAAAAAAAAAAAAAAATTGTACGCAAAATCTTGGCTCGTCAGTTGGGTGATCAAGGTCAATGGGTTTTAATTTGTTGTTTTATGCCGAACCGATGATTTTTAAAATTAAGTTCAAAGACATCCTTGACAAAATTGTGCAAATATTAGTTTCATTCTAACTTGTATTACTTTTTAATTAAACTTGAGATTTTTTATCATTAAGAAAAAAATAAACCAATATTAAATTGTTTCACAAATGTAGTTTTTTTATTATTACAAATAGATATCAACAAAACCAGATACACTTATAAATAAAATTTATATTTTTATGTTTGCATTTTGCACTAACCAATTAATCAAAATTATCTCAACAGTTAAATTAATTAAACACAAATTAATTATCTACTGTGATATTAATTGTTGACAGTTGTTACGTACTTTCTTTCATTATTATGGAGGCACATAAAAAAAGGGAACTTGTTTGATACTTGCAAAGATATATAACTAAAAAAAAAAAACCAAACCTAAACTCTAATCTCAAAATATCAAAACCTAAACTCTAAAGCTTTCTATTAAAAATGACATTTTGTGTTTGTACTTTGCACTAATCAAACAAAATTATCTTAATTAATTCTTGAATTAAACACAAAATGCTAAGTCATATACAAATTGCTAAGTCATACAAACGTACATAAGAGAGATACAATGTAAAACATGCAATGAAAATAAAGCCACTAACCTTCAAAAAAACATGCAACGAAAATAAATGTGTGACAGATAAGTTTTTAATGATATATAGGAGTAATAAAATTGCAATAATTTTTTTTTTGAAGTCTGTTGATCAATAATTTGGTTTATTCAGTCTGGTTACCAATAGCTAGCTGCTGGAGTTCACCTCATGAGACGAAAACAAATTAAATTAATTTCTGGAAACTAAAACCAGTTATAGTTATTACAACAATATTAATATTATATGGTCGCATCAGTTGGATGTTACATGTAATTATTCTCTCATATATAACAATGGAAATTAATGTTTACTTGACTAATCACCACCACCAGTTTGTTTAGTGAATAGAATTAAAAAAATATATAGTGTTACAGAAAGCAACCACATGCATAATAATACGAGCAAAGCTAGGGTGTGATGTGCTCACCAAGAGGGTTTGGTGAGCACAACTCCAAAAGGATATCGGATCGGTTTCAAACGGTGAATCCAAACCGTTGAAATCCATGTACTTCATGAGTGATGCATGTACATGCAAAATTTTGAAAATTTCGAATTTATTTGCTACAAGGTCAAGCGGTCAAAGAAATGAACATTTTATAAGTTATTTTATAAGTTGTTTTATATATTCATTTTTCATCATTTTTTTGACCGCTTGACCTTGTAGCAAATAAATTCGAAACTTTCAAAATTTTGCATATACATGCATCACTAATGAAGTACATGAATTTCAACGGTTTGAATTCGCCGTTTGAAGCCGATCCGATATAGTTTGGGAGTTGTGCTCACCAAACCCTCTTGGTGAGCACATCACACCCTAGTTTTGCTCTAATAACACAAGTACGTAGTACGGTAAGAATGGGCTATTCCTGTACTAACTACTTAATTGGCACAACACAACTCAGCAAGCCCTAGCCTGGTGAGAAAATAGGATAAATCATTGCTGTACGTATATATATAGATATATCCCAACTCTATATATACACAATAAATTCAAAATAAACAACCATAAAAAAAAAAAAAAAAAAAATAAATCATTATTTGAACTTTTCAATCATATCTGGAGTGTACAAAAAAAAGATTAATTAAAAAGTAAATATCTTTAACATTGTTTTCATTGCTACTGATATTATTAATGAAGTAGCAGTTTAGAGTTGGAATTCTATATATCCATGTACTTAATTATGTTTTTCTTTTTCTTTTTCATTCCGTAAAGGAAAAAAAGCACAAACTTAACATTGTTTTCATCTAATTTGTAATTCCGTTTTTGAATTTATTTACCATTTAGGTGAATCTTCAGTGTAATTACTAATGGTTTAAAATGATCCATCAAGGATATTGTTGACCTTCTGCTCCTAATACCAAGTAGCTAAAGGTGCAGCGGGTTAATCACAGAAGACCCAATAGAAAAAGAGGGAGGGCAAAGGAATTGAAACTGTGCAGCCTTGTGTGTACGTTCTGAGATATTTGACATGTGGACCTCACATGTCAGCTTCTCTATCTTACTTTGAGATTACAATTAATTTATCAGAATTTCTGTGTTAGAAAAATACACTATATCAATTAATTCTTGATATATCGAAAAAGAATTAAATTAAAATTGTTTGGAGTAATTAATGATTTCATATAAATATTTTTAAGGTAACACCTTTAATTGATTTCATGATACTGATATATCGTCAGTATATATTACTTGAAAATTTCAGAATTGTTGCATTATTATTGATATCTAGTAATTTTTAATTAATTAAATTTGTCTTAATTTATTATACATGATTAGTTATGCATGTGTTTTTATTAGCAATTTAGTTATTTAGTTTTATTTTGGTTTAACTAATTGAGGTATTTGTTGCCGTTAGATTAAAATTTTAATTTATCTGAAATTAAAAATTATTAATCATAATTATTTTTCTTGATTAAGAATTTCGGTTTTTCTTGATAGTTTTGGTAATTTTTGTTTGATTAATTAGTACAATTAATGTTGTTATTTTATTAAATTAATGTTTAAACAAATTCATTTAGTATTAATAATTTGGCGTGAGCAGCTGGCAAGAAAATTAGAAATAGTTTGAAATCTTCATCAACATGCAGTACGTAGGCATGTGACATGGCAGCAACACAGGAAGCTTTGTTCGCCTATAAATATATAAACCACTCCATCAATCTATCTATCTCTCTCTCTCTGTTTTTTCAAACTTCAAAGCATTTTAGGTATCTGGTATTTACTGATACAAATTCCAACAACTTAAGTGTGAATTTTCTATATTAGAAGGTCTATCTTTATAAATTTCAAAACTGGAGTAAATGCTTCTTGTTAGAGGGGTCTAAGCACAAGTTGCTATTATTAGTTGGAATGGACTCTGTGGAAATCAAAAAAATTTAGATAGGAAATAAATGGTTGGGTCTACGGTAGCTAAAGAAGAAACTAAAATTGATATGAACTTGGGTGCTTTGATTTAAGACTTTCATTTCATTTAGTTGATTTTGAATCAATCTTTTTGGACAGCTTGCAATCTAGAATAAAAAGAGCTGGGCTTAGATAAATAATAATAAATAGGAACTTATTTATTGGGATAAGGTAATTGTTGCATTACGAGAAACTTATCAATAATAATCGACATCCGTTGTTCAGATGATTTATAGGCGAGCACCGAGATACCGGAGGAGACGGGATTTCTCAGAGCTGCAGACTATCCGTGACTCTTGTTCTCGTGGGCCATACTATCAGGTGCAGAATTTATGTGTGTGTTTGTAAGTTCATACATGGAATCAAATAACAGTCATTTCTGCATATGGCATTTCTAACTTATTTGTATTGTCTGAACTGTACATCGTATGCATATTTACACTGTTTCTATAGTTGTACAGTTAGGGGTGTTATATTAACCTTACTAAACATTTGAAGGTACAAGCTGTAGCTCCAGCTTAATTTGTGAGGGTACCAAATTAATAAATATCTAGAAGAGCATCTGAATATGGATGCTACAGAAATATAAATGCTCATAGGCTATGAAATCTCTTTCCTTGGTTTTAAGTATAATATGAAATTAGATTAATTGTAAATAATGGTCATTTTGGCATGCTTACTGATTGTCCATTCTTTTATTTAATATCTAATGATAGAAAGAGACACACTGAATTTTTTTCTGAATATTACGGAATCTTAGCCAAGCCTATGAACTGACTGTCTGACTACGAATCAGAATCATTTAAACGATTTAAGCTAATTACTTGTATTAACCGACTTAGTAAAATAGTTTAGAGTACTAAATAAATTCCAACATGTGCTTAAGTTGTTTGAAATTCCATAAGATGTTATTCTTTTTAAATGTATCTTAATATTTGTACACACCTGCTTAAATTGAACTATTATTGTTATGATTTTGATATTTAACTCTAGGTTTGAGCTTGTTTGCAACTCCAGCAGTTCGTCAGACACTGAGAAATAATATTTGGATTACTTCTCACTCTGTTGTGGTTTACATTTTTTTTCAGGATTGGGAGTCGGGAGTCTGATGCCTTTGTGTGAGATGTAGGCCATGTTATTAGTAGTCAGAGATACCATGTAGTAGTAGTTCAGGTTAGAAGGGGACAATTGATATTATTTTTGTTGTTGTTTACCTCTCTATACCTTACTTTTGTTTGGGGTTAAATCATGACCGATAGATATAGTTTCTTGTTTGTATGGATAATACCATTATGGTATTGTGTGAATTCTCATGTGTTATATGTTAGAATTGACCTGTTGAGATGTAGCTTCTAGACTTGTGTTGTATTTTGTATAAATACTACTACTATGGTATTTTGTATAAATCCACGCAAATAATTACAACTGCAGTGCATGCAAAAAATGTAATTCATATCCTTGCAAATAATCACCCATGTAATAACGCAAATAGTCTTCTCATGCTAATACTTAGGTGGGACCCACATTCTCTAGCCTTGCAAATAGTCAGATGGGACCCACGTGTGTTAGCCTTGCAAATAGTCAGCTAGGACCCACGTGTGTTAGCCTTGCAAATAGTCATGTGGGACCCACGTTCCTTAGCCATGCAAATAGTCAAGTGGGACCCCCGTTCGCTTACCATGCAAATAACCAGATGGGACCCACGTTGTCTCCCCATGCAAATGCTCCAAACGGGGCCAACTCTGAAAGTTGTTGCATGGCTAATCTCATGCAACAAGTCAGAACAGAGTTGTTGCATGGGCTCCCATGCAAATACTTAGTATTTGTATCGAAACTTGTTGCATGGGCACAGTTGCATGACTATTCGCATGCAACAAGTCTTTTCGGGCTTATTGCATGGCTATCTCTATGCAACAAGTCATTTTCTGGCCCATGCAATAAACTCATATTCTAGTAGTGTGCTGTCATGCATGCTTCACACAGCACTAAAATCTATGGAGAGTCCTACACGAGGAAAGGATGAGTCCCAGCCTCAGACGCAAGAGATCGGTCACTGCTCAACCACCAGCGAGTAGGAGATACCCAGCTTCAGTACTTGGCAATTTTTTTCTTTTCTAGTCGTTTGGGTCTTTGGTTTTTTTTTTGTGTTACGTTTTTTAGGACTGCATTGGCCATTTTGTGGTTTGCCAAGTAAAGCACATGCATGGTGCCACTATTAATTATGAAATACAAATTACCAATTCTGGTTACTCTATACACACACACACACACACACACACACACACATACACATATACTCAAGAGAGGGAGAAGCAACCAACAAATAACATTAATTAATTCTTTAATTAATTTTATTTCAATACATAGTTAATATTCCTCAAAAATACATAGGATATAGTTTCCATTTATGACAAGCATGCAAATATAATTAAATTAAATTTCGATGAAACTTCATTTTCTTATACACAAATTAAATTAAATGCACGATTGATTTGCTAGCAGTCAACACGACAACGACATTTATTGCCAACACAATAGCTTTCGACGTCGCCTGCGGAACCGATTCCGGCATATTCTTCAACACACTTTGGTTGGCACACTTCAGGAGTGCATGGGCACCCTTCATCACCGCATAACTTTACCTCCCAATCATAGCACGCCATATTTATTGTTAGGCCTAATGAAATTTAATTAGTAAAAAATTAATTAATGTTATCAATATATAGAATTTGGCTAACATGTTTCTTCTAGTATTTCAACAATATGTTTTTGGTCTCTAAAATCTATCGAATCAGCTTCAAACGATAAATTCAAACCAATCTCCTTGATGGGCTATGGTACGTGCTTTACAAAACATAGGCAATTCGATGCTTTACGTCCTTATTTTCATATTCGAAGTCCAAAGAGCCAATCTGAACTGCTCAACAAGATCTTCATATGAAAATGTATTTGGAGACCAAATTTTACATTTTTTTAAATATGTTACTATTTTTTTGGAATTTTGTAAAACTAGTTTTCAGAAAATTTCAGACCATAAAAAAAATAGTTTTGAAAAATTCTAAAAAAATAGTAAATTTTGATCTCCAAGCAAGTTTTAATATTGATATCATGTTGAACGGTTCGAATCGGCTGCTTGAATCTTGAAAACAATACGAAATGACATACAGCTCCTTAGCCCATCCATACATATATATATATATGAATTTTGCTATTGTACTTCGCGAAGTAAAGCCAATATTTTACTTCACACTCATATTCTCATTTTCAAAATCCAAAACGTCGATCCGACAGTTCAAGTTGTTCTCCATATTGAAATGTACTTGGAGACCAAATTTACATTTTTTGGAATTTTTTTACTATTTATTAAGCCACTTTGAAAATTTCTGATCACATGGTCTAGAATTTTGTTGCACTGTTTTTACTGTTCACCCGGATCAGCAATTTTCAAAGTGGCTTAATAAATAGTAAAAAAATTCAAAAAAATGTAAAATTTGGTCTCCAAGCACATTTCAATATGGAGAACAACTTGAACGGTTTGGATCGACAATTTGGATTTTGAAAATGGGAGTATGAGCGTGAAGTAAAACGTCGTTTTACTTCGCGAAGTACAATAGCCCTACTCTATATATATATAGAGATGGGCTAACTTGCTTTGGGAATTAAAGAAGGCGTTTTACTTTGCGCTCATATCTTCATTTTCAAAGTTCAAATAGTCGATTCGAACCTTCTAACATGTTCTTCATATTAAAATGTGCTTGGAGACCAAATTTTACAATTTTTGGAAATTTTTTACTATTTTTTCAGAATTTTTGAAAATCATCACTTTGCTGAATTTTTTATTATTTTTTTATTTAATGAAAAGTGTGATTTTCAAAAATTCTGAAAAAATAGTAAAAAATTTCCAAAAATTGTAAAATTTGGTCTCCAAGCACATTTTAATATGAAGAACATGTTGGAAGGTTCGAATTGACTATTTGAACTTTGAAAATGAAGATATGAGCGCAAAGTAAAACGCCCCCTTTAATTCCCAAAGCAAGTTAGCCCAACTCTATATATATATATATATATATATATATATAGAGTTGGGCTAACTTGCTTTGGGAATTAAAGGGGGCGTTTTACTTTGCGCTCATATCTTCATTTTCAAAGTTCAAATAGTCGATTCGAACCTTCCAACATGTTCTTCATATTAAAATGTGCTTGGAGACCAAATTTTACAATTTTTGGAAATTTTTTACTATTTTTTCAGAATTTTTGAAAATCACAACTTTTCATTAAATAAAAAAATAATAAAAAATTCAGCAAAGTGATGATTTTCAAAAATTCTGAAAAAATAGTAAAAAATTTCCAAAAAATGTAAAATTTGGTCTCCAAGCACATTTTAATATGAAGAACATGTTGGAAGGTTCGAATCGACTATTTGAACTTTGAAAATGAAGATATGAGCGCAAAGTAAAATGCTCTCTTTAATTCCCAAAGCAAGTTAGCCCATCTCTATATATATATATATATATATATATATAGGGATAGGCTACGGTGCTTTGGGAAGTAAAGAGGGTGTTTTACTTCCCGCTCATATCTTCATTTTCAAAGTTCAAATTGTCGGTCCGAACATCTTAACATGATCTTCATATTGATATATGCTTGGAGACCAAATTTTACATTTTTTGGAAATTTTTTACTATTTTTTTGGAATTTTTGAAAATCACAGCTTTTCATGAAATAAAAAAAAATAAAAAATTCAGAAAAACACTGATTTTCAAAAATTCAAAAAAAATAGTAGAAAATTTCCAAAAATGTAAAATTTGGTCTCCAAGCACATTTCAATATGAAGATTGTGTTGAGAAGTTCGGATTGACTATTTGAACTTTGAAAATGGAGATATGAGCGGGAAGTAAAACACCCTCTTTACTTCCCAAAGCACCGTAGCATTACTCTATATATATATAGATGGACTAACTTGTTTTGGGAATTAAATAAGGTGTTTTATTTCGCTCTCATATCTTCATTTTTAAAGTTTAAATAGTTGATTCGAACCTTCCAACATGATCTTCATATTAAAATGTGCTTGGAGACTAAATTTTACATTTTTTGGAAATTTTTTACTATTTTTTTAATTTTTGAAAATCACAGCTTTTCATTAAATAGAAAAATAAAAAATTCAGAAAAACTGTGATTTTCAAAAATTCTAAAAAATTAGTAAAAAATTTTCAAAAAAATGTAAAATTTGATCTCCAAGCACATTCTAATATGAAAATCATGTTTGAAGGTTCGAATTGACTATTTAAACTTTTAAAATGAAGATATAAGTGTGAAGTAAAACACGCTCTTTAATTAATTCTCAAAGCAAGTTAGGCCATCTATATATATATAGAGTGAGGCTATGGTACTATGCATAGCACGGATTGGTCCGTGCTACGGCTCAATATTTGAGTTTTCAAAATTCTAACGGTTGATCCGAACCGTTCAACATGATTATAAAATAAATATGTACTTGCAAACCAAATTTTACATTTTTTTGAATTTTTTACTATTTTTTTAGATAGGTAGAAAATCACTGTTTTTGGATGGTCCAGAATTTTCAGATCAAGTGATTTTCTACCTATCTAAAAAAATAGTAAAATTTTTTGAAAAAAATGTAAAATTTGGTTTGCAAGTACATATTCATTTTATAATCATGTTGAACGGTTCGGATCGACCGTTAGAATTTTGAAAACTCAAATATTGAGCCATAACACGGACCCAACCGTGCTATGCATAGTACCATAGCCTCACTCATATATATATATATAAAGTTCCAGTTGGACAGTTAAATTAAAGAAACACTAGCTAACTAGCTAGCTGTAGTAATTAACAATATATAAAATGAAACTAATTAGCAAAAGGATATACCGGATGAGAACAATAGAAGAGCAATTAGAACAATCTTCGTCGAAGCATTCATCATCTTAAATGGTTTCCTTTATTAAAAAAATGCTGTAATTTGTTTTGAACATATATATATGAAGTTAAAATAAACTATTTATAGTGTTCTTTTCATGTTCTATTTTTTCTAAATAAAGTTTTCATGCCTTGTCACCTCCGGTCTATATATGCGCATCTCCATAGGTATTAATTAATTGCCAGATTGTAAAAAAAAAAAAATTAAGTTATATTGGACCATTTAATTATCTACTAAAAATAGAATTACTTAACTAACCATGCAATTAACATGGCAATAATTGTTACGTGCATGTGAATTAACAATTTAACATGCATGCATGCATTTGGATTCTATCTAGAATAAAAAGGCCTCAAAATCAACTAATTGGTACGGTTTGATGATTTAATTGGTAAAATTAATTTCTAAACAAGAAAATACTGCTGGGAGTACTTTTAATTAATAAAAAATAAAGGGATCAATATTTTTTACTATAAAGGGTTCATTAACTTAATTAATTAAAAAACAATTTGCCAAATTTTATTCATGAATTCTGGCCATTGGTATATATATATATATATATATATAGATAGATAGATAGATAGAGAGAGAGAGAGAGAGAGAGAGAGAGTTGAGCTATGGTACTTCGCAAAGTAAAGCGAGTGTTTTACTTCACATCTATATTTTCAATTTCAAAGTTCAAAACATCGATCCGAACCGTTCAAGTTGATGTCCATATTAAATTGTGCTTGGAGACCAAATTTTACAATTTTTATAATTTTTTTACTATTTTTGTGGAATTTTTTAAAATCACTATTTTCATAAAATCGTGGACCATAAAAAATCAGTGACCAAACAGTCGATCAAACCGTCAATTCAAACCGTTAGATGTTCAATCTACATTAAAATCTGTTTGGAGACCAAATTTTACATTTTTTTGAACTTTTTTACTATTTATTAAGCCACTTTGAATATTGCTGATCACATGGTTCAGAATTTGGTTGCACTGTTTTTACTGTTCATCCGGATCAACAATTTTAATATATATATAAAAAAACTGAACCAAACCATTAAACCGAACAAACCAAACTGTTAAACCGAACCGAACCATTGAACCGAACAAACCAGACCATTTGGTCCAAACTAATTCGGTTCGGTTCAAAACCAACTAAACCGGACCCAATGAACATCCCTATCAGTGATCACTGCTCTAGGCGTGGTGGAACATGCCGCATCGAACTCCGCAAGGATAACGATCGCCTTCCTGATTTTAACGGGGGACAAATTAAAATCTGGTGGCCTGCATCTAGGCATGCACTTGTTTCGAATTAACCCGAACATCGGTCGTCACTCCAAAGAAAAGGAGGTACGTACGTAGTAGTAGTAGTAGTACTTCAATTGAATTAAGGACATGTATGTATTTAATAGCATACTCGATCCAACGGTACTGTTAACAAAAAGTATTTACTTGTGAAGTTATGTGAGTCTCAGAAATTAATGTCTTGCGTTTTGGGTGAGATCGGGCTAGCTCTCTTAATTTTCATTGTTTTTTATTGTTGTTGGTCAAAATTGAAATTTACTCTTATATTGAAATTTACATTAATAGAACATTTCTACGTATTAATTAACACACAAATGACGCGATCAAATACAAAAGTTGAATTACAAATAAAATAATGACATATATATACTAAACAGAGGGAGAAGCAACCAACAAATAAAATTAATTCATTTTTTAATTCATTTTATTTTCATACATAGTTAATATTGCTCGAAAATACAGAAAAAATAGTTTCCTTTTATGACAAGCAAGCAAATATAATTAAATTAAGGATCGATGAAACTTCAATTTTTTAGTACACAATTTAAATTAAATACAGAATCTGCATAATTAATCAAAATGAAAATTAACGAAAAGTTTTTAATCAAAATTAAGGATCGGATTCACCATGGACTTTTGATTAATCAAAATGAAAAACTAACGAAAAGTTTTTAGTAGCATCCTTTTAATTTAAATAAACTTAATTTATATTATAAAAGTCAGGTTATGTTTTAAATAAATAAATGATCTAATAATTCAAATATGGAGGTAGGGACACATGTCATGCACTTGTTTCACCTAATCCACTTATTCTCTTTCATTTTCTCATTTTTGTTTTTTGTTTTTCAATTAATTCATCAAATTAATATGCGTCTTGATGTTAATACATTTCCCAGTAAGCATTTTAATTTAAAATTTTGTTAATTACTTGCAAATGAAGGGGTGAAAGAGTGATTTTAACCAGTGTTGTAAAAAACGTCCGTCTAGGACGATTAATCGGCCGATTAGTCGTTAGCGGTGATCAAACCGTCAGGGATTTTTCCCGATTAATCGTTTGGCGGTACCCTGTCCGTCCGACAACCGTATACCATTATTTACAACACTGGTTTTAACAATAAAATATTTCTTTGGAAAACAATAAAATATAAATTAGTATTAAAAAAGTCAATTGGTATATAGAAATAGGATTTTAACTAAAATAATTTTACAACGTAAAAGATGGGCTGGAGATACATAATGTCATTTTTACAGTGGTTGTAGAATCTAGAGATTATTTATATTCTCGTTATGGCCTTTCTTTATGGGTTGGGTTGGGTTGATATGAGACAGCTGGTTAATTGAGTTGCTTTTGTTAGGAAGAGAGAGAATGAAAAAAGAGGTCCAGTTGGAAAAAAGGTGACATGATCCACAACTACTGTGAAATTATTTGAAGTACCAGAAATTTTGAGTTTGAAATTACACCGTCCGATAAGAATGAGGGTAAGAATGTGACTAACGAACGGACCTGATCCACACTACAAACTTTGAGTTACTTTAGAGGATATGACTAACTCATAAATTAACAGCCAATTAAACTATGTTATAGAAATTAAATGACTTGACCATAAAAAATTATTATGTCTTCTGCTCTGCTCTGCAGCTGTAAGAATCCCAGTTGCAGTTACCGGAAGTTGACTTACATAAACCCAGGTTTCCTTCATAACTTGAATTCCAAAAACTGACCATCAGTCGCCACTATTCCCTCTAAGCTTGTTTAGTGAAGCGGGTATGGATCCGTTAGCCCATTATGAGTCTAAGTTCTCCATGTCTGCTATAGAGTCGGGTATGTGACCCGTTAACCCATTATGACTCAAATCTATAATATGAAGCAATTTCAGATTTCCAAATTCAGGCCATATCAACACCCCTAGAGAGTATAAAATACTTTAAACATTGACAGTTTTGGAGGGAGTATAAAATATTTAAGAATATTTTTCAAACACTTACTGTAGATGAATTCCAGCAACCCATCAAGAAAAAAAGGCTTACCAAGAGGATATGGAAAATTATAAATAGGATACTGTGAAGTCCCAGTTTTATGTATACACATTAAGTTCTTCTTAATCTAATTATAGCGTTTTTGTATGAGAAAAGGTAAAATTAACTATATAAAAGAGAAAATGCATCACTGTAACTCATCACAATACCAAAATTTATAAAATATGCAGATAGGTCCTAATAAAATTTATAATTGTAATAAGGCTGGTATGAAGACCTGACAAGAAGTAAGAAAGTAATTTGCACCTAAACCCCTCTAACTTTTGCAATATCTATCAACTACCTAAAGACTGGCTTTGAATTTATCATCTAGCAGCAACTGACCAAATAAAACGGACAATTAACAAAAATATGGAAAAAAAAACACCTATTAAAGATGGTAAGTGTCCTATTAAATGTTAAGTGTTGGTCGCGTTAGTTGTTATTCTCATTTAGGCATTTCCACAAGTACACCATGGGTAATATCAAAATATCAAATATGCCCTTTATTCCATCTATATAAAGACCCTATAAATCTATCCATATTTTTATATATTCGACCAAATCAACTAATAGACACCATAGACCTGATATAGTGTAAGATAAATCATCAAGTAATAGATATATTACCAGAAGGGAAGGGTCACTTCTGATTCGTCAACTTGCTCCTCCAGGGAATCCAGAATCTAAAATATCAATGTAAAATTGTTCATCAGGCACTTGAACTTAGATGAGAAAAATAACTTAAATCATTTAGATAATATGAGATCTGAAGAACAGTTTATTAGATATTTGTAAATAACACCCCAAACATATGCTTTTTTAAGGTTGTTTAAACTGGTTATGAAGAAATAAATGTAAAAATATCATTTTGTTAGATATTCTGACAAGATGGTCCAGATTCAAACTCACTCAAAAATTGGGTTACTTTAGGAGATCTGGACCTATGTTACACATGGTAGAAAACTAAAATTTGAAACTATGTTGTTACAACTGACTGTGAATTCACCTCATACATATATGTAAGAAAAGTACAAACCAGTGGGTGAAATTAGTACTGGTACAGGATAATGAGAACTCATATCACCTAAGGTAACTCAAATTTAGCCAATTAAACTAAATTTCAACCAATGTTGTTTGTAAAAAGTGAGTCTATATTCATCTCATATTCTCATATTTACTAGAAAAATACAAACCAGTGTGTTAAATCAATACTGGTACTCAAATCATAGTTTGTTACCAGTATCATTATCTATCTTAGTTTACAACAACTGAATGGTGATACAAATAATTCTCCTTTTACAGTTTTTGAGTGGTATATATGAAATTCTCCTTTTTATACTTTGTAGGTTAAACCTAAAAATGTATCAGATAAAATTGCACTTACTTTTCCTTTAAGGACGAGACGAATATTTAGAAAATAGATTTAACTTAATCTAAAACTTTAAACTAAGTGTGTGTGAGCTTCTGTGGCCTCACACTCTTACGGACTGGTGATACCTCCTGCCTTTAGGGTTTTCAATACGTGACGAGTCGTGCCGTGTTGTGACTAGTCACACCATGATTTGGGTCACCTGCCGTGACCAAGTTAGATTTATACGTATCGTGTCGTGTCGTGATTAAATTTGAAAGAATGATCATGGCACGTGAATGGTCACGACACGTTAGTCACACTGTGATCAAGGCACGTCATAATTAACCACACATGATGAGTCCAAACGTGATTGATCATGTTTAACTATATTTTTTTATAATTTAAGTTAGTTTATTCAAAATTCATTATGTAATATGCATATTACCATAGCCTAAGAATTATACAAATATAGTATACTTTTATCATTTTACAAGAACTGTAAAAAAAATAAAACAAAACCGGTTTTATTGCACTATCAGATTATAGAAATATCATTTTTTTTTATGATATTTCCAAACTGTGAAAGAAGGAATGAAATTACATACATGGCTCCTTTTTTTAAGAAGGGTCGCTGTCAGAGTCAGGGTCATAACTGTAAATTTCGCATTCCTTGATCCTAATCACCTACAACAAAACATAGCAAATAATAATACATATTACTAATTATTAATTGAACAATTAATTACTTTGCATGATTAGTTAAGTAATTCTATTTTTAGTAATAGTTAATTAAATGGTCTGATTTAACTTAATTTTTTGTTTTACAATTATATATTGATCTGGCAATTAATTAATACCTATGGAGACACAAATATGTATATTGTTGATCTGGCAATTAATTAATATCCATAGAGACGCACATATATAGACTGGAAGTAACAAAGCAGGAAAACTTTATTTAGGAAAAAAAAAATGATCAAAATAATTTGTTCTAACTTTATATATGTTCAAAACTTTAACAATTTAATTAAGTGGCACAATGCATGTGCCACTTAATAGTGATGACATGTGCTTTACTTGGCAAACCACAAAATTGTGATGACATCCCTTCTTTGTGCCTTGGATGTTTCTTAGCCATATTGAATTATTTTTGACGGCCTTTGATATTTGCTCATAAAAAATAGACAATTTCATGTGTGATCCCATCTGAATATATACTAGAAGACAAGCCTCGCTTTGTTTTGGCAGTGATTCATTACACCAATAATGATTTACATATTATGCAAGTAATAATTTACATATGAAACAACAAATTAAAACACGCAAATTATAGTTTACATATGATAGAAAAGTGCACAACAACTGTGGAGAGGACAATTTGAGGTTTACCAAATCCAAGCATCAGAGGGTCCGGATCATCTAAAGTAACTCAATTTTTGGGTTTTGGATCGGACCGTCCGAATCGAATCTGTCGCTCGAGATCGTCTCGGGATTCGAACATCTCTCTCAAGATGCATGCGCTCCACTTTAGTTGGATGATTACGGATTCAAATAAGACAGTCCTCATCCAAAATCCAATTTTTAGGTTACTTCACTGGATCTGAATTCAGCATGAGATCAGGGGCGGATGCAGGATTTTGATCAGGGTAGGGCAAAAAATTATTGAATCGGATTTAAATAAATAATTGGGTCCAAATCCATTAGATTATCGGATATTAGATAAAGCATGATAACAAAAACAACAAAAATAGTATTATAACACAATCTACTCCATAAAATTTAGATAATCAACTACAGAGTAGGGCAATATCAATTTCCAAAGTAGGACGAAGATCCAAAATCCAGTCTTTGTAAATTAGTTTTGGATTTTCAAGGTAGGACAGTTGCCCTAGCTACCATGAGCTACAGTAGATCCGCCCCTGCATGAGATCGACATATTAGTCAAAATAACCAGTCAACTAATATAAAAACTACTACAACAAAACATAAATAATGGAGAAAGTACCACTGTTGTCCTGAACCAAGAGATCCACCCGCAAACATCCCAAAGAGAGGGAAACAAATCTGCAATGATTCTTCACAGGACTCTGTTATTCTAAATTCATCCATTCATCTGTTTTGAGATTTGTGCATAGAAAACAACAGCTTTTGAGATTTGTGCATTCCAAAAAGTAGAGAGATAAATTTGGAATAACAGGGTCGTGTGATTCTCAAAGAATCACAGCAGATTTATTTCTAAAAGAGAGGTATCATAATTAATTCTACTATAAAATGCACTAAATATAAATTCAGTCATCTGTATTTCCGTTTGTATAAAACAATATACAGAACAAAGGCTTATGTATATAATCTCATTTTTTTTTTCATTATATTGGTTTGGTTTGGAGCTATGCCAACTAGTACGTACTGATGCTAACTGGAAATAAACACGGCAGTATGATATTCCTTGTTAAAAAGGTTATACCATATAATTTTCGGAAAGTAAAAACCTAAAGCACTCTAGGCTATGTTTGGATGCACTAAGAATAGCACTATTCTTAGAATAGCATTGCTAATCGGAACAAGGACTATCCAAACGAGAAATAGAGCTATTCAGAATAGGGAGAATAGGGCTATTCGCTATTCTTACAAAAACATAGAATAACATTTGTTGCTTTCAATATTAATACTAATATAATATGAGGAGGGATCCAATTACACCTTTTTTTGTGACACATCATGACATCGTTTTTTATATAGGTCAATTTTGCGATTTCAAAATCCAAACAGTCGATCCGAACCGTTCAACATGATCACCATATTAAAATGTACTTGGAGATCAAATTTTACATTTTTTTGAATTTTTTTACTATTTATTAAGATGGTTACAAAATCGCTGTTTTTCAATGGTCTGAAAACAACGATTTTTGTAACCATCTTAATAAATAGCAAAAAAATTCAAAAAAAATGTAAAATTTGATCTCCAAGCACATTTTAATATATCCATCATGTTGAACGCTTTGAATCGACTATTTGGACTTTGAAAATGGTAGGTGTCAAAGTGTGTCACCAAAAAAGGTGTAATCGGATCCCTCCTCATCTAATATTTAAACTAATATTATATTACATTTAATATTTATATTAATATTATATTGTATTATATTTAATCTAATATTTTATTTAATACTAATCTAATATTTAAAATAATATTATATTACATTTAATATTTAAATTAATATTATATTATATTTAATCTAATATTATATTATATTATATTTAATCTAATATTATATTTAATACTAATCTAATATTTAAAATAATATTATATTACATTTAATAATTAAATTAATAATATATTGTATTATATTTAAACTAATATTATATTACATTAATCTAATATTTTATTTAATACTAATATAATATTTAAAATAATATTATATTACATTTAATATTTAAACTAATATTATATTACATTTAATATTTAAACTAATATTATATTACATTTAATCTAATATTTTATTTAATACTAATCTAATTTTTAAAATAATATTATATTACATTTAATATTTAAACTAATATTATATTACATTTAATCTAATATTTTATTTAATGCTAATCTAATTTTTAAAATAATATTATATTAAATGTAATATTTAAAATAATATTATATTACATTTAATCTAATATTTTATTTAATGCTAATCTAATTTTTAAAATAATATTATATTACATTTAATATTTAAACTAATATTACATTACATTTAATCTAATATTTTATTTAATACTAATCTAATTTTGAAAATAATATTATATTACGTTTAATATTTAAACTAATATTATATTACGTTTAATATTTAAACTAATATTATATTACGTTTAATATTTAAACTAATATTATATTACGTTTAATATTTAAACTAATATTATATTACATTTAATCTAATATTTTATTTAATACTAATCTAATATTTAAATTAAGAGAATGGCTAATATCAAAACGTTTGTTCCTGGGCTCAGGAACAAACGATTCCGTTCTCTAATTTTCAAAGTTCAAATAACAAATCCAAACCGTTAGATGTTCAATCTATATTAAAATGTGCTTGGAGACAAAATTTTACATTTTTTGGAATTTTTTTACTATTTATTAAGCTGGTTTGAAAACTGCTGTTTTTCAATGCTACAGAAATTTCATAAAAACAGCGGTTTTCAAACCAGCTTAATAAATAGTAAAAAAATTTCAAAAAATGTAAAATTTGGTCTCCAACCACATTTTAATATAGATTGAACATCTAACGGTTTGGATTTGTTGTTTGAACTTTGAAAATTGGAGGACGGAATCGTTTGTTCCTGAGCCCAGGAACAAACGTTTTGATATTAGCCATTCTCTTTAAATTAATATTATATTACATTTAACATTTAATCTAATATTATATTATATTTAATATTTAAACTAATATTATATTATATTTAATATAATATTTTATTTAATACTAATCTAATATTTAAAATAATATTATATTACATTTAATATTTAAATTAATATTATATTGTATTATATTTAATCTAACACATAAATTATTATTTTATTCATTCTCTCCAAACTCTATTCCAAATATACAATCTAAACAACTTTTTAACTATTCTAAATAGCTTGAGTTAGCACTGTTCTTAAACGGTAGCTATTCTTATTTACTATTCTAAATAGTAGCTATTCTAACTATTCTAGAGTTCATCCAAACATACTCTAGAATCTAGAGCAACACCAACCCAAAATTAGAACTCTCGTGCTTTAGCTTCCCACCCTCTACGAATCTGAAAAAAATACGATTTCACCACTTAAAGCTGTGTTTATTTCGACTTGGTAAACTGTTATACCATTAATGAGATCATTATCTCCGACAAAAGTAATTCATTCCATATGGGCTCGTCTCATCAAAGCTGTCTTTCACTTGTACGTGTGAATCAAAAAGTAAAGGATAAACTTTAATGTCACTTTTTTTCAAAGGTACAGGAGTCGGTGATACTTTTCCCCATCCTTCTCAAAAAGAAGAGATTGGAGTAGGTCCGATGGGCATCGGACCTACATTTAGGTTCAATTAGCTTTAGGACCGTACGATTAGCATCAAGATCTATGCGTACGGAAATTGATACATATTTGCACGGATTTTGATACAGATTACATGAATCTTGATGTAGAGTGAATGGTCATCACACCCATCGAACCAAGGTAGGTCCGATGGGCATGGAACCTACTCTGATTCCCAAAAAGAAACCATTTGACAGTTAAGTTCCGAATGAATAGATGTTGCAATTTTATACGCAAAAAGGAGGAGACTTGGCAGAGCCAAGTAAACTTTTGCACGTTTTCGAAGGAAAAAAAAGATAAAAAAGAAATTATGATCAAAATTAAAAATCATAATTAAAAAAAAATTATAATTAGAACAGAGATGATCATAATTAGAATTTTTTTTAAAAATTATAATTAAAAAAAATTTAGCAAACCAACGTGATTATTTTGGTTTTTAAAAAAGTTATAAGAACAGATATATCAATTCGGTCTGCATCTTTTTTTTTGACAGGGGACCGAATTATCATTTTTGTCCCGACAGCCCCCTTGGCCGAATTTCAATTGGTACAACTAAAATTCATGTTACATTGGTTCTTTAAATTGGTCAACAAAGTGAACTTGGCCGAATTAATGTTGTTCATAAATGTGTGAAAATAAAAATTCATGTAAATTAATGTTGGTCAACAAAGTGAACTTGGCCGAATTTCAATTGGGGCCGAATTAATGTTGTCGGACTGAAAATATTCTGGACTGAAATAGGATTTTGGGTCTCAAGGTGTTACATCAAAATCTATACTGTTTGTTCTGAAAATGTGTGAAAATAGGAGGGACCGAAATGCCAATTCGGTCTCAGAGAAAAAAAAAAATGGGGACCGAACATCTCGGTTCTTATAGTTTTTGTAAAAACCAAAGTAATCACGTTGGTTTGCTAATTTTTTTTTAATTATAGTTTTTAAAAAAAAATTCTTTTGCTTAAGAATAGGAATCTTATGAAAATATCATGAAATCAGATTTAATCCTGTTTATTCATGAGTATTTCGTACATATTCCATTGCAAAAATAGAAATTTCAAAATAATGCATTACTAATTCATGTTTCAGCATACAAAACAAATCCTAATTTTACCATATTTTCATTACAGCCCCTCTTAAAATGCCTAATTTCCATTTTCTACGCAACCATCAACATTTTTCACACCATTATTGCTTACATGATTTTCATATACCTCATCTACAATCTCAACTTTTCCTTGTGCTTCTGCTGCCTCTTTCCTCCATTCCAATGTCTTGATCAATCTCTCAAGGTACACCCCGGCATCCACCTTTGAGAAACCGACACACATCAAACTCTCCGCAACATCTGCCGGAGTGATCTTCACCTCCTCCAACAACCTCCTCATCGTTTCATACAACTCATGACTCTCGATACCGAGGTAATTCCGTGCCAAAACCCTAAACGACTCGAAGTCACAATACGACATCTCTATGTGTTTATCCATCCTGCCTGTGCGAATTAGCGCAGGATCAAGCTTTTCTATGTGATTTGTTGTAAATATTAGAATCCTCTCTTCGCCACATGCCGACCATAGCCCATCAATGAAATTGAGAAGACCTGAAAGAGTCACCTTTTCCTTCTTCTCTTCATAATCAAACCGAGATTTCGTTTTCCTTTCGTCACTATCGTCATTTTCTTCTTCTTTGCTTTTGTTGCCGTTGCGCTTGCCGGTGAGATCGAGCGTGCAGTCGATGTCTTCTATAACAATTATCGACTTGCCGGTTGTCTCGATGAACAGCTTCCTTAATTCTGAGTTGCTCTTTACAGTTGTTAATTCCATATCGTAAATATCATACTCTAGAAAATTTGCTATGGCCGATATCATGCTCGACTTGCCTGTACCGGGAGGACCGTAAAGCAGGTAGCCGCGCTTCCAAGCTTTGCCGATCCTCGAGTAGTACTCCTTGCCTTTGCGGAATTCATTGAGGTCATCTATTATCTCCTGCTTCTTGTTCGGGTTCATGGCAAGTGTATCGAAGGTGGATGGGTGCTGGAACGGAACATGGTTCCACACAGATTTGAAATAGCTCGACCAACTGATATAGGGGTTGTTGGTGAAGAGGCGGCGCTGCCTGTTGCGTACCGTAATGGCACGGCCTTTGTCGAGCACATGTTTCAGGTACGCTCCCTCTATTAGCTCACGGTACCGCTTGTGGAAGGTCAAGGTGTAGTACCTGTCAAGGTGGTATATATAGTTAGTGGATGTATCATGTTTTTGAGCTAGCTAGCATAAAGGGATCAAACTGGTAATACAAATCAAGCTGACAATGAAGAAGGATAGAAATTATACATTAATTGAAATACTACTACGTACGTACCTCCTTTCTTCTTCAGAGCGACCAATGTTCGGGTTCGAAATGGATGCATGCTTAGATGCATGCCACCAGATTTTTGCCCCGTTAAAATCATCTGTCACCTCGACTCTATCCCCGATCGACACGAGGAAGCGATCGCTATCCTTGCCGAGTTCGACACGGCATGTGCCAGCACGCCTAGAGCAGTGGTCACTGAGGTAAGCCTTGGCAGCAATGTAGAGCTCGTGGCGGCTCATGCGCTCTCCGGCATACTCCTCGATGACGAAGCGTTCGTAGGGGTTGATGTAAGAGGTGAACTTGATGATGAGAGCGAGGAGGTGGTGGTTGAGCTCGTAGGGAATGAATTGGCGAAACATGGTCCAGATAATGGCTAGGCCACCAATGGTGGAAGTTATCTTGGTGCTTAGTGCCATCAGTGCCACATGATCCATTGCTTATTTCCTTCTCTTCTTGTTTTTCTAAGAGGAGGTGATGTTTCTCTTCTTGTTTTTCAAAGAGGAGAGATGTCAAAGATGGTGATGTGCTGGGTTTAAATAAATGAATTAACAGAAAATTGGAGCACGCAAACGCAAGAGTAGACAAAGACAAGACCAAATCATGGGCCCATGCACACTTTCCTCTTTTTTTCTTTTGTACTTGTCAATCATGGGGCCCACATTGTCAAAATTTAAAGATGATTTCTTCATTTGTCTATTTCGATTTTATATGACAAGTACAATTTAATAAATACCGGGTCAGTGTGTACAGTAGTAGTACAGTCATTCATTGATGGTTTATACTAATTTGATGACAAGTGCAATAAATAAATGCCAGTTCAGTTGGTACAATAAAGGATATTTTTAGCTGATATCTATTAAATTTTATAATAAAAAATTGATATAGTAAGTACAACTTTAATTACAATAAATTACTAGTAGAGGTAGCTCTATAGGCAGATGAAAATTTTCCGAGTTTTTCTGGGTAAAAATACTCTGTAACTACTTTTTCAAATTTCCAAATAATTTTATTCCATTATCTAACTTTAATTCTCATAGAGAAAAAAAAATTAGTTCAGAGCTCCGTTTTTCCGAAATTTTTTAGTTACCACAGTATAAAATCAAAATTAAATGATTACCACTCAGTCCAAACTATTTTCAATCTTACCATGCGGACTCAGTTCGCACCAAAATGAGTTGGTGAGCGGACTGGGTTGGCACACCAACTGGTGCGCAGACTGGATTAGAGCACCAACTGTTCCGAAATTTTTACTGCTCTTCAGTGCGTTTCACCCCGTTTGAGCACCAATTTTGATGCGCCAACCCAATATGCGCACCAGTTAGTGCGTCAACCCAGTCTACGCACCACCCCATTTTGGTGTGCGAACTGGATCCGCGTGGGTGGTAGGATTGAAAATAGCTTGGACCGGATGGTAATTATTTAATTTCTATTTTTTACTGTAGTAACTAAAAAAATTTCTATCCGTTTTTAAAGAACTGATAATTGAACACACAATAAGTTTAGTTTCACTATTTGATGAGCGTAAAATTAAGAAAATAAAATATAATTAGCATGCAATTCATTCATTTAAATTTCTTTGAGATTCCGATACAGACAAAGTTTGTTGTTAGCATAACATATTCTATTAAATTTTGTTATTATCTGAATCAATACTTAGCATCGATGTACTTAACAAAATTTCTTGATAGCATAACATATTAATTCTATAAAAAAATTAATTGTAAAAAGCAAAAAAAAACTTCCCAAAAAATCTAAATTTTCTCACAAGTATTTTCTAAGTTGAAAATTAAAAAATTAAGTCCATATCAAGACAGTCTGTAACGCACCGAAAAACCAAAGTAATCTATGCTTGTGTCAGCGTTATGACGTGGCAAGCTGATATGAGTCGGATGATATGATGTGCTTCCGGTGTCGCTTTTCATCTTTCTTTCATTTTGTCGACCACTTGAGACTTATGATATGAAACGTGTGTGTGTGTGTATGTATATATATATATATATATATATATATAGAGTATGGCTAACGCGCTTCCTCTAGCATTTCGGCCGAGGTGCTTCCGGGGGCATATCTTGCAATTTGATGTTCAAACAACAAATTCAAACCGTTAGATGTTCAATCTATATTAAAATCTACTCGGAGACCAAATTTTATATTTTTTGGAATTTTTTTACTATTTATTAAGCCACTTTGAAAACCGCTGTTTTTATTAAATTTCTGAAGCATTGAAAAACAGCGGTTTTCAAAGTGGCTTAATAAATAGTAAAAAAAATTCCAAAAAATGTAAAATTTGGTCTCTGAGTAGATTTTAATATAGATTGAACATCTAACGGTTTGAATTTGTTATTTGAACATCAAATTACAAGATATGCCCCCGGAAGCACCTCGGCCGAAATGCTAGAGGAAGCGCGTTAGCCGTACTCTATATATATATATATAACATATAAATAAATAGAAGGAAAGCAAGAAAAATTGGAAAAAACCCCTAAAGACAGAGACTAAAGCTGATTCAAGTTGCTGTCACCAATGTGAAATCTCAATCGCCGCATCGTCAATGAAAGGCTTGAGATATATTTGTTTGTTCCTGTACAAACAAACAAATACATAAAATAAATATTTCCCAACAACTCTACATATATATATAGGCATTGCGTCCTTGTCTTCATTTCTTGTCTGTTGTCCCAATTGCAATCTTCAATTATAAATTAAGTACAATATCTAATCACCAAAGCCGCCACACAATCATCTTTTCATTGTGTGCATGCATAGTGTTTCTAACTAATTAACATTGATTAACAGAAAGATCAAGAAAGAAGAAAAGAAGAGAAAATGGTAACAATACCAAGTTAGGCCGATGCGGGATCGGCCGTGGCGAGCTTCCTCTTCGTATGAGCCCTGGTGCACAGTGGCAGAGCCACATTGAATCAGATGTTGGCTGATGTCTATTTCTGAATTTTGAAAATTGAGTATAGTTTAATTTTAATTGAAATTTTTAAAATCACCGTTTTTCAGAAAACGTGGACAATGAAAAATCAGTGATTTTAAAAAAATCCAAAAAAGTAGTAAAAAATTTCTAAAAATTGTAAAATTTGGTCTCCAAGCACAATTTAATATGGAGATCAACTTAAATGTTCGGATTGACATTTTAAACTTTGAAATTGAAGATATAAACGTGAAGTAAAATACTCGCTTTACTTCGCAAAGTACCGTAGCCCAACTCTATATATATATATATAGAGTGAGGCTACGGTACTATGTATAGCACGGTTTAGTCCGTGCTACGGCTCAATATTTGAGTTTTCAAAATCCTAACGGTCGATCCGAACCGTTCAACATGATAATAAAATGAATATGTACTTGCAAACCAAATTTTACATTTTTTTGAATTTTTTTACTATTTTTTTAGATGGTTACAAAATCGCTGTTTTTCAATGGTCTGAAAACAACGATTAACCATCTTAATAAATAGTAAAAAAATTCAAAAAAATGTAAAATTTGATCTCCAAGCACATTTTAATATATCCATCATGTTGAGCGGTTTGGATCGACTATTTGGACTTTGAAATGGTAGGTGTCAAAGTGTGTCAAAAAAAAGAGTGTAATCCGATCCTTCCTCATATATATATATATGAGGAGGGTTCCAATGCACCCAAATTTCTATGCTCCCAATGCACCCAAATAATATATATATATATATATATATATATATATATATATATCTCCATTTTTAAAGTCCGAACAGTCGATCCGAGCCGCTCAACATAATCTTCATAATAAAATATGCTTGGAGACCAAATTTTATATTTTTTAGAATTTATTTACTATTTTTTTGGATAGATACAAAATCACTGTTTTAAGGAGATTCTGGACCATCCGATAAAGTGATTTTGTATCTATCTAAAAAAATAGTAAATAAATTCTAAAAAATATAAAATTTGGTCTCCAAGCATATTTTATTATGAAGATTATGTTGAGCGGCTCGGATCGACTGTTCGGACTTTAAAAACGGAGATAAAGGATGTGGGTGCATTTGAACCCTCCTCTATATATATATATATATATATATATATATAGATATATATATATATATATTAACTTGTTCATTACTACAACTTCTCAAGCATCATTAAGCTCATACTAACTTTACACACCATTATGCGATTATAAAATACAAATAAATGGAGGAAAAAGCTTATATTTAGCTATTATTCGTTGTGAGGATCAGATTCTCTTCCAGCGGAAAAGAGGAAGAAAAATATATATGGTTTATAAGGAATCGTCTCAAAACCTACTTCCTTAATTAGCCGGGGGTGCTTGGAAATTACGCAATTATATATTAAGCATGATTCAAACAAGTGAATGATCTCTCTAGCTATATTGCATCATTTCCATGACATCATGCAGTTGAGTCCTAGGCCTTAACACATTTGCATTCTTATTTGACTTAGTCAACCGTTGACCCAAAAGCATTGCTCGTTGCCTAATTAATTAACAGCAATCAATACCCAAAAGCAAAAAGAAATTAAAAAAACATGCTTAATATCATCATTTCCAGAGTTGAGAAAAACAAAATGCATTGCTCATTGCTCATTGCCTAGCTAATAAGCAACCGGCCATGTCTTTTTCAACAATTAATTAAAGAAGAGTGGAGAGGTGAAAACAACAGATCGTCAGTTTATCATAATAGCGCCAACGGAAAAAATGAAAAAAGAAATGAAAAACTCATATATTTATCATCAGTAAATTAATTAACTTATCTAGTGTTTGTTTAATTAAGAAACAACCAGAGTTGAGAAAAACAAAATGCATTGCTCATTGCCTAATTAATTAACAGCAATCAATACCCAAAAGCAACCATACATATATATATATATTTATAGAGAGAGAGAGAGAGGAGAAAAAACAGCAGCAACAGTACCTAATTTCCAACATGTCAGACAAAGTACAAAACATATTAAGTTATACATATGATACAAGTAACTTAATTTCCTTCGTCCATTGGTCTTTATTATTTTTACCTAGTTTAATAAGGAGGGCCTAATATAATTATAATTATTTAAAGGTGCATGTAATTAAGTTCAAACTTTGATCAGCTCTTAATGCCGTCTACTGTGGTTGCTAATTCCTTTTCTTCAATTTTGGCTTCTTCATTGGATTTCTCCTCCTTTTGTTTGGCTTCTTCTTTGAATTTCTCCTCCTTTTGTTTTGCTTCTAATTCCTCTAATTCAGCCTTTCTCTTTGCTTCTTCTTTTGCTACCTCTATCACTTTGATCAGATTCTCAAGACATGCCCCGGCATCCTTATTTCTCGATTTTTTTAGCATCAACCCCTCCGCCACATCGGCCGGTGTCATGTTCACCTCTCCAAGAAGGGTTTGTATGGTGTCGAACAAGTCGTGTTTTTCAACCCTAAGATAGATCTTGGCCAACACCTTGAATGCCTCGAAGGTGCAATACGACAACTCTATGTGCATGTCCATTCTGCCCCTTCTTATCAGCGCCGGGTCGAGCTTTTCTAAATGGTTTGTTGTGAATATAACAATCCTCTCTCCTCCACACGCCGACCATAGCCCGTCTATAAAATTGAGAAGCCCGGAAAGAGTGAGCTTGGTCTTTTCTTCCTTTTCCTCCATCCCCGGCAACTTCTTCGTCTCCTTCTCATCGTCGTCCTTCTCCTTCTTCTTTTCCTTGCGCTTACCGGTTAGGTCGAGCGAGCAGTCTATATCCTCTATCACTATTATGGACTTGCCGGTAGTCTCGATGAAGATTTTTCGTAACTCCGTGTTGGTCTTGACAGCTGTCAGCTCAAGGTCGTACACGTCATACTCCATAAAGTTGGCGATTGCAGCTATCATGGTTGACTTGCCGGTGCCTGGTGGGCCGTAAAGGAGATAACCACGCTTCCATGCCTTGCCGATCTCCTTGTAGTACTCTTTTCCCTCACGAAATGTGACGAGGTCATCTATGATCTCTCTCTTCTTTTCGGGGTCCATGGCTATCGTGTCAAAGGTGGCGGGGTGTTCAAAGGCAACGTGACTCCACACGGAGCTTCTATAGCCATACCATTTGCTACTAGGGCTGTTTGTGAAGAGTCTTCGTTGTCGCCTGCGTAGCGTCACATCGCGCCCTTGCTTAAGTATGTGCTTCAAGTATTCTCCCTCGATCAGATTGCGGTGGCGCTTGTGGAAGGTTAAGCGATAGAACCTGATAATTAATTGTTCAAAAGTTGTTGTTAATTAGTTACTCAAAACTAAATGAATGCAGTTAATAATTATGAAAATTAATTACATCATATATATATATAAAGAAAATGAGTGAGGCTATGGTAATATGCAAATTACACAATACCCCGAGCTATGAACTCATATTTCTTCATTTTTAAAGTCCAAACAGTTGATCTGAACCGTCTAACATGATCTTCATATGAAAATATACTTGCAACTAAATTTTATATTTTTTAGAATTTTTGTACTATTTTCTTATATAGGTAGAAAATTACTTTATTTGAAAATTAAGACCATTCAAAAGTAATAGTTTTCTATCTATCTAAAAAATAATAAAAAATTTCTAAAACATATGAAATTTGGTCTACAAGTACGTTGTCATATATAGATCATGTTTAATAGTTCAGATTGACTATTTGATTTTGAAACTAAAAATATGAGTCCGTAGCACAGATCAATCCGTAATAATCATACACATATGACATATATATAGTGACATACTTGCGGTCATCTTCCCCGGGGTAGAAGCTGATGGTTTGAGACTTGTTGGACTGCATGCAGGCATACCACCAAACCTTGACACCTTTGAAGGTGTCGGGGACCTCCTCATAGTTGTCAATGGTAACAAGTGGGGTGTCGCTGTCTTGGCTCAGCTCGGCCTTGAGTTTGCAAGCCAGGGAGGAGCAGGCTGAGCTGAGGTAGGCCTGGGCGGTGGTGTAGAGTTCATCACGTTGCCAGTACTCGGCACGGTACTCTTGGATGGTGATTACGGCATAGGGATTGAAGAAAGAGAGTACCTTGTGGAAGAGAGTGACCACATAATTTCTGAATTGGAAGGGGATGTGATCCTTCACCATTGGATATAAGAAGAACAAACTTACTATAGTTGGGCCTATTCCTGCCCAGATCTCTGCACCCATTTTTTCTTCTTTTATTTTCTTTTGAATGTATTCTAAACTTTTGTTTGCTCGGTTTGGTATATATATATAGATAGATAAGAGAGAGAAAGACAGATGTAGGGGTCAATTAATAAATATAGGAGTCAATATAAGTTGTTCATTTTAATTTATTGTTTGGATGAAGTATTAGTTGAATGCTTTGTAGAGAAGAAAAAGGGACATTTTTGGTTGATGCATTTGTATTTGAGTCAGCATTTGAGCAATTTTCCATGCATGACCAATTGACCATGACAGACTGACAAACATATTAATATTTCTACAGAACTTTGCATCTTTATTTTCACACTTCAACTAAGTACTGGTGTGATCTGTATCTGCTAATCAGTCAGATTAGGCCCAGTTCCCGGCCCAAAACCACCGATGAAACCCACCGACCCATTTTTTTTTTCAACATCAATTTCAGATGTTGACCTGTATTTTTTAAAACTTTGGAGTAGGTCCATGCCCATGGAACCTACTTTAGATTTGATGGGCTTTAGGATTGTCTGATTCGCTTAAGATCTGTGTCCTCAGCTTTAATATCCATGCAAACTCGCATCAATTGTCGTGTGCACAAATTTTGAAGCAAATTGGACAATCATAGAGTCCATTGAACTCAAAAGTAGATCCCTAAACATCAGACCTACTCCTTTATCTTATTTTAGACATATGATGCGGTCTAACTTAGGGATCAATTATATACTTTTGCCCTTGTGACTTTATTTTCCCAAGTTCTTTAATTTGTCATTGAATCTATTTAAATCAATTTTTGATACATGAGTATCCTTGATTAACAATGAAATTCACTCTTAAAACAAGTGCTCATAATTTTCTTTTTCTTTGTTTTTCTCTGTTTTTTTTTAGTTGTGTCGGAAAAAGAAAAAGAGTATGAGAAACCAAGTATTTCCCATTAATTTATTTTATTTGTTATTATTTTAGAGAATTAATTCCGAATTTAAGTTTTATTAGTTCCGAACTATTTTAGTTAAATAGTAAAAATAGTAAAAAAATTCGAAAAAATAGTTAGATTCTACCATAGTTAAATTCGAAAAAATAGTTAGATTCGTAAAAAAAAATTCGAAAAAATTCGAAAAAATTCAAAAAAATAGTTCCGAACTATTTAAGTTTTATTAGTTCCGAACTATTTTAGTAAATTCTACCTATCTGAAAAAATAGTAAAAAAATTCAAAAAAATATAAAATTTAGTTTGCAAGTACATATTCATATGGATATCACATTGAACGGTCGGATCGACCGTTAGGATTTTAAAAAGTACCATATTGAGCCGTAGTACACTAGCCATTGGTGCTATGCATAGCACCATAGCCTCACTCAAATATCATCTCTATTTTCTCTTTAACTTTAATGAGTTTTTTTCCTTGAACTAAAATTGCGTAGAAGCTAAATGTGGCTTAAGTAGTTCATGTTTAATTGGTTGAGGTTTAAAGATAAATTATGACTTAGATTATTCTTGATGCCTGAAATTGTGATCAGACTAATAAAATTTATAACCCGGTTTGCTATCGAGTCAGATTACAAGCGCATAATCCTATCGAATAGTATAAACGAGTGTCGATCCACAGGGAATAAGATTGAAGGTCTTGAGCGATTAAATCACAATCTTTCAAAATGCTAGACAAAATCTGAAATCAAAGAGTTGTTGTTGTTGCTCAATGTATTTGGCGAAAATTAAAAGTAAATAAAATAAATAAGATAGAGATGTGAATTTCTCGGGTTTTGGCACATCGTTGTTATTTCAATCTGTTTTGATTCTTACCCTATTTGATGTCAGTTTTCAGTTGTTGTATGAGGGTTTCTAATCCAATTTAGTGATTACCGCTTTCGCCTAGCAATCACCCTACCAATCAAGATATCCCGTTAAGACTTGTCTTCATTGATGCAAGGAGATCTGTGATTAGCCCAAAAGAATTCATACTTCACGGCGTCGCCCTACTATCTTGGTTTTATTGGGTGTCTCCATGGTAAGGCATGACAACGCGACATTCGTCTGCGAATGTCGAGACTCCCATGTGTACTTCTGTTGATCCAATTAGTGGTATCTCTGGTTAAGGTCTCCATCACTAATCTAGTATTTTTATTCTCCTTTATCCTAATTTGATTAGCCCAATGTTGACTAACTTTCATGTGTGGCCATCACATGACGGTCTAGACTAATAAACAAAATCAAGTAAGCTAGAACATAGAGCGCAAAAGCAATCAAACAACAAAAGACTAAATAATGATCAAATAAAAGTATATATCAAAACATCATGAGTAACAAGATTTACTCCCAACCCTAAGAATCTAAACTTAGCCGTTGAATGACATGTTTACAAAGATATAAGAGAAAGATACAACTATACACGAAGTACCCTCCTACTTAATCTCTACACACTCATCTCTTCTCACTTATGAAATAAAAACACCAAAGATACAAAGATATGATCCCACCAAGTGGGAGGTAAGTTTCCTTCAGTTTAGGAGGCTTATATAGACTCCCCACAGGCCTAGGGATGCGTCTATACTTGCCCCTCAAGTTCTGAATAAGTTGTAGATGGTTTGAAGTTGAAAACGTGTCATAACTGTTCACAACATCGTTGCTGAATACGGTTTTATTGGCTGATACGGACCGCATTGAGTCCTGATAGTAAAAAAATAGTAAAAAAATTTCAAAAAATGTAAAATTTGGTCTCCAAGCAGATTTTAATATAGATATCACATCTAATGATTTGGATCGACCGTTTGGACTTTGAAAATTCGAAAACGACTTGGTTGCACGAGGACTTAGGAACAAACGTTTTGATATTAGCCTCTCTCTCTCTCTCTCTCTCTATATATATATATATATATATATATATATATATAGTAGAACTAGGGTGTTCCTAAGCTCACCAAGCCCTTCGTGAGCTCGACTCTAAAACTTATCGAAACAAACGAAATTTTCAAATCGTTAGATGTTCAATCTATATTAAAATGTGCTTGGAGACCAAATTTTACATTTTTTGGAATTTTTTTACTATTTATTAAGCCACTTTGAAAATCACTGATCCGGCGGTCCAGAAATTTTTACTGTTTTTTACTGTTCATAAGAATTTTCAGATTTTCAAAGTGGCTTAATAAATAGTAAAAAAATTTCAAAAAATGTAAAATTTGGTCTCCAAGTACATTTCAATATGAAGAACATGTTGGAAGGTTCGAATCAACTATTTGAACTTTGAAAATGAAGATATGGGATGAAGTACAAAGTCGTTTTACTCCATGAAGTAGCTAAGTCCATCTCTATATATATATATATATATATATATTTTATTCATTACTTTTGACAACTTCTCAAGCATCATTAAGCTCATACTAACTTTACACACCAATATGCGATTATAAAATACAAATAAATGGGGGGGGAAAAGCATATATTTAGCTATCATTCGTTGTGAGGATCAGATTCTCTTCCAGCGCGGAAAAGAAGAAGAAAAATATATATGGTTTATAATTAAGGAATCGTCTCAAAACCTACTTCCTTAGCCGGGGGTGCTTGGAAATTACTCAATTATTAAGCATGATTTTAACAAGCGAATGATCTCTCTATATTGCATCATTTCCATGACATCATTCAATTGAAGGCAAACCTGATCACATTTGCATTCTTATTTGACGTGGTCAACCGTTGACCCGTTGACTCCTCTAATAAGCGGGCATGCATGTCTTTTTCAACAATTAATTAAAGAAGAGTGGAGAGGTGAAAAGGTGGTTTATGAAAACAACAGATCGTCGGTTTATAGCGCCAACGGAAAAAATGAAAGAAGATATTAAAACTCATATATTATCATCAGTAAATTAATTAACTTATCTAGTGTTTGTTTAATTAAGAAACAACCGGAGTTGAGGAGAACAAAATGCATTGCTCATTGCCTAATTAATTAACAGCAATCAATACCCAAAAGCAACCATACATATATATTTATAGAGAGAGAGAGAAGAGAAAAACAGCAGCAACAGTACCTAATTTCCAAACTTGGTAGCCACTACATTGCATCATTTCCATGATTCAAACAAGTGAATGATCTCTCTATATTGCATCATTTCCATGACATCATGCAATTGAAACCTTATCACATTTGCATTCTTATTTGACTTGGTTAACCCGTTGACCCATTGACTCCTCTAATAAGCGGGCATGCATGTCTTTTTCAACAATTAATTAAAGAAGAGTGGAGAGGTGATCATAATAGCGCCAACGGAAAACAACAGATCGTCGGTTTATCATAATAGCGCCAACGGAAAAAATGAAAAAAGAAATGAAAAACTCATATATTTATCATCAGTAAATTAATTAACTTATCTAGTAGTGTTTGTTTAATTAAGAAACAACCAGAGTTGAGAAAAACAAAATGCATTGCTCATTGCTAATTAATTAACAGCAACCAATACCCAAAAGCAACCATACATATATATATTTATAGAGAGAGAGAGAGAGAGAGAGGAGAAAAAACAGCAGCAACAGTACCTAATTTCCAACATGTCAGACAAAGTACAAAAGATATTAAGTTATACATATGATATGAGTAACTTAATTTCCTTGGTCCATTGGTCTTTATTATTTTTACCTAGTTTAATAAGGAGAGCCTAATATAATTATAATTATTTAAAGGTGTAATTAAGTTCAAACTTTGATCAGCTCTTAATGCCGTCTACTGTGGTTGCTAATTCCTTTTCTTCAATTTTGGCTTCTTCATTGGATTTCTCCTCCTTTTGTTTGGCTTCTTCTTTGGATTTCTCCTCCTTTTGTTTTGCTGCTAATTCCTCTAATTCAGCCTTTCTCTTTGCCTCTTCTTTTGCTACCTCTATCACTTTGATCAGATTCTCAAGACATGCCCCGGCATCCTTATTTCTCGATTTTTTTAGCATCAACCCCTCCGCCACATCGGCCGGCGTCATGTTCACCTCTCCAAGAAGGGTTTCTATGGTGTCGAACAAGTCGTGTTTTTCAACCCTAAGATAGTTCTTGGCCAACACCTTGAATGCCTCGAAGGTGCAATACGACAACTCTATGTGCATGTCCATTCTGCCTCTTCTTATCAGCGCCGGGTCGAGCTTTTCTAAATGGTTTGTTGTGAATATAACAATCCTCTCTCCTCCACACGCCGACCATAGCCCGTCTATAAAATTGAGAAGCCCGGAAAGAGTGAGCTTGCTCTTTTCTTCCTTTTCCTCCATCCCCGGCAACTTCTTCGTCTCCTTCTCATCGTCGTCCTTCTCCTTCTTCTTTTCCATGCGCTTACCGGTTAGGTCGAGCGAGCAGTCTATATCCTCTATCACTATTATGGACTTGCCGGTTGTCTCGATGAAGATTTTTCGTAACTCCGTGTTGGTCTTGACAGCTGTCAGCTCAAGGTCGTACACGTCATACTCCATAAAGTTGGCAATTGCAGCTATCATGGTTGACTTGCCGGTGCCTGGTGGGCCGTAAAGGAGATAACCACGCTTCCATGCCTTGCCGATCTCCTTGTAGTACTCTTTTCCCTCACGAAATGTGACGAGGTCATCTATGATCTCTCTCTTCTTTTCGGGGTCCATGGCTATCGTGTCAAAGGTGGCGGGGTGTTCAAAGGCAACGTGACTCCACACGGAGCTTCTATAGCCATACCATTTGCTACTAGGGCTGTTTGTGAAGAGTCTTCGTTGTCGCCTGCGTAGCGTCACATCGCGCCCTTGCTTAAGTATGTGCTTCAAGTATTCTCCCTCGATCAGATTGCGGTGGCGCTTGTGGAAGGTTAAGCGATAGAACCTGATAATTAATTGTTCAAAAGTTGTTGTTAATTAGTTACTCAAAACTGAATGAATGCAGTTAATAATTATGAAAATTAATTACATCATACATATATATAAAGAAAATGAGTGAGGCTATGGTAATATGCAAATTACACAATACCCCGCGCTATGAACTCATATTTCTTCATTTTTAAAGTCCAAACAGTTGATCTGAACCGTCTAACATGATCTTCATATGAAAATATACTTGCAACTAAATTTTATATTTTTTAGAATTTTTGTACTATTTTCTTATATAGGTAGAAAATTACTTTATTTGAAAATTAAGACCATTCAAAAGTAATAGTTTTCTATCTATCTAAAAAATAATAAAAAATTTCTAAAACATATGAAATTTGGTCTACAAGTACGTTGTCATATATAGATCATGTTTAATAGTTCAGATTGACTATTTGATTTTGAAACTAAAAATATGAGTCCGTAGCACAGATCAATCCGTAATAATCATACACATATGACATATATATAGTGACATACTTGCGGTCATCTTCCCCGGGGTAGAAGCTGATGGTTTGAGACTTGTTGGACTGCATGCAGGCATACCACCAAACCTTGACGCCTTTGAAGGTGTCGGGGACCTCCTCATAGTTGTCAATGGTAACAAGTGGGGTGTCGCTGTCTTGGCTCAGCTCGGCCTTGAGTTTGCAAGCCAGGGAGGAGCAGGCTGAGCTGAGGTAGGCCTGGGCGGTGGTGTAGAGTTCATCACGTTGCCAGTACTCGGCACGGTACTCTTGGATGGTGATTACGGCATAGGGATTGAAGAAAGAGAGTACCTTGTGGAAGAGAGTGACCACATAATTTCTGAGTTGGAAGGGGATGTGATCCTTCACCATTGGATATAAGAAGAACAAACTTACTATGGTTGGGCCGCCTATTCCTGCCCAGCTCTCTGCACCCATTTTTTCTTCTTTTATTTTCTTTTGAATGTATTCTAAACTTTTGTTTGCTCGGTTTGGTATATATATAGATAGATAAGAGAGAGAAAGACAGATGTAGGGGTCAATTAATAAATATAGGAGTCAATATAAGTTGTTCATTTTAATTTATTGTTTGGATGAATTATTAGTTGAATGCTTTGTAGAGAAGAAAAAGGAACATTTTTGGTTGATGCATTTGTATATGAGTCAGCAGTTGAGCAATTTGCCGTGCATGACCATGACAGGCTGACAAACATATTAATATTTCTACAGAAATTTGCAACTTTATTTTCACACTTCAACTATGTACTGGTATGATCTGTATCTGCTAATCAATCAGATTAGGCCCAATTTTCCCGGCCCAAAACTACCAATGAAACCCACCGACCCATTTTTTTTTTTCAACATCAATTTCAGATGTTGACCTGTCTTTTTTTAAACTTTGGAGTAGGTCTCGTGCCCATGAACCTACTTTAGATTTGATGGGCTTTGGGATTGTCTAATTCGTTTTAAGATCTGTGTCCTCAGCTTTAATATTCGTGCAAACTCGCATCAATTATCATGTGCACAGATTTTGAAACAAATTGAACAATCATGGAGCCCATTGAACCCAAAAATAGATCCCATGAACATCAGACCTACTCCTTTCTCTTATTTTAGGCATATGGTGCGGTCTAACGTAGGATCAATTATATACTTTTGCCCTTGTGACTTTATTTTCCCAAGTTCTTTAATTTGTCATTGAATCTATTTTAAATCAATTTTTGATACATGAGTATCCTTGATTAACAATGAAATTCACTCTTAAAACAATTGCTCATAATTTTCTTTTTCTTTGTTTTTCTCTGTTTTTTTTTAGTTGTGTCGGAAAAAGAAAAAGAGTATGAGAAACCAAGTATTTCCCATTAATTTATTTTATTTGTTATTATTTTAGAGAATTAATTCCGAATTTAAGTTTTATTAGTTCCGAACTATTTTAGTTAAATATCATCTCTATTTTCTCTTTAACTTTAATGAGTTTTTTTCCTTGAACTAAAATTGCGTAGAAGCTAAATGTGGCTTAAGTAGTTCATGTTTAATTGGTTGAGGTTTAAAGATAAATTATGACTTAGATTATTCTTGATGCCTGAAATTGTGATCAGACTAATAAAATTTATAACCCGGTTTGCTATCGAGTCAGATTACAAGCGCATAATCCTATCGAATAGTATAAACGAGTGTCGATCCACAGGGAATAAGATTTAAGGTCTTAAGCGATTAAATCACAATCTTTCAAAAGGCTAGACAAAATCTGAAATCAAAGAGTTGTTGTTGTTGCTCAATGTATTTGGCGAAAATTAAAAGTAAATAAAATAAATAAGATAGAGATGTGAATTTCTCGAGTTTTGGCACATCGTTGTTATTTCAATCTGTTTTGATTCTTACCTTATTTGATGTCAGTTTTCAGTTGTTGTATGAGAGTTTCTAATCCAATTTAGTGATTACCGCTTTCGCCTAGCAATCACCCTACCAATCAAGATATCCCGTTAAGACTTGTCTTTATTGATGCAAGGAGATCTGTGATTAGCCCAAAAGAATTCATAATTCACGGCGTCGCCCTACTATCTTGGTTTTATTGGGTGTCTCCATGGTAAGGCATGACAACGCGACATTCGTCTGCGAATGTAGAGACTCCCATGTGTACTTTTGTTGATCCAATTAGTGGTATCTCTGGTTAACGTCTCAATCACTAATCTAGTATTTTTATTCTCCTTTATCCTAATTCGATTAGCCCAATGTTGACTAACTTTCATGTGTGGCCATCACATGACGGTCTAGACTAAAAAACAAAATCAAGCTAGAACATAGAGCGCAACAGCAATCAAACAACAAAAGACTAAATAATGATCAAATAAAAATATATATCAAAACATCATGAGTAACAAAATTTACTGCCAACCCTAAGAATCTAAACTTAGCCGTTGAACGGCATGTTTACAAGGAGATAAGATAAAGATACAACTATACACGAAGTACCCTCCTACTTAATCTCTACACACTCATCTCTTCTCACTTATGAAATAAAAACATCAAAGATACAAAGATATGATCCCACCAAGTGGGAGGTAAGTTTCCTTCAGTTTATGAGGCTTATATAGACTTCCCACAGGCCTAGGGATGCGTCTATACTTGCCCCTCAAGTTCTGAATAAGTTGTAGATGGTTTGAAGTTGAAAACGTGTCATAACTGTTCACAACATCGTTGCTGAATACGATTTTATTGGCTGATACGGACCGCATTGAGTCCTGATAGTAAAAAAATAGTAAAAAAATTTCAAAAAATGTAAAATTTGGTCTCCAAACAGATTTTAATATAGATATCGCATCTAATGATTTGGATCGACCGTTTGAACTTTGAAAATTCGAAAACGACTTGGTTGCACGAGGACTTAGGAACAAACGTTTTGATATTAGCCTCTCTCACTCTATATATATATATATATATATATAGTAGAACTAGGGTGCTCCTAAGCTCACCAAGTCCTTCCGTGAGCACGACTCTAAAACCTATCGAATTGACTTCAAACGACATTTTCAAACCGTTAGATGTTCAATCTATATTAAAATGTGCTTGGAGACCAAATTTTACATTTTTTGAAATTTTTTTACTATTTATTAAGATGGTTTGAAAATTGCTGTTTTCCAATGGTGCAGAAATTTAATAAAAACAGCGATTTTCAAACCATCTTAATAAATAGTAAAAAAATTCCAAAAAATGTAAAATTTGGTCTCCAAGCACATTTTAATATAAATTGAACATCTAACGGTTTGGATTTGTTGTTTGAACTTTGGAAATTAGAGAACGGAATCGTTTGTTCCTGAGTTCAGGAACAAACGTTTTGATATTAGCCACTCTCTCTCTCTCTCTCTCTCTCTATATATATATATATATATATATATATATATATATAGTGCTGGGCTTAGCTACTTCATGGAGTAAATCGACTTGGTGCTCCACGCCTGATTATTTTCATTTTGAAAATCCAAACGACCGATCCGAACCGCTCAAGTTGTTCTCCATATTGATATGTGGTTGGAGACCAAATTTTACATTTTTTGGAATTTTTTTACTATTTATTAAACCACTTTGAAAATCACTGATCCGGCGGTCCAGAATTTTTACTGTTTTTTACTGTTCATAAGGATTTTCAGATTTTCAAAGTGGCTTAATAAATAGTAAAAAAATTCCAAAAAATGTAAAATTTGGTCTCCAAGTGCATTTCAATATGAAGAACATGTTGGAAGGTTCGAATCGACTATTTGAACTTTGAAAATGAAGATATGGCATGAAGTACAAAGTCGTTTTACTCCATGAAGTAGCTAAGTCCATCTATATATATATATATAATTTATTCATTACTTTTGACAACTTCTCAAGCATCATTAAGCTCATACTAACTTTACACACCAATATGCGATTATAAAATACAAATAAATGGGGGGGGGGAAAGCATATATTTAGCTATCATTCTACTACTAGAATTCCCAGTAAATGTAAGGGGAGCATTTGCTATTTGCAAGCGTAGGAAGGACCCTTGCAAAAGAAATTGTTTTTCTGATTAAATTAATATAGTACTTTCTATTTGCAAGCGTACGCCTTGCAAATAATCACGCTTGCAAATTCATGATGGCTACGCTTGCTAATGTCTCCTATTAGCCCTTGCAAATAATAATATCTCCCCAAACACGCCATATAGTATATTTTATTGTAAAAGTCCTAACTATTTGCATGGGACACCCTTGCAAATTAATAAATAATGAGGTTAAGAATGTTATTCTGACATGAAAATAAACCTTGAAGCAAGAACAACCAAAATGCTCTATACCAGCATTTTACATTTTGGAATTCAGATCCAGGCTTTGTTGGAACAATACCAAACAAAGGCTGTGCATAATTGGAAATAAGCTACCAGTTGAAGTTATTTCACGTATAGATAGAGAATCAGAATTTCATGGATGTCGTTGTACTCAATTTAGAATTTACACCAACATAGATATTAGATTGTACAATTGGAAAACTATGTAGGCACAACATGAAAGCAGAAGGGACACCGATTTGAGCTCTAAAACAAACCTATATATGCAAGGTAAGAATATGTGAACTCCTTATACCATCAGTATTTAAAATTTCATTATTTAAATTTTTTTTATCACAATAACTAAAGAGAGAAATGATGAACAACTTTACAAGTAAGCAATGTCATCTTTTTCTGGTATATTTGGGACACTTACAATTTATCACAATAACTCAAGAATAGATTGAACACTAATTTGGGTGAAATTGGGGTCAATTTCTGCATTTATTGTAAAAATACGGGGTTAATGGTATTCAATTGCATAATTAAAAACAGCCTAACCAATTTCAAATCTAAACTCAAAGTGGAAAACCTTGTTCCAACAACTACTATAAGATAGTCGTTGATGTGAAAGGAATTTACCTTGAAATTTAGAGCATGTTTGTTGCCTTGGCTTCGATTGGTGTGACACGAAGACGCCTTGGCTCTCAAAGTGCCGGCCTGAAATGAATTGGAGCAAATGGTAGATTGAGTTGGGCGAACAACACCACAGTTCATCGCAGATTGAACTTCTTTCGTTGAAGTCAGACCAAATCGCAGATTGCGGTGTGAAATCAGAAGTCTTGAGGAGAAAATGGGAGGCGAGCCGATGGAACCTCCATTGAATTAAATAACTTCATACTAATTGCACTTTCACTTGGCTTCTAATTTTTTTGGGAAGGAAATGATAATGAGTCAATTTACTTTGCTTTTTCATACGACTCATTCTCCTGGGCGGGAGCCAAAAAATTGAGGAACCAATATAATGTGGAGGGAGCCAAAAAATGTGGCGGCACCCAAAAATGTGGAGGGAAAATGGGGAGGGAAGCTGCTAAACGTGCGGGAGTTTCAAGAGGGAAATGAAAATGTGGAGGGAAGCTGCCTTCACACAATCGTTCACACCATCGTTCACATGAAGGAAGAGGGACAAGTATCTCTCCATTACTGTAAAAGATTCCCTTCACTTTACGGTTTGAGATTAACTCTCAGTCACTTTGAGATTCGGGCTAGCACAGTGGGCAGTATTATTGGGCTTTGAGATTCGTTTTAAGTTAAAAATAATGGTCCTGATCTAGTAACTGTAAGAGATTTCCTATTACGGTACCGGGGAGGATGAGTATTCGAAGGAAAAGATGGTGTGGGGTCCACTTGGAAGAGAGCGAAAAATGAGAGAGAAGGAGATAAAAGAGTGAGGCAAGGGCCATGTGACTATTTGTGTGGTTCAGTCTGACAGCGGACCACTTATTTCATAGATCCAATTTTATTAGAGATTCTAAACCCTTCTAAATACTTTCTTTTTGTTTAATTATTCCTTTTAGTCGAATTAGAATTTTCCAGCGTTTGAATGAAATTTTGGTTATAATGTGTTCAAATTTTAAAAATTGAATGTTGTGACTTTTCAACTAATTATAAATTCTGATTTTTAATTGTCCGTAATTATTATTTATAATTAGTTAATCCAATTTAGATTTTTAGGTTATAATTAGTTAATCCTTTCTGAGATTGAAGTTTTTCTAAATTATTACTGTTTTTTTATAAAAAAAAATTATAAGATTTGAAAAAAATTATACTTGAAGGTTTTCTAAATTCTTACTGCTTTCTGAAAAAATTGATACTTGATAAAATAAATTAAGTTGAGTGACTTTTTATAAAATCAAATTTTTAAAGTCAAAATAAAATTAAAAGGCGTAACATATAATATGAAACATAAACTCTTGTTGCATATTTGCATATATGACTCATATCTTCCATGTATGAACATGAAACATAAACTCTCGTTTCACGAGTCAATGAAGACGCACGAGAATATGTCGTCCGTTGGTCGATCATAACCGTTTAAACTAAAGAGCACTGCATTTATTGTCTTGCACTCAAGTTTGATCAAATTTTGTTTTTATTTACCTATCTATCTAGTTGATCGAAAATTGAAGCATCGTATGGCCATAAACACTTCGTGTTGGATCGAAGTTCATACATAATTAAACTTTCGAACTTTTATGTTGGTTACGTTTAATTTCCTCCCTTGATCATTTTAAAAAAGATTTGAAATAATTTTATTGCAGATCGACCGTTGATTTCCCACGTGAAAATGAACGGTCCAAAAATGTTTTCTAAATTTGAAAGGACATGTAACGATGAAAGTCTACAAAAATGACATGTTATAAGTATTATTTGGCCATATAAGATGTAAAAAAAATAAAATTTTGAATTTTGAATTTTTTTCATATGTATTTCTGTACATGTATTATCTAATTACTAAATATCAATTTATGAGCCGTCCGATAGATGATGAATGGTTCTGATGTCTTCATTTAAGAGGTTGTGGGTAAGAAGTCCATATTCTCTGAGGTAACATAATATTTCTGTTTAGATCTAGCCCAAGGTGTTGCATAGGATCCTTTAATATTCGTGTGTAATGATGATCAGACGGCCCGATCTAAACACAAATATTATGTTACCTTAGAGTAAATGATTTGGGTGGGTCTCTCCAGGAAATGCAATACAAACTCCTATCTTCTCTCTCTGGAGGGTACTGCCAAGTTCTAAAACAAAGAAATTTTATCTAAGGGATAAGCCGTTCACCCTCTTCCTAACTAAAATCCTAGCCACCACTTTCGCCCACGGTTTAATCCCCTCCGCTCCTTAGCCACACTCCGTCACTAAAGACTAGCCACCACCTTCGCCGCTGTGTATGCGACGCCAAAACCAAAAAAACTCTCCGTTGTCTCTCTTTGAAGTCTGGACGCGAGACGGAGCTCAGTCTATCTCCGATCAGCGCTCGTCCTCTCCAGTCTGGACGCGATAGGGTTGGCTTTTCCGGTGAAATTTCACCAAATTTCGCCTAGTTGGCTTTTCCCTGTCTCTCTTTCCCTCCCCTTTTCGGTAAAATTGACTAACAACCCGATCTAGGGTTTCTTGGTTCTCTCTCTCTCTCTCTAGGCAGTTGATACCCCCTCTTTCTCTAGACAGTCGATCCTCTGCTCTCTCTCGATCTTGAGCAAAACTTACCATGGACTGTGGTTCTAGACCACCACAATCTCAATCGAGTGGAGTGCATGTAGTTGCGAAACAAGCATCAGTGTATGTGAGGTTATGATATTTTCAGTTTGAATAAATTAATTTATGATGTTATGATATTTTCAGTTTTTACCTAATGATGTTGACTCTTGATAATTGTACAGCTTGGATTGCGGGGCTTGTTCAAACTGGTTTGTATGCTGACGGTTCTTCTATTACTACTTTTTGAGGTAAAGTTAAAACAAAAGATTGGCAATAATTTTAGTGAATATTTGAACAGGGGGTAGTGAATATTTTGAATGCCAACTCTTGGGTAACAGTTACGGTTTATTTCCAGCAAGGATCATTTACTGGTAAAGGGTATTTGCTGATATTTTATTTTCAGCTGCAGTTTTGCTGTTCTGACAACCAATCTTTAAAAATTTATTCTGGACAATCTACAAAACCAAATTTTTTTGTTCTTTTTATGAAAATGTAAAGGAAAGTCTAATCTACATGCATGCTAATTTTTAGGATTTTTGTAATTTTCTAGCTATTTTTAACAGATGTTTGAATGTAGGGGTAAATCTAGAACTGTGCCGGTAATTTGCTGATTTTTTCATATTTTAAAGGCCGAACTTTGGAAATTCATATAAAATCGAAAAGGTATAATCTATATATCTTGGCAAGACCTAGTCTCAGCGGTATGGTTTTGGCTGATATTATACAAGACATTGTTCTACCAGTATTAGCATTTTTTTTTTCCAGAAAGTTCTATTTTTAGGGTTAACTAAGCAGAGTGTATATTTCTATGAAAATCATGAAAATTACTTTTGTTTTGCCTTATGTAGGATGACTTGTCGTTTCAAAAGCAAACTGTACTATTCGCCCGGACTCTTTCTGACCTTCTTGTGGTTAACATGTTAGTTATAAAATCGTAAATTGTGACTGTTGGTTAGACTTTTGCTTGTGAATTGAATTGCAATCTAGTGGTACTTTGACTTGTGTTGTGAAATCTGTCTAATTTACTCGTTTATTCGGGTTATTAAAAGATTGGGTTGAGGTGCGAATTACTTCAACTTTTAATCTAGTGGTGCCTTTTCTTTTATTCACTATTTTCATTTCTTATTTCTTTACCTATTTACTTATTTACTGTTGTAGCGAATGGAGAAAAGTCGAGTATGATTGTAGAAGGCTCTATTTAGCTTGAGATGTGTAAAGTTTCCAACATGTTTTTCCTCATTGTAGTAGGATCTAAATTTTATCTAAGTGAATTTCATGAGGTGTGTAAAGTTTCCAAAATGTTTTTCCTCAGTATTGTTCTCTTAAATACTCATTATTTAATATTTTGATTGTTTATTTAATTAGGTATTTGATTGCCAATGCTACCTTGAACGTGCTTAAATGTTGCGTCTGATGATTGGCGCTAATGGCATATTTCAGAATTATGCAACTAATTTCTTGATTGTAAATTATTTTGTAAATTTCTGTTAATGGGTGGTGGATATCTTTTGGGTATATTTAGAAGTTCATTTTAGTACTGTTGTTGTAATGTTTTTTGGTATTTTGGTACAATGTATGATAATTGTACTATGTTGATTAATGCTTATTAAATGTTATCTCTATATTTTAATGTGTTTATGTAAATCTGGTTCAATGCAAATGTAACATATTATTGGGTTGGTACCAGATTTGTACAGGGAGGGATGATTGTAGAATTGGAGCATGCAAAAAGTATCAATGATATCCTTGCAAATAGTCAGGTGGGATCCTTGCAAATAATAAGTGGGATCCACAAATGATATCCTTGCTAATAACAAGGTGGGACCCACGAGGGACATCCTTGCAAATACTGAGTGGGGCCTAGATACGTATGCTTGCTAATACTTAGTTGCCCACGCGGGACAGTTTTTGCAAGCGTGTCTTTTTGCAACGGCTGCCCTTGCAGAAAGTCTAGGGAAATATTTTAGCAAGCGTAAGCGCTTGCAAAAAGTCAGAAATTGAGTATTTGCATGGAGGTTTAAAGCAACGGTAGTTATTGCAAGCGTAGCGCTTGCAAATAGCGTTTTTGGGGCCTATAGCAAGGGTAAGCCGTTGCAACAAGCCCAATCCCACCGTTGCCATTACTGAGAATTCTAGTAGTGTTCGTTGTGAGGATCATATTCTCTTCCAGCGGAAAAGAAGAAGAAAAACATATATGGTTTATAATTAAGGAATCGTCTCAAAACCTACTTCCTTAGCCGGGGGTGCTTGGAAATTACTCAATTATTAAGCATGATTTTAACAAGCGAATGATCTCTCTATATTGCATCATTTCCATGACATCATTCAATTGAAGGCAAACCTGATCACATTTGCATTCTTATTTGACGTGGTCAACCGTTGACCCGTTGACTCCTCTAATAAGCGGGCATGCATGTCTTTTTCAACAATTAATTAAAGAAGAGTGGAGAGGTGAAAAGGTGGTTTATGAAAACAACAGATCGTCGGTTTATAGCGCCAACGGAAAAAATGAAAGAAGATATTAAAACTCATATATTATCATCAGTAAATTAATTAACTTATCTAGTGTTTGTTTAATTAAGAAACAACCGGAGTTGAGGAGAACAAAATGCATTGCTCATTGCCTAATTAATTAACAGCAATCAATACCCAAAAGCAACCATACATATATATTTATAGAGAGAGAGAGAGAAGAGAAAAACAGCAGCTACAGTACCTAATTTCCAAACTTGGTAGCCACTACCAAGAAATTTCAAAAAAAAAAAAAAAACAGTACCTAATTTCCAACATGTCAGACGAAAGTACAAAACATATTAAGTTATACATATGATACGAATAACTTAATTTCCTTCGTCCAATAACTTAATAGCCTAATATAAATATAATTATTTAAAGGTGTAATTAAGTTCAAACTTTGATCAGCTCTTAATTGTTTCTTCAATTTTGGCTTCTTCATTGGATTTCTCCTCCTTTTGTTTGGCTTCGTCATTGGATCTCTCCTCCTTTTGTTTGGCCTCCTTTTGTTTGGCTTCTTCTTTGGATTTCTCCTCCTTTTGTTTTGCTGCTAATTCCTCTAATTCAGCCTTTCTCTTTGCCTCTTCTTTTGCTACCTTTATCACTTTGATCAGATTCTCAAGACATGCCCCGGCATCCTTATTTCTCGATTTTTTTAGCATCAACCCCTCCGCCACATCGGCCGGCGTCATGTTCACCTCTCCAAGAAGGGTTTGTATGGTGTCGAACAAGTCGTGTTTTTCAACCCTAAGATAGTTCTTGGCCAACACCTTGAATGCCTCGAAGGTGCAATACGACAACTCTATGTGCATGTCCATTCTGCCCCTTCTTATCAGCGCCGGGTCGAGCTTTTCTAAATGGTTTGTTGTGAATATAACAATCCTCTCTCCTCCACACGCCGACCATAGACCATCTATAAAATTGAGAAGCCCGGAAAGAGTGAGCTTGCTCTTTTCTTCCTTTTCCTCCATCCCCGGCAACTTCTTCGTCTCCTTCTCATCGTCGTCCTTCTCCTTCTTCTTTTCCATGCGCTTACCGGTTAGGTCGAGCGAGCAGTCTATATCCTCTATCACTATTATGGACTTGCCGGTTGTCTCGATGAAGATTTTTCGTAACTCCGTGTTGGTCTTGACAGCCGTCAGCTCAAGGTCGTACACGTCATACTCCATAAAGTTGGCGATTGCGGCTATCATGGTTGACTTGCCAGTGCCTGGTGGGCCGTAAAGGAGATAACCACGCTTCCACGCCTTGCCGATCTCCTTGTAGTACTCTTTTCCCTCACGGAATGTGACGAGGTCATCTATGATCTCTCTCTTCTTTTCGAGGTCCATGGCTATCGTGTCAAAGGTGGCGGGGTGCTCAAAGGCAACGTGACTCCACACGGAGCTTCTATAGCCATACCATTGGCTACTAGGGCTGTTTGTGAAGAGTCTTCGTTGTCGTCTGCATAGCGTCACATTGCGCCCTTCCTTAAGTATGTGCTTCAAGTATTCGCCCTCGATCAGATTGCGGTGGCGCTTGTGGAAGGTTAAGCGATAGAACCTGATAATTAATTGTTCAAAAGTTGTTGTTAATTATTTACTCAAAACTGAATGAATGCAGTTAATAATTATGAAAATTAATTACATCATACATATATATAAAGAAAATGAATGAGGCTATGGTAATATGCATATTACACAATGACTCGCGCTATGAACTCATATTTCTTCGTCGAAACAGTCGATCGGAACCGTTCAACATGATCTTCATATGAAAATGTACTTGCAACCAAATTTTACTTTTTTTAGAATTTTTATACTATTTTCTTATATAGGTAGAAAATTACTTTATTTGAAAATTATGGACCATTCAAAAGTATTAGTTTTCTATCAATCTAAAAAATAATAATTTTTTTCTAAAACATATGAAATTTGGTCTTCAAGTACGTTGTCATATATAGATCATGTTTAATGATTCAATCAAACTAAATATATGAGTCTGTAGCATAGATCAATCCGTAATAATCATACACATATGACATATATAGTGACATACTTGCGGTCGTCTTCCCTGGGGTAGAAGCTGATGGTTTGAGACTTGTTGGACTGCATGCAGGCTAACCACCAAACCTTGACGCCTTTGAAGGTGTCGGGGACCTCCTCATAGTTGTCAATGGTAACAAGTGGGGTGTCGCTGTCTCGGCTCAGCTCGGCCTTGAGTTTGCAGGCCAAGGAGGAGCAGGCCGAGCTGAGGTAGGCCTAGGCGGCGGTGTAGAGTTCATCACGTTGCCAGTACTCGGCACGGTACTCTTTGATGGTGATTACGGCATAGGGATTGAAGAAAGAGAGTACCTTGTGGAAGAGAGTGACAACATAATTTCTGAGTTGGAAGGGGATGTGATCCTTCACCATTGGATATAAGAAGAACAAACTTACTATGGTTGGGCCGCCTATTCCTGCCCAGCTCTCTGCACCCATTTTTTCTTCTTTTATTTTCTTTTGAATGTATTCTAAACTTTTGTTTGCTCGGTTTGGTATATATATAGATAGATAAGAGAGAGAAAGACAGATGTAGGGGTCAATTAATAAATATAGGAGTCAATATAAGTTGTTCATTTTAATTTATTGTTTGGATGAATTATTAGTTGAATGCTTTGTAGAGAAGAAAAAGGAACATTTTTGGTTGATGCATTTGTATATGAGTCAGCAGTTGAGCAATTTGCCGTGCATGACCATGACAGTCTGACAAACATATTAATATTTCTACAGAAATATGCATCTTTATTTTCACACTTCAACTAAGTACTGGTATGATCTGTATCTGCTAATCCGTCAGATTAGGCCCAGTCCCGGCCCAAAACCACCGATGAAACCCACCGACCCATTTTTTTTTTTTTCAACATCAATTTCAGATGTTGACCTGTCTTTTTTTAAACTTTGGAGTAGGTCTTATGCCCATGAACCTACTTTAGGTTTGATGGGCTTTAGGATTGTCTAATTCGCTTTAAGATCTGTGTCCTCTTAATATTCATGCAAGCTCGTATCAATTGTCATGTGCACAGATTTTGAAACAAATTGGACAATCATGGAGCCCATTGAACCCAGAAATAGATCCCATGAACATCAGACCGAATTTTTTATTTATATCCAAAAAATAAATTAACTTACAAAAAATAACCATGTTGGGGGTGAAATTCGAAATCTATCGAAACCGGAAATTTTTTTTCCGGATTCAACATCTAACTCCAGAAAATATTTTCCGGAAATTCAACTCTAATTCCGGAAATTTTTTTTCCGAACTTAAATTTTTTTTTTTTTAAGAGAAAAATAGCTAAAATACTGAAATCTAACGCTAAAAAATCGAATTGTTTTTTTAAATATTTGTGAAATTAATTTAAAAAATTTCAAAATGGTATAGAATAATTTAGAAATTATCAAAATAGCTAAAATACTGAAATCTAACGCTAAAAAATCGAATTGTTTTTTTAAATATTTGTTAAATTAATTTAAAAAATTTCAAAATGGTGTAGAATAATTTAGAAATTATCAAAATAGCTAAAATGCTGAAATCTAACACTAAAAAATCGAATTGTTTTTTTACTACGAATAGGGCCGATTTTGTGCTAAAATACGGTAAATTTACTAAAATGCTGAAATTACAATAATTATGTAGAATTATGCTAAAATACGATAAATTACGCTAAATTACGTATGAATGGGGCCTATTTTGTGGCATCTTTCATAAATCATAAAAAATAGTAAAAAAAATTCCAAAAATAATAAAAATTGGTATTCTAAAAGTTCATTACATAACTAATTAACTGAGCTACGTAGATTGAATAATATAAATGAAAATCTTAATCGGAAATTTCAACTGAAGTTTTGAGGCTCTTCTCTTTGTTTTTTGGCGATTATGAATTTGGAAAACTGGCAAAGCCAGTTCGGACGCATGCGCATTTTTGCAAGCTTTCCGAAAAGTGGTCATTTGCTGAAATCGGACACTCGAGCGCCGTTTTATGGCCGTTTGAAGTTTTGTCGTCCTTTTTCGCTTTCTCAGTGAAGATATGATCCCTATTCATACGTAATTTACCGTAATTTAGTGTATTCTAGCATAATTCTACATAGTTATTGTAATTTCAAGTAATTTAGTTTAATTCAGCATAAATCAAGTAATTTAGCGTGTTTTAGTATAAATATGCTAATTATATATAAAAAAATGTAATCTAGCAAATATTTAAAACTAAATTCGATTTTTTAGTGTTAGATTTCAGCATTTTAACTATTTGTCTCTTAAAAAAAAGTTAACATAATTTAAAGTAATCTAGTGTCAATCAGCATAAATTAACATAATTTCAAGTAATTTAGCGTATTTTAGTATAAATATACTATCAAAAAAAGTAATCTAACAAATATTTAAAAAAACAATTCGATTTTTTAGTGTTAGATTTCAGTATTTTAGCTATTTTTCTCTAAAAAAAAAAAAAAAAAATTAAACTGGACTGAGTTCGGAAAAAATATTTCTGGATTTAGAATCCGGATAAATTTATTCCGGAATTAGAGTTGAGTTTCCGGAAATTTTTTTTCCGAAGCTAGACGTTGAATCCGGAAATTTTTTTTCCGGTTTGAGTAGATTTCGAATTTCAACACCAAAATAGTTATTTTTTGGATATAAATAAAAAATTCGTAATAAGTTCTTTGTGGCTCATTCAAACCGAGGGCCCGCTATCAGCATCATGGGCGTTCTTTCTTGCTACTTGTTCAGCGTGAGACAAATATAATATAAAAGTAAAAGAAACTTATATGTGGTCATTAAGAAGTATTTGACTTGACAGTTCCTTTCTAAGTCAATCCAGATATCAGAGTCAATCAACTGGTAGTTCTTTATGGGTAATAAAAGAAGAATTGTGCGGTGGTAAATAAATATCTATTTAGAGATTTTGTTTATTTTGTTTTTAAAATCTAAGTGAATAGGTATAATGAGCTTTGCTAAAATAGATAATATAATTATTATGAAACTCTTTTGCATAAATTTTGGCAAACTGGCAAGTATAATATAGGCAGAGCTGATCCATTTTTTTTTTTTTTTTTTAAACTTGTCAAGAAACAAAGGCATAAAACATAAAACATATTTTTGTTTTACCAAACCTTACTAAGCAAGCAGAACTACAAAATTATATATGTACCCTCAAATGAATTTAGTTTAAGATAAATGCAAAATAACCACAGAAAACAAACAATCTTGGCCTCTTAAGTTCATATCATAATACAAAATAAATTTTTTTTTTTTTTTTATAATCATGATAAATGAGAAAACTACAAAATCAGACTAACTGATTAATGCTGTTCCATTAATATTCAAAGACAAAAGACTTTATTTTCCTCTCTCCTTGGTTAGTAAAGTCGTTCCTCTGTTCAATTAATTCTTCGCTTTCTTAGTTATTTATTAACTAATTATTTTTTTAAAGTTTCTTATGCATGGTCTTATATATATCAATACACAACCTTCTCAATCAAGCACCACTCCGAATTGTCTAGCTTATTCTTGTTCTCTCCCGAAATGACACTTTTGGCACTTGTTTTCATATCACTTCTTCTTTTCTCCTTCTCCATCAACACCACCAATCTAACACAAGCCCACTGCATGCCTTCCTGACCAACGTGATGCCTTGATTCAACTAAAGCAAAATTTCAACACCAAAGAACTCAATTCATGGAATTCAAGTACTGACTGTTGCATATGGGATGGCATCACATGCAATGAGCAAACAGGTATGGTGACTGCAGTCAACCTTTTTAACAGGTCCATTTCGGGTGAAATCAACCCGGCTTTGTTCAATCTCAGCTCTCTTCGGTACCTCAACCTTGCTGACAACAATTTCATTAATATTTCTCTTCCACAAACTGGGTATGAGCAACTTGCTAATTTAACACATCTCGACCTATCTGAATCTGGCTTTGTCGGTCAAGTTCCGATAGGCTTTTCTGCCCTCATAAACCTTATTTCAATTAACTTATCAGACTTCTCTAGTGATAATACCAATACATTATATCTTCATGACACGGGCCTAAAAACCTTACTCAGCAACCTCACCAAGCTCCATGTTTTACGCTTGGATGAGGTTGACATTTCACTCAACGGATCCAAGTGGGGAAATGCAATTTTTCAAGTAGGCTCAACTCTCCGGGTGCTTTCCATGGAACATTGTGGATTAAGAGGAAATTTCCCAGATGAAATATTCCACCTTACTAACCTAACAGAACTTGATTTATCAGGCAACTTCATGTTGTCAGGTCAACTGCCAAAATTCAAGAAGCAAAGCTTCTTGCAATATCTGTCTCTTGGATATATAAATTTCACTGGTTCATTACCAGATTCAATTGGAAATCTCCAATACTTATCAGAATTGGATCTTTCCAACTGTAACTTCTATGGAGAAATTTCACCTTCAATAACAAACCTTACAAGACTCAAATATTTGGCCTTAGACTCAAACATTTTGACTGGTACGATACCCATGGCTTTGTTTTCTCACCCTTCTTTGGAATACCTTGTTCTATCAGATAACCAATTGTCAGGATATCTACCAGAGTTCACAAATGGATCATCAATTTTGGAACATATTTTCCTTGACTACAACAATCTTCAAGGACAATTGCCAATTTTCATATTCAAATCCCCCCAGCTCATTGAGTTAAATCTTAAATCAAATAACTTCAATGGTACATTCAATTTAGATGTCATCAAGAACAATAAGAAACTTGAGTGTCTGTATCTCTCATACAACAAGTTGTCAATTATAGAAGGCAAAAACCATAACGAGTCATTCTATGCTTCATTTCCCCAACTAGTAGTACTAAGTCTGGCATCGTCCAATTTAATAAAGTTTCCTTCTTTTCTGAGTAACCAAAAAAATATTTTTTCCTTAATCCTCTCAAATAATAGTCTCACGGGAGAGATTCCCCTTTCCATTTGTAATGTCACATTGCCAACACTGCTTGATCTTTCATATAACTATTTAACTGGTACAGTTCCACCTTGTCTTCTAGAAGATACTGAATTGAAATTGCTTAACCTTAAAAGTAACAAATTAAGCGGGCCATTGCCACGAAATATTAGTCAAGAATGTGGACTTCAAATAATAAATCTGAATGGAAATGTAATAAATGGAAGTTTGCCTAACTTACTGATGTATTGTAATTCTCTCGAGATCTTAGACCTGGGAAACAATCAGATTGTGAACAGATTTCCCTATTGGTTGGGAAATCTTGAAAATTTGAGAGTTCTTGTCTTAGGATCGAATATGTTTTATGGAGAAATTTCAGATGTGGAAATCGAAACAAAAGGAAATAATTCCTTTTTCCCCATGCTAAAAGTTCTTGACCTTTCTTCAAATCATTTCAGTGGTACATTGCCAAAAAATATTTTTGTGAATCTAAAGGCTATGATGGTTGTATCAAATACAAGTTCTCGAGATTATATTTTTCAGATGAATGCAAGTTTCATTCCGTACGTAGCTTCAGTCACATACAAAGGACTGAGTTTTGATCTGGAATTTTCACTTGGCATATTCAGTTACATTGATCTGTCAAATAATGAATTTTCGGGGAGAATACCCGAAGAGATCGGGCAACTCAAGGCACTTGTTGTTCTTAACCTTTCACATAATGCTCTGACCGGTTCAATTCCACTGGAATTTGCTAATTTACAGCAACTTCAAATACTGGATCTCTCCTCCAACCAGCTTTCCGGACACATCTCTCAAGAACTCACCTCTCTCACTTTTCTTTCTGCACTAAATCTCTCATACAACAATTTTGTTGGAGAAATACCCGAAGCCCATCAGTTCTCAACCTTTTCGAATGATTCTTACTTGGGTAACCCCGGATTGTGTGGTAGTCCTTTAACAATGCAATGTGAAGCAGCTCCTTCAAATCGTGGGATTTATAAAGGTTCGCCTTCAAAACATTCTGCTGATATAATTGGGCTCTCCGTTTCTATTGGATTGGGGTTAGGTGTGGGGTTTATCTCTGTAATTTGGGCTACGATATCATGGGAGAATGGAAGAAAGTGGTTTAATTTCATTATAGATAGATTTTACATTCGACATTATCATTGATGGAAATATATAAGATATTTGTACTAATAAATGGGTATGAATCACTATATATTTTCTTGAGTGTGTGCGGTTGTCTATGAAGTACCTTCTTTGTCCACAAAGGGAACATAATGTATGCTAGGAACTCTTTGTATGATTATTTGTTAAATTTGGATTTTGTTTAAGGGTACCATATATTGAATATAACACTGAAATAGAAAAGGGTATTACGATATAGAATTCCTAATATTGAATTAATATTACAGCAATTAATATTTGTTTGGATTGGTGTAACATAGAGCGTGTAACATCTTAAAAATTTGAAACACGAAATCACAAGTTCTTTGTTGTTCATTGGAAGCAAGGGCCCGCTATCACATCATAGGCCTTCTTTGTCGCTACTTGTTTAGCACGAGACAGAGAAAATATAATGCCTTTTTAATTTTATGGCCTTTAATTAGTTTTCTCCACATCTACACATTTTTTGTGGCCTTTTATTAGCTTTTTATTAATTTGTTGCTTTAATCTAATTACATAAAAGAATAGAAATTTTTGATCTAATTTTGGATCATACTTTTAAATATAAGCAATATAATATAATAAAGAATGAAAGCAGGTATAAATTCTAGAGGAAATCATAAGATATGTGAGATTGTGAAAAAAGAAAAGAAAAACTTGCATCACACTGTTTGTGTGGCGTAGATTGTTTACATCCAGATGGAAACGACAAGAAATGAAGATAAAGAATTCACTCAGCATATTAAGTTTCCTTGATCAATTACAAAATATATTTTTGGAGGAATAATACATTTTGTTTCTAAAGATTTCTCTAATATAGTCCATGATTTAACATACAGGTCTTACTTCAAAACCTACAAAAATTAGATGATTTATGAGAGATCTAGAGTATGTATCAGACATGACGAAATGCACAGCTCGATCGTCTCTATTGCTAGTATTAAATTCTCCCAACCTAATCTCCCTCCATCCATCTTCTCTTGTCTGAGATTTTTCTTGCCAGATGACCAATGAGTAAATTGAACTTATCTGGCCTATTGAACTGTCAATGATCCATTGAGTAATTCTGAGAGACAGCGTGTTTGGCGTTCCTTTAAACATAATATAGGCAACATAGTTCCTCTTGGGGGAGAGATCTTTGCAATGTATTGCTCCTTTAATCTTTATTGTTGTTTCTATCGGATCCTGTATTGATGGATATTGTTTATGTAGCAGTATTATCTTTGCTCCGCTCAACAAATCCAATCTTAAACTCTTTTTTGCACCAAACATGCAAACAAAAAGTAAACAAAATCTTAGAAAATTCAAAATATGGTATGTGTAAAGTGCAAACATATATACTTTCCATGGGGACCATTATTAATACATAGCTTTACATGGGGACCATTCTGCATAAAAATAATGTGATTTTCTACGAAAATAAATGTTGCTAGATTGAATCAATTCACTACATATTGAAAGAAATTTTATTTTGAATATTGTCTTTTCAAATCAACAAAACACTCGACATTTTTTTTATACTTTTGAGAAATAGCTGAGAAAGAACATAATTTATTTTTTGATAAATATAATAAATGAAAAAAGAACAATAAGATCACCTTCGTGCTGCCATCTAGAATGATCCAATTGCGGCAGAAGTGGAGGTAAAGCTCCTTCGTTGAGACAAGTAGCTGCTGGACATCAGTCTTTGCACGGTAAAGGATCGATGAGAGGTCCGCAGGCAGAAAACTTTGCCATAAATCGACTGAACAAGTCGCTGATTGAAATGTGGTGCATACAGTTGCAGATCGGCATGCATCCTTTGGGGAGGTTAATTTCATCACCATCATTAGACAGTCCATCGGTAGTCGAGAGATGTGGTCTTGCATCTCTTTGTTGTCGCTGCCATTGCCATTGGAAATGGAGGTAGCTTTCATGGCATACAATTAATTCGTCTTTATTTTTAATGTTGTACAATTAACTCTTGTTATTATGAATGCTTGTTTGAAGAATGTTGAATCCTATATATGTCAAACATTTTTTTTTTTATGAAACATATGTCAAATATAGTTAAGACATATTTACAAGGAAACATTTTTCCATTTTCCTCCCTTCGGATGCTTCAATAGTTTCGTGTTTCACAAATTTATAGTGCTATATCTTAATATAGATTTGTACTATTAATGTTGTGGATGATTTTTGTAAATATTTAGATAATTTAATTATATGACTTTTTTTAGCATCTGAATATTTTTGTGAATTTTTCTACACACTATGATAATTTTTATGAATTTTCTGAACTTTTCTGGACATTTTCTGGAATTTATTTAAATATATAAACCCTGAGGGTATTTCTTTGATTTTCAGGATCTTCAGGACCTTCTATACATAATTTTGATTGCCCTGGATCAATTTCATAATTTTTAAAGCTGAGTTGGTAAGTTTCAAGTCAAAAGGACTTTGCTATAAACCTGTTGGTGTTTTATGTTCGGCTTTTCCATCTCCTTGGGCCTTTCTTTGTTTATCATTTTGGGCTTTAACCTTCTCTCTAAAGATCGTTTGCTTCTTTTGGGCTTCATCGAAATTACTCATATGGGCTTCAACGAGATCTTTTGACTTCTTTTCCCACGCATGTGCGACCCGAGTTTCTTTTCATAATGATATCACATTGCTTCATTCTACTTGGTTTCAAATAGGATGTGTTTGGCTAAACTCAGGTTTTGGATCTGATAAGAGCTCTGATCATGTCAGGAGAAATCCGGCTATGGGGAACTGAAGTTCGAACATGAATTGAGCAATCACATGGTACCCCTAGCCTGCTGTTAGTCCATGATGGTCTGATTAACCTAGGAACTGCCACTTTCGTCAAACATTTAAAGTTCAATCATATAAACAAATTTTAATGAGTTCTTGGCATTTTAAATCAATTCCAATTAGTGTTCTGTATTTTAATCATTGTTTCATCATCTACACCCGTCAACAATATTGAATTAACGTTTGACATTTTAATTTTGAAGGAACCATAAGAGAGAGTGTGGTACTGGTACCGGTACTGATATTTTTTTTTTACCTTGAGTTGAAGTTCAATTAATTCAATTTATAACCTATTCATTATTACTAAGCTCATACTAAAGTATTGTCCTTTTATTCTTCAAATTGGAACCTGTCCTTTGATAGCAATCTCACACTTCTTTTCAGTAAATTTTCATAATTGTCATTTTCGGTTGTGATCGAATGCAGGTTAAAACAAACTGTAAAGCATCAATCGACCGAAAGAAAAACATACAGGATCAAACGATTGTACGAATCCAGAACAATATTAGTGGCCTTCTAACGTAGGTTGTTCTCTCTGGTGATTAAGCTGCGTAATCTTTGGAGTGTCGTTCTTTAAACATGCTAAATGTTGACTTTTAACACACAATAAGCTTAAGTAAAAGGGTCATTGATCCCGACAGATGCACATGTGGTAAACAAAGTCATCGTTTTTCTGAAGCAACTGACACAAACCAATACCTTCTTTAGTTTTGTCCGGTACATTGTTCAATACTTATGTTCCTTATTGGTAGAGAGTTTAAAATCCGGTATAAATTCACCAGAAAAATTGCTTGATTTTCAAATTGACGACATTACAAGAAAATTTGCATTTGGAGTTACAGAGAGGGAGAAATAAGCTCAGTATGATCTATCATGCAAAATTTACTTGATTTTTTATGTAAATCTCTTCACTTTCTGCATGAAACAAATTTCTAATAATAATTTTTGTTATTTTAATGATTTTTTTGGAGATATTGTAACTAACTCAGATTCTAATTATAAATATTTATATTATTCTGAGAAATGAATTACATCCATATCGAAAAAACAAGAAATGGAGATAAAGAATTCATTGAGCATATTTAGTTCCCTTAACCTATTACAAAATAAATTTTCGGGGAATAATACTTTATGTTTTTATAGATTTCCCAAATCTGGTCCATGATTTAACATACAGGCCTTACTTCAATGCCTAAAAAATTTAGATCATTTCTCGGAGATAAAGTGTATATACCATCAATGATGAAATGCACAGATCGATCATCGATCTCTAACGCTAGTATTAAATTTTACCAACGCTCTCTCCTTCCATCCATCTGCTCTTGTGTGAAATTCTTCCTTCCTAGTATTCAATGCGTAAATTGGACTTTCATAGCCACTTGAACTGTCATAGAAAAATTGCATAATTTTGAGAGAGTATGGCCGTCGTGTAAAGATCATATAGGCAGCATAATTCCTCTTGGGGGAGAGATCTTTGAAATGTATTTGTCCTTTAATCTTTATTGGAGTTTCTATTGGATCCTTTGTTGATGGATGTTGTTTACGTAGCAGAATTATCTTTGCTCCGCTCAACAAATCCAGCCTTAAACTCTTTTTACCACCAAACATGCAAACACAACGTAAACAAAATCATAGAAAATTCATAATTCAATATGGTATGTTTTGTTTCTTGTAGTACAAAAATATTGTTTTTTTTCATGTAGTACTAATGGTCGGCTCACAATTATTATTCACTTATTGTATCTTCTCCTGGCAGTTCAGTACTCCAAATATTAGGTAATATTAATTATTAATACATAGCTTTTCATGTGGACCGTTGTGCGTACAACATTATGATTTTCTTCTAAATGAATGTTGCAATTCACAGCATAATGCGAGAAGGAATCAATCAAATATTTATTATGCTTTGTTCATTGAGTGTTCAATATTCTATATTAACCGTAATTGCAATACAAATCAATTTTTTTTTTATAATTACCCAATAAGGTTACGGTACGAATTAGTTTATTCCTATATCCTTACCTGTTTAGCTAACAAAAACAGTACCCCGTAACCTAATGAAAAAAAATCTTACCCATACCCGCTTTATCGAATACGATACAGGTCGGATAAACGGTTAAAAGGGTGCCATTGACAATAACATCAGAATTTTTTAATGGAAAATTATATGAAATGAAAAAGAACATTAAGATCACCATTGTTCCCCCATCTAGAAGGATCCAATTGTAGCAGAGGTAGAGGTAAAGCTCCTTCTTTGATATGGGCAGTTGTTCAACATCTATCTGTGCATGGTAAAGGATCGATGAGAGATCGATAGGTAGGAACTTTTTCCATACATCATCCGAATCGGCCACTGATTGAAAGTTGGTGCATACAGCTGCAGATCGACATGCATCCTTTGGAGAGGTTAATTTCATCACTGTCAAGAGACAGTCTAACTGTAGTCGAGAGATATGGTCTTGTAGCTCTTTGTTGTGGCTGCCCTTGCCATTAAAAATGGTTGTAGCTTTTATGGCATACAAATAATGTAGGAAACTTTGGATGTACGCTGCAGCCATTGGTCTTACTCTCTGTCGTGCAACACTACTAGAGAGAAACAAATTTTTCGAAAAATGCTATTAAATATAAACTAATTTCTGAAAATTGATCAAATGTATTTTCTCATTCAACAAATGGGAGAAGTTCATACGTATTTAAATCGCTACGCTATACATAAACAGTAAACACCCACAACTTTCTAAATATATATTTTAATCTAAATATAACATCTTTTAATCGGAAAATTTTATTATAAGCATCATCCATGAAAATGAAAAATGATGCAATTAATTACAAATTTACTGTTCATTGAATGACTTAATTTTGTAACAATCTATATTTAACAGCATTTGATGAAATATGGAATGATATTCATGAAATTGCACAAGAGAGGGACCCAAGAATCGATAACTTGATCAAACATGTGCATGCAGTCGTCGGAAACTTGCACATACAACAGGGATGTCATAACATTATAATCATGTATAACGTATATATGTTGGAACCGTAGTTCTAGTATAGATAATTAATATGAACCAAGTTTCTGAACAGTTTTATACAAACCAACAATAGTAAAAGAGCCAACTATTCAACTATTTATTTATCAATGAGAGGAATATATCTGTTATTGAGAATATAAATAGTTAGAGGGATAAAATTGTAAAATAGAAAAAGTAATAGGAAGTTACCGTTAGATACCAATGTTAAGTACTAACGGTACAATAGGTTTAGATATTATAAATACCCATCATATCTGATTGTATAACATAAAAAAAATATCAATATACAATATTAGATTCTCATAAAATTTACATGGTATCAGAGCAATTCTGAAAAATTCGATAACAATACCCGATAACCCGATAAAGCTCCAAGCCTCCGTGTTTTACCAGGAAATACAAAAATCTCATTCTCAGAAATAGAAACCCTGATTCTCATAAATTCTGTCTGAATCTGTTTTACCAGCAAATTTCAGATCAGAAACCAGAAACACCAGCAAAACAACCCAAAAAATTATGTTCTTTTCAAATCAAAACCAGAAAAACCCAGCAATAAAAATCTGTTCTTACCAACAAAAATTCAAACAAAATCTCCATATACCAATTCTCAAAAAATCTATTTTTTCTTTAGTTCATACCAAACCAGAAAAATCGTACCAGAAAAAAAACTAATCAAAACCCTAACCTTAGTGGTATGGAGAGATGCACTAATTGCAAAATAGAGGGCCACACCGGTAACAGCTGTTGGTTCCTTCATCCTCATCTCCGGCCAAAATGGTGGAAGGAGAACGGTGAAGGTGATCGGTCGAGTAACTCTAAGGGGGAGAAGAAAGGATTTGTTGCTGCTGGAGCGGCGCATTTCCACAGATCGAACGAAGAGACTCGATTTTGTGAACCGGGCGAAGAGACGAGAGAAACAATGACCGGTTCAATAAATAACGGGTCCGCTCCTGCTTCAAACGGGAAGGAGAATGCACACGGTTGTTCAGGGTCCGTATACCCCTTTAACGGGTCCGCCCCTGCTTCTAATGGGTCCGCACACGGTTGTTCAGGGTCCGGTTATCTTCCTACCGGGTCCGCTTATCTCCTTACCGGGTCCGCCTCTGCTGCTGCGCCTCCCACCCGATCACAAATCTCTGCTTCAAACGGGTTGGGAGAAACAAAACCAATAACCCATATGGAGCTGAGTTCGATTTTAGAAATGATAAGCAAGCTGTTGAACAGGCCATCTTCAGGTTTTTCTAAAACTCACTCGTTTTTGTCTTGGCCCAGCGCTGAATATTATATGGAAAACAAATTTTCCAGAGAACTCGGTCTAAACCCAAACCCAAATGAGGAAAAATATATAATACCAAACAAAAGAATTGGTACAAGTTCAAACAATGATAAAATAAAAAATGGTGAAATTAGACAACATAAATGTACAAATTTAGGTAGTTTAGATCTTGAACATTCTCAAAATAATTTTTGGATTTTAGATTCCGGTGCAACCGACCACATGACTGGAAACAAAAATATATTGCAAAATTATCAAAAAAGCAAGAGTCAAGAATTTGTTTATGTAGCAAATGGTGAAAAAATGGAAATTTGTGGTTATGGCTCAATTATCGTGTTTTTAAAAGAAATTAAAAATGTTTTACATGTAAAAAATTGCACCGCTAATTTATTATCTATAGGAAAAATTTCAAAAGAAATAAATTGTGATATTATATTTTCGTCTACAAATGTATTTTTTCAAGATGTGGCATCCAAGAAAATGATTGGTGAAGGTTTCTATAAAAATGGACTTTATTTTTTGAATAGCCGAAAATTCAATTTCAACACACAAATACAAGACATGGGAAGTTTATGGCATAAAAGAATTGGACATCCCTCCGATAAAATTTTAAAAAGTATTTTTGATTTTCCAAATCTAGATTGTAGTAATTGTGAAATATGTAAATTTGCAAAGCATACAAGACTTTCTTTTGTGACCTCAAATTCTATAAGTAGCAAAATATTTGAACTTGTTCATTCTGATGTTTGGATACCCGCCTCAGTAGACTCTTACAATGGTTTCAAATATTTTGTTACATTCATAGATGATTTTTCACGATTAACATACTTATATGTTTTAAAAAATAAAAGTGTAGTTTTTTCTCACTTTCAGGATTTCTCAAATTTAATTGAAAATCAATACAACACAAAGATTAAGATTCTTAGGACCGATAATGGAACGGAGTTTGTAAATCAAAATTTCTCAAACTTTTTGAAACAAAAAGGAATTATACATCAAACTACTTGTGTTTATACCCCACAACAAAACGGAGTTTCCGAAAGAAAAAATCGTCATTTACTTGAAATGACAAGAGCACTTATGTTTCAAAATAATGTTCCAAAAATTTATTGGTCGGATGCCGTTCTCACCGCAACTTATTTGATAAATAGGTTGCCAAGTGTTGTTCTAAACAAAAAAAGTCCACTAGAAATTATTTACAAAAGAAAAATATTTTTTAATCATTTACGAGTATTTGGATGTACATGTTACGTATATCAAAATAAACGAGATAAACTAGATCACACTTCTATTAAAACTATTTTCCTAGGATATTCATCTCAAAAAAAGGGTTATAAATGTTATGATCCTATAAATAGTAAATTATATATTTCAAGGGATGTAACATTTTTTGAAAATGAGCCATATTTTAAAGAAAATAAAAATAAACTTGACAATCATATACCTACAAATGATTTTGTCATTCCTATGACCACTAATCAAATTGTGGAGTCAAGAGTTGTAGGAAATGAAGACGAAGATGACAACACTCAAAGTGGAGCCGAGGAAGAAGAAAATGAAAATATTGAAGAAGAGGATAATATTGAAGCCGAAAGCGAAAACATTGAAGAAGCTCCACTAAGGAGATCAATTCGGCCTACTCAACCGTCAACTAGGTTACGAGATTTTGTAACCTATGAGGTTCAATATCCCATTCAAAATTATATTTCATATAACAATATTTCAAAACACCACCATGCATTTCTTTGTTCAATTTCAAAAATGAAAGAACCAAGAAATTTTGAGGAAGCTATAAGCCAACCGGTATGGTGTAAGGCTATGGAAGAAGAACTCCAAGCCTTAGAAAAAAATAAGGCCATGGAAGAAGAACTCCAACCGGTAATGGGTTTATAAAATAAAATACCAAAGCGATGGATCCATAGAAAGGTATAAGGCCCGGCTAGTTGCCAAAGGGTATACCCAAACATACGGTATTGATTACCAAGAGACCTTTGCTCCGGTAGCAAAGATGAATACCATAAGAATTCTACTTTCGATAGCGGTAAATAATGGGTGGAATTTATATCAAATGGATGTTAAAAATGCGTTTCTTCAAGGAACACTTGAGGAAGAGGTTTATATGACTCTACCACCGGGTCATGTAAAAGAAAAAAATATTAACCTTGTTTGTAGGTTAAAAAAATCAATTTATGGACTTAAACAATCTCCAAGGGCATGGTATGGAAAACTCTCTCAATATTTAATTTTTCTCGGTTTTAAAATAAGCCAATCCGATACATCACTATTTTCAAAACATGAAAATAATGATACAACCATTGTTCTTGTCTATGTTGATGACATAATTATTACCGGAAACAATTATGAAAAAATTGACATTGTAAAAAAATATTTAAAAGAAAAATTTGAAATAAAAGACCTTGGTAAACTTAAATATTTTTTAGGAATTGAAATAGCTCACTCAACCAAGGGACTATTTATTTCACAAAGAAAATATACCATTGATCTTTTAAAAGAAACAGGTAAATTAGGGTCCAAACCGGCTTCAACACCCATAGATAGCAATTGTAAACTAAATACCGAAGATGGAGAATTGTTAGAAAATATTAACCAATTCCAACGACTTGTAGGTAAATTAATTTACTTAACGGTAACTAGACCGGATATATCATTTGCGGTGAGCCAAATTAGTAAATTTATGCATTCACCAAGAAAACCGCATTTGGATGCCATTGATAGAATTTTGAGATATTTAAAGAAATCACCCGGAAAGGGTATATGGATGAAAAATTATAAATCTAATGAAGTGTGTGGCTATTCCGATGCAGACTGGGCCGGAAGCTTCGATAGAAAATCAACCACCGGCTATTGCACGTTTGTAGGCGGAAACTTAGTCACATGGAAAAGCAAGAAGCAAAATGTCGTGGCACGATCAAGTGCAGAAGCGGAATATCGTGCCATGGCATCCACCGCAAGTGAGCTCACATGGATTAAACAATTACTCGAAGAATTGAACTTCAAAATTGATAAACCAATGAAGATGTTTTGTGACAATAATGCGGCAAGGCATATTGCTTCGAATGCGGTGTTTCATGAAAGAACAAAGCATATTGAAGTCGATTGCCATTTCATAAGAGAAAAAGTTCAAGCGAAGGAAATCGAAACTCCTTACGTGAAGAGTCAAGATCAACTAGCCGATATCTTCACTAAGGGTCTCATTCCAAAAGCATTTGAAGAAATAACAAGCAAGCTAGGATTAATCGATATTTATAATCCTAGCTTGAGGAGGAGTATTGAGAATATAAATAGTTAGAGGGATAAAATTGTAAAATAGAAAAAGTAATAGGAAGTTACCGTTAGATACCAATGTTAAGTACTAACGGTACAATAGGTTTAGATATTATAAATACCCATCATATCTGATTGTATAACATAAACAAAATATCAATATACAATATTAGATTCTCATAAAATTTACATCTGTCCATGCATCTGCCTCTCTAACTAACTCAACTATTCATTTAGACATAAGGAGGATATAGACACACCACAAATCTTCCAAAGAGTAAAAATTATTTTGGATTCTCTCTCTCTCTAATTTTTTTTGTTCTTTTGGTATACAATTTATAATTTCCCTCCAATCAAAATTGATTTGAATATATTAACTTATTACAGGTGCTAAGAAATGTAGATCAGCAATTTGGGTTAATTTCTGGGATATATGTTCATTGTTCATCAGATGTTATTACAACCTTAATTAATAGGTTGTCATTTTGCAGCACTTCGGCTATTTTTGGGTCCCTCATGTCATTGAGAAATAGAATGAAAGGGGTTACATAGAAAAGAAAAGAGAAGTTATTTTTTATTATTTGTTATAATTTGCTAAAAGAAGGATATTTCTTAAGAAACCTTCTGAATTTTATATTCTCATATTTTTATGAAATTTCATCATCAGGATCTACGGCCTTTGTCTATAGTGGCTAAGTGATAGTACTTTTGCACACATGGATTTCTACCTTGTTACTTTGGTTAGGAATATGTCAGTAATTAATATAAATTTATAAACACTTCCCTTTAAAGGAGCAGTCAATACTCAATACTTGATTGGCGAAGTCTTCTGTGAAAAAACAGTCACATTTGAAAAAGACAATAATAACATGCATCATTTTGATTGCATCATGTTGATTTGTCTCTCCTCAATTTTGTCCAGATATATTTTCTTTGCAATATTTTGCAATCATTCTACATCAGTTTCCCTAACTCTAGTTCTCCAACAATGTCATTATCACATTCCCTTTCATTTCTCTTTCACACTAGATAGTGGACCCATTACTTATTCAATATATTCAAATATTATTTCAATGAGCATTTGCCATATCGTTTTTTCCTATAATACTTTAAGAGAAAATGAAAATAAATTTAAATTTAGATCAGGCAAGTGAAAGAACAAGAAATATGTTGTTTTTTTTCTTTTTACTAAAAAAACCCAACATGAAAAAAATGAAATCTATGATAGGTACCTGAGACATTACGCTCTTACCTCTCTGTTTTCTCCATGTTAACATCTTCAGTTTCCACTTTTTATCTGGAATAAACCGGCCAGAATCCTTTGTGAACACTGAACAGAGTAGTTCAAACCGAAAATGTTCCTTCAGACTTTTTTTTTTTTTTTAAAAGGCTGACAGGAGCTGTTAGTTGTAAAAATAAAAGACACATATATCTTTTATTCTGCCACATGTCCTTAGTTGTACTTGTTTGAAGTTAACATTGTAACTTGCATGTGCTTTCAATTTCTACTTACATCAATTTATTTAATATCTTATAGCATTTTGTTATTGATTATGTAACATAATCATTCTTATTTCATGATAATTTTAACATTTTTGACAAAGGAATAAACGATCCCACTGATCAAGAAGCACATTTTATTTTTTCTCATTGAAAGCAAGGGCCAGCTATAAACATTATAGGCCTTTTTTCTTGCTAATTGTTAAGCAGGAGACATAAGAAAATATAAAGTAAAGAAATTTATGTGGTCATTAAAAAACAGAGTCAGTCAGCTGGTACTCATAAAGGAGCAGTCAATACGCTTTGCTTGACTGGATAAGTCTTCAGTTTAATTGCACACACTGATTAATTAGTCAAGTCTCTCCTCAATTTTGTCCATAAATGTTTTCTTTTAATTACAATCACTATAAATCAGTTTTATTTTCTCTTGTTCACTAACAAGGCCATTCCTATATATATTCCCTTTCATTTGTCTTCACAATAGATTGTGGACCCGTTACTATTTTCTTGTGTTATATTATGTTTTTTGCTTATGAGCATATTTCTTTTCTTTTTTATCTTGTTCTCTATATATAATAAATTAAATTTAAATTATGAGTTGATCAAACATGCCCGTAGATGCATTTCAGTAGAAAACCAACCCAAATCCTCAGTTTTACTCTTTTAAAGAAAAACCTAGTAATTAACTTTATGTTTTTGCTTTGAGTTTCTACTAATTAATTCGCGCAATTTCCTAGAACGATTGACGATTGAGAAGATTCTTCATAACATAGTTTGCAATTTCTCATACCAAATTTATTAGTTAATATTTTATGGGCATCATACTTATTTCATTGATACTCTTAACATCATTGAGAAAGCTATTAAATCATCCGACTCACCAAGTAGCAATAAGTTCTTAATTTGTTGTTAATTGAAAGCAAGGGCCCGCTATCAGCATCATAGGCCTTCTTAATTTCATGCTACTTGTTCTGCATGAGACAAAGATAAAAAGGTAGTATTTGATTTGACTGTTCCTTTGTAATTAAGTCGATCCAAAAATCAGAGTCATTAAGAAGTATTTGATTTGATATTGTCTAAGTCAATCTAAAAACCAGAGTCACTCAACTTGTAACTTGGAAGAATATTCTTCTCTGTGGTTAATAAAACAAAATCCTGCTAGAGGTAAAGAAATCTATATTTACATACCAGGTTTAATTATTTTTTGGAAAACCTAACTGAATAAGTTTTAGTATGTTTGTTAAAAAGATAGCATGATTAATTATGATGAAATACTTTTACGTATTTTTTTACTTTCCCTTTCAACATTAGCAAGGTGTTTTACCAAACCTCACCAATTAATGTGAGGTTTTCAGCTTAATTTTGTACTTGTATTTATTTGAGGTTTTCAGCTTGAATTTGTAGCTCATGCAGTTTGTTTTTGTGGAATTCTTGTGAGCAATATATTAATTAATCCAATTAATGTAAAACATAATAGAATTGTCAGGATTGGTTCACATTTCTGTTATTAGTTACTTAGAAAATAAAAGTTATTTTTGATAGATATTTTGATATTCTAAATGAAGGATATATATATCTTTGATATTCTGAATTTTATATTCTCATATTTATATGAAATTGCCAATCACGAATTGCTATTTTCTTACTTTTGCTAGGGACAAATAAACAATTAAATAAATAACAAATTATAACAAATAAATAAAGAGAAGGAAATACTCAATAATTAATTGGGTTAGTTTTCAGTAGAACTTACAGTTACATTTAGTAAGGCATGCAATAAATAAAAACATCAGTTTAATTTCATCGTGCTCATGCAGTTTGTTTTTGTGGAATTCTTGTGAGCAATATATTTTCTTCTCAATAGCAATCATTATAAATCATGCACAGCAGTTTTGGCTTCATGCAACGCATGGACTATAAATCAAGAATTAAACAACTTATGATTCGTATGTTGCTTGAAGCCAAAACTACTCTGTTAAATCTACCCACTCACTAAGTAGCGAAAAGTTATTTGTTGCGCGCGGATTCAAAGCATTGCATGTGCCCGCAATCAGCATTAATAATAGGTCATTTTTCTTGCTAGTTCAGCACGAGACAAAGATAACATAAGGAAAAGAAAATTATGTGGTTTGTTAATTAAGAAGTATTTAATTTGACTGTTCGATCGTTTCCTATGTCAATAAAAAATTAGACTCAGTCAACTGCTGGTAATTTGGAAGAAAATTTTATCTATGGCTAATAAAAACAGAACCGCTAGCTAGAGATAAAGAATTAAACCACTATTAATTTTACAGATTTGTTTTGGACTGCAAAGAAATGATTGGATTTATATATTGCATTTATCAAAATGCCAGATATGGTAATTTAGTCCTGACCGGTGAGATTTCAAGTTTATGATCGAGAGATATCATCTACATATATAGATGACAATTTTATTTTTAGAATCAAGCCCCATCGGTTTCCTCTTTTTCGTATGCATGCTACTTTGTTACTTTTGCTAGTAATAAATAAATATAGAGCAGCTCACAGCTCACTTCCTTCTGAAGACTATTCAGTACTAGTTGACTAGATAAGTCTTCTCTCCGTGGAACTAATAACAGTCACATTTAAAAACGCAATTAAGACATCAATTGAATGATTGCATCCAGCTCATTTTTCAAGTCTCTTCTGAAGTCTCTCCACATATGTTTCAATTCCAATTACAATCACTCTACATCAGTTTTCATATTTCTTCTTCTCTAATTAACAAGGTCAACATGCATTCCCTTTCATTTCTCTGTCACAATAAATTGGGGACCCTTCAATTATTCTATATATTCAAATATTCTTCAACGCTGAGAGCTACATTCAAATTAAATTGTGGACCCTTCAAATATTGTATATATTCAAATACTAGTATTGTGCCCGTCCGTTGCAACGGGAATATATTATAAGAAGAGAACAACAATCTCATATAAAATAACATATTTTCATACAAAATTTAGATTAAATAACAAATAACATATCTTAAATAACATATCAAATGACATTTACATATAAATAACATTCCTTAAATCATATACTAAATGACATATATTTTTTTATATTTTTAACATATTTTCATAAAAAAATCTCAAACAAAATATCATATTAAATGACAAATAACATTCCATAAATGATATACAAAATAGAAAGAAATAAAGACATGATCAATCAATTATCAATCAATTCAAACCTTCAAATAAAATTATCAATCAATTAAAAAATTCCTTAAATAACATTTAAAAAATAAACAGTCGTACACTATTAAATTGTTGGGTACGTGGCTCGACCTTCAACATTTACTTAAAAACAAAATTACGAGTTGGGTTAAAATGTTTTATTATTCCAATACTCCAATCATGATTCACATCCTTATCTCTATTTTCAAAGTCCAAACAATTGATCCAAACTACTCAACATGATATTCATATTAAAATGTGATTAATTAGTGGCATAATTTTATATATATTTTTTTAGATAGGTACAAAAATATTGTTTTTAGATAGGTCCAAAATATTGTTTTTAGAAGGTCTAAAAATTAGTGAAGTGTAAAAAAAAAATGTAAGATTTGGTCTCCAAACACATTTTAATATGAATATCATATTAAGCACTTTAGATCGGTTGTTTGGACTTTGAAAACGTAGATAAATATGTCAGGCATGATGTGGGTACAAAAACAATGAATTATTTTTCCCTACTCTTTAATTACAAACATATAGAGTAACTTTTATTTTAGTAATTTATTAGTAATTATTCTAAGAGTACCGCATCACAATTTATAATTATTTTAAATTGCTAATTTCAGAGATGTAATAGAATAAATTTCGAAGATGTAAAATGATATATTATAAATATTCAATATGCAGCATAAATTGAAATTATAATGCAGGTTGATAAAAATTTTTAAAGTTGTTGATATGGTAGAATGTTATGTTTTGTGGTTGGAAATATATTTTAAATTTTTCACAGTAATAGTATAGAAACAAAGAAAGAGAAATAAGGAAATAAAAAAAAATCGATTTCCATTGTGATCCAGAAAAGAAGAAGTAAGGAAACAAAAAAAATGAAAGGTGGAGTCTGCTCAATTGAAGAGAGAGAGAAGTAAGGAAACAAAGAAATATATCGCTAAATCCATTGTGATCCTTGCAATAGGGGAAGGAGTGGCCTAGACATTTTGGGAGCTTTCTTAGTTTTATTAGCAGAGCTTTTCAATAGTTGAGTTACTGTGTAAATTAGCTAAATAGTTACAAGGACCACTTGGTCTGCGTAACACCCCTGTATAAATTTTTTTTTAGCTCAATATATTTTAGTGGAACCTTTCCACTATCCCTAAAAAAAAAAAAATTTAGAGTCTACTCAATTTTAATTGTAACATATCTTGTGGCAGTACGTGTGGCGAGTATGTTTTTAACTAAATTTAGACTTCTACACATAAAACAAATGCATTTAATCAAAAGAAGATAGATTATGTGACTGAAGGGCTGAGATTAAATCCAAAATTTCATCTTTCAATCGTAGCTGTTGGCGGATCGGACACTCAACATGCTTAATAATGGAATGGAGAAATGGAGATTCTTCATATATGCACAAATTTTTTTGGTATATTATTATTTTTTTTTCCTATGAGCATCTGTCTTTTCTATTTTTTTCCTATGCCACATTCAAGAGAAAATATACAAATAAATTTAAATTTGAAAGTGAATCTCCATGCTTTTGTTGATAGCAATTCACGTAAAAAGAAAGAATGAGCAAAACAAAAGAAGAACTGACACGAACAGAGTTGCAATCTATTTAGTTTCCTCTTAGTTTTTCTGGTCATGGTCTATATAATAATATGTGAACCTCATTGAGATGTAATCTCTTGATGCATCTGTGAACTTCACTGACCCAAAACAGCCAAGAATTTATGCTCTATGGAAAGAATCGCTGAAATGCTAATTTTTTTTTTTTTCAATTAAACTGTTTTTATTATTGCAAAAAGCACCGTTTTTACCCAAGGGTCTAACATTTATAAATAATCAATAAATCAGGACACAAGTTTCTAGGATGTTACAATACTAATTACATAGGGTAACCTCATTAAAGTCATTGGTGATTATTTATAACAGATATATCAAAACATGAGAGTTCGTGTCTTAAGCACAAATCAGTTCTTGGAAAAATGTTATATATATATATACATACATACATATATATATACAAAAAAGGACAATTCATTTTCCCTTTTCTAATGAAGGTTTAGTTTTTTTACATTAAATACTGGATTCCAAGTAATTTAGTCTGAAATTATAAATTCAAAAAATGATACCAAAATGGCTATACCAGTGAGAACTCTATTACAATAAACGACCTAAATTGTTTTAACTAGGTGCAACCAAAACACATAAAAAAAAAACCAACTATCCGAATAGCTTGATGCAACCCAACATAAGTACAAGAACTAACGAAAGAACAATTAATCAAGCTAATTATAGCCCCTCTTAAGCTTCTTACACTTTACTATAATACTCTCAAATAATACAAATAAATGCATCTCTAACTAACTCAACTATTCATTTATCCTTAAGACAAATATATATATATATATATATATATCAAACTGCCAGAATTTCCAAGATCGATTCGCTCTTGAGAAGATTCTTCGAAACCGAGTTTGCAATTTCTCATCCGTAGTTTATTATATAATATTTTATAGGAATTTTATAATTTATTTTTGAACAAAATCATACTTATGTCATTGATAATCCTAACATCTTTGAAAAAGTAATTAAATATATAAATCAACCCACTGACCAAGTAGCAACATGTTCTTTGTTTCTCCTTTAATGCAAAGGCCCGCTATCAACATCATAGGTTTTCTTTGATGCTACTTGTTCACCAGGAGACAAAAAGGAAAGATAAGGTAAAGAACTTTATGCGGTCATTAAGAAGTATTTGATTTGATCGTTATTCAAATCAGAGTCAGTCAACTGGTGACAAAACCAAACTTTTCAAATAGGTATTACAAGATTTGTTAACAAAGATAATATGATTATGATTCAAAGAAGACAAAGCTCTAAAATGTTTCAGTCTAAAAGAGATTTTATACGGATAATGATATATTATTTTATTTAAGTTAATTTGCACTACACCCCTTAACACTTTAAAAAAAATAGATAAAATAGATAATATGATTAGATATTTGTTTTACAATTTTGGTTTATTTTTTAAAAATCTAATTGATTAGATATTATATGCATAATTTGATAAAATAGATAATATGATTATTATGGAACTCATTTCACTAATTTCTGTAAAATATACTCATAACTGGTTGTTTTGTTTATTTAACTTTCCTTTTCAACTGATAAATGATAATTCCAATGAGAAAAGTATAGGAAACAAATTAGCAAGGTGTTTTACTGAACCACACCAAACAAACAGAAATATAGAAATATTTCCCCAAAAATTAATATAATTATATTTAATTTAAAATAATTAAAGCAGACGAACAATCTCTGCCGCTTAAATTCATATCACAAATTAGTCACTGTAAAAATTATTTAAGATAGCATAGACTTGAGTTTACTGTCAGTACGGTCAGTTTAGTAACTTTCTTGGTAGAAGTGATGTATCCATTTTTTTTTTTTTATCAAAATAAATGTTGCATCCAATCACCTTATGTTTTTTATACTTTGTAGGAGTGATGTATTGGTTTTGGACTGCGAAGAAATGTTTGGATTTATATATTGCATTTATCAAAATGCCAGATATGTTAATTTAGTTCTGACCCATGAGATTTCAAGTGATTAAAAAAATTAAAATTTTGAAAGCCAACTTTATGAGAGATATCATCTACATACAAGCCCCATCAGTTTCCTCTTTTTCGTATGCTACTTTGTTACTTTTCCTCTATTTACAATAAGGAAAAACAATAATCAACAAGTTTATTTCTTTATTTTCTTGAGAACATCCTCATTTTCCTCAGGCAATTTAATAAAGTTGTACAGGTTGCAATAGACTAACCAACGTATGCAAAATTTTCATGCGAATTATAACTTGATCAAACACCCACATGCCGTTCAGTGTACGAATGTTTTGCGAAAAAAAAATCGCACTTTTATTGGAGAAACATAAAACTGTGTACAACTTACCAACACTTTCATACACGCTAGGGTAGTACACGGTAGCAATTTTAACCATGTATTATCACCTATATTGTAGTAGCGCTTTAACCTAGATTTTGCATTGAGTTAATTTCTACCCGGTCAAGCAAGGTCCCTCTGTTCAAAGCATGCTCCATTTTCCAAGCTACATGACTTTAAATGCCTTTCTCTATCATGGTCTACCTTCTTCTTGGCTTTTTATCTAATAATTGGTCCACCTTCTTTCCCTTTGTTCAATGAAGTGTTAGTCCAAGTTTGTAAAAATTGTACGAATACGTTGTCTGCTATGTTACATGGATACGGTACAAGTATAGTATCAGACATATACGTGTCAGACACATGTATATACGAAGCTAAATATGAGGTATTTGGTAACATAGGTTGTATGGAAAGAATTGATATAAAATGTTTTTATTTTCCACTGAAAATCTTTCATGGAGAAACATCTACTTTTTTATAATGGCAAATAGAACTTTTTTGTAGCGTAGGGTACGTCCAAATAATCAATAAATCATGACATTTTTTGGGATCCATGTTACAAAAGTAAACACAAAATGAAATTATTCAATAAAGTCATTTGGAATTATTTATAACAGATAAAAAACTTGAGAGTTTCTATCTTGAGCTCAATTCTGTTGTGGGGATCAAATGCATAATTTCAAATATAAATATATACAAAAGATAATTCCTTCTACCCAATGCAAATTGAGGTTTTTTTTTTTCTTAAAATAGTGGATACCCACTAATTTCAACTGAAATATAAATTCAAAAAATGATACCACAAGGCAATACCAGTGGGAAAAACTATTACAGTAGACGATCCAAAATGTTTTTAACTAGTTGCCACCAAAACTCCTCAACAAAAGAAAGTATCTGAATAGTTTTATACAACCCAACATGAGTAATAGAGCTAAAGAAAGAACAATCAAGTTATAATTATAGCCCCTCTTAAACTTCTTAAAAGTCGTTTTATTTATTTTAGTGCAGATATCTAAAGAAATGCATCTCTAACTAACTCAATTATTTTTATATCCACAAGAGGAATATATCTATCCATCTGACACAAATTCTCAATTAAACATCTCTAAATTTAACCTCATGTAATTAGCATGTTTTTTTTTTATTTGGACTTTTGATTGTGTAAAGTTGTAAAACCATCTGGCAACCTCTGTCAGACATCTCAAAAAAATTTTTTTTTGTAACATTAATCGTCTGCTTCAAATTTCTGTAGTTTCCATAATTTGCTAGAACAATTCACTCATAGAAGGCAAACTCACAAATCATGTTTTTGGGATGTTACAATACTAATTACAAAAGGCAATTTCATTGAAGTCATTTGAAATTATTTATAACATATATATCAAGTTCACGCCTTACTTACAAATCAGTTGTGGGGAACAATATCAAATATAAATATAAAAAACCCATTCCCTAAGCTAATTTCATTTTAAATATACATTAAAAAAATTATAGATTGTGGAACTAACAGTCAATTCTCAATACTTGACTGGAGAAGTCTTCTGTGGAACTAACAGTCACAATTAAAAAGCAACAAAAACATCATTTTATTGCATCCAGCTAATTAATTAGTCACTCATCAGTTTTGTCCACATATATATTCTTCCCAATTGCAATCACTAGATCTACATCAGTTTTCCTATCTCTTCTTATCTAACAATCTCATTACTACATTCCCTTTCATTTTTTTTTCACAATAGATTGTGGACCAATTACTTATTCAATATATTCAATTATTCTTCCTATGAGCATGTTTCTTTTTGTATTTTCCTATGAAAATAAATTTAAATTTAAATTCAGGAAAGTTAATTCACACAGAGTTTTGGATTTATTTATTGCATTGAGCACATTGCCATATATGTTAATTTAGGCGGGACAATGAGGTTTAAGGTTATTAAAAAAATTAAAATTTTGAATGCAATGTTTATGTGAGATATCTACACAGATGACAAAACATATGCCATCTTAAAGGTCAATTTTATTTTCAGAAACAAGCCTCTCACAGCTAGCTACTCTAAATAACTGAGGCTGAGGCCATCAACATCTATATCTCCATTCCATTATTAAGCACATTGGGTGTCCGATCCGCCAACGGCTACGATTGAAAGATAAAATTTTGGATTTAATCTCAGCCCTCCAATCACATAATTTGTCTTCTTTTGATTAAATACATATGTTTTAATTGTAGAAGTCTAAATTTAGTTAAAAACATACTCACCACACGTACTGCCACACGATACCTTACAATTAAAATTTAGTAGAGTCCGAAATTTAGCGATATATTTCTCTGTTTCCTTATTTCTTTGTTTCCAAACTTCTTCTGCGTTTCTATATCGATCACAACGAATTGATTTTTTTCCTAATTTTCTTATTTCTCTTACTTTGTTTCTATACATATTGCAATGGGAAATCTTGAATATATTTTCAATTTTGTTTCTATACAGATTTAATCCACGATCGTTTGAAAATCATAGAAACCCTCCAATAAAACCAAGAAAAATTCATAGAAGCACAAAGCAGTAGGAAATTTTGTTGACATTATTGTTCTTTTTCTATACTTAGAAAGATTATTTTAAAAAAAATATATTTACGAAAATTTGCCTAAACTACCTATTATCATAACCATATATCGAGTGTGGTTATGACTAGTAACAAGAAATACTAGCAATTTTTGCTACTATTATTGCAAGATTGCTTCGTATAATCAATAATGCGAGTGGTTTTATTGTGACTCTGTATCATTTAACTTTCAATACATGCAATTATTATTTGTTTATTTACTGTACCAAATAGAAGTATATAAATTGAGGAGAATATTTATGTGTGGGTAGTGCCCACAATAGTAAATGGAGGCATCATGACTTTATACTACGTTTTGTGGGACAAAGGGCTGAGCACTTAGTGATTCTAAAATAAGCAAGCTTACTGTTACAATTAATAGTAAAAAAACTGTAAATAAATAAGAATAAGGGACCTATGTTTGAGGAGGGGAATAAATATGAAAATGCACTCAGTGATTCTTGTAGTGATGTCCCCGTTGCCACGCACGGGCATGATACTTAAATGAAGAATGGAAATTGAAGTTTCTAATATCTGATTCCAATTCTTTACCGTGGATTTTGCACTAGTTGTCTTCATTGAGTTAATTTCTACCCGGTCAAGCATGTTCCCTCTGTCATGGTCTATATATGGACCGGAACAATAAAAAATATATTCTTTTTCCAATTAAGTTCTTTCATGGAACAACATCAATTTTTTTTGTTTCAAATAAAAAAAAATTTAGTGAAGGGTCTAAAATTTCTATTATTATTCGAACCTTGTCAATAATTAATAAATCATGACACAAGTATTTGAGAAGTCGTTACAATACTAATTACAAAGGCAACTTCATTAAAGTCATTTGGAATATATAACAGATATATAAAAAAATTGAGTGTTCATGTCTTAAGCACAAATAAGTTCTAGGGAACAATTTCAAATATAAAGATTAACTAAAAATAGTGCATACAACAAGGCAATACCAGTGGTAAGCTATGACAATAAACTACCTAAATTGTTTCATACAAATCAACTAAATCAAGTATCTGAATCGTTTTATACAACCCAACAAGAGTAAAAGATCAAACGAAATAACAATCAATCTAATTATGCCACCCTCTTAAACTTCTTACATTTTATAATAATCCTCTGTAAAGTCACTCTCTATCCCTTTCAGTGCAAATAATCTAAAGAAATACTTCTCTAACTAACTCAACAATTCATTAATTTATCCATATAAGAGGACTGCGTGTATCCATCTACTACGTAGTATCCTCAATTGTAGTTGTCTAATGTTAACATTCCTAACTATAAGTGTGTGCTTCAAATTTGTACTTCGCAAAATTTGCTAGAATGATTCGCTGTTTTGAAAGTTCTTTAAACAGAGTTTGCAGAATGTTATAGATACTTCATTATTTAAGATTTTACAGGCATTTTGTATTTATTATATCGATAATCTCCACATCTTTGAAAAAGCTATTAAATCATCCAACTCACCGAGTAGCAATAAGTTCTTTGTTGTTCATTGAAAGAAAGGGCCCGCTATTAACATCATGGGTCTTCTTTCTTGCTACTTGTTCAGCATGAGACAAATATAACATAGAAGGAAAAGAAATTTATGTGGTCATTATGAAGTTCTTCACTTTTCTGTTCTTTTCTAAGCCAGAAAAATCAGAGAAAATCAACTGGTAATTGGAAATAAATTTATTTCTACGAGTAACCAAAACAGAATTCTGCTAGAGGTTAAGAAATATCTACTTACAGATTTGCTTTATTTATATTTTAAAATCTAACTGAATATCTAGATATTATGAGCTTCGTTAAAATGGATGATATAATTTAGGGAGCTCATTAGCATAATTTTTGTGTAATAAAGTGGCAAGTATAATATAAACAGAATTGATATTTTTTATTATCTTACTTTCCATCTCAACTAATAAAACCGTATAAAAAAGTACATACATAGGAAACCCAAAATAAATATTTCCACCAAAATAAATTTACTGTCCGAAATTATCAGAAATATATAAACCCGGGGGATGTTCGCACATAAAAAATTTATCAGATATATATAGAGCCCGAGTGTGTTCGAACATAAATTTTTTATCAGAAATATTGAAATTTATTTGGATTTCTTTTCTTGAAATTTTTATATAGGTCAACCTCTCACATAAATTATCACACTTAATTGTGCTTGTAGCTTAGTGGTTAGACTTCTACATTGTTATTGTATTGACTTGGGTTCAAGCCCCGGCTATGCATTAGGTATTTTAAATTTTAATACTGGCCCTGCATTAAACAGGCATGACATTTTTTTTATCATGTGTAATGTATACAAGTGCAGAACATGCAATATATAACTCACAATTATAATATACCGTAGATATAGTACACATAATTATATGTACACATAATGTAAAAAAACAGACTATTCCTATGCGGATTGCTTCAAATCGTGTAATTAGTTAGGTTATACTTTGTTACAAGAAAAAAAATAAAGTTATTTTTTATCAGATATTCTGATTTGTTTGACAGATTAAGACGGTGAAAATGAGAAAGAGCAAGGCGTCACAGCCCTGGTGTCATTGTGAGAAAGGAGATAGTGCTGCTCCTATACACAAATCAAATGGTTGGGTTATGGAATAAAAAATAACATGGAATGAATAATATGCCTCCTCAAAATGAAAATAAGAATGTAGGCAATATTCAATACTTGACTGGGTATCTCTTCCGTGGAACTTACGGTCACATCTATTTTTCATCCAATTGCAATCACTCAACATCAGTTTCCTTAATCATTCTCCTATACTATATATTCAACATAAGCATGTTTCTTTTCTTTTCTTATAGTTCTACTTTAAGAAAAAAAATGCTAATAAAATTAAATTACTACTTGATCAAACACCCAAATTTACAATAACGATTCTCTTTTGACAAGATTCTTCAATACAGAGTTTGTAATTTCTCATTCAAATTTATTATTTAATATTTATAGGCATCATACTTATTTCATTGATAATCTTAACATCTTTGAAAAAAGCTATGCAATCAACCGACTCACCATAGAAGGAAAAATCGGGATCGGAATCGGGATTGGCCCCGTCCGATCCCAATTCGGATCGGAAAAATCGGTCGGAATCGGCCGAATCGGATGGGAAAATCGGACTTTTTTGTCAGAAACTTGGATAGTCTAGTCAATGCGTGACTTTGATTTGTATTATAACAATCCGTGATATAATTGATATATATATACATGAGTTGTGATATAAATCAAAAAAGTTTGGATGGTGTAGTGGTAACTTGCATAGACTCCACCCTAAAGGGCAAGAGTTCGAATCCCCACGGTTGCAAAAAAAGTTTTCTGCTTCTTTATATTCGCGTTTCGGCCGAAATTTGACTGGAACATCCCGGAACGGGCTGAAATTTGACTGGAACTGGCCGAAATATGATCGAAAACGACCGAAATTGGCCGAAATCTGCACTGTCCGCGTAAATCGGCCTGGAATCGGGTCGGCACCGTCCGATCCTGCTCTAGAACGGCCGATTCTGCTCCGGAACGGCCGATTTTGCCTTCTATGCGACTCACTATGTAGCAATAATTTCTTTGTTGTTCTTTCAAAGCAAAGGCCCGCTATCAACATCATAGGCCTTCTTTCTTGCTATTTTTTCAGCATGAGACAAAGATAGTATAAAGGAAAAGAAAAGTATTCGGTCATTAAGAAATATTTTATTTTACTGTTTCCTTTCTAAGAAAATCCAAAAATCAGAGTCAGCCAACTGGTAAATTTGCTGGAGGTAAGGAAATCTCTACTTGCCTATGTGTTTTTATTTTAAATCTAACTTAATCAGTATTATGAGCTTTGTTAAATATATAATACATGATTAGTGTGAATCTTATTCACATAATTTTGTTGTAACATGTTCGGTATATATAATATAGACAGAACAGACATTTTGGTTTATTTATCTTTCCTTTCCAGCTATTAAATCAGAAGAAAAAAGTACATACATTGGAAACCCAATTACCAATGTGTTTTAAAATACACCAGTTTTATTGTATCCCGCTGATTAGTCTAAGTCACTCCTCAATGTTTGTACACATATATTTTCTTTCCAATTGCAATCCCTCTATATCAGTGTTTTACTATTTTGGGATAAAGATTTTAACAGAGCAGTTTTGACTTTATGCTGCACACATACTATATATTATAGAACCAAAACAGTTCTGCATATGGTTTGTACGCTGTATGAAGCCAGAACTGCTATGTTAAATCTTCCCACTGACCAAGTAGCAAAAAATTGTGTTGCTAATTCAAAAGCCAGGTCCCGCTATCATCATCGTAGGCCTTCTTTCTTGCTACTTGTTCAGCATGAGACAAAGATAAAAAGGTAGTATTTGATTTGACTGTTCCTTTGTAAGTCGATCCAAAAATCAGAGTCAGTCAACTGATTAATTAAACGAAAGAAAAATGTATCTTTGGGTAATAAAAACAGAACTTCGCTATATTTGGTTTATTATTTTTTCAATCTAACAGAATTGGTTTTATAAATGAGCTTTGTTAAAATATATAATTCATAATTATTGTGAAACTTATTCACATCATTTTCGTGTAACAGGGCAAGCATATATAAAATACACAGAATTGGTATTTTGTTTTATTTAACTTTTGTTTCCTTTCCAACTTATAAATCAGAACAAAAAAGTACATTCATAGACTTGAAACCCAATTAGCAAGGTGTTTTGACAAACCACACCAAACAAATAGAAATACAGAATTATTTCCACCAAAATTAATATAATTGCATTAAATGCAAAAACTAAAGCAAACCAAAAATCTAAGCTTCTTAAATTCATATCACAAATTAGTCCCAATAAAAAGTATTTAGGACAGCATAGACTTGAACATTATGTTAATATTTCATCCAATCATCTTCTTTTTAAATATTAAAATTACAAAACTGTATAATTAAAGCAGATGAACAATCTCTGCCTCTTAAATTCATATCACAAATTAGTCACTGTAAAAATTATTTAAGATAGCATAGACTTGAGTTTACTGTCAGTAGGGTCAGTTTAGTAACTTTCTTGGTAGAAGTGATGTATCCAAGCTTTTTTTTTTTTTTATCAAAATAAATGTTGCATCCAATCACCTTATGTTCTTTATACTTTGTAGAAGTGATGTATTGGTTTTGGACTGCAAAGAAATGTTTGGATTTATATATTGCATTTATCAAAATGCCAGATATGTTAATTTAGTCCTGATCCATGAGATTTCAAGTGATTAAAAAAATTAAAATTTTGAAAGCCAAGTTTATGAGAGATATCATCTACATAGATGACAATTTTATTTTTAGAATCAAGCCCCATCAGTTTCCTCTTTTTCGTATGCTACTTTGTTACTTTTGCTAGTAATAAATAAATATAGAGCAGCTCACAGCTCACAGCTCACTTCCTTCTGAAGACTATTCAGTACTAGTTGACTAGATAAGTCTTCTCTCCGTGGAACTAACAGTCACATTTAAAATCGCAATTAAGACATCAATTGAATGATTGCATCCAGCTGATTTTTCAAGTCTCTTCTGAAGTCTCTACATCAGTTTCCATATTTCTTCTTCTCTAACAAGGTCAACATTCCCTTTCATTTCTCTGTCACAATAAATTGGGGACCCTTCAATTATTCTATATATTCAAATATTCTTCAACACAGAGAGCTACATTCAAATTTAATTGTGGACCTTTCAAATATTGTATATATTCAAATATTCATCAATGCACAAATTTTTTGGTATATTATTTAATTTTTTTTTCCTATGAGCAGATGAACAATCTCTGCCTCTTTTTTCTCAGCAGTAATTTGACAGACTGGGTCGTATTAAATGTCATTTTGCATCAATTTTTCAAGAGCAGTGCTTCTATGGACTAAACTAACAGTGCTAAATTTGTTTAAACAGATCAAATTCAGATCCTCACTGGTTGATAGATTTTCCCAAAACCAATAATTCCAAGAGAAATTTATATTAGATAAAGAAGGTTCAAATTCCTTGGCTTTTAAGTTTTTAAACGTTTAATTTATTTGGCTAAAAGCCAAACTGTAGGGCGTTTAAGTGTGCAATCTTAATTGGCAGCTGCTGGTGCGTTTAAAAAATTATTGCAATTATATTTGTTTATGTAAATAGCCATTTAATTTGATGCTAAGAAAAATGAAGATCATAGTATCAAATAATCTGAGGAGTCTATATTAATCGTTTTATATTTTATTAAGAGTAGGATTAAAATTCACCATTGGTTTTGTGCTCGAGTCATGGTCCACGTCTTTTTCTCTATTTTAAAAGTCCGAACAATCGATCTGAACCACTCAACATCATATTAAAATGTGCTTGGAGACAAAAAAAAAATTATTTGAAATTCTTTTACTATTTTTTTCAATAGGTACAAAATCACTATTTCGAATGGTCCAGAATCTTCTGAAAAAGTGATTTTGTACCTATCTCAAAAAATAGTAAAAAAATTCCAAAAAATATAAAATTTGGTCTCCAAACACATTATAATACAAAGATTATGGTGAACGGTTCGGATTGATTGTTCGGACTTTGAAAATAAAGGTAAGGATGTGAAGCATGATTGGAGCACAAAATTAAGGGTGCATTTTAACCCTACTCTTTTATTAATTGGAATATCTTAATGAGTAGGGTTAAAATGCACCATTGGTTTTGTGCTCCAATCATGCTCCACGTCTTTTTCTCCGTTTTCAAAGTTTGAACAATCGATCCGAACTACTCAATATGATCTTTGTATTAAAATGTGCTTGGAGACCAAATTTTATATTTTTTTGGAATTTTTTTACTAATTTTTTTAGATAGGTACAAAATCACTATTTTCAGAAGATTCTGGACCATCCAAAACAGTGATTTTGTACCTATCTAAAAAAATAGTAAACAAATTTCAAAAAAAATATAAAATTTTGTCACCAAGCACATTTTAATATGAAGATCATATTGAGCGGTTCAGATCAATTATTCGAACTTTAAAAACGGAGAAAAATATGTAAAGAATGATTGGAGCACAAAACCAACGGTGCATTTTAACCCTACTCCATCTTAATATAACGAAAGAATTTTTTATTAATTCAAACCTTGATTTATTGTCTTAGTTTAGGTGTCGTTACAATTTCTCCTTCTCGTCCTCCCTCTTTCAAAATTTAACATTACCAAGCAAGTAAACATAATCTGTAGCGCACCGAAAGACCAAAGGAAGATGAGTGATTTCCTGGGCTTCTCAATTAACTTGTGTCATTTCCTGGGCTTGTCAATTAACTTTATCCAAGGAAGATGAGTGATTATATTATAAGTTTGAGAATGAATCTGCAAATCCACATGCTCAAGTCTCTTCCAACTATAACAGAATTATAAGAAGAAAAAACAAATTAAACTAAAAAGAGGGAAAAATATGGGCATTTTAGTCTTTATTTCTTAATAAAGGTTGATTATTTTTATGAGGATAATTATAATTAAGTCACATATTTAACCTACAAATTAAGTGGTAAATAATTAATTAAAATATTAATATTGAAGTGTAATGGGAGAAATAAGACAATTAAAAAATTGAGGGTATAGAGAAATTAACCCATAAAAGTTTTTTTTTTAACTTGTTCATTACTTTTGACAACTTCACTTTTGTTTTAAATGAAATTTAATATCTGTAAACTTCTTATTATTGACAACTTAACAAGATGCTTGAGAATATTTAACTTAGTTCAATACTTTTGACAACTTCTCAAGCATCATTAAGCTCATACTAACTTTACACACCAATATGCGATTATAAAATACAAATAAATGGGGGGGGGAAAAGCATATATTTAGCTATTATTCGTTGTGAGGATCAGATTCTCTTCCAGCGGAAAAGAAGAAGAAAATATATATATATGGTTTATAAGGAATCGTCTCAAAACCTACTTCCTTAGCCGGGGGTGCTTGGAAATTACGCAATTATATATTAAGCATGATTTAAACAACCGAATGATCTCTCTATATTGCATCATTTCCATGACATCATGCAATTGAGTCCTGATCACATTTGCATTCTTATTTGACTCCTCTAATAAGCGGGCATGCATGTCTTTTAATTTTCAACAATTATATTAAAGAAGAGTGGAGAGGTGAAAAGGGTGCGGCTTTGTCAAATTAAAGGTGGTTTATGAAAACAACACAACGTCGGTTTATCATAATAGCGCCAACGGAAAAAATGAAAGAAGAATTTAAAACTCATATATTTATCATCAGTAAATTAATTAACTTATCTAGTGTTTGTTTAATTAAGAAACAACCAGAGTTGAGAAAAACAAAATGCATTGCTCATTGCCTAATTAATGAACAGCAATCAATACCCAAAAGCAACCATACATATATATATATTTATAGAGAGAGAGAGAGAGGAGAAAAAACAGCAGCAACAGTACCTAATTTCCAACAAGTCAGACAAAGTACAAAACATATTAAGTTATACATATGATACAAGTAACTTAATTTCCTTCGTCCATTGGTCTTTATTATTTTTACCTAGTTTAATAAGGAGGGCCTAATATAATTATAATTATTTAAAGGTGCATGTAATTAAGTTCAAACTTTGATCAGCTCTTAATGCCGTCTACTGTGGTTGCTAATTCCTTTTCTTCAATTTTGGCTTCTTCATTGGATTTCTCCTCCTTTTGTTTGGCTTCTTCTTTGGATTTCTCCTCCTTTTGTTTTGCTGCTAATTCCTCTAATTCAGCCTTTCTCTTTGCCTCTTCTTTTGCTACCTCTATCACTTTGATCAGATTCTCAAGACATGCCCCGGTATCCTTATTTCTCGATTTTTTTAGCATCAACCCCTCCGCCACATCGGCCGGCGTCATGTTCACCTCTCCAAGAAGGGTTTGTATGGTGTCGAACAAGTCGTGTTTTTCAACCCTAAGATAGTTCTTGGCCAACACCTTGAATGCCTCGAAGGTGCAATACGACAACTCTATGCGCATGTCCATTCTGCCTTTTCTTATCAGCGCCGGGTCGAGCTTTTCTAAATGGTTTGTTGTGAATATAACAATCCTTTCTCCTCCACACGCCGACCATAGCCCGTCTATAAAATTGAGAAGCCCGGAAAGAGTGAGCTTGTTCTTTTCTTCCTTTTCCTCCATCTCCGGCAACTTCTTCGTCTCCTTCTCATCGTCGTCCTTCTCCTTCTTCTTTTCCATGCGCTTACCGGTTAGGTCGAGCGAGCAGTCTATATCCTCTATCACTATTATGGACTTGCCGGTTGTCTCAATGAAGATTTTTCGTAACTCCGTGTTGGTCTTGACAGCTGTCAGCTCAAGGTCGTACACATCATACTCCATAAAGTTGGCGATTGCGGCTATCATGGTTGACTTGCCGGTGCCTGGTGGGCCGTAAAGGAGATAACCACGCTTCCACGCCTTTCCGATCTCCTTGTAGTACTCTTTTCCCTCACGGAATGTGACGAGGTCATCTATGATCTCTCTCTTCTTTTCGGGGTCCATGGCTATCGTGTCAAAGGTGGCGGGGTGCTCAAAGGCAACGTGACTCCACACGGAGCTTCTATAGCCATACCATTGCCTACTAGGGCTGTTTGTGAAGAGTCTTCGTTGTCGTCTGCGTAGCGTCACATCGCGCCCTTGCTTAAGTATGTGCTTCAAGTATTCGCCCTCGATCAGATTGCGGTGGCGCTTGTGGAAGGTTAAGCTATAGAACCTGATAATTAATTGTTCAAAAGTTGTTGTTAATTAGTTACTCAAAACTGAATGAATGCAGTTAATAATTATGAAAATTAATTACATCATACACATATATAAAGAAAATGAGTGAGGCTATGGTAATATGCATATTACACAATGACCCGCGCTATGAACTCATATTTCTTCATTTTTAAAGTCCAAACAGTCAATCTAAACCGTTTAACATAATCTTCATATGAAAATGTACTTGTAACCAAATTTTACATTTTTTAGAATTTTTATACTATTTTCTTATATAGGTATAAAATTACTTTATTTGAAAATTATGAATCATTCAAAAGTAGTAGTTTTCTATCTATCTAAAAAATAGTAAAATATTTCTAAAACATATGAAATTTGGTCTTCAAGTACGTTGTCACATATATATCATGTTTAATGGTTCAGATTGACTGTTTGATTTTGAAACTAAAAATATGAGTCTGTAGCACATATCAATCCGTAATAATCATACACATATGACATATATAGTGACATACTTGCGGTCGTCTTCCCTGGGGTAGAAGCTGATGGTTTGAGACTTGTTGGACTGCATGCAGGCTAACCACCAAACCTTGACGCCTTTGAAGGTGTCGGGGACCTCCTCATAGTTGTCAATGGTAACAAGTGGGGTGTCGCTGTCTCGGCTCAGCTCGGCCTTGAGTTTGCAGGCCAAGGAGGAGCAGGCCGAGCTGAGGTAGGCCTGGGCGGCGGTGTAGAGTTCATCACGTTGCCAGTACTCGGCACGGTACTCTTTGATGGTGATTACAGCATAGGGATTGAAGAAAGAGAGTACCTTGTGGAAGAGAGTGACCACATAATTTCTGAGTTGGAAGGGGATGTGATCCTTCACCATTGGATATAAGAAGAACAAACTTACTATGGTTGGGCCTATTCCTGCCCAGATCTCTGCACCCATTTTTTCTTCTTTTATTTTCTTTTGAATGTATTCTAAACTTTTGTTTGCTCGGTTTGGTATATATATAGAGAGATAGATAAGAGACAGAGAAAGAGAGATCTAGGGTCAATTAATAAATACAGGAGTCAATATAATTAAGTTGTTCATTTTAACTTATTGTTTGGATGAATTATTAGTTGAATGCTTTGTAGAGAAGAAAAAGGGATATTTTTGGTTGATGCATTTGTATATTAGTCAGCATTTGAGTAATTTTCCATGCATGACCATGACAGACTGACAAACATATTAATATTTCTACAGAAATTTGCATCTTTATTTTCACACTTCAACTAAGTACTGGTATGATTGTATCTGCTAATCAGTCAGATTAGGCCCAGTTCCCGGCCCAAAACCACCGATGAAACCCACCGACCCATTTTTTTTTTTCAACATCAATTTCAGATGTTGACCTGTATTTTTTAAAACTTTGGAGTAGGTCCATGCCCATGGAACCTACTTTAGATTTGATGGGCTTCAGGATTGTCTGATTCGCTTAAGATCTGTGTCCTCAGCTTTAATATCCGTGCAAACTCGCATCAATTGTCGTGTGCACAAATTTTGAAGCAAATTGGACAATCATAGAGTCCATTGAACTCAAAAGTAGATCCCTAAACATCAGACCTACTCCTTTATCTTATTTTAGACATATGATGCGGTCTAACTTAGGGATCAATTATATACTTTTGCCCTTGTGACTTTATTTTCCCAAGTTCTTTAATTTGTCATTGAATCTATTTAAATCAATTTTTGATACATGAGTATGCTTGATTAACAATGAAATTCACTCTTAAAACAATTGCTCATAATTTTCTTTTTCTTTGTTTTTCTCTGTTTTTTTTAGTTGTGTCGGAAAAAGAAAAAGAGTATGAGAAACCAAGTATTTCCCATTAATTTATTTTATTTGTTATTATTTTAGAGAATTAATTCCGAATTTAAGTTTTATTAGTTCCGAACTATTTTAGTTAAATATCATCTCTATTTTCTCTTTAACTTTAATGAGTTTTTTTCCTTGAACTAAAATTGCGTAGAAGCTAAATGTGGCTTAAGTAGTTCATGTTTAATTGGTTGAGGTTTAAAGATAAATTATGACTTAGATTATTCTTGATGCCTGAAATTGTGATCAAACTAATAAAATTTATAACCCGGTTTGCTATCAAGTCAGATTACAAGCGCATAATCCTATCGAATAGTATAAACGAGTGTCGATCCACAGGGAATAAGATTGAAGGTCTTGAGCGATTAAATCACAATCTTTCAAAATGCTAGACAAAATCTGAAATCAAAGAGTTGTTGTTGTTGATCAATGTATTTGGCGAAAATTAAAAGTAAATAAAATAAATAAGATAGAGATGTGAATTCCTAGGGTTTTGACACATCGTTGTTATTTCAATCTGTTTTGATTCTTACCTTATTTGATGTCAGTTTTCAGTTGTTGTATGAGAGTTTCTAATCCAATTTAGTGATTACCGCTTTCGCCTAGCAATCACCCTACCAATCAAGATATCCCGTTAAGACTTGTCTTGATTGATGCAAGGAGATCTGTGATTAGCCCAAAAGAATTCATAATTCACGGTGTCGCCCTACTATCTTGGTTTTATTGGGTGTCTCTATGGTAAGGCATGACAATGCTACATTCTTCTGCGAATGTCGAGACTCCCATGTGTACTTTTGTTGATCCAATTAGTGGTATCTCTGGTTAAGGTCTCAATCACTAATCTAGTATTTTTATTCCCCTTTATCCTAATTCGATTAGTCCAATGTTGACTAACTTTCATGTGTGGCCATCACATGACGGTCTAGACTAATAAACAAAATCAAGTAAGCTAGAACATAGAGCGCAAAAGCAATCGAACAACAAAAGACTAAATAATGATCAAATAAAAGTATATATCAAAACATCATGAGTAACAAGATTTACTGCCAACCCTAAGAATCTAAACTTAGCCGTTGAACGGCATGTTTACAAGGAGATAAGAGAAAGATACAACTATACACGAAGTACCCTCCTACTTAATCTCTACACACTCATCTCTTCTCACTTATGAAATAAAAACACCAAAGATACAAAGATATGATCCCACCAAGTGGGGAGGTGAGTTTCCTTCAGTTTAGGAGGCTTATATAGACTCCCCACAGGCCTAGGGATGCGTCTATACTTGCCCCTCAAGTTCTGAATAAGTTCTAGATGGTTTGAAGTTGAAAACGTGTCATAACTGTTCACAACATCGTTGCTGAATACGGTTTGTATTGGCTGATACGGACCGTATTGAGTCCTGATAGTAAAAAAATAGTAAAAAAATTCCAAAAAATGTAAAATTTGGTCTCCAAGCAGATTTTAATATAGAGATCACATCTAATGATTTGGATCGACCGTTTGGACTTTGAAAATCTAAAAACGACTTGGTTGCACGAGGACTTAGGAACAAACGTTTTGATATTAGCCTCTATATATATATATATATATATATAGTAGAACTAGGGTGTTCCTAAGCTCACCAAGCCCTTCGTGAGCTCGACTCTAAAACCTATCGAATTGACTTCAAACGACATTTTCAAACCGTTAGATATTCAATCTATATTAAAATGTGCTTGGAGACCAAATTTTACATTTTTTGGAATTTTTTACTATTTATTAAGATGGTTTGAAAATCGCTGTTTTTATTAAAATTCTGCACCATTGGAAAACAGCGATTTTCAAACCATCTTAATAAATAGTAAAAAAATTTCAAAAAATGTAAAATTTGGTCTCCAAACACATTTTAATATAGATTGAACATCTAATGGTTTGAAAATGTTGTTTGAAGTCAATTCGATAGGTTTTAGAGTCGAGCTCACGGAAGGGATTGGTGAGCTTAGGAGCACCCTAGTTCTACTATATATATATATATATATATAGAGAGAGAGAGAGAGAGAGAGTAGAACTAGGGTGCTCCTAAGCTCACCAAGCCCTTCGTGAGCGCGACTCTAAAACCTATCGAATCGACTTCAAACGATATTTTCAAACCGTTAGATGTTCAATCTATATTAAAATGTGCTTGGAGACCAAATTTTACATTTTTTGAAATTTTTTTACTATTTATTAAGATGGTTTGAAAATCACTGTTTTTATTAAAATTCTGCACCATTGAAAAACAGCGATTTTCAAACCATCTTAATAAATAGTAAAAAAATTCTAAAAAATGTAAAATTTGGTCTCCAAGCACATTTTAATATAGATTGAACATCTAACGGTTTGAAAATGTCGTTTGAAGTCAATTCGATAGGTTTTAGAGTCGCGCTCACGGAAGGGCTTGGTGAGCTTAGGAGCACCCTAGTTCTACTCATATATATATAGAGAGAGATGGACTTAGCTACTTCATGAAGTAAAACGACTTTGTACTTCACGTCATATCTTCATTTTCAAAGTTCAAATAGTCGATTCGAACCTTCCAACATGTTCTTCATATTGAAATGTACTTGGAGACCAAATTTTACATTTTTTGGAATTTTTTTACTATTTATTAAGCCACTTTGAAAATCTGAAAATCCTTATGAACAGTAAAAAAACAGTAAAAATATCTGGACCGCCAGATCAGTGATTTTCAAAGTGGCTTAATAAATAGCAGTGTTCTAAATAGCGCGCTATAGCGCCGCTATAGCGTTTTTGGACCCCAAACGCTACGCTACGACATCAAAATGCGCTATTTGCGCTACGGCCGCTATAGCGGTCCGCTACGGCGCTATTTGCGCTATACAATATGGGTTTTTTTTTTTTTTAAGCAATTTATATGGGTTTTAAATAAAGATAAAAAAAATCTCAAACCGAAATTGAATTTGTTGCTACTTGCTACAAATAAATCAATTTGAAATTGGGAATAGAAATTGAAATTTGAATAGAAAAAAAGTCCAAACCGGAATTAAAATTTGAATAGAAAAAAAAAATAGATTATGTCATGAATCATGATACTTAAGATATTTTTAATAGGAAAAATCGATAGTTTATGATATTACTATGGATATTTTGAACCGCAATTTGGACTTTGTACGGGTTCAATATGAATATTATAATTTCTTAATTACTTTGGTGTTATTTATTGTTCTATGAGACCTTAGATAATGTTGATATTTAGTACAAATATTGAATATACGAAATGTAAAAAAAAAAACGCTATTTGGAATAGCTTCCGCTATAGCGACGCTATTCGCTATAGCTTTTTTTTTAACCTTCCCGCTACGACGCTATAAACGCTATTTAGAACCTTGATAAATAGTAAAAAAATTCCAAAAAATGTAAAATTTGGTCTCCAAGCACATATCAATATGGAGAACAACTTGAGCGGTTCGGATCGGTCGTTTGGATTTTCAAAATGATAATAATGAGGCGTGGAGCACCAAGTCGTTTTACTCCATGAAGTAGCTAAGCCCAGCACTATATATATATATATATATATATATAGGGACCGGCTAAGTTGCTGCCGGCAGCATTTCGGCGAGGTGCTTACGGGGGCATATCTTGCAATTTGATGTTCAAACAACAAATTCAAACCGTTAGATGTTCAATCTATATTAAAATCTACTTGGAGACCAAATTTTACATTTTTTGGAATTTTTTACTATTTTTTAAGCTGGTTTGAAAACCGTTGTTTTTATTAAATTTCTGAAGCATTGAAAACAGCGGTTTTCAAACCAGCTTAAAAAATAGTAAAAAAATTCCAAAAAATGTAAAATTTGGTCTCCAAGTAGATTTTAATATAGATTGAACATCTAACGGTTTGAATTTGTTGTTTGAACATCAAATTGCAAGATATGCTCCCGTAAGCACCTCGGCCGAAATGCTTCCGGAAGCAAATTAGCCATACTATATATATATATATATATATATATATATATATAGAATTTTGCTATTGTGCTTCATGAAGTAAAACCAATATTTTACTTCACGCTCATACACCCATTTCCAAAATCCAAATCGTCGATCCGACCGTTCAAGTTGTTCTCCATATTGAAATGTGCTTGGAGACCAAATTTTACATTTTTTGGAATTTTTTTACTATTTATTAAGCCACTTTGAAAGTTGCTGATCCATTGGTCCAGAATTTTTTACTGTTTTTTACTATTCACAATGGATCAGTGATTTTCAAAGTGGCTTAATAAATAGTAAAAAAATTCCAAAAAATGTAAAATTTGGTCTCCAAGCACATTTCAATATGGAGAACAACTTGAACGGTTCGGATCGACGATTTGGATTTTGGAAATAGGAGTATGAGCGTGAAGTAAAACGAAGTTTTACTTCGCGAAGTACAATAGCCCTACTCATATATATATATACAGAGAGAGAGAGAGAATGGCTAATATCAAAACGTTTGTTCCTGGACTCAGGAACAAACGATTCCGTTCTCTAATTTTACAAAGTTCAAACAACAAATCTAAACAGTTAGATGTTCAATCTATATTAAAATGTGCTTGGAGACCAAATTTTACATTTTTTTGGAATTTTTTTACTATTTATTAAGCTGGTTTGAAAACCGTTGTTTTCCAATGCTGTAGAAATTTAATAAAAACAGCAGTTTTCAAACCAGCTTAATAAATAGTAAAAAATTTCAAAAAATGTAAAATTTGGTCTCCAAGCACATTTTAATATAGATTGAACATCTAATGGTTTGGATTTGTTGTTTGAACTTTGAAAATTAAATAACGGAATCGTTTGTTCCTGAGTCCAGGAACAAACATTTTGATATTAGCCATTCTCTCTCTCTCTCTCTATATATATATAAAACTTATTCATTACTTTTGACAACTTCTCAAGCATCATTAAGCTCATACTAACTTTACACACCAATATGCGATTATAAAATACAAATAAATGGGGGGGGGGGGGGGGGGGGGGGGGGTGGGGGATGGGGGTGAAAGCATATATTTAGCTATTATTCGTTGTGAGGATCAGATTCTCTTCCAGCGGAAAAGAAGAAGAAAAATATATATGGTTTATAATTAAGGAATCGTCTCAAAACCTACCTCCTTAGCCGGGGGTGCTTGGAAATTACGCAATTATATATTAAGCATAATTTAAATAAGCGAATGATCTCTCTATATTGCATCATTTCCATGACATCATGCAATTGAAACCTTATCACATTTGCATTCTTATTTGACTTAGTCAACCGTTTACCCGTTGACTCCTCTAATAAGCGGGCATGCATGTCTTTTTCAACAATTAATTAAAGAAGAGTGGAGAGGTGAAAAGGTGGTTTATGAAAACAACAGATCGTCGGTTTATCATAATAGCGCCAACGGAAAAAATGAAAAAAGAAATGAAAAACTCATATATTTATCATCAGTAAATTAATTAACTTATCTAGTAGTGTTTGTTTAATTAAGAAACAACCAGAGTTGAGAAAACAAAATGCATTGCTCATTGCTAATTAATTAACAGCAACCATACATATATATATTTATAGAGAGAGAGAGAGAGAGAGAGAGGAGAAAAAACAGCAGCAACAGTACCTAATTTCCAACATGTCAGACAAAGTACAAAAGATATTAAGTTATACATATGATATGAGTAACTTAATTTCCTTGGTCCATTGGTCTTTATTATTTTTACCTAGTTTAATAAGGAGAGCCTAATATAATTATAATTATTTAAAGGTGTAATTAAGTTCAAACTTTGATCAGCTCTTAATGCCGTCTACTGTGGTTGCTAATTCCTTTTCTTCAATTTTGGCTTCATTGGATTTCTCCTCCTTTTGTTTGGCTTCTTCTTTGGATTTCTCCTCCTTTTGTTTTGCTGCTAATTCCTCTAATTCAGCCTTTCTCTTTGCCTCTTCTTTTGCTACCTCTATCACTTTGATCAGATTCTCAAGACATGCCCCGGCATCCTTATTTCTCGATTTTTTTAGCATCAACCCCTCCGCCACATCGGCCGGCGTCATGTTCACCTCTCCAAGAAGGGTTTGTATGGTGTCGAACAAGTCGTGTTTTTCAACCCTAAGATAGTTCTTGGCCAACACCTTGAATGCCTCGAAGGTGCAATACGACAACTCTATGTGCATGTCCATTCTGCCTCTTCTTATCAGCGCCGGGTCGAGCTTTTCTAAATGGTTTGTGGTGAATATAACAATCCTCTCTCCTCCACACGCCGACCATAGACCGTCTATAAAATTGAGAAGCCCAGAAAGAGTGAGCTTGCTCTTTTCTTCCTTTTCCTCCATCCCCGGCAACTTCTTCGTCTCCTTCTCATCGTCGTCCTTCTCCTTCTTCTTTTCCATGCGCTTACCGGTTAGGTCGAGCGAGCAGTCTATATCCTCTATCACTATTATGGACTTGCCGGTTGTCTCGATGAAGATTTTTCGTAACTCCGTGTTGGTCTTGACAGCTGTCAGCTCAAGGTCGTACACATCATACTCCATAAAGTTGGCGATTGCGGCTATCATGGTTGACTTGCCGGTGCCTGGTGGGCCGTAAAGGAGATAACCACGCTTCCATGCCTTGCCGATCTCCTTGTAGTACTCTTTTCCCTCACGAAATGTGACAAGGTCATCTATGATCTCTCTCTTCTTTTCGGGGTCCATGGCTATCGTGTCAAAGGTGGCGGGGTGTTCAAAGGCAACGTGACTCCACACGGAGCTTCTATAGCCATACCAGTTGCTACTAGGGCTGTTTGTGAAGAGTCTTCGTTGTCGCCTGCGTAGCGTCACATCGCGCCCTTGCTTAAGTATGTGCTTCAAGTATTCTCCCTCGATCAGATTGCGGTGGCGCTTGTGGAAGGTTAAGCGATAGAACCTGATAATTAATTGTTCAAAAGTTGTTGTTAATTAGTTACTCAAAACTGAATGAATGCAGTTAATAATTATGAAAATTAATTACATCATACATATATATAAAGAAAATGAGTGAGGCTATGGTAATATGCAAATTACACAATACCCCGCGCTATGAACTCATATTTCTTCATTTTTAAAGTCCAAACAGTTGATCTGAACCGTCTAACATGATCTTCATATGAAAATATATTTGCAACTAAATTTTATATTTTTTAGAATTTTTGTACTATTTTCTTATATAGGTAGAAAATTACTTTATTTGAAAATTAAGACCATTCAAAAGTAATAGTTTTCTATCTATCTAAAAAATAATAAAAAATTTCTAAAACATATGAAATTTGGTCTACAAGTACGTTGTCATATATAGATCATGTTTAATAGTTCAGATTGACTATTTGATTTTGAAACTAAAAATATGAGTCTGTAGCACAGATCAATCCGTAATAATCATACACATATGACATATATATAGTGACATACTTGCGGTCTTCTTCCCCGGGGTAGAAGCTGATGGTTTGAGACTTGTTGGACTGCATGCAGGCATACCACCAAACCTTGACGCCTTTGAAGGTGTCGGGGACCTCCTCATAGTTGTCAATGGTAACAAGTGGGGTGTCGCTGTCTTGGCTCAGCTCGGCCTTGAGTTTGCAAGCCAGGGAGGAGCAGGCTGAGCTGAGGTAGGCCTGGGCGGTGGTGTAGAGTTCATCACGTTGCCAGTACTCGGCACGGTACTCTTGGATGGTGATTACGGCATAGGGATTGAAGAAAGAGAGTACCTTGTGGAAGAGAGTGACCACATAATTTCTGAATTGGAAGGGGATGTGATCCTTCACCATTGGATATAAGAAGAACAAACTTACTATAGTTGGGCCTATTCCTGCCCAGATCTCTGCACCCATTTTTTCTTCTTTTATTTTCTTTTGAATGTATTCTAAACTTTTGTTTGCTCGGTTTGGTATATATATATAGATAGATAAGAGAGAGAAAGACAGATGTAGGGGTCAATTAATAAATATAGGAGTCAATATAAGTTGTTCATTTTAATTTATTGTTTGGATGAAGTATTAGTTGAATGCTTTGTAGAGAAGAAAAAGGGACATTTTTGGTTGATGCATTTGTATATGAGTCAGCAGTTGAGCAATTTGCCGTGCATGACCATGACAGGCTGACAAACATATTAATATTTCTACAGAAATTTGCAACTTTATTTTCACACTTCAACTATGTACTGGTATGATCTGTATCTGCTAATCAGTCAGATTAGGCCCAGTTCCCGGCCCAAAACTACCAATGAAACCCACCGACCCATTTTTTTTTTTCAACATCAATTTCAGATGTTGACCTGTCTTTTTTTAAACTTTGGAGTAGGTCTCGTGCCCATGAACCTACTTTAGATTTGATGGGCTTTAGGATTGTCTAATTCGCTTTAAGATCTGTGTCCTCAGCTTTAATATTCGAACAAGCTCGCATCAATTGTCATGTGCACGGATTTTGAAACAAATTGGACAATCATGGAGCCCATTGAACCCAAAAATAGATCCCATGAACATCAGACCTACTCCTTTCTCTTATTTTAGGCATAGGATGCGGTCTAACTTAGGATCAATTATATACTTTTGCCCTTCTGACTTTATTTTCCAAGTTCTTTAATTTGCCATTGAATCTATTTTAAATCAATTTTTGATACATGAGTATCCTTGATTAACTGTTGAAATTCACTCTTAAAACAATTGCTCATAATTTTCTTTTTCTCTGTTTTTCTCTGTTTTTTTTTTTAGTTGTGTCGGAAAAAGAAAATGAGTATGAGAAACCAAGTCTTTCCCATTAATTTATTTTATTTGTTATTATTTTAGAGAATTAATTCCGAATTTAAGTTTTATTAGTTCCGAACTATTTTAGTTAAATATCATCTCTATTTTCTCTTTAACTTTAATGAGTTTTTTTCCTTGAACTAAAATTGCGTAGAAGCTAAATGTGGCTTAAGTAGTTCATGTTTAATTGGTTGAGGTTTAAAGATAAATTATGACTTAGATTATTCTTGATGCCTGAAATTGTGATCAGACTAATAAAATTTATAACCCGGTTTGATATCGAGTCAGATTACAAGCGCATAATCCTATCGAATAGTATAAACGAGTGTCGATCCACAGGGAATAAGATTTAAGGTCTTAAGCGATTAAATCACAATCTTTCAAAAGGCTAGACAAAATCTGAAATCAAAGAGCTGTTGTTGTTGATCAATGTATTTGGCGAAAATTAAAAGTAAATAAAATAAATAAGATAGAGATGTGAATTTCTCGAGTTTTGGCACATCGTTGTTATTTCAATCTGTTTTGATTCTTACCTTATTTGATGTCAGTTTTCAGTTGTTGTATAAGGGTTTCTAATCCAATTTAGTGATTACCGCTTTCGCCTAGCAATCACCCTACCAATCAAGATATCACGTTAAGACTTGTCTTCATTGATGCAAGGAGATCTGTGATTAGCCCAAAAGAATTCATAATTCACGGTGTCGCCCTACTATCTTGGTTTTATTGGGTGTCTCCATGGTAAGGCATGACAACACGACATTCATCTGCGAATGTCGAGACTCCCATGTGTACTTTTGTTGATCCAATTAGTGGTATCTCTGGTTAAGGTCTCCATCACTAATCTAGTATTTTTATTCTCCTTTATCCTAATTCGATTAGCCCAATGTTGACTAACTTTCATGTGTGGCCATCACATGACGGTCTAGACTAATAAACAAAATCAAGTAAGCTAGAACATAGAGCGCAACAGCAATCAAACAACAAAAGACTAAATAATGATCAAATAAAAGTATATATCAAAACATCATGAGTAACAAGATTTACTGCCAACCCTAAGAATCTAAACTTAGCCGTTGAATGGCATGTTTACAAAGAGATAAGAGAAAGATACAACTATACACGAAGTACCCTCCTACTTAATCTCTACACACTCATCTCTTCTCACTTATGAAATAAAAACACCAAAGATACAAAGATATGATCCCACCAAGTGGGAGGTAAGTTTCCTTCAGTTTAGGAGGCTTATATAGACTCCCCACAGGCCTAGGGATGCGTCTATACTTGCCCCTCAAGTTCTGAATAAGTTGTAGATGGTTTGAAGTTGAAAACGTGTCATAACTGTTCACAACATCGTTGCTGAATACGGTTTTATTGGCTGATACGGACCGCATTGAGTCCTGATAGTAAAAAAATAGTAAAAAAATTTCAAAAAAATGTAAAATTTGGTCTCCAAGCAGATTTTAATATAGATATCACATCTAATGATTTGGATCGACCGTTTGGACTTTGAAAATTCGAAAACGACTTGGTTGCACGAGGACTTAGGAACAAACGTTTTGATATTAGCCTCTCTCTCTCTCTCTCTCTATATATATATATATATATATAGAGTAGAACTAGGGTGTTCCTAAGCTCACCAAGCCCTTCGTGAGCTCGACTCTCAAAACTTATCGAAACAAACGAAATTTTCAAATCGTTAGATGTTCAATCTATATTAAAATGTGCTTGGAGACCAAATTTTATATTTTTGAAATATTTTACTATTTATTAAGATGGTTTGAAAATCGCTGTTTTTATTAAAATTCTACACCATTGGAGAACAGCGATTTTCAAACCATCTTAATAAATAGTAAAAAAATTCCAAAAAATGTAAAATTTGGTCTCCAAGCACATTTTAATATAGATTGAACATATAACGGTTTGGAAATGTCGTTTGAAGTCAATTCGATAGGTTTTAGAGTCGAGCTCACGGAAGGGATTGGTGAGCTTAGGAACACCCTAGTTCTACTATATATATATAGAGAGAGAGAGAGAGAGAGAGAATGGCTAATATCAAAACGTTTGTTCCTGGACTTAGAAATAAACGATTCCGTTATCTAATTTTCAAAGTTCAAACAACAAATCCAAACCGTTAGATGTTCAATCTATATTAAAATGTGCTTGGAGACCAAATTTTATATTTTTTTTGGAATTTTTTTACTATTTATTAAGCTGGTTTGAAAACCGTTGTTTTTCAATACTGCAGAAATTTCATTAAAACAGCGATTTTCAAACCAGCTTAAAAAATAGTAAAAAAATTCCAAAAAATGTAAAATTTGGTCTCCAAGCACATTTTAATATAGATTGAACATCTAACGGTTTGGATTTGTTGTTTGAACTTTGGAAATTAGAGAACGGAATCGTTTGTTCGTGAGTCCAGGAACAAACGTTTTGATATTAGCCATTCTCTCTCTCTCTCTCTCTCTCTCTCTATATATATATATATATAGTGCTGGGCTTAGCTACTTCATGGAGTAAAACGACTTGGTGCTCCACGCCTCATTATTTTCATTTTGAAAATCCAAACGACCGATCCGAACCGCTCATGTTGTTCTCCATGTTGATATGTGCTTGGAGACCAAATTTTATATTTTTTGGAATTTTTTTACTATTTATTAAACCACTTTGAAAATCACTGATCCGGCGGTCCAGAAATTTTTACTGTTTTTTACTGTTCATAAGGATTTTCAGATTTTCAAAGTGGCTTAATAAATAGTAAAAAAATTCCAAAAAATGTAAAATTTGGTCTCCAAGTACATTTCAATATGAAGAACATGTTGGAAGGTTCGAATCGACTATTTGAACTTTGAAAATGAAGATATGGCATGAAGTACAAAGTCGTTTTACTCCATGAAGTAGCTAAGTCCATCTCTATATATATATATATATAATTTATTCATTACTTTTGACAACTTCTCAAGCATCATTAAGCTCATACTAACTTTACACACCAATATGCGATTATAAAATACAAATAAATGGGGGGGACAAGCATATATTTAGCTATCATTCGTTGTGAGGATCATATTCTCTTCCAGCGGAAAAGAAGAAGAAAAATATATATGGTTTATAATTAAGGAATCGTCTCAAAACCTACTTCCTTAGCCGGGGGTGCTTGGAAATTACTCAATTATTAAGCATGATTTTAACAAGCGAATGATCTCTCTATATTGCATCATTTCCATGACATCATTCAATTGAAGGCAAACCTGATCACATTTGCATTCTTATTTGACGTGGTCAACCGTTGACCCGTTGACTCCTCTAATAAGCGGGCATGCATGTCTTTTTCAACAATTAATTAAAGAAGAGTGGAGAGGTGAAAAGGTGGTTTATGAAAACAACAGATCGTCGGTTTATAGCGCCAACGGAAAAAATGAAAGAAGATATTATCATCAGTAAATTAATTAACTTATCTAGTGTTTGTTTAATTAAGAAACAACCGGAGTTGAGGAGAACAAAATGCATTGCTCATTGCCTAATTAATTAACAGCAATCAATACCCAAAAGCAACCATACATATATATTTATAGAGAGAGAGAGAGAAGAGAAAAACAGCAGCTACAGTACCTAATTTCCAAACTTGGTAGCCACTACCAAGAAATTTCAAAAAAAAAAAAAAAAACAGTACCTAATTTCCAACATGTCAGACGAAAGTACAAAACATATTAAGTTATACATATGATACGAATAACTTAATTTCCTTCGTCCAATAACTTAATAGCCTAATATAAATATAATTATTTAAAGGTGTAATTAAGTTCAAACTTTGATCAGCTCTTAATTGTTTCTTCAATTTTGGCTTCTTCATTGGATTTCTCCTCCTTTTGTTTGGCTTCGTCATTGGATCTCTCCTCCTTTTGTTTGGCCTCCTTTTGTTTGGCTTCTTCTTTGGATTTCTCCTCCTTTTGTTTTGCTGCTAATTCCTCTAATTCAGCCTTTCTCTTTGCCTCTTCTTTTGCTACCTTTATCACTTTGATCAGATTCTCAAGACATGCCCCAGCATCCTTATTTCTCGATTTTTTTAGCATCAACCCCTCCGCCACATCGGCCGGCGTCATCTTCACCTCTCCAAGAAGGGTTTGTATGGTGTCGAACAAGTCGTGTTTTTCAACCCTAAGATAGTTCTTGGCCAACACCTTGAATGCCTCGAAGGTGCAATACGACAACTCTATGTGCATGTCCATTCTGCCTCTTCTTATCAGCGCCGGGTCGAGCTTTTCTAAATGGTTTGTTGTGAATATAACAATCCTCTCTCCTCCACACGCCGACCATAGACCGTCTATAAAATTGAGAAGCCCGGAAAGAGTGAGCTTGCTCTTTTCTTCCTTTTCCTCCATCCCCGGCAACTTCTTCGTCTCCTTCTCATCGTCGTCCTTCTCCTTCTTCTTTTCCATGCGCTTACCGGTTAGGTCGAGCGAGCAGTCTATATCCTCTATCACTATTATGGACTTGCCGGTTGTCTCAATGAAGATTTTTCGTAACTCCGTGTTGGTCTTGACAGCCGTCAGCTCAAGGTCGTACACATCATACTCCATAAAGTTGGCGATTGCGGCTATCATGGTTGACTTGCCGGTGCCTGGTGGGCCGTAAAGGAGATAACCACGCTTCCACGCCTTGCCGATCTCCTTGTAGTACTCTTTTCCCTCACGGAATGTGACGAGGTCATCTATGATCTCTCTCTTCTTTTCGGGGTCCATGGCTATCGTGTCAAAGGTGGCGGGGTGTTCAAAGGCAACGTGACTCCACACAGAGCTTCTATAGCCATACCATTGGCTACTAGGGCTGTTTGTGAAGAGTCTTCGTTGTCGTCTGCGTAGCGTCACATTGCGCCCTTCCTTAAGTATGTGCTTCAAGTATTCGTCCTCGATCAGATTGCGGTAGCGCTTGTGGAAGGTTAAGCGATAGAACCTGATAATTAATTGTTCAAAAGTTTTTGTTAATTAGTTACTCAAAACTAAATGAATGCATTTAATAATTATGAAAATTAAATACATCATACATATATATAAAGAAAATGAATGAGGCTATGGTAATATGCATATTACACAATGACTCGCGCTATGAACTCATATTTCTTCGTCGAAACAGTCGATCGGAACCGTTCAACATGATCTTCATATGAAAATGTACTTGCAACCAAATTTTACTTTTTTTAGAATTTTTATACTATTTTCTTATATAGGTAGAAAATTACTTTATTTGAAAATTATGGACCATTCAAAAGTATTAGTTTTCTATCTATCTAAAAAATAATAATTTTTTTCTAAAACATATGAAATTTGGTCTTCAAGTACGTTGTCATATATAGATCATGTTTAGTGGTTCTGTCAAACTAAATATATGAGTCTGTAGCATAGATCAATCCGTAATAATCATACACATATGACATATATAGTGACATACTTGCGGTCGTCTTCCCTGGGGTAGAAGCTAATGGTTTGAGACTTGTTGGACTGCATGCAGGCTAACCACCAAACCTTGACGCCTTTGAAGGTGTCGGGGACCTCCTCATAGTTGTCAATGGTAACAAGTGGGGTGTCGCTGTCTCGGCTCAGCTCGGCCTTGAGTTTGCAGGCCAAGGAGGAGCAAGCCGAGCTGAGGTAGGCCTGGGCGGCAGTGTAGAGTTCATCACGTTGCCAGTACTCGGCACGGTACTCTTTGATGGTGATTACAGCATAGGGATTGAAGAAAGAGAGTACCTTGTGGAAGAGAGTGACCACATAATTTCTGAGTTGGAAGGGGATGTGATCCTTCACCATTGGATATAAGAAGAACAAACTTACTATAGTTGGGCCTATTCCTGCCCAGATCTCTGCACTCATTTTTTCTTCTTTTATTTTCTTTTGAATGTATTCTAATCTTTTGTTTGCTCGGTTTGGTATATATATATATAGATAGATAAGAGAGAGAAAGACAGATGTAGGGGTCAATTAATAAATATAGGAGTCAATATAAGTTGTTCATTTTAATTTATTGTTTGGATGAAGTATTAGTTGAATGCTTTGTAGAGAAGAAAAAGGGACATTTTTGGTTGATGCATTTGTATATGAGTGAGCATTGGAGCAATTTGCCGTGCATGACCATGACAGTCTGACAAACATATTAATATTTCTACAGAAATTTGCATCTTTATTTTCACACTTCAACTAAGTACTGGTATGATCTGTATCTGCTAATCAGTCAGATTAGGCCCAGTTCCCGGCCCAAAACTACCAATGAAACCCACCGACCCATTTTTTTTTTTCAACATCAATTTCAGATGTTGACCTGTCTTTTTTTAAACTTTGGAGTAGGTCTCGTGCCCATGAACCTACTTTAGATTTGATGGGCTTTAGGATTGTCTAATTCGCTTTAAGATCTGTGTCCTCAGCTTTAATATTCGAACAAGCTCGCATCAATTGTCATGTGCACGGATTTTGAAACAAATTGGACAATCATGGAGCCCATTGAACCCAAAAATAGATCCCATGAACATCAGACCTACTCCTTTCTCTTATTTTAGGCATAGGATGCGGTCTAACTTAGGATCAATTATATACTTTTGCCCTTGTGACTTTATTTTCCAAGTTCTTTAATTTGCCATTGAATCTATTTTAAATCAATTTTTGATACATGAGTATCCTTGATTAACTGTTGAAATTCACTCTTAAAACAATTGCTCATAATTTTCTTTTTCTCTGTTTTTCTCTGTTTTTTTTTTAGTTGTGTCGGAAAAAAAAAAGAGTATGAGAAACCAAGTCTTTCCCATTAATTTATTTTATTTGTTATTATTTTAGAGAATTAATTCCGAATTTAAGTTTTATTAGTTCCGAACTATTTTAGTTAAATATCATCTCTATTTTCTCTGTAACTTTAATGAGTTTTTTTCCTTGAACTAAAATTGCGTAGGAGCTAAATGTGGCTTAAGTATAGTTCATGTTTAATTGGTTGAGGTTTAAAGATAAATTATGACTTTGATTATTTTTTATGGGTGAAATTGTGATTAGGCTAATAAAATTTATAACCCGGTTTGCTATCGAGTCAGATTACAAGCGCATAATCCTATCGAGTAGTATAAACGAGTGTCGATCCGCAGGGAATAAGATTTAAGGTCTTCAGCGATTAAATCACAATATTTCAAAAAGCTAGAAAAAATCTGAAATCAAAGAGTTGTTGTTGTTGATCAATATATTTGGCGAAAATTAAAAGTAAATAAAATGAATAATATAGAGATGTGAATTCCTAGGAGTTTGACACACCGTTGTTACTTCAATCCGCTTTGATTCTTATCTTATTTGATGTTGGTTTCAGTTGTTGTATGAGGGTTTCTAATCCAATTTAGTGATTACCGCTTTCGCCTAGCAATCACCCTACCAATCAAGAGATCCCGTTAAGGCTTGTCTCGATTGGTGCAAGGAGATATGTGATTAGCCCAAAAGAATTCAGACTTCACTTATTGGGTACGTCGCCATACTATCTTGGTTATATTGGGTGTCCCCATGGTAAGGCACGACAATGCGACATTCGTCTGCGAATGTCGAGACTCTCATGTGTACTTTTGTTGATCCAATTAGTGGTATCTCCGGTTAAGGTCTCCACCACTAATCTAGTATTTTTATTCTCCCTTATCCTAATTTGATTAGCCCAATGGTGACTAACTTCCATGTGTGGCCATCACATGACGGTCTAGACTAATAAACAAAATCAAGTAAGATAGAATATAGAGTGCAAAAGCAATCAAACAACAAAAGACTAAATAATGATCAAATAAAAGTATATATCAAAACATCATGAGTAACAAGGTTTACTGCCAACTCTAAGAATCTAAACTTAACTGTGGCATGTTTACAAAGAAATAAGAGAAAGATACAATCATATACGAAGTACCCTCCTACTTAATCTGTACACACTCCTCTCTTCTCACTTATGAAATAAAAACACCAAAGATACAAAGATATGATCCCACCAAGTGGGGAGATGAGTTTCCTTCAGTTTGAGAGGCTTATATAGACTCCCCGCAGGCCTAGGGATGCCTCTATACTTGCCTCTGAAGTTATGGATAAGTTCTTGATGGTTTGGAGTTAAAAACGTGTCATAATTGTTCACAGCGTCGGTGTCGAATATGGTCCGTATTGGCTGATACGGACTGTATTGAGGTCCTGACAGTAGTTCATATTTCGGCTATAACTTGGTCACCCGGACTCCAATTGATATGATTCAAGTTGCGTTGGAAACTAGACATCGAGATCTACAACTTTCATGAAGGGACTGAATATCATCATATCTTATGTTATAGTGACAGGAATATGAGATAAACAATAAACCCTATATTATTCACTCGTCACTATTGTTATAGTACAATTTTTTGTGGCGCTTCGGTCAGATCGAATTAGTAATTACATGTGCTTGTACAAGTCAAAATTTAAAATAAGATAATGTTCAATAAAAATCTTGCATTGAAGAAAATTTTAACATTAATAGAATTTTAATTATTTCACCCTTAAGCTGTTAAACGAGAAATAAAACACAAGGAGTAAGATTTAGTAAAGATGGATTAAGTGTTTTTTTTTTAGAGAAAAAGATGAATCAAGTTAAACTAACAATCTAGACGGATTAACTTATTTCACATTTATTTTGTCTTAGACATAGGTTCATTTTCCAAAATCATACTCCTTATGGATTAATTTACTCCATACTTAAGTTGTGAAATGAGATATAAAATAGAAGTAGCATGGAGTAAACAATTAAACCTTCTTAAATTTAAGTAAATTTAAAATAGCAACCAAACAAACAAATATATTAAAAAAAGGTAAAAAAAAAAAATGCTCTCTATGTGAGAGATCACATATTCGTAACCCGGATGAGAATACCCAGTAAAATCATATTCGTATATGTTTTTAGTTAGAATATTTATTAAAAAAAATCAAAGTTCATAATATTTATCTAATTATAATAGTGAATGACATAATTTTTTTCATAATATATATTAAACTAATATAGTATATATCTATTATTCGAATAAATAATTAAATTTAAAATCATAACTATATTCATATGCAAACAAATATTTAAATATCGGATATCTGTATCTAATTTTTGAATACATATCAGATATTATTCATTCTGTTTTTTCTCTAGCTGAGCAGCTTGCTCCTAACTTTACTCAAAAAAAAAAAAAGTTATATGTCGTCAGCAATTACGACAATCCTTTTGTAATTTGCAGATGAATTCGCTAATTATTTAATTAGGCCAATAAGTTATGGTCGGTTCGTCCCCCTTTTAGGCTAATTTTGGATTATAGTTTTAGATAATAAAAAATGAATTGTGAATGTGACGCGTGCTGGTGAATGTTTCAAATGGATTTATAAATAATTGCGCCTTTGTTCTTTTGTGTAAGCCCAAAATCCCTACTCAGAAGTCAGAAGTCAGAACTCACCTATTCGGCTATTCACCATATATTTTATTTCCTTCAAATAAATGAAGGCTTACCTTAAGGAGTATTAATCAAGGTTCTAAATAGCGTTTATAGCATCGTAGCGGGACGGCAAAAAAAAAAAGCTATAGCGAATAGCGTCGCTATAGCGGAAGCTATTCCAAATAGCGTTTTTTTTTTACATTTCGTATATTCAATATTTGTACTAAATATCAATATTATCTAAAGTCTCATAGAACAATAAATAACACCAAAGTAATTAAGAAATTATAATATTCATATTGAACCCGTACAAAGTCCAAATTGCGGTTCAAAATATCTATAGTAATATCATAAACTATCGATTTTTTCTATTAAAAATATCTTAAGCATCATAATTCATAACATAATCTTCTTCTTTTTCTATTCAAATTTGAATTTCGGTTTGGACTTTTTTTCTATTCAAATTTCTATTTCTATTCCCAATTTCAAATTGATTTATCTGTAGCAAGTAGCAAAACATTCAATTTCGGTTTGAGATTTTTTTTATCTTTATTTAACACCCATATAAATTGCTTAAAAAAAAAAACTCATATTTTATAGCACAAATAGCACTGTAGCGGAGTAGCGGCCGTAGCGCAAATAGCGCATTTTGATGTCATAGCGTAGCGTTTGGGGTCCAAAAACGCTATAGCGCGCTATTTAGAACACTGGTATTAATATTTCAAAAATATTAATACAATTTTGATAGTCACTGTCAAATTTTCAAAAAAAAAAAATTAAAAAAATTAAAAAGTTAAAATCGGATCCTAATGCTAAAGTTTCAAAAAAAAAATTTAAAAATTAGATAATTAAAATCAGATTTTTATTCGAACATTCATAAATCGGATCCTAATGCTAAAGTTTTCAAAATAAATATTTAAAAATTGGAAAGTTAAAATCGGATTTTTCTTCGAACATTCATAAATTGGATCATAATGCTAAAGTTTTCAAAATAAATATTTCAAAATTGGAAAGTTAAAATCAGGTTTTTCTTCGAATATTCATAAATCGGATCATAATGCTAAAGTTTTCAAAATAAATATTTAAATATTAGAAAGTTAATATCAGATTTTTCTTCGAACATTCATAAATCGGATCATAATGCTAAAGTTTTCAAAATAAATATTTAAAGATTAGAAAGTTAATATCAGATTTTTCTTTGAACATTCTTAAATCGGATCCTAATGCTAAAGTCAAGTGAATATATGTTCAGTTGAAAAAATGTCTCCATCTCTTTGTGAAACCACACTTAGGGCATGTTCGGTGTGGTACTGTGCGTGTGGGAAAAAAAAAATTTACTCAGATTGAATTTTTTTTTCTTCACGCGCACAGTAAAATTTATATCAAAAAATTTTTGTTCCCAAATTCATTCTCATTTCCCACTTGGCGCCGAACAGGCCCTTAGTAGTTAAAATGTGGAGCAAAAAGTTCATTGAACTTGGCATAATATTGGAGAATTTTTTTAATAGAAATTATTATTAAATAAATACGAAAATAGAAAAAGTGTGGCCAGAATTTTCGAACATAGATGATTCTGAAAACAAATTCTACTCTTTTTGTTTCACCAAAAAATTCAGGTACTATTTAAAAAAAAATTCAGCACTCTTTCTATTTTAAGAAAATCAAGCGACTACTTCAGAAAAGAAAAATATTTTAGATAAAAAATAATTAGCTTCAAAGTTTGAAGCCGAATGTTTTTTTTTTTTTTCAAATCTATCTATATCATAAAAAGTTCCAACTACTCTTTAAGTTTTTTTTATATTATTTAATAATAATTTCTATTAATAAAAAAATTCTCATAATGTTGAGTAGTTGTGTTGCTCTCATTTTTAGACAAATTATTTTTAGTCTAATGAGTTCTAGGACTGTTTAATCCACTTTAAAATCTGTGCACACAAAAATTAACGCAAGTACGAACAAATATTAAAGCAAAGGGCACGAATTTTAAAACAGATTGGACGGTTCTAAAACTTATCGAACTCAAAAGTAGATCGGATGAACATCAGACCTACTCCCTAGTTTTGCTTTTTAGCTTTTACACTACTTGTCTTCACATATTTTCCTTAAGAGGAGGGTTCAAATGCCTCCATTTTTCATGCCTCCACTATGCCTCAATTTTTAAAAACTTTAATAACTCAAAATTTAAAACTTAAAAGTGAAAATAAAACCGTTGGATATGATCTACATCATTCTATCTATGCACGTGTAAAAAATTATGACATTTCAATTTTGTTTTGGTTGTCATCAAGAGCTTGTAAAAAACGTACTAATGTGGATAATTTCTAGACGTTGATTTTTCAACTTATTGATTAACATAAAAACAAAATCAAAATGTGATAATTTTTTATGAGCACATAGATAGAATGATGTAGATCATATCCAACGGTTTTATTTTTACTTTTAAGTTTTAAATTTTGAGTTATTAAAGTTTTAAAAAATAGAGGCATGGTGGAGGCACAAAAAATAGAGGCATTTGAACCCTCCTCTTTCCTTAAATATAATTATTAATTTTGTGAGGATAACTTTGTTGTTCACTTTGAAGGTTTCAAATTTGACAGCTGAAATTTGAAATGACATAAAGTCAAAGTGGGCTTCTTCCACAATGATTAATTAATTAGCTCCCATTGCTGTCAAGGAAGAAAAACACACACATAAAAGTTCCACTTATTATTGCAATCAATACTTTTAGCCTAAACTTTCAAATTTGAAAGACAAGTGCAAAGTCAAAATGACAAATGCTCTTAAAATTGAATTGACAGGAGCAAAGTCAATTACCAATCCTCCCTCGTATTTTAATTCAAGGAAAACAATAAAATGCAAATTAGTATTAAAAAAATCAATTGAGATTCATTATGGTATATGAATAAAAATTATATTTCTAAATAACTAGCTATAACTTTTTAGGACCTTAAAAACTATAACGCTATTAACCGTTTTCCTTTTTATCGGGATTCTAAATAACTAGTTACGTAATAGCTACGTTATTAGCTTTTCCGTACCTTAAAAGCGATGACGGCTATATATAATCTTGATAAAAACAAAAGATATATCTCAATTAATTAACAGGTACCACAAATTTCTTTGACTAACCAAGAATCAAAATGAATGAATGATGGGTGATCAGCCTAACCTAATATAACCTTAACCTCTAATTAGAGTAGATGTAGATATATTTTTTTGCAAAAGAATGTAAATGGAGCTGTAAACCTCCAAATGCTCACCAACCACAACCAATAATAATAAATTAGATTCATTTATGATCTTATCCTTTTTCCCTTCCCTCTACCCTTGGCCACTTGCAACCTCTATTATATTATATTATATATTATTATATTATATGAGAGGATCCGCATCTCTACGTTAACTCAAAAGAGAATCTTTTGAGTTAATGAATTTCAGCCGTCTGATTTAAATGGAGCCAATTCGGTCCATATTTATAACATAGGAATTCTTTAATATTAGTACAGATCTAGTTTGTATAAATTTTAAAATAAATCGGACAGTCGAAATTCATTAACTCAAAAGATTCTCTTTTGAGTTAATGCAGAGAATATGAATTCTATATGAGATGGCACTTTGTGCTTTACGCTCTAATATTCATTTTTAAAATTCTAAGTCGATTCAAATTGCTGAATATGACTATTAAAACTTATATGGAGAACAAACTTATTTATTTTTGGAAATTGTTTAATATATTTTTTTAAAAGTTTGACAATCATTGTTTCTAGAAAATTTTGAACCATAAAAAGGACCAATTTTTAAAAATTCTATAAAAAATAGTAAAAAAAATTTCCAAAAATTTAAATTTGGAATTCAAGCATATTTTAATATAAAGATCATGTTGAGCGATTCGAAACGACTGTTTGAATATTGAAAACCACACCAAAGAATATGAAGCACAAAACACCCATACTTCATATTATATTGTTTTGTATTATGTTCTGATACTATTTGCACTAATTTTTTTCTCTCTTTTGGAACCCACAAATTAATTCCATATTTATTTATCTATCTATGTATATCACAGTAGGGGTGTAAACGGATCGGATATTATCCGATTTCGTCCGGATCCGAATCCGGAAAATTACTTAAATTATCCGATCCGTATCCGTATCCGTATCCGAAAAATTATAACGGATAAGGATACGGTAAGACTTTTAACTATCCGTAACTATCCGTATCCGACCGTTTACACCCCTAAACTATAATAAATGTACTCTATGTTCTTAAATTGATTTATTAAATTGCATATACGTACCAATGATTTATTAAACTACATATACATATATATTATGATTAACAATATAACACTATGACATGATTAGTAACTAATATTTTGATAATATGATATATGTTTTGTATCCAACAAATTTATTATATAAAATATTATATGAAAAAAATTATATTTAAATGTTATTTTTTATGAGAATGTACATTAGTAATTTATTTTTAATTATCCGAATTATATTCATATCCGTATTCGTATCCGTCCGATATCCAATCCGTATCCGTTTAATATCAGATCCGTATCCGTATCCGTATCCGTATCCGAGACCATCTGTATTCGTATCCGTATTCAAAAAATTATAACAGATAAGAATACGATTTGACCACTGTTCGATCCGTAGCCGACCGTTTACACACCTAATATCACAGCACATATGTGCATTTAGTATTTTGTCAATTTAATGATGTCTCAGAGGGACCGCAGTCTCCATCATACCATTTCTTTATTTGGGCTTGTCAGACTCATTCATTAGTGATTAGTCAACTCTAACCCCACCTTTTATCTTTCTATTTTGGGAGAATTTCATGTATGACCCTCATAAATCTTGAAATTCCGTCATAATTTCATGTATGCCCCTCTATACTTTAAAAACTAACAAATTCACCCAATTTATTAAAACTATAGTTAGTGTATAAAAAATATCCAATCTTCTAATTGGTAGAATTTCGAGGGCATATGATTCATTTTTTACTTGTGATTTATACATAGTGACATTTAGGCATACATTTGTGTTCATATCGCAAGTAAAAAAAAATGAACCATTTACCCTTACAAGTAGCCAATTTGAAAATCGAACATTTTTTTTAAATATGCTACATATTTTTTTGTTTTTAATAAAGAGTAGAATGAGAACTTATTAAATTTAAAATGAATTTTAATAGGAAAGATATTAAATTGGGTAAATTTGTGAGATTTTGAAGTTTAGAGAGGTAATTTGATATTATGAAATTTAGAGGGACAATACTTAGTTTCAAGGTTTTTTAGGGGTATAAATGAAATCTTTCATTCTTTTTCTTTTTTCTTTTTCAATCAAATCATTTTTTTTAATAGGGGGGATTTCATATATCCCCTCTAAAACTTCAATATTACGTATTTCTCTCTCAAAAGTTTTTAATAACATATTTACCCTTCAAAACAATAGAAACTCACATACTTACTAAAAAAATAATATAACATAAAATTTAACACTTAAAATATATTAAAAAAATATAAATTATTGAAATATGACCACCATGCCTCTCCATTCTTTCTCTCCTTTCTCTCTGTCAGTTTAGTCCTTATCTGTGTTCTTCAAGGTGATGCAAGGTAATATAACATAGTGGCCTTCAAGGTGATGCAGCTTCAGAGGGGGTTTAATTAATTTATATATAGAGCAATCACATAGTGGCCTTAAAGGTTTTATTCAAGACCTAATTAAAACAGTCTCAAGTGGAGCATCAGTTGAGGCGTGAGGTAGAGATAAAGAGCCACCTACGCCACTCCAATATACTCCACCTATATAGTTATTTCTATGATCAGGTATCTCTCACTTCTCTCTTTCTCTCAAGAAGTATTTGGCTGGAACTTGAGAAAAGTGCTACTAAGTTAGTGAATGCTGATAAATGGGATTTATAAGGAACTTGAGAAAAGTGCTACTAAGTTAGTGAATGCTGATAAATGGGATCTATAATTCAGATCTCTTTCTTTGCCAATGTTTGAGACAAAAGTGATTTCAGGTGTACCTTCACTCTCTAGAAAATTGCGAACACAGATAAGAAAGGACCGAACAAACAGAGAGAAAGGAGAGAAAGAGGGAGGGGCATGATGGTCATATTTCAATAATTGATATTGTTTAATATATTTTAAGTGTTAAATTTTATGTTATATTATTTTTGGGTAAATATGTAAGTTTCTATTGTTTTGAAGGGTAAATATGTTATTAAAAACTTTTGAGGGGGAAATACGTAATATTGAAGTTTTAGAGGGGGATATATGAAATTCCTCTTTTTAATAAAACAAAAGTTGTATTTAAAAACAAAAAGAAACACTCTTTTGTGATCTCTTCACCAGTTATCGGACCAAACCACAGTTCCCTTTTTTAAGTTCACACTCTCCCTCTCTCTCTCATGCTTCTCTCGCTGCTGCCCACATGAGACTGAGAGAAGAAGCAACAATGGTTTCTATTCTCCTTTTTCTTGTCTTTTTGTTTCTACCATGCTTCCATTCTCTTCCTCTCTGCACAGACTCAAGTGAGCTTTCTCTTTCTCTTTCTCTTGTTTTATTTATTCTTTAATACTTATTTTCTTGAGTGGTACCAGTAGATATGTTCAGGTTCTAAATTTGTAATTATATTTTAAAATTGGTGTAATTGAGAGAAGATCTATTGAGGAAACTATTTTTAATGTCCAAATTTATATATAAAATTAACCAATAATGTTATTATACAAAAGGAGCACAAACTAATATTGTTCTTCTTCAGTGGCACCTATTACACTGAAGTCTCCATTGAAATTCTGCTCATACAATGGTACCAGTTGCTGCAATTCCACTGACGACTCAGCGATTGAGAACCAATTCAAATCCATGAACATTTCAGATTCAACTTGCTCGGCCGTGGTCAAATCTGTCATTTGTGCCGTGTGTTCCTCTTTCTTTTTTTTAACTTCATTTTTATAGTTTCCCCCTTATTTCCTTATAATTAATCATTTTGGAAAGAAATTCCACTGTATTAGCAATTATTACAAGGTCAATTTTCATAAGCCAGCAATTATACTGGTACTGGTACCAGGATCTGTTATGATATAGTGAGGCACTGGTACTTACTTTTATCAATGATGCAAAAATCTGCTGCTGCCACAGTAATTAGTTTCAATATCTTACTATGCTGATGGTTATTTACTTATTGTTTATTTTAGGGCATGTAATAGACTAGTTTCTAATGAAACGGGCATTTATTGCCTTTTTAAAAAAAAAATCATGGATGCGGTACAGTACGGTACCAGTTGCTACCCGAATGGACCCAATAGCTTCTTCTGAGTTCTTAAATTTTATAAGAAAGTACAATTGCAAGTGCAGAAATGTGACCCGTACTCGGCCGGATTATTCAACACAGGAGGGAACCTGCTGCGAGTGCAAGTCCCAGTGTTGTGTAACTCCACTTCCAGCAACTCAGTGCAGTCAAAAGACTCCACACAAGACTATTGCTCGCAAGTGTGGGATGCTTGCAAAAACGTCTCCATTTCTAACTCTCCATTTTCTCCCCAGTCAAAGGTAGGGGTGTTTATTGGATCCGGTTTATTTGGTTTTCAACCGAACCGTCAAATTTTGGATTAAATGGTTCGGTTTGGCTGATTTTTTGAATTACTTCGTTTCTTATATTTGGTTCGGTTTAATCTCTCTTATTTCGGTTCAACCAAACAAACCGGAATTTACTTGATAATTACTTGGATTCTTCGGTTCAACTAAACAAATCAAAATTTACTTCAGTTTTTTTGGTTCAGTTGTTATTTGGTTGACAAATTTAATTCGGTTGGTTCGGTTAGATTTTTGAAAAATGTATAAAATTTTAGTTTGACTATTTTATTACAGTTTTAACCGAACCGACTGTTTGAACACCCCTAGTCAAAGGTACAGCTTGTAGAGGTCTGATTTGGCCTCATGTCAGATCCAGGCAACAGGTTCTGGTCATTAACTATTCTCTTTTATTTGACAGGGAAGTGAGGCCCAGATTCTGGTCAACTCATCGAAGCTAACCGACACGTGGCAATCAGAGAAAGACTTCTGCACGGCCTTTGGTGGGTTAGCAGGTAATGAATCCGTTTGCTTCGATGGCAAATCCGCTTCCTTTAACACCACTTCACAAAACTCAGCCTCACCAAAGGGCCTCTGTCTGGAACGAATAGGCAACGGGTCTTACCTAAACATGGCCGCACACCCAGATGGGTCAAACCGGGTCTTTCTGTCAAGCCAACCCGGTAAGGTCTGGCTAGCCACCGTACCAGAGCAAGGTTCAGGTGGTACATTAGAAATAGACGAAGCAAACCCATTTCTTGACATAACAGATGAGGTGCATTTCGATAGTGCATTCGGGTTAATGGGCATGACATTCCACCCGGATTTCAAAAATAACGGGCGGTTTTTTGTGTCATATAATTGTGACAAGGTGCAGTCTGCTAGTTGTTCGGGTCGATGCTCTTGTAATTCTGACGTGGGTTGTGACCCGTCTAAACTTGGTACTGATAATGGGGCCCAGCCATGCCAGTACCAGAGTGTAGTTGCTGAGTATACTGCTAATAGCTCTTCATCTACACCTTCCACAGTATGTACTGATATTCTTCAAATCTGTTTAATTTTGCTAATAATAATTTAATTTTACAAATTTGTTTGATTTTTATGTAGGCAAAAATTGCAAACCCAGTTGAAGTAAGAAGAATTTTTACCATGGGTTTGCCTTACACATCTCACCATGCTGGTCAAATTCTTTTCGGCCCGTCTGATGGATATTTATATTTTATGATGGGTGATGGTGGTAATAAAGGCGATCCGTTTAATTTTGCGCAGAATAAAAAATCTTTGCTTGGGAAAATTATGCGTCTTGATGTTAATACATTTCCCAGTAAGCATTTTCATTTAAAATTTTGTTAACTACTTGCAAATGAAGGGATGAAAGAGTGATTTTGATTTTCAAAAAGCTGTTTTTTTTACTGATTTTACTGATTAATTGTGGATTTGGCAGGCGAAAGTGAAATAGTAAATAAGAGTTTGTGGGGTAACTATAGCATCCCAAAGGACAACCCGTCAGCTGAGGATAGCGGGTTGCAACCCGAAATATGGGCCTTAGGGTTGAGAAACCCATGGAGGTGTAGCTTTGATTCTGCTCGGCCTTCTTATTTTTACTGTGCTGATGTTGGCCAAGTAATTTTTATTACACTCATTATAATTACAAAAGGTTAATTAATTACCTCAGCTATTTTTTAGTTATTGATTCTGTTATATATACATAGGATCTCTATGAAGAAGTGGATCTGATAACTAAGGGAGGCAATTACGGGTGGCGGGTCTATGAAGGCCCGTTACTGTATCAACCAGAATGGACACCTGGCGGCAACACCTCTCTAAGTTCCATCAATGCACTATTTCCCATTATGGGATATGATCACTCATCAGTGAACACCAACATGGGGTCCGCTTCTATCACCGGTGGTTATGTGTACCGGTCGACCACCGATCCATGCATGACTGGAAGGTACATAACATAAATTTCCCTGCTATTTGTTGAATATAAATTTTTAAATATGTCATGAATGAGTGAGGCAATGGTACTATGCATAGCGCAGATTGGTCCGTACTACGGATCAATATTTTTGTTTCCAAAGTTAAATTAGTTTATCTCAACCGTTCAATGTGATCTCCACATAAAATATTGCACTTGCATACTAAATTTTACATTTTTTAGATATTTTTTTTTTAGATATATTTTTTTTTTGAATGGGCTAGAATATCTATATCATGTGATTTTCTTCATATCTAAAAAAATAGTACACAAATTCTAAAAAAAATGTAAAATTTGATCTACAAGTACATTTTTTATATGGAGATCATATTGAACAGTTCATATCGATTGTTTGGACTCTGAAAATGGAGATATTGATCCATAGTATGGATCATTATGCACTATGCATAGTACCATAGCCGCTCTCTTTTGCAGATGTCATGAATTTATTATATTTTTTTAGGTATTTGTATGGAGATCTCTACGCACTTTCAATGTGGGCCGGTACAGAGACACCAGAGAACAGTGGCAACTACACATCCAAGTCTATTCCTTTTGCATGCTCAAAAAACAGCCCGATCGCATGTGATTCGGTTGCGGGAAGTGCACTTCCATCACTGGGTTACATCTACTCCTATGGAGAAGATAATAGCAAGGATATATTCTTACTTACATCCAAAGGCGTTTACCGGGTTGTTAGACCAAGTCTATGTAACTACACTTGTTCCTTAGAGAAAGAAACAACTACGAATGGTACTACGGGTAGTACCGGGAGTACTTCGTGGGCCCACAAATCAGATAGGGGTTTTGGGTTGGTGGTGATGGCCTTGATGGCATCATTTTTAATTTTATTAAATTTTGGGTATTGAGAAATTTTTGTTGGTGTAACTGGAGTTAATTTGAATTGACGGAAAGAGTATTTGTACAATACATATGTACAATACTGTAATTTTTTTATGTACAATTAATAAGGAATAAGTTGGTGTTAATTTGAAGTAATTTTCTGATATTTCAATGCCTGAAACTATTTACTGGTATATGTTGCTCTTTTATTTGACAGTATGAAACAGCCGAGATATAATTGGGGCTGCTTTGACAAAACAAGGCCTTTGCGGGTCTAATTAAGCTGCCTTGAATTTAATTTATGACTTGGTTTCTTTTGTTTCCAGAAGAGCTTTCGGTTGAGTTGGGATCTTCTGTGGTCATTATCACCTCTAGATGCGTAGGGATTGCCACAGACAATCCCATGTCAATGTCAGTTTTTGTTTCTGGAAGAGAACGGTCAACTGCCCATAAATTAATGTCCTTTTCACAACTCAAAGTTGAGTTGAGAATAAACATTAAATATAATAGTAAAATGTATAAGTAAAATTCACATATATCCCCATGAAGTTTTTTATTTTGTGAGATATATAAAATTCTTGGTAGTATGAAGAAACTGTTAACTAAAAAACACGGTTTGAATTTTCAAATATGAACTGCCTTTGAAATTTTGTACAAATGAAGGGATCAAGACATAATTTTTTTTACCATTTAATTTCTCCAACTTGACACTCAAAACTAATTGCATATACAAAATTGAATTAACTAATGCTAATTAAACTATTTATTTCTCCAATTTAGTCAAATCCACCATTTCTTACTATTTCTTTCTCATGTCCTCTCCCTCCTCTTAGACCAAAAGATATCATCTCCAATTACAATTAATCTCCTCTTTCTCAAGTAACAAAAATCATATAGGAATGGCGGTACCGAGTGATCAGGCGTTGATATATGGATTTGTGGCACGAGGCACCTTGATTCTGGCCGAGTATACCGAATTCTCCGGCAATTTCAAAGAGATCGCTGCTCAGTGTCTCCAGAAGCTTCCTGCTAGCAACAACAAATTCACCTACACCACCGAAGCCTACACCTTCAATTATCTCGTGCACGATGGCTACGGTGCCAATTATTTTTTACCTTTACTTCATTAAAATATTAATTACTTTTGAGGAAAAATATAATCTTGGTTTTTGAATTTTTAGTGTATTGTGTGGTGGCAACTGCGTCTGCTGGTAGACAAATCCCGGTTGCTTGTTTGGATAGAATCAAGGAGGTTTTTATGAAGAAATACGGAGGCGGGAAAGCCGCCACTGCACAAGCTAATGGCCTTAAGGAATTTGGGTAAAGAAAATATATATCCAATTTATATAAGGATCATGAGCATATATATTTATATCATGATTTGGATATGTTGATGCAGGAGTAAAATAAAGGAGGAGATGAAGTATTGCATGGAGCACAGGGAGGAAGTGAGCAAGCTGGCCCGCGTGCAGAAGCAAGTCGACGAGGTCAAAGGCATCATGCTCGAAAACATTGACAAGGTAACTATCTTATTTGAATGAATAGTAATCATTCTAGCAAGCTAACTGCAATTGATCAAAGCAGTACATGAAAATATATTTTAAATTCTGGTAATGAAATTTCAGACTCTAAATCGGGGGATAGGGTTGGAGGTTCTGGTAGACAAAACCGACAATCTCCGTAGTCAGGTAAATCGATTTTTTTTCTGATAATTGGATCTCAGTTTGTGGATTCAAAACCCAAATTTTATTTTTTAAAAAAACATTTCTTTATTTGTTTGTGGATTTATGTATCCAGGCAAGTGAGTTTAGGCAAACAGGCACACAAGTGAGAAGGAAGATGTGGATGCAAAACATGAAAATAAAATTGATTGTGCTCAGCATCATCGTCGCTCTCATTCTGATCATAATTCTATCGGTTTGCCACGGTTTCAAATGCACCTAATTATACACCTGTACTTCATTAATTGTTCATTTGATAGCAAGAGAATGATCAAATATTTAACTATGCTTTTTAAAATGTTGGAGCTGACGCCTTTGGCTTGCTCTCATTTTCTTCTATTTTTGTGACTTTTGATTCCTTGTTTCTGTTAGTTTTTATTTTTATTTTTTTATTTTGTGGATACATACATTGTTCATAGAATGTTTTATCAAAGGGAAGTTATATATAAGACTTTTTTGAGCCGAATGATAAGCATGAACATGGTGGAAAATAACAAATTGATCCCCACAATTGAGTTATTTAATAGAATGAAGGTGGGACCCACAACAGTCACTGACAGCTACCTTGGCCTATTAAAATGAATATTTAAAAAGAGAAGGTATGGCTGCACGACGCAGCAATGTATGAGGTGATGTCAAAGTACTTATATATGGGCTTTAAGAAAGCCCAAATAGTATTTTTCTCCCTTTGATTGATTTGAAAAACCTTGGGCCAATTTGGGCTTTTCTGATCCATGCTATAAAGAAGGAAGAAAACTCTAATTTACAAAATTAATACCCAACTTGTTAAGATAGCGTCACCTTCTTTAATTGTGATGTAATATAATTAGAAAAATAAAAAATAAGTGGATCCAAGTTAGCTATAGCTGTATGAGGTGCAACATGTTTCCAAGCATGTTGATCGTGTCATAGTAACAAAGTGCCACCTTTCCAAGTGCTTGCAAGGAGGCCAAACATTCCCATAATCACATTCCATGAACATCCAAAAATAAGCTCACACTTTCATGCTCACATTATTGCATCTATGCATATAATTTAGCCCCATCCTCTTTTTCTCTAATAATTCCATCTAATTAAATTATTTTTCATCTAGCTACCTCTTTTTTCTAATAATTAATTGGGAGCATATATATATATTTTTATATATATATATATATATATAGAGTACGGCTAACGCGCTTCCTCTAGCATTTCGGCCGAGGTGCTTCCGGGGGCATATCTTGCAATTTGATGTTCAAATAACAAATTCAAACCGTTAGATGTTCAATCTATATTAAAATCTACTTGGAGACCAAATTTTATATTTTTTGGAATTTTTTTACTATTTTTTAAGCTGGTTTGAAAATCGCTGTTTTTATTAAATTTCTGAAGCATTGAAAACAGCGGTTTTCAAAGTGGCTTAATAAATAGTAAAAATTCCAAAAAATGTAAAATTTGATCTCCAAGTAGATTTTAATATAGATTGAACATCTAACGGTTTGAATTTGTTGTTTGAACATCAAATTGAAAGATATGCCCCCGGAAGCACCTCGGCCGAAATGCTAGAGGAAGCGCGTTAGCCGTACTCTATATATATATATATATATATATATATAATTTTGCTATTGTACTTCGCAAAGTAAAGCCAATGTTTTACTTCACGCTCATACTTCCATTTTCAAAATCCAAAATGTTGATCCGAACCGTTCAAGTTGTTCTCCATATTGAAATGTTCTTGGAGACCAAATTTTACATTTTTTGAAATTTTTTTACTATTTATTAAGCCACTTTGAAAATCGCTGATCCATTGGTCCAGAATTTTTTACTTTTTTTACTGTTCACAATGGATCAGCGATTTTCAAAGTGGCTTAATAAATAGTAAAAAAAATTCCAAAAAATGTAAAATTTGGTCTCCAAGCACATTTAAATATGGAGAACAACTTGAACGGTTCGGATCGACATTTTGGATTTTGAAAATGGGAATATGAGTGTGAAGTAAAACATTGGCTTTACTTCGCGAAGTACAATAGTCCTACTCTATATATATATATATATATATATATATATATATATAGAGATAGACTAATATGCTTTCGGTAGCACTTCGGCCGAAGTGCTACCGATTCAAAATCGAATTTTCAAAGTCCAAATGGCCGATCCGAACCGTTCAAGTTGTTCTCCATATTGAAATCTGCTTGGAGACCAAATTTTACATTTTTTGAAATTTTTTTACTATTTATTAAGCCACTTTGAAAATTGCTGATCCGGTGGTCCAGAATTTGAAAGCACTGTTTTTACTGTTCACCCAGATCAGCAATTTTCAAAGTGGCTTAATAAATAGTAAAAAAATTCCAAAAAATGTAAAATTTGGTCTCCAAGCAGATTTCAATATGGAGAACAACTTGAACGGTTCGGATCGGCCATTTGAACTTTGAAAATTCGATTTTGAATCGGTAGCACTTCGGCCGAAGTGCTACCGAAAGCACATTAGTCTATCTCTATATATATATATAGGGATGGGCTATGGTGAGCTATGGAGTAAAACGAGTTTGTACTTCACGCCATATTTCCACCTTGAAAATTCAAACAACCGATCCGAACCGTTCAAGTTGTTCTCCATATTGAAATGTGCTTGGAGACCAAATTTTACATTTTTTGGAATTTTTTTACTATTTATTAAGCCACTTTGAAAATCGTTGATCCGGATGAACAGTAGCAAAACAGTAAAAAATTCTGGACCAATGGAACAGTGATTTTCAAAGTGGCTTAATAAATAGTAAAAAAATTCCAAAAAATGTAAAATTTGGTCTCCAAGCACATTTCAATATGGAGATCATGTTGAATGGTTCGGATCGGTTGTTTGGATTTTCAAAATGGAAATAATGAGGCGTGGAGAAAAACTTGTTTTACTCCATAGCTCACCATAGCCCATCCCTATATATATATATATATATATATATATATAGAGTGAGGCTATGGTGCTATGCATAGCACGGATGGCTAGTGTACTACGGCTCAATATGGTACTTTTTAAAATCCTAACGGTCGATCCGACCGTTCAATGTGATAACCATATGAATATGTACTTGCAAACTAAATTTTATATTTTTTCGAATTTTTTTACTATTTTTTCAGATAGGTAGAATTTTGATGGTCCAGAATTTTCAAAAAACACTGATTTTTCTACCTATCTGAAAAAATAGTAAAAAAATTCGAAAAAATATAAAATTTAGTTTGCAAGTACATATTCATATGGATATCACATTGAACGGTCGGATCGACCGTTAGGATTTTAAAAAGTACCATATTGAGCCGTAGTACACTAGCCATTGGTGTTATGCATAGCACCATAGCCTCACTCATATATATATATATATATATATATATAGAGTAGAACTAGGGTGTTCCTAAGCTCACCAAGCCCTTCCGTGAGCTCGACTCTAAAACCTATCGAATTGACTTCAAACGACATTTCCAAACCGTTATATGTTCAATCTATATTAAAATGTGCTTGGAGACCAAATTTTACATTTTTTGGAATTTTTTTACTATTTATTAAGATAGTTTGAAAATCGCTATTTTCCAATGGTGCAGAATTTTAATAAAAACAGCGATTTTCAAACCATCTTAATAAATAGTAAAAAAATTTCAAAAAATGTAAAATTTGGTCTCCAAGCACATTTTAATATAGATTGAACATCTAACGGTTTGAAAATGTCGTTTGAATTCAATTCGATAGACTTTATAGTCGAGCTCACGAAGGGCTTGGTGAGCTTAGGAACACCCTAGTTCTACTCTATATATATATCACTCCCCTGCCTTGCATTTTCTTCTTAGAATAAATGGTTTCATATATTCATGATTAATTATTACTCTCTAGTTAAAAATACTAATTAATCCAACAAGTATGTTTTATTAATGTCTTAGATGTCAAAAGGTAATAGGCAATGCTTGAAACTTGACACGCCCTCAAATTAATTATTAATTAATGCTCAGTCATATATAGTTAATGTATTATTATTCAAAGGCATGGACTATATATATTGTTTCCTAAAGAACTAGGGCTGCTAACGAGTCAAGCTCGGCTCGTCATATAACTAATTCGACTCAACTCGGGCTCGGCTCAGTTTTGAAGAACAAAGCTCGGCTCAATTTAATGAGTTTGAGCCTTCGGCTCGGCTCAAACTCGGCTCATGACTCGCGAGCCCAACTCATGTCATAACTCGCGAGCTCAACTCATGCCAAGCATTAGAAAAACAAACATTTACTTGATTACAAGTCATAACCTTACCTAAACTATTCAAATCAAGTTTTAAAAGAATGTGATTGAACCGAATTCAAATCAAGCTTTTTATAATAATGCGATTGAACCGAATTCAAATCAAACTTTAAAATAATGTGATTGAATAGATAAAAACGATTTCAAATTATCCACGTTAAAATTCTCTAACACCTCACTCTTAAATAGTAATTAACACAACTATTAGACAATACTTTGTTGTCAAATGTCGCTAAAATTTTTTTAAAGCTAGATCCAAATAATTTTTTTCTTGGCCTCTTACAAAAGGAATACGTATACAATGTTAACGATAAATTTTATATTTTGTAAAAGTTTGAACCAAATAATTGATTTTTTTTTTTTGCCTTTTACAAAAGCTTTTGTTAAGTGTGAATCATATGCACGTTTGTACAGTATTTTTGAATACATGTATTCAAACTTTTAAATATATTTTTACGAATCTACAAAAATAATAATACGACTGTTGTTTTTAATACATCACGCATAATGCCAAGCGTAAAACGCGCCACAAGGAAATTATATTTTTTTTCTAACCCTCAGCCTATTACATCATCAAGCACAAAAAGAAGAGACTCATTGGCTCATGAGCCGGCTCGGCTCGGCTCGGGCTCGGCTCAGTTTGAGTGATAAAATATGAGCCGAGTCGAGTTCGAGCTTTATTTAATTTAGGACCCGACTCAATACAATTTATTGAGCCGCTCGACTCATTGGCTCATGAGCCAGCTCGGCTCATTAGCAGCCCTATAAAGAACATTGTCAGTAACAGATTTCACATGCATGCAAATCAAAATTTAAATTAAATTATCACATATTCACATTTCTTGGTCTGTTAACCAAATAATTAATATTAGGTCTGTAGATTCTCTTAATATCGAAAAAAAATATATAAATGGTGTATCAATTCCCTTTTTTTGTTTTCCTTCTCACGTGAAAGAAGCACAGTTGTTATGATCTGGAGATCACATGCATGCATGCATGGAAGCAATCATGGGAGGGTCTTAATTTATATATATATATATATAAAGACTCTTGTTCAAGGCTTCCAAAGGAAACTACAACCAAAGTGAAGCTTGCTTTTAATTATATATTGATCATGAAGTACTGTTTCACTATTTCTTTACTCCTTTTGCTGCTTGGTTTAATCCCTAACAATGCCATCAGCTCAAATAATCTAAAAGAAGAGAAGCACAAACTTGAAGGTGGTAATGTCACCGTTTTGGTTTCACCAAAAGGAAATGATACATCAGGTGTAGAAAATGGAACCATTGCCAGTGCATGCGGACGCCGCTGTGGGGGACGTGGACGAGGTGGCGGTGGAGGCTGGAGAGGTGGTGGTGGAAGTGGCGGGGTTATGGAGGTGGATATGGTGGTGGTAGTGGTGGTGGTGGTGGTAGTGGTGGTGGAGGCGGTAGCAATAGAGGAGATTGTGGCCAAGGTTTAGGCGGTGGTGGTGGAGGTTATGGTGGCGTTTATGGTGGTGGCAGTTATGGTGGCGGTTATGGTAGCTGGTATGGTGGAGGAAATGGTGGGGGTTTTGGTGGTGGATATGGAGGAGGTTATGGCGGTGGAGGTTATGATGACAGAGGAGCAGGTGGCGGTGGCAGTGACAGAGGCGGAGGCGGAGGTGATGATGTAGCTAGCACACCATGAAGCACCAACTAATGAGAGTTGATATATGGTTTATGAAGCATTTAAGGTGCATGCCTAATTAAGCTGGGGGTCTAAAAATTAATGGTAACAATTAAGTAGTATTGTAGTATATAACCTTGGTCTCCATGTTATATATAAATGGTTATGTTTCAATAAATTAACCATGGGGGCCGGGTTCTATGAATTATGTAACTTTGAGCAAATCTTGAAACCCCCTCTGGATAAACTAATATATAGTCTAAAGTTTGATACAATAATTGGATATCAGAAATGGGTATCCTGCCTAACTGCTTAATTAACTAATTCCAAATCATTGTAATTACATTCATCTCCTTTCTTTGACTTGGTCAATGGTTGACTCGTTGACTGCCTTCAATTGCTATGGTACTATTTCGCTATTATATATTGGGCACATCAAGCCTAACATGCTCTTGATCTTCAATTCGACATATATACACTTGAACTATGTCCTCCTCTTCCAAACTTGGAGCAACCTTTTTTTGCCTTTTCTTTTTCTTACTCACAATTGCACAGTTTTGAATCACAAAAATTGTTAAAATTATCAATGGAGCTCCAAAGCTAAAGACAATAAGGCTCCAAAACACATCAAGTCCCAAGCTCTGCCGCTCTACGCTGTTCGTTGTCGTCCCAAAAGTAGACAAGGAAACATTAAACCATTTGCTCTCTAGTTGCTTGATGATGCCAACCTCTGCTAATGTCAGTATTTCTTTCGAAAGATCACCTGTCATCGGATCGCCTTTCTGGAGAGCCTAATAAATAATATAATATGTAAGAAAATTAGAACATCGATCTCCTGACATCGATTCTTACAAAAGCAATGTTGCACGACAGTAAACAAATTAAAAACTGACAAAAATAAAGAACATAGAGTGAGGCTATGGTACTATGCATAGCACCAATGGCTAGTGTACTACGGCTCAATATGGTACTTTTTAAAATCCTAACGGTCGATCCGACCGTTCAATGTGAAGTCCATATGAATATGTACTTGCAAACTAAATTTTATATTTTTTCGAATTTTTTTACTATTTTTTCAGATAGGTAGAAAAATCAGTGTTTTTTGAAAATTCTGGACCATCAAAATTCTACCTATCTGAAAAAATAGTAAAAAAAATTCGAAAAAATATAAAATTTAGTTTGCAAGTACATATTCATATGGTTATCACATTGAACGGTCGGATCGACCGTTAGGATTTTAAAAAGTACCATATTGAGCCGTAGTACACTAGCCATCCGTGCTATGCATAGCACCATAGCCTCACTCAAGAACATATGTACTTACGAAAGCGAAACCCCCGAGCATCTGTACTTCTCCATAGACAGCATAGTCATTGTGCTTAGATAAAAAAACTCGAACATAGGGCGACTCAATGTATGCAGATGTTATAGTTCTTTTCTGAAATGCAACTGGATAATCCCCTTGGTCTCTGATCTGCACAATGTTTTCGGGTTTGAAATTGAGAACATTTTCGAGATAACTGACGACAAATGAAGCTCCATCGCACCCAGCTATCGATTTATCTACAACTGGCTTAAGCTTCTCGGTCACAAGAATCGAGCTCAAATTTGCGGTGAAGCAACTGCTCATAATTAAGACAACCAACAACCATGAAATAATCACAGTCTTCGTATAGAAATTGCCAACCTCTGTAGAAGAAGTATATCAGCTTATAGCAGTTTGAAACTTGTTGGATATATCATATATATATGCAAAGTACGTAGCTAGGCTGCATCTGTAATCATATATATATATGCAATGTTGGATATATCACTAAGTTTGTATGTATATATATAGTCACAAGCAAGATCTATATATCTTCTGAATATAATATATAACAGGAAGCAAAATTTAGGTGGAATTATAGCACTCACTGTCACCGTAGCTCTGGAAGATAGTATTGCCCATTATCCAAAATGTTGCGCCGAGCTGCCTGTACCATGGGCCATGGAATTCTTCGTGGGCCTTCTCGTGATTCCGCTCCAGGTACCAAACAGCACAAAAGATGAAGAACAGCAAGGTGAAGATGGTAACCCAGAGCAAGGGGGTGAACGGTTTTGTTAGCATCATGCTGATGTTGTCACGCTTCATTGGAATAATCATGGCAAGGCCCGATGATACAAATGGATGCGTGAATGATACCTTCTCAGATCGAAAGCTTGTTGTCGTTATATCACCCAAGGCAATATCAATAATCTGTGAGAATATAAACAACTTTTTTTTATCAAATCTTGAGTATTTGTTACACTTAATGAAGTATGTATGATTAAAACATGTTATTAGATTAATAGCGTAAAAACGATCAATCAGGATAATTATATGATAAATTAAGAAAATGAGTGGCATGACATACCTTCAAGTATACTTGATTGACAAGATCATCATAGGTAAAATCGGTTCCAATCTTAAAAGGAACAAAATCAAACTGGATGAGGGGGTTCAAACGGTTTACAGCTGCTTTGAACACATCGATGCAAAATCCGCTGACCGATTTCAAATTTCCTGTTCTATTATCATATTCCACTGTGATAAATCCATCCCATGTCGGATTTTCCGGTACTCCTATTTTCAGTCTCTTCAATCCTCCGGGGTTCATTCGTGTTCCTCCGGGCCAAAAAGCTACATTCAGTTGTTGTAATAATGTTGATCTCTGTGAATTCATCTGGGACTCGTCGTTATAAAATCCGAACCCGTCTAACCAAAGTCCGATTTCTTTATAACTCTTGCCGACTACATTAATTACCCGGAAAGCCGAATAACCACCAGCCTCTTCTACGTTCCCGATAATTGGCCAAACATTTCCACTTAACCCCGTGAAATTGATCGAGAGCAAGTTATCTACCAAAGATTTGTTATTTACCTTGGCTTTGTTTGAAGCTAAAGTAATTGCTCGTACCGCATCATAAGCTCGTGCAGCATGTATTCCGGGGCTGAACACCGTCTCGCCAATCTTCTCATAATCATCTTTAAAAGCTTTATGGAAATCAGAATAGAACGTAGCATACTCGCTCGTGGATTGCTTGACGTATGGCTCAACAGCTATTACACCTTGCATGTGGTTCAAGATAAAGGAAGAATTGAGGGTTGAATCAAGGAGAGACGCTACATCAGGGCCACATATCCATGTGGAGCCTTGCTCCATCATCCCCAATGCCGTTGCCTCCTGAAACAAAGTTACCATGAGATTCTCAGAACTTCTAAGGACGATGTAAACGGTTGAAAGATGTTCGCTCATTCGGTTCAGTTCCGCTCGAACAGTGCTTTTTAGATCCGAAATGGAGTTCATCGGCGGGAACACTGCAGAGTAGTCGAGCTGGATCCCGACTTTCTGCAGCTCAAGCACAAGTAGTAGCGAGGTGCCTGATACGGTTCCATAATCATTATCCTCATACATTATATTTACTCGTTTCCAGTTGTAGGATGCAACAAATCTGGCCAAACATTTAACCAAAGCATTGTCTGAATATGACATCTGAATTAACAAAGGCATCGTAAAAACAGTAGATGGTGTTAGTGAGACTGTGGGGATGTTTGTTCCTTTGCTGATGCCTGAGATGGCGAGTACTTGTGGCCATGTTGCTATTGATACAATCACTTCGGCTCCTTGTTGAATTAAAAATTGAGCTGCAATGCAACAAAAGCAGGAGCTCGCAGTTAATTAACGAATTGGTTTCATAGAAGAGAAAATGAATAATAATAATAATAATAATACACAATAAACAATAGGTCACAAGTCATAACCTTGTAATCCAAAGAGAGTATAACATGAACTGATATGATAACCAAATTTATATTTGAAGTAGAAACTTAAACAATAACTACTTTAAGAAGACTTAAGATTATACAACTATTAATTTTACCATCATAAGTCGCTTGTAGAGTGTCGGTGCTTTTGAGTTCAGAAATGGCAAGGAGAACAGGCTGAGACGAAGTGTTGAACCTTCTCGCCGCAACCTCGATGGCAATCTTTTGCTCTCTTCCGATCCTGGAGTTGGTATCCAAGACCGCTCCGATCGAAAGAGCAAGCACTGTACTTCTAACAACCAAAGCTACCAAAAGCAAGGGGAGGAGGAGAAATGGAGGTCCCATTTTTCAGGGTATTAAACTGACAAGGGAGTGATTAATTACTGAATTGGTGGGATTTGTGAGTCTTTATTGAAGATAATTTTATAATATAACCTTGATAGTCATGGAGAATGCAATGCAATTTCTCAGAAACAAAACCATTGACCTGGAGGAGCTAGAGCTATAGCATAATTTCTCAGAAAATTACAGCTTAAAGTCGATCAAATTAAGAAATAGAATGTTGACTTGGTGGCATCAATAATTAATATTGTATAGGGACTTCTTGACCAACTACTTGCATTAATTTGTGTAGTGGAATCTTAATAATTAATGTGCCTTCTCCTTGGGAGAGGTTATAGATTCAAAATTATATAAAATTATAAAACTTGATTCTATTTTAATCTAAAAAAATCCTCTTAATTAATGATGTGCCGCTATAATTTTAGTAATTGATTCTTATCTTCTTAATAAAAGTTCCTCATTCGTTTGTTTATGCGCCTTTTCTTAATAAGATCTTTGCATTTTTCAGAAAAAAAAAAAAAGATGTCCTTTTAACTTGTTGACCAAACTTCAATTTTTCGGACGTAGATATTAATTACTTCAGTTTAAGTTAGATGTACATTTTTTTTATTAATATTTTCCAAGGTTCTATATAGCGCCACTATAGTGTTTTCGGACCATAAAAGCTATGACGTTATTGCCGCTATAGCGCGCTATATGGGCATAGCGCCGTTTTTTCAGCCGTTCCGCTATGACGTGATAAACGCTATTTAAACCTTTGATATTTTCTTTTGCTCCATAGAGGGAAAAAAATTAGGGAGGATTATTTTCTATAATGACATATTAGCTAGAAATTCGAAAAAAATTCGGCAAAATAATTCAAACATAATTCGGAAAATTTTATTTTTCTATATATAATACAAATAATACATCAAGTTAGTAAATTATTTGAGGAAAGAAAATTTAAATTTGTAAATTTCACGAATTATATGAATATTTCGTACTCAAAGCACTCAAATCTGTAAATAATATATGAGGATCAAATGAATTTTACGCACATTCCTTAATTTTAAACTGATCCATAATTAATTCGTTTAGAAAAGATACTTGAATCAATAACACATATATAATACTAACAATATTCAAAAAAATTGTTATTGTTGATAATTTTAGAAAACTATTTATATATTGAGGAGGGATCCGATTACCACGTTTCAAAGTTACCACAACCATTTTCTACATTTCAAAGTCCAAATCGTCAATCCAAACTGTTCAACATGATCTCCACAATAAAATATGCTTCCAGATCAAATTTTACATTTTTTTTAATTTTTTTACTATTTATTAAGATGGGTACAAAATTCAATGGTTTGAATTTGACTAGTTTTTGTAAAATATTTAATAAATAGTAAAGAAATTCAAAAAAATAAAAATTTGATCTGCAAGCACATTTTATTGCGGAGATCATGTTAAACAGTTTGGATCGACGATTTGGACTTTGAAAATGTAGAAAATGATTGTGGTAATTTTGTGGTAACTTTGAAACGTGTTAATCGGATCCCTCCTCTTATATACTAGCAAAAAAATCCTTTTGTGTAATGACTGAATTTATACAATATTGTATATAAATAGAGGAGGGATCCAATTACACTCTTTTTTATGACACACTTTGACACCTACCATTTTCAAAGTCCAAATAGTCGATCCAAACCGTTCAACATGATGGATATATTAAAATGTGCTTGGAGATCAAATTTTACATTTTTTTTGAATTTTTTACTATTTATTAAGATGGTTACAAAATCGTTGTTTTCAGACCATTGAAAAACAGTGATTTTGTAACCATCTTAATAAATAGTAAAAAAATTCAAAAAATTGTAAAATTTGATCTCCAAGCACATTTTAATATATCCATTATGTTGAACGGTTCGGATCAACTATTTGGACTTTGAAATTGCAAAATAGATCTATGAAAAAAACAATGTCATGATGTGTCAAAAAAAAGAGTGTAATTGGATCCCTCCTCGTATAAATATTGATTTATATACAATATTAATTGTACCGCAAGCAGATGTGTTCAAACTTTCAAACTTTTGTATAATGACTGAATTTTAAAATAATTCATGACTTTTGTGTACATGCAGCTTTGGTGCAAGACAAATATCAGCGCTTCGGGCAGCCCGCTCTCCTCTCTCTTCTTCTGTATTTATTTTTGTTTCGTGCGTTGGTGTGTGGAAGAGAGTGAGAGATGAGAGCGGAGAGCTCATTGGGCCGAGTTCTAGACTGCTTCAAGAGTGTGTGCCGTTCGGGTGAAGCTAGCAAGTTGGGAGTTGAAACCAAAGAAGGCAATTAGGGTGATGTTTTACTTTAAATGATTCTAAATTTTATTTTATTTTAAAAGATTATTTTACCTATCCACTCTTGGTTGATATATAATTGCTTACAGGTGCACTGGTTCACCATGAATGCGGACATGGTGATTATGTTGAACGGGGTCAACATCCTTTAGTGATGCATCTCTAACTGTCACAAATAAGGACACGTTCAGCTCATTTTTTTTTCTAATCATTTCGTTACAATTTGTTATTAATTTTTGTGAGCCACCTCTAATTGTTATAATTTTGTACTTGCAGAAATCAAATGATTTTCTCAGGAGTAGTTCATGGGTTGTCTGAACTAGTGCACAATGTTCAAAACCAGGCCGGGGTGTCGGCCTAGAGCTGCTGCCACTTACTTTATGTTTTATTCCTCTTTGAACCCAATGTGAATAGTCTTGAGAAGTATCTATTTAGTTAATACTTGTGAGGTTAACAGTAAAAAGAATTGATTTCCAGCCTGTAATTCTCCATACAGAAATTTACTCATAGCATTGTGGATCTCATAGAGTGTTAACCAACTGTAGGAGATGTAAGTGACGATCTTTGATTTGCAGCTTAAAGAAAAGCAATTTTGTTTCGGTAAACAGACCAGATTTGTCAGTTCCTATTACTTGTATTCAGTGGCTTGCACCAGTACAGTACCTGGCTTATTTGTTTTTTCTATTTTCAGTTTGGACCATTCATATCACATTTTAACTAGTAGCTTAAATATCAACTTATCAGTTTGATGTGAGTGAAACTAGGAAGATGCTGCCGAGGTGTTACACGATTCGTTTCTATGATGATGTCGATTGAGCCGAGCTCTAGACTGCATCAAGAGTGTGTGCGGTTCGGGTGAAGCTAGCAAGTTGGGAGTTGAAACCAAAGAGGGCAATTAAGGTGATGTTTTACTTTAAGTGATTCTAAATTTTTTTATTTTAAAAGATTAGTTTTCCTATCCTCTCTTGGTTGATATATAATTGCTAACAGGGGCACTGGTGCAGCATGAATGCGGACATGGTGATTATTTAGAAGGGGGCCAACATCCTTTAGTGATGCATCTCCAGCTGTCACAAATGAGGACACGTTCATCTCATTTTTTTTTCTAATCATTTCGATACAATTTGGTATTAATTTTAGTGAGCCACTTCTAATTGTCATAGTTTTGTACATTACGGAAGGCATATGATTTTCTCAGGCCAGAGTAGTTTATGGGTTGTCTGAACTAGTGCACAAAGTTCAAAACCAGGCCGAAGGGGTCGGACTAGAGCTGCTGCCACTTACTGTATGTTTTATTCTTCTTTGAACCCAATGTGAATAGTCTTCAGAAGTATCTATTAAGTTAATACTTGTGAGGTTAACAGTATAATGAATTGATTTCCAGCCTCTAATTCTCCATACAGAAATTTTCTCATAGCATTGTGGATCTCATATAGTGTTAACCAACTGTAGGAGATGTTAGTGACGTGCTTCGATTTTCATCTTAATAAAAATCAATTTTGTTTCGGTACAAAGACCAGATTTGTCAGTTCCTATTACTTGTATTCAGTGGGGTTTGCACCAGTACAGTACCTAGCATATTTTTTTTTTACTATTTTCTGTTTGGACCTTTCATATCACATTAACTAGTAGCTAAAAAATCAACTTATCTGTTTGATGTGAGTGAAACTAGGAAGATGCTGCCGAGGTGTTACATGATTCATGTCCATTGAGCCGAGGTCTAGACTGCTTCAAGAGTATGTGCGGTTCGGGTGAAGCTAGAAAGTTGGGAGTTGAAACCAAAGAAGGCAATTAAGGTGATGTTTTACGCTAAATTATTCTAAAGAAAAATTTATTTTAAAATATTCTTTTACCTATCCACTATTGGTTGATATATAATTGCTAACAGGAGCACTGGTTCACCATTAATGCGGACATGGTTATTATGTAGAAGGGGACCAACATCCTTTAGTGATGCATCTCCAGCTGCCACAAATGAGGAAACGTTCATCTCATTTTTTTTTTCTAATCATTTCGATACAATTTGGTATTAATTATTGTGAGCCACTTCTAATTGTCATAGTTTTTTACTTTGCAGAAGGCATATGATTTTCTCGGACCAAGTAGTTCATGGGTTGTCTGAACTAGCGCACAGAGTTCAAAACCAGGCCGGGGGGTCGGACTAGAGCTGCTGCCACTTACTGTATTTTTTCTTCTTATTTGAACCCAATGTGAATAGTCTTGAGAAGTACCTATTGAGTTAATACTTGTGAGGTGCTAACAGTAAAACAGATTGATTTCCAGCCTCTAATTCTCCATACTGAAATTTACTCATAGAATTGTGGATCTCATATAGTGTTAACCAACTGTAGGAGATGTTAGTGACGTGCTTTGATTTGCAGCTTAAAGGAAAGCAATTTTGTTTCTCTACAGAGACCAGACTTGTTAGTTCCTATTACTTGTATTCAGTGGTTTGCACCAGTACTGTACCTAGCATATTTTTGTTTACTATTTTCAGTTTGGACCTTTCATATCACATTAACTTGTAGCTTAAAAATCAACTTATGTGTTTGATGTGAGTGAAACTAGGAAGATGCTGCCGAGGTGTTACATGATTCTCTTCTATGACGATACCCATTGAGCCGAGTGGTAGACTGCTTCAAGAGTGTGTGGCGTTCGGGTGAAGCTAGCAAGTTGGGAGTTGAAACAAAAGAAGGCAATTAAGGTGATGTTTTACTTTAAATGATTCTAAATTTTTTATTTATTTTAAAAGATTCTTTTACCTATCCACTCTTGGTTGAATATAATTGCTTACAGGGGCACTGGTTCACCATGAATGCGGACATGGTGATTATGTAGAAGGGGGCCAACATCCTTTAGTGATGCATCTCTAACTGTCACAAATAAGGACACGTTCAGCTCATATTTTTTTCTAATCATTTCGTTACAATTTGTTATTAATTTTTGTGAGCCACCTCTAATTGTTATAGTTTTGTACTTTGCCGAAATCAAATGATTTTCTCAGGAGTAATTCATGGGTTGTCTGAACTAGCGCACAAAGTTCAAAACTACGCCGGAGGTTCGGACTTGAGCTGCTGCCACTTACTGTATGTTTTATTCTTCTTTGAACCCAATGTGAATAGTCTTGAGAAGTATCTATTAAGTTAATACTTGTGAGGTGCTAACAGTAACAAGAATTGATTTCCAGCCTCTAATTCTCCATTCTGAAATTTACTCTTAGCATTGTGGATCTCATATAGTGTTAACCAACTGTAGGAGATGTTAGTGACGTGCTTTGATTTTCAGCTCTAAGAAAAGCAATTTTGTTTCGGTACAGAGACCAGATTTGTCAGTTTCTATAACTTGTAATCAGTGGTTTGCACCAGTACAATACCTAGCATATTTTTTTTTTTCGATTTTCAGTTTGGACCATTCATATCACATTAACTAGTAGCTTAAAAATCAACTTACCTGTTTGATGTGAGTGAAACTAGGAAGATGCTGCGGAGGTGTTACATGATTCGTTTCTATGGCGATGTCCATTCAGCCGAGCTCTAAACTGCTTCAAGAGTGTGTTCGGTTCGGGTGAAGCTAGCAAGTTGGGAGTTGAAACCAAAGAGGGCAATTAAGGTGATGTTTTACTTTAAGCGATTCTAAATTTTTTTTATTTTAAAAGATTCTTTTTCCTATCCTCTCTTGGTTGATATATAATTGCCAACTGAGGCACTGGTTCACCATGAATGCGGACATGGTGATTATGTAGAAGGGGGCCAACATCCTTTAATGATGCATCTCCAGCTGTCACAAATGAGGACACGTTCATCTCATTTTTTTTCTAATCATTTCGATACAATTTGGTATTAATTTTTGTGAGCCACTTTTAATTGTCATAGTTTTGTACTTTGCAGAAGGCATATGATTTTCTCGGGCCAAGTAGTTCATGGGTTGTCTGAACTAGCACACAGAGTTCAAAACCAGGCCGGGGGGTCGGACTAGAGCTGCTGCCACTTACTGTATTTTTTCTGCTTCTTTGAACCCACTGTGAATAGTCTTGAGAAGTACCTATTAAGTTAATACTTGTGAGGTGCTAACTGTAAAAAGGATTAATTTCCAGCCTCTAATTCTCCATACTAAAATTTACTCATAGCATTGTGGATCTCATATAGTGTTAACCAACTGTAGGAGATGTTAGTGACGTGCTTTGATTTCCAGCTTAAAGGAAAGCAATTTTATTTCATTACAGAGACCAGACTTGTTAGTTCCTATTACTTGTATTCAGTGGTTTGCACCAGTACAGTACCTAGCATATTTTTTTTACTATTTTCAGTTTGGACCTTTCATGTCACATTAACTTGTCGCTTCAAAATCAACTTATGTGTTTGATGTGAGTGAAACTTGGAACATGCAGCCGAGGTGTTACATGATTCTCTTCTATGAGGATGCCCATTGAGCCGAGTTCTAGACTGCTGCAAGAGTGTGTGCCGTTCGGGTGAAGCTTGCAAGTTGGGAGTTGAAACCATAGAAGGCAATTAAGGTGATGTTTTACTTTAAACGATTCTAATTTTTTTTTTTTTAAAAGATTCTTTTACCTATCCATTCTTGGTTGATATATAATTGCTTACAGGGGCACTGGTTCAGCATGAATGCGGACATGGTGATTATGTAGAAGGGGGCCAACATCCTTTAGTGATGCATCTCAAACTGTCACAAATGAGGACACGTTCATCTCATTTTTTTTCTAATCATTTCGTTACAATTTGTTATTAATTTTTGTGAGCCACCTCTAATTGTTATAGTTTTGTACTTTACAGAAATCATATGATTTTCTCAGGAGTAGTTCATGGGTTGTCTGAAGTAGCGCACAAAGTCAAAAACCGTGCCGGGGGATCGGACTAGAGCTGCTGCCAAATACTGTATGTTTTATTCTTCTTTGAACCCAATGTGAATAGTCTTGAGAAGTACCTATTAAGTACTTGTGAGGTGCTAATAGTAAAAAGGATTAATTTCCAGCCTCTAACTTAAATTTACTCATAGCATTGTGGATCTCATATAGTGTTAACCAATTGTAGGAGATGTTAGTGACGTGCTTTGATTTCCAGCTTATAAGAAAGCAATTTTGTTTCTTTACAGAGACCAGACTTGTTTGTTCCTATGACTTGTATTCAGTGGTTTGCACCACTACAGAACCTAGCATATTTATTTTACTATTTTCAGTTTGGACCTTTCATGTCACATTAACTTGTCGCTTCAAAATCAACTTATGTGTTTGATGTGAGTGAAACTTGGAACATGCAGCCGAGGTGTTACATGATTCTCTTCTATGAGGATGCCCATTGAGCCGAGTTCTAGACTGCTGCAAGAGTGTGTGCCGTTCTGGTGAAGCTTGCAAGTTGGGAGTTGAAACCATAGAAGGCAATTAAGGTGATGTTTTACTTTAAACGATTCTAATTTTTTTTTTTTTTAAAAGATTCTTTTACCTATCCATTCTTGGTTGATATATAATTGCTTACAGGGGCACTGGTTCAGCATGAATGCGGACATGGTGATTATGTAGAAGGGGGCCAACATCCTTTAGTGATGCATCTCAAACTGTCACAAATGAGGACACGTTCATCTCATTTTTTTTCTAATCATTTCGTTACAATTTGTTATTAATTTTTGTGAGCCACCTCTAATTGTTATAGTTTTGTACTTTACAGAAATCATATGATTTTCTCAGGAGTAGTTCATGGGTTGTCTGAAGTAGCGCACAAAGTCAAAAACCGTGCCGGGGGATCGGACTAGAGCTGCTGCCAAATACTGTATGTTTTATTCTTCTTTGAACCCAATGTGAATAGTCTTGAGAAGTATCTTGTGAGGTTCCAACAGCAAAAAGAATTGATTTCCAGCCTCTAATTCTCCATACTAAAATTTACTCATAGCATTGTGGATCTCATATAGTGTTAACCAAGTATAGGAGATGTTAGTGACGTGCTTTGATTTTTAGCTTATGGAAAAGCAATTTTGTTTCGGTACAAAGACCAGATTTGTCTTTTCCTTTTACTTGTATTCAGTGGTTTGCACCAATACAGTTACCTAGCATATTTTTTTTTACTATTTTCAGTTTGGACCATTCATATCACATTAACTAGTAGCTAAAAAATCAACTTATCTGTTTGATGTGAGTGAAACTAGGAAGATGCTGCTGAGGTGTTACATGATTCTTTTCTATGACGATGTCCATTGAGCCGAGCTCTAGAGTACTTCAAGAGTTTGTGCGGTTCAGGTGAAGCTAGAAAGTTGGGAGATCAAACCAAAAAGGGCAATTAAGGTGATGTTTTACTGTAAGTGGTTTTAAATTTTTTTGATATTAAAATTATTTTTTTCCCATCCTCTCTTTGTTGATATATAATTGCTAACAGGGGCACTGGTTCAGCATGAATGCGGACATGGTGATTAAGTAGAAGAGGGCCAACATCCCTTAGTGATGCATCTCCAACTGTCACAAATGAGGACACGTTTATCTCATTTTTTTTTCTAATCATTTCGATACAATTTGTTATTAATTTTTGTGAGCCACCTCTAATTGTTATAGTTTTGTACTTTGCAGAAATCATATGATTTTCTCTGGAGTAGTTCATGGGTTGTCTGAAGCAGTGCACAAAGTTCAAAACGGGGCCAGGGGGTCCGACTAGAGCTGCTGCCAAATTCTGTATGTTTTATTCTTCTTTGAACCCAATGTGAATAGTCTTGAGAAGTATCTATTAAGTTAATACTTGTGAGGTGCCAACTGCAAAAAGAATTGATTTCCAGCCTCTAATTCTCCATACTAAAATTTACTCATAGCATTGTGGATCTCATATAGTGTTAACCAAGTATAGGAGATGTTAGTGACGTGCTTTGATTTTCCGCTTAAAGAAAAGCAATTTTTTTAGTGAGTGAAACTAGGAAGATGCTGCCGACGTGTTACATGATTCTCTTCTATGACGATGCCCATTGAGCCGAGTTCTAGACTGCTTGAAGAGTGTGAGCCGTTCGGGTGAAGCTAGCAAGTTGGGAGTTGAAACCAAAGAAGGCAATTAAGGTGATCTTTTACTTTGAACGATTCTAATTTTTTTTTTATTTTGAAAGATTCTTTTACCTATCCACTCTTGGTTGATATATAATTATTTACAGGGGCACTGGTTCACCATGAATGCGGACATGGTGATTATGTAGAAGGGGGCCAACATCCTTTAGTGATGCATCTCTAACTGTCACGAATGACGACACGTTCATCTCATTTTTTTTTCTAATCATTTCGTTACAATTTGTTATTAATTTTTGTGAGCCACCTCTAATTGTTATAGTTTTGTACATTGCAGAAATCATATGATTTTCTCAGGAGTAGTTCATTGGTTGTCTGAACTAGCGCACAAAGTTCAAAACCGGGTCGGGGGTTCGGACTAGAGCTGCTGCCACTTACTGTATGTTTTTTTCTTCTTTGAACCCAATGTGAATAGTCTTGAGAAGTATCTATTAAGTTAATACTTGGGAGGTGCTAACAGTAAAAAGATATGATTTCCAACCTTTAATTCTCCATTCTGAAATTTACTCATAGCATTGTGGATCTCATATAGTGTTAACCAACTGTAGGAGATGTTAGTGACGTGCTTTGATTTTCAGCTTAAAGAAAAGCAATTTTGTTTCGGTACAGAGACCAGATTTGTCTTTTCCTTTTACTTGTATTCAGTGGTTTGCACCATTACAGTTACCTAGCATATTTTTTTTTTTACTATTTTCAGTTTGGACCATTCATATCAGATTAACTAGTAGCTAAAAAATCAACTTATTTGTTTGATGTGAGTGAAACTAGGAAGATGCTGCCGAGGTGTTACATGATTCTTTTCTATGACGATGTCCATTGAGCCGAGCTCTAGACTACTTCAAGAGTTTGTGCGGTTCGGGTGAAGTTAGAAAGTTGGGAGTTCAAAACAAAAAGGGCAATTAAGGTGATGTTTTACTCTAAGCGATTCTAAATTTTTTTGATTTTAAAAGATTCTTTTTCCTATCCTCTCTTTGTTGATATATAATTGCTAACAGGGGCACTGGTTCAGCATCAATGCGGACATGGTGATTATGTAGAAGAGGGCCAACATCATTTAGTGATGCATCTCCAGCTGTCACAAATAAGGACATGTTCATCTAATTTTTTGTTCTAATCATTTCGATACAATTTGGTATTAATTTTTGTGGGCCACTTCTAATTGTCATAGTTTTGTACATTGCAGAAGGCATTTGATTTTCTCGGGCCAAGTAGTTCATGGTTGTCTGAACTAGTGCACAGAGTTCAAAACCAGGCCGGGGGGTCGGACCAGAGCTGCTGCCGCTTACTGTATTTGTTCTTCTTCGTTGAGCCCAATGTCTTGAGAAATACCTATTGAGTTAATACCTGCGAGGTGCTAACAGTAAAAAGTATTAATTTCCAGCCTCTAATTCTCCATACTGAAATTTACTCGTAGAATTGTGGATCTCATATAGTGTGAACCAACTGTAGAGATGTTGGTGACGTGCTTTGATTTGCAGCTTAAAGGCAAGCAATTTTGTTTCTGTGCAGAGACCAGACTTGTTAATTCCTATTACTTGTATTCAGTGGTTTGCAGCAGTACAGTACCTAGCATATTTTTTTTTACCATTTTCAGTTTGGACCTTTCATAGCACATTAACTTGTAGCTTAAAAATGAACTTATGTGTTTGATGTGAGTGAAACTAGGAGGATGCTGCCGACGTGTTATATGATTGTCTTCTAAGATGATGCCAATTGAGCTGAGTTCTAGACTGCTTGAAGAGTGTGTGCCGTTCGGGTGAAGCTAGCAAGTTGGGAGTTGAAACCAAAGAAGGCAATTAAGGTGATGTTTTACTTTAAACGATTCTAAATTTTTTTTTATTTTAAAATATTCTTTTTCCTATCCTCTCTTGGTTGATATATAATTGCCAAACAGGGGTACTGGTTCACCTTGAATGCGGACATGGTGATATTGTACAAGGGGGCCAACATCCTTTAGTGATGCATCTCCAGCTGTCACAAATGAGGACACGTTCCTCTCAATTTTTTTTCTAATCATTTCGATACAATTTGGTATTAATTTTTGTGTACCACTTGTAATTGTCAAAGTTTTCTACTTTGCAGAAGGCATTTGATTTTCTCGGGCCATGTAGTTCATGGGTTGTGTGAACTAGCACAAAGAGTTCAAAATCAGGCCGGGGGGTTGGACTAGAGCTCCTGCCACTTACTGTATTTTTTATTCTTCTTTGAACCCAATGTGAATAGTATTGAGAAGTACCTATTAAGTACTTGTGAGGTGCTAATAGTAAAAAGGATTAATTTCCAGCCTCTAACTTAAATTTACTCATAGCATTGTGGATCTCATATAGTGTTAACCAATTGTAGGAGATGTTAGTGACGTGCTTTGATTTCCAGCTTATAAGAAAGCAATTTTGTTTCTTTACAGAGACCAAACTTGTTTGTTCCTATGACTTGTATTCAGTGGTTTTCACCAGTACAGTACCTAGCATATTTTTTTTACTATTTTCAGTTTGGACCTTTCATATCACATTAACTCGTAGCTTAAAAATCAACTTACGTGTTTGATGTGACTGAAACTAGGAAGTAACATGATTCTCTTCTATGACGATGCACATTGAGCCGAGTTCTAGACTGATTCAAGAGTGTGTGATGTTCGGGAGAAGCTAGCAAGTTGGGAGTTGAAACCAAACAAGGCAATTAAGGTGATGTTTTACTTTAAACGATTCTAAATTTTTTTTATTTTAAAAGACTCTTTTTCCTATTTACTCTTTGTTGATATATAATTGCTTACAGGGGCACTGGTTCACCATGAATGCGGACATGGTGATTATGTAGAAGGGGGCCAACATCCTTTAGTGATGCATCTCTAACTGTCACGAATGACGACACGTTCATCTCATTTTTTTTTCTAATCATTTCGTTACAATTTGTTATTAATTTTTGTGAGCCACCTCTAATTGTTATAGTTTTGTACATTGCAGAAATCATATGATTTTCTCAGGAGTAGTTCATTGGTTGTCTGAACTAGCGCACAAAGTTCAAAACCGGGTCGGGGGTTCGGACTAGAGCTGCTGCCACTTACTGTATGTTTTTTTCTTCTTTGAACCCAATGTGAATAGTCTTGAGAAGTATCTATTAAGTTAATACTTGGGAGGTGCTAACAGTAAAAAGATATGATTTCCAGCCTCTAATTCTCCATTCTGAAATTTACTCATAGCATTGTGGATCTCATATAGTGTTAACCAACTGTCGGAGATGTTAGTGACGTGCTTTGATTTTCAGCTTAAAGAAAAGCAATTTTGTTTCGGTACAGAGACCAGATTTGTCTTTTCCTTTTACTTGTATTCAGTGGTTTGCACCACTACAGTTACCTAGTATTTTTTTATTTTACTATTTTCAGTTTGTACCATTCATATCAGATTAACTAGTAGCTAAAAAATCAACTTATTTGTTTGATGTGAGTGAAACTAGGAAGATGCTGCCGAGGTGTTACATGATTCTTTTCTATGACGATGTCCATTGAGCCGAGCTCTAGACTACTTCAAGAGTTTGTGCGGTTCGGGTGAAGCTAGAAAGTTGGGAGTTCAAACCAAAAAGGGCAATTAAGGTGATGTTTTACTTTAAGCGATTCTAAATTTTTTTGATTTTAAAAGATTCTTTTTCCTATCATCTCTTTGTTGATATATAATTGCTAACAGGGGCACTGGTTCAGCATTAATGCGGACATGGTGATTATGTAGAAGAGGGCCAACATCATTTAGTGATGCATCTCCAGCTGTCACAAATGAGGACACGTTCATCTCATTTTTTTTTCTAATCATTTCGATACAATTTGGTATTAATTTTTGTGAGCCACTTCTAATTGTCATAGTTTTGTACTTTGCAGAAGGCATTTGATTTTCTCGGGCCAAGTAGTTCATGGTTGTCTGAACTAGTGCACAGAGTTCAAAACCAGGCCGGGGGGTCGGACCAGAGCTGCTGCCGCTTACTGTATTTGTTCTTCTTCTTTGAACCCAATGTGAATAGTCTTGAGAAATACCTATTGTGTTAATACTTGTGAGGTGCTAACAGTAAAAAGTATTAATTTCCAGGCTCTAATTCTCCATACTGAAATTTACTCGTAGAATTGTGGATCTCATATAGTGTGAACCAACTGTAGAGATGTTGGTGACGTGCTTTGATTTGCAGCTTAAAGGAAAGCAATTTTGTTTATGTACAGAGACCAGACTTGTTAGTTCCTATTACTTGTATTCAGTGGTTTGCAGCAGTACAGTACCTAGCATATTTTTTTTTACCATTTTCAGTTTGGACCTTTCATAGCACATTAACTTGTAGCTTAAAAATGAACTTATGTGTTTGATGTGAGTGAAACTAGGAGGATGCAGCCGACGTGTTATATGATTCTCTTCTAAGACGATGCCAATTGAGCCGAGTTCTAGACTGCTTCAATAGTGTGTGCAGTTCGGGTGAAGCTAGCAAGTTGGGAGTTGAAACTAAAGAGGGCAATTAAGGTGATGTTTTACTTTAAGTGATTCTAAATTTTTCTATTTTAAAAGATTCTTTTTCCTATCCTCTCTTGGTTGATATATAATTGCTAACGGCACTGGTTCAGCATGAATGCGGACATGGTGATTATTTAGAAGGGGGCCAACATCCTTTAGTGATGCATGTCCCGTTGTCACAAATGACGACACATTCATCTCATTTTTTTTTCTAATCATTTCGTTACAATTTGTTATTAATTTTTGTGAGCCACCTCTAATTGTTATAGTTTTGTACTTTGTAGAAGGCATATGATTTTCTCAGGCCAAGTATTTCATGGGTTATCTTAACTAGCGCAGAAAGTTCAAAACTAGGCCGGGGGGTCAGACTAGAGCTGCTGCCACTTACTATATCTTTTATTCTTCTTTGAACCCAGTGTGAATAGTCTTTAGAGGTATCTATTAAGTTAGTACTTGTGAGGTTAACAGTATAAAGAATTGATTTCCAGCCTCTAATTCTCCATACAGAAATTTTCTCATAGCATCGTGGATCTCATATAGTGTTAATCAACTGTAGGAGATGTTAGTGACATGTTTTGATTTTCAGCTTAATGAAAATCAATTTTGTTTCGGTACAGAAACCAGATTTGTCAGATCCTATTACTTGTATTCAGTGGGGTTTGCACCAGTACAGTAACTAGCATATTTTTTTTACTATTTTCAGTTTGTAACTTTCATATCACATTAACTAGTAGCTAAAAAATGAACTTATCTGTTTGATGTGAGTGAAACTAGGAAGATGCTGCCGAGGTGTTACATGATTCATGCCCATTGAGCCGAGGTCTAGACTGCATCTAGAGTATGTGTGGTTCGGGTGAAGCTAGAAAGTTAGGAGTTGAAACGAAAGAAGGCAATTAAGGTGATGTTTTACGCTAAATTTTTCTAAAGAAAAATTTATTTTAAAAGATTCTTTTACCTATCCACTCTTGGTTGATATGTAATTGTTAACAGGAGCACTGTTTCACCATTAATGCGGACATGGTGATTATTTAAGGGGGCCAACATCCTTTAGTGATGCATCTCCTGCTGTCACAAATGAGGACACGTTCATCTCATTTTTTTTTTCTAATCATTTCGATACAATTTCGTATTAATTTTTCTGTACCACTTGTAATTGTCACAGTTTTGTACTTTGCAGAAGGCATTTGATTTTCTTGGGCCAAGTAGTTCGTGGGTTGTCTGAACAAGCGCACAGAGTTCAAAACCAGGCCGGGGGGTCAGACTAGAGCTGCTGCCACTTACTGTATTGTTTCTTCTTCTTTGAACCCAATGTGAATAGTCTTGAGAAGTACCTATTGAGTTAATACTTGAGAGGTGTTAACAGTAAAAATGATTAATTTCCAACTTCTAATTCTCCATACTGAAATTTACTCGTAGAATTGTGGATCTCATATTGTGTTAACCAACTGTAGGAGATGTTATTGATGTGCTTTGATTTGCAGCTTAAAGGAAAGCAATTTTGTTTCTGTACAGAGACCAGACTTGTTGGTTCCTATTACTTGTATTCAGTGGTTTGCACCAGTACAGTACCTAGCATATTTTTTTTTACTATTTTCAGTTTGGACCTTTCATATCACATTAACTTGTAGCTTAAAAATCAACTAATGTGTTTGATGTGAATGAAACTAGGAGGATGCTGCCGACGTGTAACATGATTCTCTTCTATGACGATGCCCATTGAGCCGAGTTCTAGACTGCTTGGAGAGTGTGTGCGGTTCGGGTGAAGCTAGCAAGTTGGGAGTTGAAACCGAAGAAAGCAATTAAGGTGATGTTTTACTTTAAATGATTCTAATTTTTTTTTTAAATATTCTTTTACCTATCCACTCTTGGTTGATATATAATTGCTTACGGGGGCACTGGTTCACCATGAATGCGGACATGGTGATTATGTAGAAGGGGGACAACATCCTTTAGTGATGCACTCCTACTGTCACAAATGAGGACACGTTCATCTCATTTTTTTTCAAATTATTTCGTTACAATTTGTTATTAAATTTTGTGAGCCACCTCTAATTGTTATAGTTTTGTACTTTACAGAAATCATATGATTTTCTCTAGCCAGAGTAGTTCATGGGTTGTCTGAACTAGTGCACAAAGTTCAAAACTGGGCTGGGGGGTCCGACTAGAGCTGCTGCCACTTATTGTATGTTTTATTCTTCTTTGAACCCAATGTGAATAGTCTTGAGAGGTATCTATTAAGTTAATACTTGTGAGGTTAATAGTATAAATAATATATTTCTAGCCTCTAATTCTCCATACATAAATTTACTGATGGCATTGTAGATATTATATAGTGTTAACCAACTGAAGGAGATGTTAGTGACGTGCTTTGATTTTCATTTTAAAGAAAAGCTATTTTGTTTCGGTACGGAGACCAGATTTGTCAGTTCCTATTACTTTTATTCAGTGGTTTGCAACAGTACAGTACCTAGCATATTTTTTTTTACTACTTTCAGTTTGGACCTTTCATATCACATTTAACTAGTTGCTAAAAAATCAACTTATCTGTTTGATGTGAGTGAAACTAGGAAGATGCTGCCGAGGTGTTACATGATTCATGCCCATTGAGCCGAGGTCTAGACTGCTTCAAGAGTATGTGCGGTTCGGGTGAAGCTAGAAAGTTGGGAGTTGAAACCAAAGAAGGCAATTAAGGTGATGTTTTACGCTAAATTATTCTAAAGAAAAATTTATTTTAAAAGATTCTTTTACCTATCCACTCTTGGTTGATATATAATTGCTAACAGGAGCACTGGTTCACCATTAATGCGGAAATGTTGATTATGTAGAAGGGGGCCAACATCCTTTAGTGATGCATCTCCAGCTGTCACAAATGAGGAGTTCATCTCATTTTTTTTTCTAATCATTTCAATACATTTTGGTATTAATTTTTGTGAGCCACTTCTAATTGTTATAGTTTTGTACTTTGCAGAAGGCACATGATTTTCTCGGGCCCAGTAGTACCTGGGTTGCCTGAACTAGCGCACAAAGTTCAAAACCAGGCCGGGGGGGTCGGACTAGAGCTGCTGCCACTTACTGTATTTTTTCTTCTTCTTTGAACCCAATGTGAATAGTCTTGAGATGTACCTATTGAGTTAATAACAGTAAAAAGGATTAATTTCCAGTCTCTAATTCTCCATACTGAAATTTACTCATAGCATTGTGGATCTCATATAGTATTAACCAACTGTAGGTGATGTTTGTGACGTGCTTTGATTTCCAGCTTAAAGGAAAGCAATGTTGTTTCGGTACAGTGACCAGACTTGTTAATTCCTATTACTTGTATTCAGTGGTTTGCACCAGTACAGTACCTAGCATATTTTTTTTACTATTTTCAGTTTAGACCTTTCGTATCACATTAACTTGTAGCTTAAAAATCAACTTATGTGTTTGATTTTAGTCAAACTAGAAAGATGCTGCCGAGGTGTTACATGATTCTCTTCTATGACGATGCCCATTGAGCCGAGTTCTAGACTTCTTCAAGAGTGTGTGCCGTTCGGGTGTAGCTGGCAAGTTGTGGGAGTTGAAACCAAAGAAGGCAATTAAGGTGATGTTTTACTTTAAGCGATTCTAAATTTTTTTTATTTTAAAAGATTATTTTTCATGAGGAGGGATCCAATTACACCTTTTTTGGTGACACATCATGACACCGTTTTTTATATAGGTTAATTTTGCGATTTCAAAGTCCAAACAGTCGATCCGAACCGTTCAACATGATGGATATATTAAAATGTGCTTGGAGATCAAATTTTACATTTTTTTGAATTTTTTTACTATTTATTAAGATGGTTACAAAATCGCTGTTTTTCAATAGTCCGAAAACAACGATTTTTGTAACCATCTTAATAAATAGCAAAAAAATTCAAAAAAATGTAAAATTTGATCTCCAAGCACATTTTAATATATCCATCATGTTGAACGGTTTGGATCGACTATTTGGACTTTGAAATTGGTAGGTGTCAAAGTGTGTCACCAAAAAAGGTTGAATTGGATCCCTCCTCATTTTTCATATCCTCTCTTGGGCGATATATAATTGCTAACAGGGGCACTGGTTCACCATGAATGCCGACATGGTGATTATGTAGAAGGGGGCCAACATTCTTTTGTGATGCATCTCGAACTGTCACAAATGAGGACATGTTCATCTCATTTTTTTTCTAATCATTTCGTTACAATTTGTTATTAATTTTTGTGAGCCACCTCTAATTGTTATAGTTTTGTACTTTACAGAAATCATATGATTTTCTCAAGCCAGAGTAGTTCATGGGTTGTCTGAACTAGCGCACAAAGTTCAAAACTGGGTCGGGGGGTCGGACTAGAGCTGCTGCCACTTACTGTATGTTTTATTCTTCTTTGAACCCAATGTGAATAGTCTTGAGAAGTATCTATTAAGTTAATACTTGTGAGGTGCTGACAGTAAAAAGAATTGATTTCCCGCCTCTAATTCTCCATACAGAAATTTACTCATAGCATTGTGGATCTCATATAGTGTTAACCAACTGTAGGTGATGTTTGTGACGTACTTTGATTTCCAGCTTAAAGGAAAGCAATGTTGTTTCGGTACAGAGACCAGACTTGTTAATTCCTATTACTTGTATTCAGTGGTTTGCACCAGTACAGTACCTAGCATATTTTTTTTACTATTTTCAGGTTAGACCTTTCGTATCACATTAACTTGTAGCTTAAAAATCAACTTGTGTGTTTGATGTGAGTAAAATTAAAACAATTTACATTATTTTGTGCATAGCAGCATAGGTTGTTAAGCTCAAGGCATGAGCAACAAATAACTCCAACAAATGTACATGCATGCCGAATGACAAGTTTAACAGGATAAGTAGTTTGCCAGATAAAATGCATCAGCATATTCTATCCTTCATAGGGATATGAGAGGCGGTTCAAACGAGCTTAGTGTCAAAGAGAGATGGATGAACCTTTGGTCCTCCTTGTCTCATCTCAACTTCGGTCCATATGAGTTTCTGTCTGTGTATGAATGTCATCCCAATACCGAGGGAAGAAAAAGAGCACTTGATGCAGAGTTCAAATTTTTTTGTTGAGACGTTAATATCCTGTCGTGAGGCGTCCTTAGACACTTTCCTAATTAAAATAATTGACAAAGGAAGCTGTGCTAGTTATGCCATGAAGTTCAATCCTCGAGTTTTTTCTATGGAGGTTCCATTCTTGTACAAATCTGCATGCATTTTCTCTTGTGAATCAATAGAGGAACTGTGCTTGACAACAAGTTGTAATTATCCTCAGAAGGTTACTGCTTATAAATAGTAGGCTTGATGGTTGATGCATTACCAGATTTTCATTCATTTTCAGTCAGAAGCTAAATTGTCGTGCATTTGGTAATAGTCTTGCATGTCCTTTTATTGTAGGCTGTGTGGAAAACTCTGGGCACAACTGCAGTGGGCTGTACGCTTTTTACAGAGGGGGAGGTGGATGAATTTGTTTTTTAAGAGTGAGGGATATGGGCCTTGAAGAGGAGAGGGAGAGATCAGAGAAGAGAATTCGATGTTTTAGACAGCTCGATTCGACAGTTCGGCAACTGGTGGGCATCTTATGGGCGTCACACCAAATTTGCTGTGATGTCCGGTCGGAACCGCCTGATTAAGGTTCCTTCATACTTGACCGCCATAATATAATGAAGGGTAATTTGTTTTATATCCTGCACGCTAGAGAATTAGAAACCAGAATATAATAAATCAGATAAAAAAAGTATGAGATAAATAAATAAATAGTATGTCTTAGCAATAAAAATAAAATTGCCAATTACATGTATGATAATGCCAGCTGCAATTTTGAAGAGCAATAACAATAGAATAGAAATGCTATTGAGAGCCATAAGCAAAGTAAATCAACCACCTTAAAACAAATTGCTTTAACAAAAGAATCAGTTTAGGTTTATATAGGAAAGAAAAATATTTTTTTCTGGGTAGTTTTTACTCGTTTCCACAAAATTTTTGATGATACAACCATGCAATAATCCGTATTATTTGTAAGGTCATTATTGTGATAAATGCATAGCAGATAGATACATAACAAAGTAAACATTTCTCAGGATAAGATACGTGCGTATCAAGTATTAATTGTATCTCTATATTGGTTATATACGCCCAAATTTTAAATTAAATACAAGGAATGTCCAGGTGGATCAATCCACATTCCACAAGCTTGGAAGAGCTATATAATTTGTAATAAGTAAAATAATGAAGGGCTTTCTTATATCTCAAGCAATTTGGTGTTTGTTAATTTTGAGCAACAATTTCCCTTTTATCTTTTGTTTTTTTTTCGGAAATGCCGATCAACTAATTTGATTATAATGTTGTGTTAAATTTTTTATGAAATAAAATTTCTTAATTCTTAGAAAAAAAATGTTATTATCTCCGTACATTAGAAAAAATATATATACATGCTAATTAAATCTTGATCTGATTTGGATTGGGCAGAGCTTGAGCTTTGCTTTTAAGATCTGTACATGCGAGCAGGTAATGTGTATTTTATATAAATTTCTGCTTTAAAAAATAATTAAAATGATCGATTTACAAGTGTGTAAATTTATCGTTATAATGTAATCCGGTGTCGTGTCTACAAGGATAGTTTTGAATTAATACTAAGTTCGTAATTTTCAACCATCTACACAAATTGATGTTTTGACTAGTTTTCTGAAATTAAACTAAATTAGCTAATTCCTAATTAAATTAACACGAATTGAAACAAAAGAAATTCTATAGCTGCAACTTCCTAGGGTTTTTGGAATCACCATAATATTTTAATTATTTTTTGTGGCATAATACACTAGCCATATCAAAAAAAGGATCATTTTGTGTAAATAACAGTATGTATGCGTCATAAGTAAAGAAATGAAACATTTTTATCCTCAAATTAAAATTAGTCATTTAGAAGATTGAATATTTTTTTACGCATGTTACATATTATTTAATTTTTTAATAAGACATATAATGAGTTTTAATAGAAAATAGAATAAATTGGATAAATATATGAGTTTTTGAAATTTAGAAGAATAAATATGATATTATGAATTTTAGAGGATGAACGTCTCAGTTTTGAGGATAGAATAAGAGCATTTAATGTCAGGTTCAAAAAGTTTGTTGAGACGCTGCCATCCCGTCGTAAGCCACACTCCTTGGAGACTTTCATGATTAAAATATATGACCTTGTTCACATATGTGTCAGCTATGTCATGATGTTCAATCCTCGAGTTTTTTCTATGGAGTCTTTCCTCTACAAAGATATATATGCATGCATTTTCTCTTGTGAATCAATAGAGAAACTGTGCTTGATACCAAGTTTTAATCATGGTTATCTAGAAATACCAGAGGCTGTAAATCTTCCCTTCATCAGAAGAGCTTAGACAAGCTAGACTTGATAACAGAACGATGCATTACAATCCTTTTCTCAGGGTGACCAAAATTCGAAGAGCTATATATGATTGGAATACTGCTTTTGTGATTTTTCATGCATCTTCAGTTTTAAGCTAAAGTACTAGTCTCTCCTTTAATTTGTTGTCTTTAGAAACTTCCACCCAAAAAATGAAATCTTGTGTATATCGTCATTAAGCCTCCATGAGGTTTGTCTGTGCGGAATAATCCTTCATCCTTTATGCCAAACTTCATCCGCCCTGCTGTTTTATATGACATTAATTCTTCCCTGCCTTTCTGGTGTTCCAATGCTCAAATTACATAGCTGAAATTTTATGGTACATGTATGTATGTACATCTTTGATTTCAACTTGTGTCATTTTTGGTACCATAAAGCTTCTGACTATCTTTTGTTTCATCTTTGAATTCTGATTCCATTGCCTAACGGAATTGTCGCTTAGCGGATGGTGCATGACTTGTAATTTCAGGCCAGTTGCATTGATCCTTCAGAAATCACCTCATCTTCAAAACCTCAGTTTATACAATAGCGAACAACATTTTTTGTTTTTCGAGGGTTAGTGGAAAGTATTCCACTAAGATATATATGGAGGTAAAAAAATATTTATAAGTGAGTTACTCGGATCAACTGATCTTCGTAACTATTTAATAAATCTATCAGAGTACTCATATATTAAAAAGTTCTACTAATAAAATTAAAAATACCCCTATTATGTCTAGGCCACCCCTCTCCATATTATAATTAGCAAAATAGCAACTAATTATGTACATCAATTGCTGCTTCATTAATTAGCGAACAACATTGCCGAGGGGAAAAGATTGGAGTTGACCAAATGGTAGATAATTCTATGTTGCTAGAATTCTCCCAGTGTAAGAATTTTAAGGTGGTTCATATCAAATTATATTAGGGAACAATAATATTATATCACATAGGATCGAAGAGGCATTGCTCCCACACAGAAAATTTTTGAGAAAGAAAATCTTGAAGTTATTTTATCTCAGTCTGTTTTTGATTGTTGGCATTAGAGTGGTAGATCGATCATAGTAAATTTAATTGATTGCAACAGTAGTGGTATTATGTGAGTAATTAAACTGGGAATTAATTTATTATGTGTTATTTGTGGGATTAAATTGTACGGTGTATGTTGTATTAATTTCATATATACGAGGATGATATTTGTTGCTACTCTACGTACTATTGGGAATGCATGGCAATATTAGTCGAGATACAAAATACTGTTGGTATCATATATTGAATCTTAATTAATTTTGCAGAAACTATATATGCAGCTCTGCTATTTGAACCCGACATCTCTCTCATATATATTAATTCTACACTAGACAATGGATAGGGATTTTGTCAAGAGAAAGGCCAACTAGAACGTCTTTCATAGCTAGAAAGAAATAATGTTAGCCATCAAGAAAGCAATAATGATATATGAGTGCCACAAGTACCATAGTAGTGCCACATACAAGTACCATGTAAGTGCCACGTGTCATGTATAGAATCCATAACATACACCGCTTGTACTTTTTGTTTAGTGCCACGTGTCAAATATAGAACATTTAGTAAAGGAACTTTGTAAAGCCCCATTTACAACAATACTATTTACAAAACATTTTGTAAAGTACCAAATAATGTTATATTTAAAAAATGAAAATATATTTATTTATGGGGATGGACTAGGGTGAGTCATGAAGTAAAACAAGTTTGTACTCCACACAATATCTCCATTTTGAAAATTCAAACAACCGATCCGAACCGCTCAACATGATTTCCATATTGAAATGTGTTTGGAGACCAAATTTTACATTTTTTTGAATTTTTTTTACTATTTATTAAGCCACTTTGAAAATCGTTGATCCATTGTGAACAGTAGAAAACAGTAAAAAATTCTGGACCAATGGATTAACGATTTTCAAAGTGGCTTAATAAATAGTAAACAAATTCCAAAAAGTATAAAATTTGGTCTCCAAGCACATTTCAATATGGAGATCATGTTGAACGGTTCGAATCGGTTGTTTGGATTTTCAAAATGAAAATAATGAGGCGTAGAGTACAAACTTGTTTTACTCCATGGCTCACCCTAGCCCATCCTTTATTTATGTTATGATTCATTTGAGTTTTAAATTTGATGTCAAATTATGCTTTTAAATTAAAAAATAATTATGAATTTTGTTGTACAACCGGCAAATAAATCGTTGATTTTTCCAGCGGTACAGATCAGGGCAAGCCACTGAAAAAACCATGGCTGGAACCATTCACCTGGCGAGTCCGGATCCTCTGATATAATTCAAACTTTGAGTTTAATCCAGACCGTCCGATCAGAATCCGGGCAAATCCGGTTCGAGTTAGAATTCAATTGGTCCCTTTAATTTTCGTGCTGATTTTGATCGGTCTGTCACCTCTCTTCCACTTCGATCCATCTCTCACTCTCACTCTCACTCTCGATCGAGCCTTGCAGTTTCATCGGAGACCGAACAGCGGAGGCCGATTTGCGCTCAATATCTTCCACCAACCCTCAATCCAATCGCCCTATCTTCTGCCGTTGTGCCACGTGTCCTCAAGGTGATTTACCTTCCTCTTTACTTCCAGCGTCGCTCTAGGACGTAGCACCTTTACTTTGTCTTAATTTCTTCTTCAGAGGCCTTGCCTTCGTACATTTCCGTTAGTTAGGTTGTTAGGGTTTGGCAATCTTTCTTCAATTTTCTGTTTAATTAGTTGTCTATGTGTATGGATTCATGGGGAATTTTTTTTCTTAAGCCCCATCTAGTAAAGGAACTTGGAACAGTTTACTACTTTTTTGTTGGTTCAAATTAATTTGCTATTTCTTTTTTTTCTCATACAAAATAATTTATTAATTATGTTCCTAATTTGTCAGGTTCATACAAGTAATTAAATTAAGTGAAAATTTCTGGTGTGCCCATGTAAACTTTTGAAATAGCTAATATTCCCATGAAAATACCATAATAACCAATATCCCCACTAAAACTTAATATTTTATCCAAGATCCCCTTTTGTTTATTTAATATTTTATTTAATTAACTTCAAAATTAAATTGACTAATATACCCTTCATTTCAAACATCCTCTTCTCAAACACTATTTTTGATATTATAAGTCGTTGAATTGAGGATTTGATTTGATGATTTTATATTATAACCGAGACAAAAGTTGGGGTTTTGAAACCAGAGAAAGAAGGGGATTGAGCGGAGATTCACGAAGAAGTCTTGCTCTATTTACCAGTGAGTGGTATTATTGGACTGATCTTTTTGGTGGGAAATGTTCTGAAAACCAAGTAGTTAGTCTTAGGGGTTCCACTCATATTATCCATCATTGATACAGAAGCCTTTTACAATCACTATTCTCATAGCTCCTTTACTTTTCATTTCAAGTATGCCACCAGAGTCTCATTATGAAAAATCAGATTCAAGCTGGTTTTGAACCTTGTTAGTGCCGAGATTGGAGAGATTATGAGGCTTGTGAGCAGATGTTTCTAGTAGGAAGCATGATATAGTTCTATCTGATTCTCTATCAGATTCGCAATAAATTGGAACTCGGAAAACTTTATTTGTTGAACTCCAAAGCAGAAAAGCGAGTTATATGAGCTTTCGAAAACATCGATTTTTGAGACCTGTTCGTCAGAATCTAGTTGCCTCGTATTTTCTTAATGTTTATCTTTGTCCTTCATCCCTCAATTGCAAAGGGGAATGTGCATTTGAAATGAAGGGTATATTAGTCAATTAAATGTTAAGATAATTAAATAAAAGGGGATATTGGATAAAATATTAAGTTTTAGTGGGGATATTGGATATTATGGTATTTTCATGGGGATATTGGCTATTTTAGAAGTTTACATGGGCACACCAGAAATTCTCCCTTAAATTAATTATTCTTTTGAAGGATTAAAATTTAATTTGAAATCATTCATAGTTCTCATTGCTTAATATTATTGTGTTGTTCTGTAATCATTTTATTTTGATTGATTTACACCAACTGGGCTCAAGCAAGCAATAATTACTGAATATGTACTTTGCAAGTTTTGAATTTGGGACAATTTCCTCTCGATACTCAACTGGTGCAACCTTGTATTAGTTGTGATGATCTTAGAAATCTATATGCAATGTTGATTATAATTTGGCATTCTGATCTGTGGGTGATTTGGTGGTGATATTAGTTGGTACATACCTACTTCTCAAGATAATAGTTTTGATGAATTATATTTAGCACTTCATATCTATATATAATATCTGCTGAGGTATATATTTGTTCATGTTTCTTGCTCCACATTTGAGATAACTTATGGCTAGTTTGTTGTTTTCTTACATTTCAACACAGAGATTGTGCATGTGAGGTGTTCGACGAACTGCCTCATTGAAGGGTGAAAGATGGATGGTAGAGATCTTATCATCGATAGAATAAGTGATTTGCCTGACCCACTGATAACACAAATACTCTCCTTGCTGACAACTAAAGAGGCTGTACATACGTGCATATTGTCCAAAAGATGGACAGATCTTTGGACTTCTACGGATACTCTCGACTTTGACTATCGTATTTTTGGGTATGACAGCGAGAATAGATTTCTTCGGTTTATTCATGGTGTACTAAACCGTAGAGGTTTCTCACCATTGGATAAATTTAAACTGTCATGGCGGTCTAGATCTGAAAGTGATCATGGTACTGTTGAAGAATGCATTAGTCACGCAGTTGCTTGCATGCCTCAAGTAATCTATATTATCACGATTACGCACGTGTTTTTCAACTTGCCTGATTCACTTTTCAATTGTGGGTCAGTAAAGGAGATGTTATTGTTAGGTAAACATGCTTTATGGGAAAGTCAACCTAAATCTATAAATCTCCCTTCTCTTCAAAAACTGGCGCTTGGTCATATGCTCATTAAGGATGGTTTGGTAAAAATGCTTTTATTGGGGTGCCCTGTCCTCGAAGAATTGGTCCTGACACGTTGTTGGTTGATGATTGAAGAGATTAACTCCAATATGCTGAAGAAATTGACTATAAAGAAATGCTACTTTTCCCACCGTGCAACATCAATTACATTGAAGAACACATCATCTCTGGTCACAGCAGACCTTGATTTTAAAATTTCTTATGGTGACCCTAAACCGAATGAATTGAATCTTCTTGGCGGCCTTTCAAATGTTACAAGTCTAAGGCTCTATATAACTTCTCGGCATGTCCAGGTATGCTTAATTTTGAGTGCATCACAGTAGAGGTGTGAAACAGTGGGGTTGTATCTTGTTTGGCTTGGTCCAGTTTGGATTTGGGGGTGGGAGGTTCTATTCTTTTGAGGTTACACCTCTTAGTAAATTAATTTTAGTATTGTGGACATGGTGTAGCAAAAATTGTTTTTTTCAGAAGGACCTTCAAGGGGACCATATAGTTCTTTGAAATTGAAATCTTGTTTCCTTGTGAAAAAAATCATTCTTTTCTCATTTGTAGGGATTACTCGACAAAGATATTATAAACTGCCCAAAATTGAATAACTTAAAGAGCTTAATACTTTGGAAATTGGAGACAAGTTATTGTTGGAATCTAGTGGCTTGCTTTCTCCAGCATTCACCCAATTTAAAGAAGCTTGTCTTAAACTTCCGTCATGTACTCTCTCTCTCTCTCTCTCTTTTGAAACCCTCTGTGTGTGTGTTGGGGAAAGAAAGGGGTAGTAGTCAAGTTGCTGGCCTTTAGTGCTGTGCCTAATATAGTGAAGTTGATGAAGTAGCATCTTTCTGGTACCAGTTCATGTTTATTTATTTTTTCTTTCTGATTTGTCCTTGGAGCTTATTAATAAAATTGGGCACCAACCTTGAGAAAATGTGAGGGATGCCTTTAGTACATGCATCATCACTCAAGAGTCGAACAATCTCATGCATATACAGTTAACACTTAACCTTGCATGCGAGTATGATACGCCATCTTTTAATACCGAGAATCTAATTTAGGATGCAATCCAATGATTGATTGCTTGTTTGCACAAACTGCATAGTCATTGTGGCAACTATCTTACTATCTTACTACTTTTTATTGTCAAGTATCTTACTAACTTTTATTGTCCACAACCCAAGCAGAGTGAAGTTGCTGCACAAGAAGTATTGCTGGGAAATTATTGTTCATTTCAGCATGAATTCCTTGAGATAGTGGAGATAAGGGTTAAAGAGGGGAGTGAAGAAACGGTCAATGAGGTGATCACGACTTTGGGTGCCCTTGTAAAGACCATAGGAAAAATTGTAATCCTCTAAATTTGTCGATCATTCTTCAAATCGTTTGACAAGTTTGGGAACTGTTTTTAGTTTAATGAATCAATAACTGGATGCTCTGTCTTTAGCTATCTTTCTGTTCTTTTTACATTTTAAGTTAGATTGTTACAAAGAAAACTTGTGTTTTTGTGACTGTGTAAGGAACACGTAGTGCTTATTGCTAGCTATGTTTTGTGGTATAATCCTACTTTTTAGCTATGAAAATCCCTACCGATTTCAATTCTTCTTGTTTGGAGTTGTGGTGTTCAGTTGCATTGTTAAGGAATATAATGTGAGGCTATGTTACTATGCATAGAATAAATTACGGACCAATATTCTCATTTTTTAAGTCTAATAGTCGATCTAAAAAGTTAACATGATTTCTCATATGAAATATATTTCTAGGCTAAATTTACATTTTTTTTAGATATGTTGGAAATCAGTTGAACTAAAGATTCTAGACCCATTCAAAAATAGTGATTTTTTACCTATCTAAATAATAGTAAAAAAAATTTGATGTATCGGATGCATGCGTTGTTGCTTACCAAATTTCATGGTTGAGTCTTCCAGAAGCGAATTGATCTTACTTGTCCATCCAAGTTCATGGTGAAACATCATGACAATTTTGGTAATTTTTCTTGTATGCTAATAATGTAATTAATTAACCTAAATTAAGCTTCTGTTAAAAAAAAATAGGTGACAACGATTCATAATGAAGACATAAAATGAAAATATTTGAACTTCCTAGTAATTTTTTTTTTCAGAATTTGAAGAACAGATTTAATGAAAATAGAAGTTTAGGAACATACTTGGTCTTTTTTTTTTAAAAATATTTGATCAATTTAGTACAAATAAACATTTGAGTAAAAAGTAACAAAAGTAAAACTCAAAAATTGATTTATTTCATTCCTAATTGATTGTTACAGGATACTCCTCTTAATAACTCTGGTAATTGTGAGAATTAATACGGTGCTGACACCTCAGCTAACAGATCACCATTTACTGTTGAGCTGTCCTAACTAGTCCCATAACAAAAGTGTGTCCTCCTCTCCAGTCACAATCAGCTATTATATTTCCAGTACCGACTGATAGGGCCCAGTGATCAGCGTAGTATATCTCTGGAAGAGAATGGTCAGAGATAAATTAGTGGGCCCTGCATCCGATGACCATCTCTTCTTCTATTCTGTTTCTGTCCGAGCAAGTCAAAATTGGATGCGTTTTCTCCCAAATCGAGTTGACTCTCCAGTTTCTGCCGAATTGGTTGATTTCAGCAGAAATCCCTCTGATCGATTCGATTATTGGTACGGGTACGGTACTCTTTCTATGTCTCCTCTCTTTCTTCTCTGATGTGACCCTGCTTAGTTGCGCTTGGTCGCGGTGATTTGGAAATTAGCGATTATGCCGGGTCACTGCTCCCCAAGTTTCTGTGATTTAGATTTTATTTGTAAACAAAGTGAATTTCTAAAAGCATGGATGAATGTTTGTGTTTTGTGAGTAATTTTGAGCGAAGTCTTTAAAATGTTGGGAAAAGAAAGAAATTTGAGCTGATTTCTAATTTATTTAGGCAGAATTTTACCAATTAGTGTTGATTGAGGCCACTATGTCATTTCTAAACAGTAAAGTGTGCAATTGAGCATTTTTCTTCACGAATCTGAAAGAAAAATTTAATAAAGGTCTCATCCACTTTTCAGTGAAATATTTTTGTATTGATGCATTTTTTTATTCTTGTCAAAATTTAATGGTTCTATGGAAAAATCCATGTTCATTATGAGTAACAATATTTGGTAATTTGATAATTTCCCAAGTTTGTGCTTAAAGCTTTGAATTTGGGCCAATTTCCTCTTTATGCCCCACTGGTGCAATCTTGTATTAGTTCTGATGGTCTTAGAAATCCATATGCAATCTTATTATATTTTGGCATTCTGATCTGTGGGCAGTTTGGTGGTGATATTAGTTGGTATGTACCTAGTTCTCAAGTTTTGAAGAATAAGTGATTATATCTAACGCTTCATGATTTTTGTTCTACATTGGAGATAATTCATGGTTGGTTTGTTGTTTTCTTGCATTTCAACACAGAGATTATGCATGTGAGGCGATTGACGAACTGCCTCATTGAAGGGTGAAAGATGGATGATGATGATCTTGCCATAGATAGAATAAGTGACTTGCCGGACTCACTTATAACACATGTACTCTCCTTGCTGAACCCTAAAGAGGCTGTGTGCACGTGCATATTGTCCAAAAGATGGATAGATCTTTGGACTTCTATGGATACTCTTGAATTTGACTATCGTATATCTGGTTTCAACCGTGAGGATAAGTTTTTGCGGTTCGTTCAAGGTGTACTAAACCGTAGAGGTTTCTCACCACTGAATAATTTTAAACTGACATGGCAGTCTAGATCTAGAAGAAATCATGGCATTGTTGAAGAATGCATAAATCATGCAATTGCTTGCATGCCTCGGGTAATCTACATTTACATGGATACGCACATGGTATTCAACTTGCCTGATTCACTTTTCAATTGTGGGTCAGTAAAGGAGATGTCATTGTTAGGTAAACAAACTTTATGGAAAAGCCAACCTAAATCTATAAACTTTCCTTCTCTTCAAAAACTGGAGCTTGGTCATACCCTCATCAAGGATGTTTTGATAAGAATGCTTTTATTGGGTTGCCCTGTCCTTGAAGAATTGGTCCTGACACGTTGTCGGTTGATGATTGATGAGATTAACTCCAATGTGCTGAAGAAACTGACTATAAAGAAATGTTCGATTTCCCGTCGTGTGAAATCAATTACATTGAAGAACACGTCCACTCTAGTCACGGCAGACCTTAAAATTTCAAATGTTGATGATGAACAGAATCTTCTTGGCATCATTCAAGCTACAAGTCTGACTCTATGGAACTCGCCATGTCCTGGTATGTTTTTTTTTAGTGCATCACAGATTCACAGCAGAGGTGTGAAATAGTGGGGCTATATCTTGCTTGGCTTGGTTCAGTTTGGATTGAGTGGTTTTGATTTTTTTTTTTTTTTTTTGGGTGGGTGGTTCTAAGTTTTAGAGGTTACACCTCTTAGTAAATTAATTTAGTATTGTGGTCATAATATTCTTTTTCCCCTTCAAGTCCTAAATAGTGGTTTTTCAATAATAATCTTCAAGGGGACCATATGGTTTTTTGAAATTGAAATTTTGTACCATTGTGAAACAAATCGTTCTTCTCTTATTTGTAGGGATTACACGACCAACGTATTCCAACATGCTTGAGATGGAATAAATTAAAGAGTTTGGAAGTCAGGGAATTGGAGTCGAGTTATAATTGGAATTTAGTGGCTTGCTTTCTCCACCACCAGTGTTGCTGGAATTTTTTTTTTTTTTTCATGAATTCCTTGAGAAAGTGGAGAAAATGGTATAAGGTGTGCTTTTTTCCGTGTGATGTTACTGAGGGTTCATTCTTCTTTTCAATTTTCAGGCTGCCTAAAGAAAGATCCCTCTTACAATCTGAAAAAAAAAAAACAAAGATGAACTGGACACCATAGACTTTGGTGTCCAGACTTTTTTTTTTTTTTGTTCATGTTGGGCCGACTCCATAAACTATGGCGACCGGGATGGACGCCATAGTTTATGATATCTTCCCTACAAATTGAGATATTCCAATTCCATTCCAAAAAATTTAATTTTTTTTATTTCCTATTAATATAGAAATCGGGAAATAATGTAATCCTCTTTAGTTTGTCAATCATCTTTCAAATCGTTTAACAAGTTAGGGAATTGTTTTAGTTTGATGAATCAATTACTGGATGCTTTGTCTTTAGCTATCTTTCTGTTCTTAGTTAGATTGTTGCAAAGTAATTTGTATTTTTGTGTTCAATGCACGGAACACGTAATTTTTATGCTGGCATGTTTTAAATTCTTTGGAAGCAATGGAAGATTTGGCTACTTCGTTGTGGTTGGGTAAGCAATCTTATCTTATATTATATCTAATTTTTAAATGTGCAGTCTTTAGATGTGTTTTAACAATGTTTGGTGAGTATGACACTTGTTTAAAATTTCAAAGGGCAAAACTATTCCAAGGTTGACATCACTAATTGAGGTACACTGCAGCATGGATATCTTTCAAAGGTTTAAATAGCGTTTATCGCGTCATAGTGGAACGGCTGAAAAAACGCTAGCGCCGCTATAGCATGCTATTTAGAATCTTATCATGGACTGCACGGTAATAGCGTCATAGTTTCTATGGTCCAAAAACGCTATAGTAGAACCTTGATATCTTTTGATTTTGCGCATCATTAACTTTTTTCTTTTTTAAACAGCATGGATATCTTTTGATTCTGCGCATCACTTACTAACCAAGAGCCTACCAATGAGTTGTTTTCATTTGATATCTTTTCCTTTCCAAAATTTATCGGATCTGATTTGGGTCTTCCAAATCAGGATTAATTTTACTGTACCAGTACTGTTATTGATGCAAGTGCTATTGATTTGGGTCTTCTAAATCAGGATGAATTTTACTGTACCAGCACTGTTGATGCAAGTGCTATTGCATATCAAAGTTCATGGTTGAGTCATCTAGGAGCAATTTGATCTCATTTGTGCATATAAGTTCATGGTTGAATCATCATGTGAATTTTGATAATTTTTTGTTGTATGCTTACATCAAGCTTATGCTCAATTTTTTTTTTTTTTTTTAACTCAAATTAGCAGTTTTCTTCGCACATTTTCTGTTAGCATGATTTGTTTTCAAATTAGCAGGTGATGAAACTCTTGCTTTAGAAACCCCATTTAGCTATTAAATCATTGCAAATCAGGTACTACCCAATTTTGTTAAGTTAAAATGGCCTATGAATGAAACACCAACATATATACTTCATATAAGAGATCTTACAACATATATGTGTAGATGTTGTGTTCCATAGATGAAAAGTTGGTAACAACAATTGTTTACTACAATTTGTACTTTGAAGAAAATCAACAAAACTTCAACAAGTGTTAAATTGTAAGAGACAATTCATTAACGAACGGAGAGATTTAATTTGGAAAAAAGAGCAATTTACAAATAGCAAGAGACAATGAATTACTTGGTTTATTTATTTTTATTTAGTAAACCAAGTAAAAGAAGTTGGCTATTAACATATATGAGCATACATTAATCGAAATTATGAAAATGTGAAATTATATGTATGAACAAAAATACCAACAATATGTTCTCTTGTATTGTGATACTTTCAAATATACAAAATATAAGAAAATAACTAAAATACCAACAATATGTTCTCTTGTATTATGATACTTTCAAATATACAAAATATAAGAAAATAACTAAAATACTTTTAATGTATTCAGCACACCTGAAAAGTAATTTTTGAACGTGGATACGCACAATAACTAAAACTTTTGACTATCGACATTTAGATAATCATTGATGGATAATAACTGGGCGTGACACAATTAATTTTTTCTTAAAACAACGCTAAGTTTCAATTAAAAAAAAAAGGAACGTATTCCTCTTTCCACCTCAGTGCTCTAATCAAAGTATGTATAATTTGAGAGTGTTTCCTCATCCTAATTTTTCTTTATTTAAGAAAAGAAAAAATGAAAATTAAATCTCTAAAAATATAATTGGTCAAATTCATAGATATTTTTATTTATAGTATTAAAAAATGAAAAAAAAAAATGAAAATGTTGTAAATTGAAGAAAAGAAAAGTAAACAAAATATTAATAATGTATAAAGATAGCTATCTTTTATTCATATGCTTTTCTTATGTGTATAATACAAGCTTATAATCTTCTATTTATAGATAGAAAATGTAAATAACAAGCCATCTAATTTAATTCAATTGATAAATGTGGGGAGATGAAACATACTTCATTAAGGAGAAGTTTTGATGCAATTAGTGAGTTTGAAATCCATAACTTAATTTATTTATAACAGAAAACAGATAAAATGAAAACATTTAAACTTTCTCATATTTTATTTTTTTCCAAATTTTGATGAACTGATGTGATGCAAATAAAAAATCAGGACATACTTAGTCATTTTTTTTTATATTAAATTTTACATTTTACATTTTTGTACTTCTGTTTCTATAGTTTCACAAAAAAAATATTATATTATACCTCACCCTATTTTTTCCCATAATATGCTTCTATTTATGTATTAAAAAATTATAAAAATATACTTAATATCCAAAATAATTATATAAAATAGTGTCTTGTTTTAAAAGTTGGCCTCCGCTCCTAAATTTATAATTCAACGTGTCTTGCAAAGATGCCATGCTCGGTTTGCTTTGCATTACGCACGGATCAATCGAGTCTCGTTAAAATTCGATGTCCATATCAATCGAGTTCAAGTTGTTATGGAATATTTGATGACTTGAGGAGTTTTTTTTTTTTTTAAAATCTTCGCTGAAGCTGCTAAGTTTTGAGGAAAATCGAACTATTGAACTTTGAGTAACTAACAGTTCTATGATTTTTCTTCTAGCCAACTGTGTTATCTCCCTTTTATGACTAGAAGAGTTGAAATCATGATTTATCAATTTGTTTCGTCGATTGAAGTTAGTTTAAGACCCGATTGCTTCCAATCGATTTATAATCAATAACATAAATTAACATTGAATTATGTTTGTATGAGGATTTAAATCAGATTAAGGCCGGGTTCTATCTTATCTCAAATTTTGATTATTTAGGCTTGGATCATATTGAGTCCGAATCATCTTAGTTGTAAGTCATATTGAAATTATTAATTTGAAATGAGTTTTAGATGATAATTTCACATTGGATTAGGGTTTGTCATATTTTGAAATGTATGATCATATTAACAAGATTTGAATTAATAACTTCCAACTTTTTTTTTAATTAGTTGACGAAATGAAATAGATTTTTAATTTTTTTTGAAACACTGTTTTTATAAACTTTATGATTTTCTTTGCATTATTCAACTACTCGCAAAATTTATTTTCTTTTAAAACTTCAAAATTGTATATGTTTACGTATTTATAAAAAAACAAATGATTTTCGTATTATACTCATATTATATCATAATCATGAACATAAATTTTTACTAAATTACATAAACTTCTTTATCATACTAATGCATTTTCACAGATGCTCATTGGAGATCACTATGTTGGTGAAAATATATGTTTCACTCTACAAAGGAAAATGTAAGGTATTATGTTTTTGGTCTGGTGATAAAGACACATATCTCTAATGTGTAGGGCTGCAAACGAACCGAACCGAATCGAACTTACCTCCAGTTTGAGTTTGGTTTGAATTAATTTCGAACTAGGTTTGGTTTGAATTAATTTCGAACGAACTCAATTTCGAACGAACCCAATTTCGAACCGAATTTTTTACGAACTCAATTTCGAACCTTTACGAACTCTATTACGACTTACGATTTATGACTTCTAACTGGGCCATAGTGCGAAATTACAGCACTTCAATAAAAACTCAAGTATTCAAAGTACAATTTAAATCAGTGTTCTAAATAGCGCGCTATAGCGTTTTTGGACCCCAAACGCTACGCTACGACATCAACATGCGCTATTTGCGCTACGGCCGCTATAGCGGTCCGCTACAGCGCTATTTGCGCTATACAATATGGGTTTTTTTTTTTTTTTTTTTTAAGCAATTTATATGGGTTTTAAATAAAGATTGATATCTCACTTTCTTATCTATATTCTGACCAAACTTTGTACCAAAACCTGTGCCTAAATCTGTCAAATCGTGTTTTATTTCATTGAATATATATAGAATGTGGTACTGCTGCGCATTTGTTCTTACTTTGCAGAAAACGGGCGAAACCGAGGAAGAATATGGAATTCAAAGGTTTATATACGGTCCGTATACCTTCTGATGCGGACCGTACAACCCTCTACCCAACCACAAACACGACCAGGACACCATCCACACGACCTGTATATGATGCTGAAATTTCAGCATCTGAAATTAAAACGGTCATAGATTTTGACTCGTAACTCCGTTTTGAGTATATGACCACTTTTCGGAAAGCTTGCGAGAAGATCTACAATATGAGCTAAAGACACATTTTTACACGGTCCGTGCACATTCTTGTGCGGACCGTGCACTAACCGCCCGATCGGACAGAGAGTTTCACGCAAGATGCTAGCACAGGCACACGGTCCGTGCAGATTTCTGTGCGGACCGTACACAAAAAATCCGGAAATCCAGACTGGAGATGGAAAGAGATGCCAGCTGGGGAGATCAAAATGGAAGGCTTTTAATACGCGATTTTGGGCATTAAAAGGAGATTGCAGACCTAAAGGGGATGGCTGGCTCTTGGAAGAACTCTTGGTTTGGAGAAGAAGTTTGGCAACGAATCTTCATCTCTTTCTTTGAGTTTTGTCATGAACTTTATTATTATTATTTGTTTATGCTTTTTAATCATGCTTGAGTAGACTTTTATTGTTTCTCGGGTTATGATGTAGTCGAATGCTTTGTTTTATTTGCTAGTTACTTGGAATTTGTGTTGAATCTTGTGCTTGCTTACTTGTGTAGTATTTTATTGCTTAGTGGAAATTGTTTGAATTGAATTGTTAATCCGCTAGATGAAAGGCCTCATCTAAATGGAATATAAATAACCTTGATATTCACTCGACCAAACTAAGTATTTGAGATAGGTTTACGATCCGAGAGGTGAAACCAAGTAGTAGCCGAGAGGTGAACTTTTCCTTGTATCGAGAGATCGAGGATATCTTTAGTAAACCAACAAGTGACTTAGGATTATTAAACCAATAAGCGAAAGTTGAGGTTTGAGAACCCTAGGAGGGCAGAAATTGAATCTCGCACCGAGTAATTAAGCCAACATGCGAGAGTTGAGGTCTAGGTACTTTGGGTTCGGTCAATAGAACCCTGCATAGGAAAATCAATACAGAAACCAGTAGCTGCTGTATTAACTCGAGGGCCACACGGACCGTGTACGAGAGTACACGGCCCGTGTACATTACACACGGCCCGTGCATGAAAGTGCACGGACCGGGCACCTTGAGACTTGGCTGAGATGAAATCAGAAACCCTAGGAACTCCTTTTTAATTAATTAAACCCAAATCCAACTTTACTTTACTACTTTTAATTACTGTTATTTGAACTGTTAGGAAACGTAATACACCAAATCAACCTTTGCAGACTTCTAGAATCTCAGTAGTCTAAGTAAAGTCCGGTAATTATCAAACCGTCCCTGTGATCGATACCCGACAATATACTACTCGATAGGACTGTGCACTTGCAGTCTGAACCGAAGGTGTATTTAAGGTTAAAAGGTACAGTTTACTGTACTGAAACTTTGTGCATTACCTTTTGGTGCAACAAAGATAAAAAAAATCTCAAACCGAAATTGAATTTGTTGCTACTTGCTACAAATAAATCAATTTGAAATTGGGAATAGAAATTGAAATTTGAATAGAAAAAAAGTCCAAACCGAAATTAAAATTTGAATAAAAAAAAAATAGATTATGTCATGAATCATGATACTTAAGATATTTTTAATAGGAAAAATCGATAGTTTATGATATTACTATGGATATTTTGAACCGCAATTTGGACTTTGTACGGGTTCAATATGAATATTATAATTTCTTAATTACTTTGGTGTTATTTATTGTTCTATGAGACCTTAGATAATGTTGATATTTAGTACAAATATTGAATATACGAAATGTAAAAAAAAAATACTATTTGGAATAGCTTCCGCTATAGCGACGCTATTCGCTATAGCTTTTTTTTAGCCTTCCCGCTACGACGCTATAAATGCTATTTAGAACCTTGATTTAAATAAAACCCAAATATCAATAGAAGTACAATTTAAATAAAAACTCAAGCACTCCAAAGTATTCAAAATACAATTTAAATAAAACTCAAATATCAATAGAAGTACGAGGAGGGTTCCAATGCACCCAAATTTCTATGCTCCCAATGCACCCACTCTTTTATCTGCATTTTCAAAGTCCGAACAGTCGATCCGAATAGCTCAACATGATCTTCATAATAAAATATGCTTGGAGACCAAATTTTATATTTTTTAGAATTTTTTTACTATTTTTTAAGACAAGTACAAAATTACTTTATCGGATTGTCCAGAATCTCCTTAAAACAATGATTTTGTACCTGTCTTAAAAAATAGTAAAAAAATTCTAAAAAATATAAAATTTGGTCTCCAAGCATATTTTATTATGAAGATCATGTTGAGCAGTTCGACTGTTCGGACTTTGAAAATACAGATAAAAAAGTGGGTGCATTGGGAGCATAGAAATTTGGGTGCATTGGAACCCTCCTCTAGAAGTACAAGGCAATAGTTTATGTCTCATGAAACATATACTCTTGCTTTCTAAGTTAATGAAGGCGCACGTAAACATGTCGTCCGTTGACCAATCGGAGCCGTTGAAATCAAAGAACATTGCATTTATCGTCTTCCATGAAAGTTTGATAAAATTTTGTTTTCATTTACCCATCCATCTAGTTGATCGAAAATTGAAGCATCGTATGGCCATAAACATTTCGTGTTAGATCAAAGCTCAGACATAATAAAATTTCCGAACTTTTATGTTGGTTACATTCAATATTGTACCTTGATCATTCTAGATCAGATTTGGAATGATTTTGTTGTAGATCGACCGTTGAATTCCCGCGGTAAAACGAATGGTCCGAAAATAAATACAAAAAATACCAAAAAATGTATTGCTGTCAAAAAAATGATAAAGGTACAATATTTTTTTTTTTTATTTATTATTTATTATTTATTATTTAATAGTTTCTTAAAGCTGAAATTAATTGAACAAATTTATCAAATTAATAATAACTTTATCAAAACAAAGAAAAAAATGAGAGAGTTGAGACTGGATTACCCGAAAAACTCAGAATCCTACCATAAAAAGCAAAATTTCTGGTATAAACATGTGAATTTTTTTATTTGAGCTTGTAATTGGACCGGGCTTTCTGTTTCAGAAGTCAGAATTCAAAGCAATTATGGACTGGACGGCTTATATTTTCATCAGTGAACATAAGTTATCAGCAGAAATTAACAGTTCACGTTTGAGTTAATTTCGAACTAAATTTGGTTTGCGAACCTATTTCGAACGAACTAGATCCAGTTTGAGTTTGGTTTGAATTAATTTCGAACTAAGTTTGGTTTGAAATAATTTCGAACGAACTCAATTTCGAATCGAATTTTTTTCGAACTTTTTCGAATCAAACTCGAATCGAATTACGAACTACGAATTTTTTGTGCAGCCCTACTAATGTGAGAGATTATGAATTTGAAATTTAGATTGCGGAAATCCTTTCTTACAAAGGTTGAAATAAAGGATGTCGGAAGGCTTGACACACCCTACTCATTTAAAAAAAAAATGTGTCATCATTTGTAAAGCAAACGATAACAACAATAATATGATAAAAGTAAAATTAATCACAATGGCCATGCTAATTATAAATAATAATAATAGCAAAACAAAAGGACCATAATTAGTGATAATTAACCTGACATGATTTCCTTCGCACCAGTTATATTGACACAATTTTATGATTTTCATTTTTCAATTTTAAAGTTTTTTATTTTTTTTCTCCAATTTATAATTTCATCATTTTTTTTTATCATGAACCACAGTATATCCATATACAAAATTACCAAAAAATAGTTTCTTACAACATATATATTTTCTTAATTAGGGGTACTAATTTTGGACGAGAGCTGATGCAAATGGAAATTTCATGATAAACAACATAATACCAGGAAATAACAACTTGTACGCCTAGGTCCCAGGATTTATTGGTAAAATTTTGCATTTCTCATTTGGTTATGATTCCAAATGAAGCTGACATAAATTAGAGCTATTCCAAAAATAAACTTAATTATTTGGTATATACCCAGATATATTTCTGCTAATTAATCAAATTAATTAAAGATTTAGTTTGCTTTGAACCACTAGTCCTTGAATCCTTGGTATTAAATTTATCTTATTATGATAAAATAGTCGAATTTGTTTAACTAAAAGAATGTTTAATTTTGTACTCTTTACGAAAATTATTAAGGATTTCATTTTTCTTAGTCATATATGATATAAGCCGACATTTTTAAAAATACCCTAAGTTAAATAAAGATTAATAAAAATGCCCGCATGCCGCAACTTTTATTAAAAATGTCCAAACCGGCCATTAAATGGCCGGTCCTGCAATTTTTTTTTTATTTTATTAAAGAGGGGAACCGGCCATTAAATGGCCGGTCCCCCATTTAATTTTTTTTTTTTTAGAGACAAATAGATAAAATGCTGAAATCTAACACTAAAAAATCGAATTGTTTTTTTAAATATTTGTTAGATTATTTTTTTGATAGCATATTTATACTAAAATACGCTAAATTACTTGAAATTATGTTAATTTATGCTAACTATTTATAAATATCTCAATTTGTAAATTTAATCCCATATAATTTTGATTAAATTGTTTTTTTTTTATGAATACTTATATAGAAATTACTATTATATCTCTTTCTCCAGAAAAAAATAAAACAGGGTGGTCCAATGAACATTGGATCAAGTTCGGTCTAATACCCAGGGGCGGATCTACATTTACCCGTACGGGTGCTAAGCCACCCTATAATTTTTAAATTTTAATTATATATATTGAAATGTAATTGAATTTTATTATTTTAGAATTTTTTATATAGTCTAGCCCCTTTATAAAATAGAGATGTAGTTCAGTGGTTAGAGCTTATTATGTTGTTGTAGAGAGCTTGAGTTCATTTTCTACTAACAACACATTGTGCATTTTAAATTTTAGCACCCCCTATCATGATTTTCTCGTTCCGTCCCTGCTAATACCTAGTCAGAAACTGTCCGATCCGCATTAAAGTCCATGCGAACAACATAAATTTAATGCTGATCGAACAGTTATGAGAAGACATCAGACCAATTCGATTTCCATCAGACAGCCTCCACTCTTTCAAATTACTCAAATAAAAAAACAGATCAATAGAGCAATTGGCGTTCCAACCCATCAGCTGGGATTAGCGGGCCTGTTGGGAGAGTTTGTTGGGCTTGGCCCAGATGGAAGAAGAGACCAGAGGGTCAAAGAAGGAAAAGGAGGAGAAGAATAGATAGGAAGATGATGCAATATGGTAGAATAGCAGGGCAGAAAGAGAAGAGGTGGAGAATCAGAGGTAAGTATTTTTTTTTTTTTTTAAACCAGAGAAGGTAAGTATTGTGCCTGTATCTCTTTGTTCCTCTTTTCCTAAGCTTACTGCAATAGGCCAAAAGTACAACGGCTATTTGTATAATTTAGGAAATTTGTTCAACAGCTATATCCATCAAATTGTAGCATGTAAATTATGAAAAATTTCAATAAATTATTTTTTTATTCATTTACAATCACTGTTTTATCAAATTATAATAGGATGCATATTTTCTAGTGTTGGTACTTCCAGAACTAAAATAAAACCAGAGCCTAATCGACCATGAACAACGATCCATTAACTCCGAGATAATTACAGGTTTTGCATCCGATTCGCAACAAATGCTCTGAAGCCTAAACCATATTAACTAGATATATTAATTATTTATCCATATCGAATCCTAGGTACCCAAACATGATTCCAGAGTCTAGAAACTGTACCTATCTTCCTCTTAGTTTCAAACTATCTTATTGTTGAAGTGGAGGTTTAAGACACAGAAGCAGTGTACAGGAAATAAATGAAGAGTACCTTGTCACATAGTCGAGGTCTATTATACAATTCCCTTGCCGCCTTCGAAACATAATATCTCTTATAATTTGTAACATTTTGAATTGATACTAATTTACGACTACCCAAACAGCCAAACTACTAAAATGTTAATTCATACCACAAGAACCCTGCATGTCCTTCTAAAATAATGAAACATTGATTAATTAATTTTCATAACTTCCACACTTCAGGAAAAAATAATAATAAGCCTAGAAAAAGTAAGAGAATTGAGAAAGAGAGAGAGATATGTCTAAATGAATTGTATTCAATTGACTTGTGTAAATGATACAGTGACCTCTAAATGAATTGTATTCAATTGACTTGTGTAAATGATACAGTGACCTCCTATTTATAGGTCAGTTACAAATGATGCTTTCACTAACTAACTAACAGCATAACAAACAACACACAGCTAACTAATCCTGTACAATAACTGCACCTAATAAAAAGCTTACTACCTACATAGCACAGAGTAATTAGTAATTACCACTCTGTCTTGTAGTCAAATAGTCCACAGAACAGCAACCGTTGTGAAGTACAGAAAGAAGTTTAAGAAAATAAACCAATTCCATCTCTTAACATAGGAGGCCAACTTGGGGAATTGAATAGCAATTTGGCGAGTTGTCTGCCTTTGTTTTTTCGTAGAAGAAAGAAATTTTCTTATTGTTTCCAATTTTGCTGGGGAGCAAATATTTAGAATAGCCAATACTGTCCAGATGAAGAAAGACATTATAATAGAAGAAATAATGCACTTGGTGGCAATTTTACCAGTCCCCATAACTACTGATACGGCAATGAAGAAAGCTAATTCCATAGTGAATAGGGATACCCACAGGAACATCAGAGAGAGAGAGAAGCTTATCCAAGAGCCCCTCTTACTAACCGCCTTTGAAACAACGAGCAAAACTGTTGAAGACACAGAGGCTGACATGGCAATAGTGTCGAGTACGAGGAAGATGTTGTACTGCCTTGCTTGACGGAGGTTTGCTATTCCGTCACCATTGTACGACCCTGGCACGTTGAAAGCAGCAGAGAATGCAATTGTTGCAATTAAAACGGAAACAATTATCAGGTTATCAGAAACTCTGTCAATCCACTTTGTTGTTTCGTCTTTCCAGTTCTTTATTACTTTGTCTTGTCTCTCAGGGCTAAAAGTGGCACCATAAGCAGACAGTGTTGCTACAGCACCTGCCTGTTGAGATAAATGTTACAAATAATTATAACTAATATTATATTATAACACTTAATTAATTAGTGTTTTCCAAATAAATATAACATGTTGGAGATTGTACCATGAGGAAAAAGCTGTCTAATGAAACTGCGTGGTCAAGTGCCGTCTTGCCTTCATTATTCATTAGTGTCGTGTCTGCCTCGCTTACTTTAAGCAAATGCAAAATTACCTCTGTAAAGCCATTCATAGAAGCGTAGTGCAAGGGTGTATTTCCTTCATTATCCCTCTCATTAACTAACTTTTTCAAATCAGGTTTCCTCGAAACAAGATCAATTATGGAGATTATATTTTTCAAATCATGACCACTAAGATTAATTTCTTCATCACCATGTTGGGCCGCAATATGCAGGAAATTCCGACCATGGTTGTCGCAAAGCTCAAATGAGTCTGGGCAAAGATCGATCATACAAGAAATGGCAGAACAATTGCACATTCGCGCCGCAACATGTAAAGGTGATGATCCTTCTTGATCTTGAATGTAAACAGCTAAAGGCACTCTATCCAAAATAGTATTCACTATAGTGACATCTCCACTGGATGCTGCATAGTGAACTGGAGTGCTTCCTGAGGCATCTCTTTTGTTCGCCAATTCAGCCTTCCAATCCAGCAGCATGGACGTTATTTCTGACAATGGCACACAAAAAATTTAGTCCTAATTTTCAATTTCTGACAAAAAAATATTAGTCTCGAGTTGTTTTGCTAATTAGATGGAAGAGTGATGTTCTTAGTTCTTACCTGGACTTTGTAGGACAGCAGCATGCAAAGCATTTTGCTGGTTTGGTCCAAGAGCGGATGAGTGTGAGTATTGTGTCAATATTCTTACAATACCAACAGACTTTCTAACCACGGCAAGATACAACGGAGACATGGAGGCATTATTCAACTCAACAGACAGTGCAGGAGCCACTGTCATGAGTACTTGCACCACATCTTGATGACCATGTTGAGCTGCCTCATGTAGAACTGTATCTCCTTTGATGCTTCTTTTTGTGAGGACTTGATATGCCCCAATACCAGACTGCTGAGCTAGAAATACAATAAGTGAGACCATGTGGCGGTTTCCTGCTCTTGCAGCCAGGTGCAGTGGTGTTTCTTCCATGGAATTTTGAGATACCAAAAGAGTATCGTCCCTCTCGATAATTTTTTCGACAAGTTCTACATGGCCTTGTTCTGCAGCTATGTGGAGCACGGTGTTCTTTTCGGCTGTGACCTCTTGAAGCGTACATAAACCGTCACCGCGTCCCCAGTGCTTATTTGTCTTTTTACTCTCAGGAATATCTTCCAACAAAACTTTCACCTCTTTTGGATCTGTTATGGACCAGCGCAATATCAGAAACAAACCTCATGAAATATATTGATCATGTGTAAGGTAATTAATTAATACACAAAAAAAATTAATATTCTTCACGTATTTGTACATGTCATGTCCTCTTTGAATCCAAGCAATTCCATAACACGATTTATGGATCCAGATTGCGTGGCTCGGTATAGATGGGGGCACATGGCATGTCGTCGACTTCCTTCGTCTGATGCAAGATCAGCCTCGCTTCTTACATGATCAAGCGGTGGCTGGAGCAGGGCTGCTAGTCGCCGGTCTCCCTCGGCTAGCAGCAAGGCTGCATAAAGCTTCTCATCTTCCAAATCATTTGCTTTCCACGATGCACTGTTTAAATTGATCACAGACATGTTGCTACAACTTTAAAGAATGGCCAAATTTCTGTTAGAGAAAAAAGAAGACGAACAGTGTGTATATATATATATATGCTGTTATGCTCTTCTGAATAGATTATTACATATAGGTCCGCAGAATCATCTTATGTTTACATAGACGTCGGCATCAAACAAATATTATATATATATATATAGTGCTGGGCTTAGCTAAGCCATGGTGTAAAACGACTTGGTGCTCCACGTCTCATTATTTCCATTTTGAAAATCCAAACGACCGATCCAAACCGCTCAAGTTGTTCTCCATATTGATATGTGCTTGGAGACCAAATTTTACATTTTTTGGAATTTTTTTACTATTTATTAAGCCACTTTGAAAATCACTGATCCGGCGGTCCAGAAATTTTTACTGTTTTTTACTGTTCATAAGGATTTTCAGATTTTCAAAGTGGCTTAATAAATAGTAAAAAAATTCCAAAAAATGTAAAATTTGGTCTCCAAGCACATTTCAATATGGAGAACATGTTGGAAGGTTCGAATCGACTATTTGAACTTTGAAAATGAAGATATGACGTGGAGTACCAAGTCGTTTTACTCCATGGAGTAGCCTAGTCGGACTCTATATATATATATGGTCCAGTTTAAACCTACAAACATAGAATTAAAAAATATAAAAACTGGATTCTGTTTCTGTTTCTGTTGTCCTTTTTACCGTAAACATATTTTTGTTAATATGAACTTAAATTGTGGTAACTGAATATTCCAATATCTTATTGTGGCAACAAAATATCTCAAAGCAGTTTGGAGTAGGTAGCAATTTATCCTTTTACAAGTACCTTGGATTAAATTGTAGTCATTTTTGTGGACCAAATTATTTCAACCCATTTGTGTGGCTTCAGTTAAAACCAATAGAGTACATGTCCGTGACGCTCACTATTGCTTTCTTATAAATGTGCACTCATTGTTTCATCGACTGCTGAACGCTACTTTCTTATAAATGTGATAATGTGATTATAAATATCTTACGAATAAATTCCATAATTAGCGGTAACTAATATTTCTAAGAGTTTCAATTAAAGAGTGTGAAAACTAAAAGAGGACAAGTGCGTCCTTTCACTTTCTCAATTATTTTTTCAACAAATGAAATTAAGCAGCTCGGACTAAGTAGCAATTTTTCTCTTTACAGGTACCTTGGACTAAAATTAATTATTTTGTGGACTAAACTAATTCGTCCTCTTAATTAATTGTGTGGCTTCAATTAAAGTGCTCCTTAAGCTAAAATTAAAGGAATCAGAGTAGGTCCGATGCCCATCGGACCTACCTTGGTTCGATGGGTGTGATGACCATTAGATCTGCATCAAGATTCGTGTGCTCTGTATCAAAATCCGTACAAGTCTGTATCAATTTCCTGTGCATAGATCTTGATGCTAATCGTACAGTCCTAGAGCTAATTGAACTTAAATGTAGGTCCGATACGCATCAGACCTACTCCTATCTCAAAATTAAAACTTGAATTCTTAACTCTTAAGGAACTCTTGCCGAACACCCTCACATTTGTACGTATGGCCTTTCGTGTCTCATTGATTGCAGTTAAGCGCGTTACTTCGATATTTCTCAGCGGACAGGATTCACTGTGACGCACCAACAAAGAAATGTCTGTACAGCGGGTCATGTATTTGTTGCACTTGCACCAAGGCGAAGATACGGATGGCAATTTCGGGGATGTTTTAAAGAAAATAATTTATTTACTATTGAAAGTGATGTTTTAGATTGAGATTGGGATTATTATGGAAAATAGGAAAGGTGATAGGAAAACTGAAAAAGTAACTCTGAGCACTTTGCATCATTATATTCTCTCTCTTTTTTAATCTAGCAAACGTCATTATAACATGATATATTTTTTAGATTTTGTGATAGGAATATAAAAAAGTTACGTCGATATCAGATACGTTAAATTTTAATTGAATGTTAAATTTTAAATAAACTAACTTAAATTACAAAAAAAATATTAAACATGAGCAAACAGATAGTCACTGTATTCTTTGTTCACAGCATAACTAATTAACGTTATATTACCATTCACGTGTGATGATCATTCCGTATACCTAATCATAACTTGACACAACGTATACGCAAATCAAAACATGACTAATTACAAACCCGTCACGTATTTAAATCCTTGTTATGTGACCTCAGATCGAGGATATGGATTGTACACATGATGGGGCTGGGGCGCTATCTAGGCCACATATCATCTATGTCGGCATTTTTACTTTTATTTTTAAGTGAATCATATCGGCATCTTTTATTGGACTGGAAAAGTAGAACCGTAAGTCGACGTTGAATCATCGGCTGAGAATGCAACGTGTAACCGTGTTTGCATCTGATTCATGCATCGATCTGGCCGCTTCTTGTTAGCGAAACAAGCCAATCAGTCCAAAAGTAGATGTGTCATGAACTGAAATTTTTCAACCTGGCAGCTTCAATAAAAAGCACCCATGTACAATAAGGTTTAAGATAAGATTTGATAATACAATTTACAATCATCATTTCACTGTTCTATATTCAATCTGGTCATCTATTGAAGACAAAAGATACACAACCTGGTCATCTATTGAATGGAGCTATTTTCGTGCGTTCTCGTTGTGAGACAGAATTTTTTATTTTGGAAATTTAATAAAAGATTATCGGTAACACAAAAGAAGAGTCGGGACCACACACCTTTTTTCTCCTGTAACAAAGAAGAGCCGACTTCAAACATATACTATTAATGTTGCTAATGATGAAGGAATATGTACTCAAGCTAGTGTATTGACAAAATCCATGGACGACCAGACCACCGAACCCATCGGTTTTTCCCTGATCGGCCCGGACTGTGCCCCAAATCCGTCCCGGACCGTGGTTCGGTATGGTCCAGTCCTGGGACGGGACAGTTTTTTTTTTCAAACCAGATCCGTCTATACCCGGACCGTCCTAACCCGCCAATCCGTTCCGGACCGGACCGCCAACCCGTCGGACCCGGACCCAAACCCGCCTCAAACCCGTGAACCGCGCCCTCATGAACTCGTGAACCGGTGAGCCGCGCATGCACCAGCGCCGTGAACCGTGCCTGTGAGCCGCGAAAACTCAATTTTTTCTACCCAAAGAGTGAATCGAACTCGGGCTTCCCAGTTGAGCGTCAAAAGCTTTATCCACTGCACCAAAGTTCATTTGTGTTATATTGTAGTAACTATAATATTTAATATATTATTATGTTAAGCCTTTAATTTTTTATACAAATTTGATTTAAGTTATGATTATTTAAATACAATATATAAAATTATTATGTAAAATTATGCTAAAATACGGTAAATTACGCTAAGTTACGTATGAATAGGTACGGTATCTTCACTGAGAATCCAAAAAAACGAAATGAAACTTCAAACAGCCATAAAACGGTGCTCGAGTGTCCGATTTCAGCAAATGAATACTTTTCAGAAAGCTTGTGAAAATACGCATGCATCAATGGTAGCAGTGCTAGATTTCGAAATTCATAATCGCCAAAAAAAAAAAAAAGAGCCTCAAAACTTCAGTTCAAGTTTCCAATTAAGATTTTCATTTCTATTGTTCAATCTACGTAGCTCAGTAAATTAGTTATGTAATAAACTTGTAGAATACCAATTTTTATTATTTTTGGAATTTTTTTACTATTTTTTACGATTTATGAAAGATGGCACAAAATCGGCCATATTCATATGTAATTTAGCGTAATTTACCGTATTTTAGCATAATTTAACATAATTATTGTAATTTAGAGTAATTTAGTGTAATTCAGCATAATTTAACATAATTTTAAGTAATTTAGCGTATTTTATATATCAAGTACTTGGTTCATGTTATTTCAATTTCTTGCATAAGCACCATATCACTTATCCACTACACTATCTAACATTTGTTGTCTAAAACTACTAGCTTTTGCATTTAACTTATACTTGAGTTGATTTTTTATATTTAATTTATATAATACAAGTTTAAATAATCAAATCGAAATGTTCAACATGATTTTTATATGAAAAAACATTTAGTGACCAAATTTTATATATTGTTTTATTTTTATTTTTATTTTTTTAGATAGATAAAAAATCATATGATATAAATATTCTGAAATAGGAAAATAAAACATTGAGTTGATTTTTGTTTTTCTTTATTAAGTTGGTTTATTCATGGTGATAATCAAGCAAAGAAATAGGAAACAATGCTATTTGTTTGGAAATTTCAAATTTATACGTATACCATTAATGGAATTTTAAAATTTGAATTTATTTGTCATATTTGTAAACTTTTATTTTAAAAATATTTGTATCTCTGCAATTTCAATTTTTTTGTTCTCTTATAATATGTTTATGTTACAATGCACGGACACGATACTAGTATTTTAATTTGGAGATCATGTTGAGTAGTTCGGATCAACTGATTAAATTAAAAAAACAGAGATAAAAATCAATTGTTTTAAATAGGACAAAAATACAAATCATTAGGACCACAAAAACAATACTGTTAGTATATAAAATCAATTGTTTTAATCAGTGTTAGATTTATATAAAATCAACAGTATTGTTTTAATCAGTGTTAGATTTATATAAAATCAACAGTATTGTTTTAATCAGTGTTAGATTTATATAAAATCAATTGTTTTAATCAATTGTTTTAAAAATAGGTTAGATTTTAAAAATCAATTGTTTTAAAATAAATCAGATTTAATAAAAGTGTTGGAATGTCGTGAATTTAGATTTATATTTTATTATAACAAAATTTGTTCGGTTCAAAACTTCAAATAACAAACTTATTGAATTGGAAAAAAAAAAAAAAAACAAAAAACAAAAAAAACCAAAAAAAAAAACCGGACCGAACTGTCTAACCCGTGAACCGGACTGCCCGGGACCGTGGACCGTGGACCGGACGGTCCAAAAACAGAAAGGACTTGGCCTCCCTAAATTAAACCCGCCCGGGACCAGACCGTCAAACTCGCCGGACCCGCTGGACCCGTGGACCGTGCGGATTTGGACCGGACCATTGTCAAAACACTAACTCAAGCTCATCATATCTTCTTTTTCATCTTTTTGCAACATATCGCCAGTAGGCATCACATTTCATACCGGTTCTCATAACAGAAAATTAAAATATCAATGGAAACAAATAACATAACTATTAGGCTACTATTATGCTATCATTCATGCGACGTGATCATCTTTCGAAAATTTGACATAACATGGCACGTCACGCGAAAGATTTGGCCACGGCATGGCACATGGTCGCGTGAGTCACGTGTAATTAGGACCGTTAGATCTTGATCAAATGGTGAATCTTGAATAAAATAACCTAAATTATGAAAAAAAAAAAGTTAAACATGACCAAACATGACCAATCACATTTAGATACGTCACGTGTGGTCACGGTATGCCTTGGTCATGGCGTGACTAGCGTGCTGTCACCATTCACGTGCCATGACCATCCTTCTAAATTTAGTCACGGCATGACTAGTTATGACATGATATATATTTAGATCCCTAGTAGCAGATCTTTTTTTTCTTCTGATGAATCAGCGATTCTTCGGAGTGGAGTAGCGAATCGGACCGCGTCTTTTTTCTTTAATTCTTTTACGCGAATCAGTCTGGATTGACTTTCTTTTCCGCGTAATTTTCTTCTACTTGGACGTGAATTAAATCCAGTGGTAGACATTTAATCCGTCCAGGGGTAGGCACAAGTATAAAATACCATTGGGTCTAAAAAAAAATTTCGAATCCAGGGATGGACACTTGCCTACCCCTGATCCACCTTGGGTCCGTCAATGGATACGGATAAGAATAAATATTTTTTTCATTATCATAACAGGACAAGGGCATGGGTAAATACCATTCCTTACGTGTTATCTTATAAGATAATTTTTAAAAATACAATTATATTTATTTATTTATTAAGAGATGGTACATGATACGATAAAGTTTTGTACTTTATTTAATTTTCATAATACAAATTAGTTACATTTATTATTATTTTTACTTGTATTTCAAAAATATTTTATCAAAAACACAAATTGGAATGTCAATGACGTTTTTTTATCCGCTTATCTGAACTGTAATGTATTCGAAAAGACGGATAAGAGAAAAAAAATTTCGTTAACTTATCGGGTATGGATATTGATAAAGATTTTTTGTTCGTTATCATGACAGATACGACCCGTATCATACCCGTTAACACCCCCTTATAGTACATTTGTGCATTATTTATTAATTAAAATCCTTAAATCCAGTCCGAAAATCATCACAAATCGATTTCTCATCTCATTTTTTTTTTTGTTTAAATAACTGTCATTCTCTCAAAAGCTCCAAAAATTACTCCTCTAAAATTCTAAAATATAAAAAAAAAAAAAGACCAATTAATTAGTACCAAACCAGATACATATAACATAAACCTAGCACTACGGTAGAATATACGAGTCCGGATCCTCTGAAGTAACTCAAATTTTATGTTTAGATTCAGACCGTCCGTTCAGAATTCTGATCAATCCGATACGAGGTGAATGTGTGGGGACTTTTAATAGTCACGCCAAAACAGATCTGACGATCGGGATATAAACTCAAATATTCACGCCAGAACAATCCGCTCCAATGCTCCAATGCACATGGCAATGGCATACCTCTGTGACCCACAGTAACAAGATTCGCGTTTTATTCGCGTTTAATTCGCAAATAAACGTTTTTGGGGTGTTTCCGGACCGAATGACGTATTATTCGTTGACCAAACCTTTGACCGAATAAAACGCGAATAAAACGCGAATTTAACGAATTTAACGAATAAAACGCGTTTTTTTCAAAAAAAAAATTTCAAAAACAAAATTTGAAAATTGCACAGTAATCAATATCCAGCGCGCACAATACCCAAGTCCAGCTGTCTCCCAGCACCACCCACGTGAAGAGTTTTATTTCTCCATATTTTTATTATGCTGATCTTCTGTGACAAAATAAAAACAGTATATCGTATAGTAAATCATCAGTAATGAATTAAATATACACTGAGGTATCGTATTGTAATTCCGAATCATTCCCGAATTATACCCGAATTATTCCCGAATCACGAATTTTTGACCCTGCCGAACCGAACCCGAATTATTCATTTGTTACTATGCTGTGACCCAATAATTCATGAAGTAAATGAGTTGGAAACTTTGAATGCACCGCGGATCGCCACCTCAGCGTTCTCTGCACAGTCAGCTTCTCATTTGGCCAAATCGATGGTTTTAATTCCCGGACCCCACTTGACAGCGACGGAGTGTTTAATTTAAACGTTGCCCGACCCCTTATCCGCACTGACCGTCCTTCCCGTGCTTCCGTCTTCTTATTCGCGACTTAGAAACGGATCGAAATCGGCCCGGCCAGGCGCTCGCCGGTCGGTTTCTCCGTCCGCAAGTCTTGAACTCTTCGCGGCTGGTTATATAGTCCCACATTAAATTACGAAATGGAGCAAGAGCGGGAGAAGGCCTATAAAAGAGGTAGGAGGTGCAGCATTTAAAGGCAACATACCGAGACGGGGTCATTGGGTGATCAAGAAGACTCAAGGCCTGGGTCAGTGACCTCCATTGCACTTTGGAGGAGCGCTGGCCTACCATCTCCCAAATTGGGAGACTGGACGTCGCAATTTTTGGCAGAGGGGGTACGCATTTGCGGCCCCTGTCATTTTTCAATTCAAATTTTTCTCTTTGCCGCTATTTTGGAACACTCAAGGGTTGGGGTGTTCTGACTTCTGATGGGCATTGGAGCAATGTTTAGTTGAAGTTTGAATCGTTCAATTCGGATGGAGCATTGGAGCAATGTTTAGTACCCTGTACTTGTAGGCTATACTCGCTTGAAAGTAGGGTACAAATTAATAACCTAGCCATATTAAAGCATTTAATTCATGGTTTAAGATAGGGTTTAATTCATGAATTTCGACTGATTATATAATCAATTGAGCTTGTCAACCAATTAATTTCATCATCAATTGTTGAATCAAGTGAATCCTATTTGTAAATCATTTGAGAGTTTTCGCTGCATAGTTCAGTACATGAAGTGTTGGTTTATGCGCATTATATGATCATATATGATTACATTGTGTTGCCCCCTTTTTTTCTATTCAGTCTTTATTATTTATTTTCAAATGTCTAAAGAATAGCAATCTCAGAAAAAAAAAATGCGTGAATCATTTTTTTTTATAACAAAATGTGCCAATAGTTAACATTGAAAATTTTAATTTTTGTATTAGTAAGGTAATAGGCACCTCTCCTCTTCTCTTCGCTACCTTTAAACATGAAATTTGATATTGAAATTACCTTGTATTTGCTAATTTTCTTGCTAATTAATTGTTCCTCGTTTATCTGGGTGCTGTAACTCGTGTCTGATTTCTTTTTCTGTTTTTTGAAAATCTATGGCAAATGCTGCCCGTTTTTGCATTAGCCATCGACATTTTACAACAGTCTCATTCTTTGAGACATCTCGTGTCTGATTTCTTACTTAGAATGGGAAGGTAACGCTTAATTTATGAATTTAGACTGATTATATAATCAATTGATTTTTTTTTTTTTTTTTTTTGAAAAGCTTGACAGTGGCTGTCAAGGTTCATAAAAAGATAAATTTGCATCCAGGTCCCTACAAAAAGTAATAATTCAACAACACTTAAGAGTCTTATACCATAAAGCTCCCTCTTGCAGTATTTTCCCTCCCAATACATCTGATCTCATCCTTTTTCCTTGAAAAATAAGCTCATTTCTCTGTTGCCAAATCAACCAGCAGGCACACAGAACTCTGGTCATCCATTCCCCTCTCTGCATCACTTCCTGCCTACTGGCTTCATTCCAAGAAGATTCCCAAACCTCCGGTACTGATTGTCCGTACCAGTAACCTTTTCCTGATGGAATTTTGAATAAAATTCCATACCGACAATGCATAAGGACAATTGAACAGTAAATGGGTTGCCGTTTCCTGGTGATATCCATCACACATGGCTTCAAGGGTCTCACACTGTATATGTCTCCTTTGTAAGATGTCCCTTGTCAGAATTTTACTGTGAAGCATCAAGAAACCGAATAATCTGACGGAAGGTGGCACTTTTGCTTTCCACACAGCCTTGAAAGGCCATAGTGTCTGTCCCCCTTCCGTTAACATTCAATCAATTGAGTTTTCAACCCATTGATTTCATCATCAATTGTGCAATTAAGTGAACCCTATTTGTAAATCATTGAGACTTTGGGTTGCATAGTTCAGTACACGAAGTGTTGATTTATGCCCATTGTATGATCATATATTGTTGCCTATTTTTTTCTCTTCAGTCTTTATTATTATTATTATTATTATTATTATTATTATTATTTTATGTCATTCTCAGCCAAACTATGTTTTTTTTCAAAATTTTTATATAATTCCTGAACTAGGACTTTTGTGCCTACTTATAAAAATTCTTTCTTTCAGAATTATTAGTTTGCCGCTTTACAAAATTCTGAAGGATATTCATTTCGAAGAAATTTGTGAATAGTTTTTTCTAATTGATAAAAAATGTGCCGATAGTTAATATTGAAAATTTTAATCTTCTCTTGACTACTTTCAAACATGAAATTTGCTATTGAAATTAATTTGCATTTGCAGTTTGTTCATCGTGTACAAGACAAACCAAATGGCACCAACTTTTAAAATTAATCCCTTCCAGTTTTAGCACCTCTGAATTGGAGCTTAGTAAAAAAAAAAATTCACTAACAGTGCGATCCAAATGGCACTTGTCTATATTAAGTTAGTAACTCATTTTGCTTCCTTCAATTAAACTACAAACAGATAAAAAGTTCAAATTTAAGAAAACGGTAGGTATCCAAGGAATCTTTAGTGGTCAAAGAAAAGGTTTGAATTGAGAAATGGCGGGGGCCGCGCGAACGCGTGCCCCCTCTTCCAAAAAATGCGACGGCCAGCCTCCCACATGGGGAGTTGATAGGCCAGCGATCCTCCAAAGTGCAATGGAAGTCACCGACCTAGGCCTTGAGTCTTCTTGATCACCCAATGACCCCGTCCAGGTAAGTTGCCTTTCAACGCTGCACCTCCTACCTCTTTTATAGGCCTTCTCCCGCTCTTGCTCCATTTCCTAATTTCATGTGGGACTAACTTGCCGCCAAGAGTTCAGCCATTGTTGCAGACGGAGAGATCGCGGATCGCCTTCTTTATTGCCTTAATTACGACTTCTATTGGGTCTTCTATTCGGTTTCTGTAATGATATATTATATTCTGATATTAATTCTTATGATTTAACTGATTCTGTTTGGGGCAGCGCACTACTGCTGCTGCGTTATTTTCCCGAATTAATATTGCAAAAACAATTACATCAAAAAGAACAAAAAAACTCATTGACAATTTGACATATATATTTTACTAGTTGGTATTCAACTCTAACAGTAACAAATGATCAGTTGCCCATGCGAAATCAATATATAATTTCATATCTGCTGACTGCTGTAGTAAATTGAAGCTGACTCAAATTAACATGCATTGCATATAAGGAAATGTGTTGTGTTAATATGTTCAGTATTTAATTTCTAAATATGTTGTAAACTGTAGACACTTGTACTAATCATTTTTAACATTGAGCTAATTACTTTTAACATATAATAACAATAGTGATTGAATGACTATGATTTTTAAACATTAAATGTAGACAAAAATATTATAACTTTTTAATAAGATACGAATGGATGTGTCCATTTCAATGTACACTTGAGACAACTTTTACTGATTCTTCTTCCTGAGAACAACAGGTATTACTTCTGTTTCTACAACAGCTATTTTCATTTTAACTTTTAGTACAGTACAGCTCATAGAGAATATAATGTAATAAACGCTGCCTATATATAACATGTAATCCTTCTGTTGAAATCAATACCTTACACTGAACTCTTCAATAAATCTCCCGATTACTCCTCATTCGAGTCCTTGGTTGAGTATGTTTTCCTCACACAAGATCTTACAACACTAATAAACTTGAAAAATCGTGCCTTACCATGCCTTTTTCTCGGTTATATAATTGCTGAACTAGGACTTCTGTGCCTACTGATAAACCTAAATTTCATATATCTTTTAAGTAGGATTTGGTCTCTAAATCTATCCTTTTTTTATTGGTTTAAACCTATTTAGTTTAGATATTGCACCAAGTTCGAGATGCTGCTATGTTTTCATGTATTTTTAGGTACTAGAAGCAAATGGGAATAATTTGGAGCAAGTCCGGACACGATCGGAAGCTAGACGGTGTTGGTATTTCTTAACTTTAAAATATAATAAAAGATATCTGATAATTTTCAGAAAATAAATTATAATCAAAATTGTGTTACCCGGATCGTGCGAAGCACTGTCCTTAAGCGAATTCCGTCTCAACCGTGCAAGATTTGGAACCGCAACCAAGATAATCCGGGTTAGTCAACTTCTTGGGACACGACCGTGGAAGTGACTGATGATAACTCCTTGATACCCAGCAATTTACCGAATAATATTATTGTAATAGTGAATTGGAAATCTAGAGGAATATGAGCAAGTTGTTTTTCTGTTTTTGAATATATGCCTCAAACATGTGGAATAGGATGATTTATATTTAGAAAAAGAAAAACGTCTCTGCATGAATTGGGGAAGAGAGAGAGACAAAACTACCATAAGCAAAATAGGAAACGCATCTATATGATGCTGTGAAATCAATTGTCATTAAGAGATATAATTTACAATTAAAGAAATATATCTCAGTTTTAATTATATATATATAACAACGGTCAATCAAAGGAAACGAATAAATCTGTCATCAATTGGAGATAATATGCAAACATATTAACTTGAAATTTAGAGTTTTAAATGTTTAAATTTCAACAATCCCCCACAAAACTCTAAATTTAAGAATATCAAATGATTAAAATTTATAGAACTAAATTGCTGGATATCTATTGTGCATCGATGAAGTAGTTTACAAACTTTGAACTTAATCTAGTATTGATAGTTTCATATTTGGAGGAAACAGAGAGAACTATGTCTTGAACTCGTTCCTTTGTTCCAAATTCCACCACCATACACACAATATGGAGATTCTCATCACAGTTAGCGCATTAAATGGCCTTACGCAAGTACCTTGGATTTTCCATGAGAGTCTTGAAGGCTTACCCATGCCTCGCACTGCGGCCGTATACAGACACTCTCATATAGGTGAGTTCCTACCAAGGATATGTGTAGATTCATATCCTGCGGAAAATACCGCCTCGGTCCTCATTAAGAGCTAAAATGCTCACCCTATCATCTACATGTAGCACACTCATCATAGGGATGGGGTTGGAGTCAATGCTCCTAAAAATGTGCGCTCTTTTAGTCAACTTATCGGCTTGTTATTACCCATTGAATCTCTTTCAAGGGATCGCCTATCAGAGATTGGGTTGCCACCGCAAGAAGACCTATTATGGGCATAATCCCATCCCCCTCGATGAATTTTTTACTTTTGTCCTGTTTAATCCTTTAGTAAAGCAATCAGCAAGATTGTTTTCTGTTCTTACATGTTGAATTGTAACAATTTCATGTTTTATATTTTGTTTAATTGATTTTTGTCTTCTCTTTATATGTCTATTTAATTTCGAATTTATTAACTTTTTCTTGCAAAATTCAATAGCAGCTCTAGAATCACAATTAATTAATATAGATGGAATTGGTTGAGGAATTAAAGGTATATCAGATAATAATTCTTTTAACCACTCTGCTTCAGTACAAGTGGTATCTAGAGCTATCAATTCAGCTTCCATTGTGCTTTTTGCAATAATAGTTTGTTTAGTTGATTGCCATGAAATTGCGCTACCTCCTAAAAGGAATACATATCCTGTTGTGGATTTAATATCTAAAGAATCTGATATCCAATTTGCATCAGTAAATCCTTCTAAAACTGATGGATAACCCGTAAATTTAAGACCATATGATGTAGTTCCTTTAAGATACTTAAAAATTCTTTGTAATGCTGTCCAATGTTTTTTATTTGGATTATTTGTATATCTACTTAATCTTGAAACTGCATATGATATATCGGGTCTAGTTCTATTAGTTAGATACATAAGAGAACCTATAATTTGAGCATATTTTTCTTGTTCTATGGATACACCTTCATTTTTTGTTAAACGTGTATTAGGGTCATATGGTGTATCCACTGGATTTAAATCTAAGAATCCAAATTTATTAATGATTGATTGAGTGTAATGAGATTGAGATAATATGATTGAATTAGAAGATCTCATGATTTTCATTCCTAAGATAACATCCGCCTCTCCTAAATCTTTCATATCAAAATGACTTGATAACATTAATTTTGCTTTCTCTATTAATTCCAGATTTGGAGCAAGAATTAGAATGTCATCTACATATAGACATAATATGATAAATCCATTATTTTCTTTTTTATAATAAAGACAATTATCTGACTCATTAATTTGAAAATCAAGTGATATCATTGCATTATCAAATTTTTCATGCCATTGTTTTGGAGCTTGTTTTAAACCATATAAAGATCGAACTAATCTACAAACTTTTTTCTCTTGTCCCTTAACTATGTATCATTCTGGTTGTTGCATATAAATTTCTCTTCAAGATCTCCATGTAAAAGTGCAGTTTTTACGTCCATTTGATGTATCAAAAGTTTATATATTGATGCTAATGCAAGTAAAATTCTTATTGTTGTTATTCTTGCAACCGGTGCATAAGTATCAAAATAATCTATACCGGCTTTTTGTTTATAATCTTGTACTACTAATCTGGCTTTGAATCTTTCTATTGTTCCATCTGTTTTAAGTTTCTTTTTAAAAATCCATTTACAACCTAAAACTTTAGTACCTGGAGGTAAATCGGTTAATATCCAAGTATTATTACTTATAATAGATTCAATTTCACTATTAATTGCTTCCTTCCAAAATGATGCTTCTGGAGATCGCATTGCATCTTCATAATATTTTGGATTATCTTCAATTAAATAAGTTATATATTCTTCACCAAAATTCTTTTCTATTTTCCCTCTTTTACTTCTTCTTGGTTCCAGTGAATAATCATGATTTGATACTGAAATAAATGACGACGGAATGGATGTAGATGGTAAATTAGTAGAATTATTATTCTTAAATGGAAAAATATTTTCAAAGAAGATAGCGTCTCTAGATTCTACAATTGTATCATTTGATATTTCACTGATTTCAGATTTAATAACTAGAAATCTATATGTATTACTATTTAGTGAATATCCTAAAAAGATTGCATCTACTGTTTTTGGTCCTATTTTCTTCCTTTTTGGATCAGGAATTCTTACTTTTGCTAAACATCCCCAAACACGAAAATAATTAAGTCTAGGAGGATATCCTTTCCAAAATTCATATGGAGTTTTATTTTTATCTTTAACTGGAATTCTATTAAGAATGTAACATGCTGATAGAAGTGCTTCCCCCCACAAATTTTGCGTTACACCTGAACTTATTATCATAGCATTTACCATGTCCAGTAACGTTCGATTTTTACGTTCTGCAACACCATTAGATTGGAGTGAGTAAGGAGCAGTAACTTCATGTATAATTCCATGTTTTCACAAAATAATGCAACTTCATTTGAGGTATATTCTCCACCTCGATCTGATCTTAAAATTTTTATTCTTTTTTCTTGTTGATTTTCTACTTCTAATTTGAATTTCTCAAATTTATTTAATACCTCGTCTTTAGTTTTTATGAGATATGTATAACAAAATTTAGAGTAATCGTCTATAAATGTTACAAAATATCTACTTCCACCTCGAGTAGGACCTCTATTAGAGTCACATACATCACTATGAATTAATTCTAATTTTTGGGTATCTCTGAATTGAATTGGTTTAAATGACTTCCTTGGCAATTTTGATTGGACACAAGTTTCACAATTTGAATTAAGATGTAATTTAAATTTAGGTATCAGATTTAGATGAGACATTTTTTCAAGTTTTTTATAATGCACATGTCCTAAACGACCATGCCAATTATCTAGTGAATTACTTATATTGCTATTTTTTACAACATTCGAAGAAGTTGACTCATCAGTAGAAATCATTGAAACCTCATTAACTAAATGAGAAACAATATTTAATTTAAATAAGCCATCTGTTACATATCCTTTTCCAATAAAAACATCATGCTTAGAAATTACAACTTTATTAGATTCAAGAACTATTTTATATCCTAATTGTACTAACAAAGATACACTAATCAAATTTTTTCCAATATCTGGAACATGTTGTACATCCCTAAGAATAATAGATTTTCCAGAAGTGAATTTCAATTTTATTTCTCCAACGCCTAACACTTTAACAGATGTTCCATTAGCTACTGTTACACTTCTTCCACTTGAGATCTGATAGGATGAGAAATAAAATTTATTAGCACATACATGTGTATTCGCTCCACTATCTAACCACCAATCTAAATTTGTATAAGTAAGATTAATAGATGGATTTATAGATATCAACCTGAAAGATGAGTCAACGTGTTCTGTTTCGATCATATTCACTTGAGATTTATTTTGATTTGAGCTGGTCTTCTTGTTGGTTTCAATCTTCTCTTTCTTTCGATAGAAACAATCTTTTGCATAATGGTTGCCTCGACCACAAACGTAGCAGAACTGATCACTATCATTCTTTTTCTCATGATTGGGTCTAGAAAATTTCTTTGATTTATTAAACTTGTTTTTGTTGAAATTCCCACTTTTCTTGAATTTTCTTTCGTGAAACTTGTGATTCTTATTCTTATTTTGGAAGTGTTGATTCTTAACATTACTTTGCTTTTCAGTTAAATGAACTTTGGATTGCATTTGATCTTCTTTTCCTAGTCGAAGTTTAAATTGATCTTCAATTCTAATTGACTGAATGACAGACCTCATGTCAAGTTTATTTTGTGATTTTCTAAGATCTTGAGCAAACTTTGACCAAGAAGGTGGTAATTTATCTATGAGACAAGTAACTTGATAATTTTCATCTAATTTTGTTCCTCCACCTCTATGTATTTCTTGAATCATATTTTGAAATTTATGAATTTGATCATTGATAGGAATTTCGTCAACCATTTTATAACTATGAAAATCAGAAATTGTAAATCTTATCAATCCTTCATTATCCCTACTATATGCATCCTCTAATGCATTCCATATGTCTTTAGCCTTTTCATATTTTCTATATATTTCATAAAGGTCATCAGATAGACAACTTAAAATTCTAAAACGACAGTGAAACTCTACTTCCTCAACACTAGGTTTTGATTTGGAAGTGTCCTCTTTGACAGTTTCTTTTTCACCCTCTTTGGGAGTTTCATGATTGCCCTCTTTGACAATTTCTTTTGTATATGGTGCAGTTTTTCCTAATACAGTTATTAAACCTAATGCAATTAACCATGCTTCCATTTGTTCTATCCATCTATTAAACCCAGATCCGTTAAATTTTTCAGGTTTGAGTGTATGAACATCATCTAGACCCATTTTGAGTAAAGAAGAGATAATGATAGAAAATAACTACAATCTAATCAACAAAATGAGAATATAAGAAATATTTAGAATAAAGGCTTGTCTAAGTAATTCTGTCTAAATGATATAAGAAATATTCCTTAATCAAAAACAGTAGAACTATGTAATCTCAGAAAGTATACTAATAAATTAAACCGATTAAAGAGAAAATAAGCTTAAGATTGTTGGTATTTCTTAACTTTAAAATATAATAAAAGATATCTGATAATTTTCAGAAAATAAATTATAATCAAAATTGTGTTACCCGGATCGTGCGAAGCACTGTCCTTAAGCGAATTCCGTCTCAACCGTGCAAGATTTGGAACCGCAACCAAGATAATCCGGGTTAGTCAACTTCTTGGGACACGACCGTGGAAGTGACTGATGATAACTCCTTGATACCCAGCAATTTACCGAATAATATTATTGTAATAGTGAATTGGAAATCTAGAGGAATATGAGCAAGTTGTTTTTCTGTTTTGAATGGATACCTCAAACATGTGGAATAGGATGATTTATATTTAGAAAAAGAAAAACGTTTTTGCATGAATTGGGGAAGAGAGAGAGACAAAACTGCCATAATCAAAATAGGAAACGCATCTATATGATGCTGTGAAATCAATTGTCATTAAGATAAATAATTGTCATTAAGAGATATAATTTACAATTAAAGATATATATCTCAGTTTTAATTATATATATATATAACAACGGTCAATCAAAGGAAACGAATAAATCTGTCATCAATTGGAGATAATATGCAAACATATTAACTTGAAATTTAGAGTTTTAAATGTTTAAATTTCAACAGACGGCACGTAGAGGCAAGTATCAGAGGAAAATTGCGACCTGCAATAATAAATTGCGACCCGCAATAACACAACTTCTACTAAATAGCTCACTGCCACAATTCTGCACCATTATTGCGACCCGCAATAACACAACTTCTACTAAACAGCTCACTGCCACAATTTTGCACCATTATTGCGACCCGCAATATTTATTATTGCGACCCGCAAATTCTTCACTGCTTCCGAATTTTCAGCTGCTACAGACCCAGATCATTCTTATAGCCCACACCTTCTTCCCCAATGGAGCGAAGGCCGACATTAGACACTTCTTTTGAGCTAGGAACGATTTCAAGAGCTAGGGTTTCAGATCTAGGGCGATTTGGAGAAGGAGAAACTCAAGGGAGAAGAGATTTGTGCTTGGATTTGTATTCTCTACTCTATTTTCCTCTCTCTAGGCTTTGGTAACAAACTGTTTATCCCATTTGTAACTTTTTGCGCCCATATGAGAGGCTAATCTCCTCTCTAGGGGCGATGGCATGTAAAACTCGAAACTAGGTGCACTCTTTCTTACTCGATTTGTGGATTTTATTGACTATTAGCAATTTACTCTTTTAATGCTTGATTTATGCATGGATTGTGTGGTTTAACCTTACTCCTCCAATACATGGATTTAAGGATTTTTTTCAATGAGTAAAAATCACTTGCATTAACTCCCCGAACAAAAAGAGTAAAGAATATGTTATTAGGACGAAGTACTTAACCGAGAAGTCCGAGGTAACCCAAAAATACGATATTAGCACACGAAGTACTTAACCGTGAAGTGAACGCTATTATCACTTTAGACAGAACACCCACGTACGCTTTAGAAATACGAATCGAGTAGATTGAGACCCTAGTGCATAGGAATGCCAAAATCCCTGGAACTCCTACACTTGAATCAGACACAAAACATTTATTATTTGCTTCTTTCGATTTAATTAGATTTAGAAACCAACTCAAACTTTGTCTGTCTAGCTTATTGAATTGGTGAGAACCAGTACTTTACGAGTTGTCCCTGTGGATTCGACACCTGAACTACTACTAGGCAAGATTGTATGCTTGCAATCAAATTAAGTGTATTAGGGTTCATAATAAGCTATAGAAAAACACGAACACCTACTTATAAAAATTATTTCTTTCAGAATTATTAGTTTGCCGCTTTACAAAATTCTGAAGGATATTCATTTCGAAGAAATTTGTGAATAGTTTTTTCTAATTGATAAAAATATGCCAATAGTTAATATTGAAAATTTTATTCTCTTGACTACTTTCAAACATGAAATTTGCTATTGAAATTAATTTGCATTTGCAGTTTGTTCATCGTGCGTACAAGACAAACCAAATGGCACCAACTTTTAAAATTAATCCCTTCCAGTTTTAGCACCTCTGAATTGGAGATTAGTAAAAAAAAAAAAATCACTAACAGTGCGATACAAGAAGCAAAACGTAGGACTACATTTACGCTTTTTTTTTTCTCTTTTCTGATAATATTTTTTATTGCATTCCTTTTCTACTCTTCGGGTTTTGTTTTGCCAAAAGCAAGAAGCACCTCCTTGAATGTAGGTATTTTCTGACTTATATATATAGAGAGAGAGAGAGAGTGATGTTACGATGCTTTGAGAAGTAAATAGAGTGTTTCACTTCCTGCTCATATCTCAATTTTTAAAGTTTAAACAGTCGATCTGAATTTCTCAACATGATTTTTATATTGATATGTGCTTGGAAATCAAATTTTACATTTTTTGGAAATTTTTTACTATTTTTTTATAATTTTTGAAAATCAGTGTTTTTGTGAATTTATTATTATTTTTTTATTTGATGAAAAGCTATGATTTTCAAAAATTCTAAAAAAATAGTAAAACATTTCCAAAAAATGTAAAATTTAGTCTCCAAGCACATATTAATATGAAGATCATGTTGAGAAATTCGGATTAACTGTTTGAACTTTGAAAATAGAGATATGAGCGGAAAGTAAAACACTCTCTTTACTTCCCAAAGCATGATAGCCTATCTCATATATATATATATGGGAGAATTTAATGTATATCCCTCAAAAGTTTCAATATTACGTATTTATCCTTCCAAAATCAATAATTACATATTTATCCTTGAAAATTGTACAAACTCACTTGTCCAATTTAACTCTATAACATATCAAATATCTCCAAAAATAATTAAATAATATTTTTTTAAACTTTAAAATTTATTTTACAATATTAATTAAGAATATGTTGACCATTATGCCCTTCGTTTCTGTCTCTTTAGTATGTCCGAATTCTCTTCTCTTTAAGGCGTCAAACCTCCCACCTCTCTCCAAACGTGCCAAATCACATATTTCTCCCCGTCTTCCCTCTCATAAATTTATGTCGCCCCTCGTTGCTTTAATTTTTCCATCTTCGTTTGAAGAGAGAGGCGAGAGATTTGACGTCTTAGAGAGAAGATAACTCCGGCGGACTAAAAAGACGAAAACAAAGGAGTATAATAGTCAATATATTATTAATTAATATTATAAAATTAATTTTAAAGTTTTAAAAATATTATTTAATTATTTTTGGAGGTATTTGATATGTTATAGAGTTAAATTGGACAAATATGTGAGTTTCTATAATTTTCAAAGATAAATATGTAATATTGGAACTTTTGAAGGATATACATGAAATTCCCCCTATATATATAGAGAGAGAGAGTGGTTAATATCAAAACGTTTGTTCCTAAGCCCTCGTGCAACCAAGTCGTTTTTGGATTTTCAAAGTCCAAACGGTCGATCCAAACTGTTAGATGTGATCTCTATATTAAAATCTGCTTGGAGACCAAATTTTACATTTTTTGAAATTTTTTTACTATTTATTAAGCCACTTTGAAAATTGCTGATCATATGGTCCAGAATTTTGTTGCACTCTTTTTACTGTTCATCCGGATCAGCAATTTTCAAAGTGGCTTAATAAATAGTAACAAAATTCCAAAAAATGTAAAATTTGATCTCCAAGCAGATTTTAATATGGATTGAACATCTAACGGTTTTGGATTGACCGTTTGGACTTTGAAAATCCAAAAATGACTTGGTTGCACGAGGACTTAGGAACAAACGTTTTGATATTAGTCTCTCTCTCTCTCTCTCTATATATATATATAGAGAGAGAGAGAGAGAGAGAGAGAGAGAGAGTGACTAAGGTCGAAGTGGTAGTTCCTAGCTCCCGGTGCTACCAAGTCGTTTTCGGATTTCCAAAGTCCAAATGGTCAATCCGAACCGTTCAAGTTGATCTCCATATTGAAATCTGCTTGGAGACCAAATTTTACATTTTTTTGGAATTTTTTTACTATTTATTAAGCCACTTTGAAAATTGCTGATCACATGGTCCAGAATTTGGTTGCACTGTTTTTACTATTCATCCGGATCAGCAATTTTCAAAGTGGCTTAATAAATAGTAAAAAAATTCCAAAAAATGTAAATTTTGGTCTCCAAGCAGATTTCAATATTGAGAACAACTTGAACGGTTCGGATCGACCGTTTAAACTTTGAAAATCCGAAAACGACTTGGTAGCATCGGGAACTAGGAACTACCACTTTGACCTTAGTCACTCTCTCTCTCTCTCTATATATATATATAATAAGAACTTCACAACTAATCTATCTTATTTTGTTCTTGTTTTGTTTTGGCTCAGTTGACTGTTGGTAATAAGGACTCAAATAATCGTCAATTTTTTAATCCTCGTTCAAATAGTCGATCTAAACAATTGAACGTGATTTACATGAAAATATACTTGCATGCCAGATTTTTATAAATTTTAGATTTTTTTTACTATTTTTTTAGATAGGTAAAAATCACTACTTTTGAAATGGTCTAGAATCTTCGGATCATCATGTGATTTTCTATCTATCTAAAAAATAGTAAAAATATTCTAAAAAATGTAAAATTTGATCTACAAGTACATTATCATTATGTTGATTGGTTTAGATTGATTGTTTGAACTTTGAAAATATATATATTAATCTATTATACAGACCAATATGTGCTATGCATTTTACCATAGCCTCACTCATAATATATATATATTCTTTAGCAAAAGTTATTGATGTTATATTCTTCTGTAGTTTATAGGGTTTGTATGTAAATTGTCCAGAGCATGAAGACCCAAATCTTAACTCCATCCTGTACTAACCTCCGTCCAGGTCACTTGGGCTAATTAATTAGGCTAATTAGACATTGCTCCAGGCAATTTGCTGAACTTAATTAAATCAACGGGTGCTTTTTCATTGAAATATGTCGACATGGGGGCACAGTGCTTGAACGTACACGGAAGATGTTTATACTGATTAGACAATTTTTGGCACTTAGATACATAGATCACAAAATAGATTAGACAAATTGCTGAGATTTGGGGGTTGAGGTACTTCAAAGGATGTGGAGATAATTAATTATCCCTATTAAAAAATGAACGCATTATTATTTGTCTCAATACGATTGTAATTTGAATTAAGCTGTAACCTGTGTACGTATCATTTGAATGATGAAGACAAGATTCTAAAATCCTACTGTCCAAATGGCACTTCTCTATATTAAGTTAGTAACTCATTTTGCTTCCTTCAATTAAACTACAAATTAACAGATAAAAAGTTCAAATTTAAGAAAACGGTAGGTATCCAAGGAATCTTTAGTGGTGAAAGAAAAGGTTTGAATTGAGAAATGGCGGGGGCCGCGCGAACACATGCCCCCTCCTCCAAAAAATGCGACGTCCAGCCTCCAACATGGGAGGTGGTAGGCTAGCGCTCCTCCAAAGTGCAATGGAGGTCACTGACCTAGGTCTTGAGCCTACTTGATCGCCCAATGACCCCGTCCAGGTACGTTGCCTTTCAACGCTGCACCTCCTACCTCTTTTATAGGCCTTCTCCCGCTGTTGCTCCATTTCCTAATTTCATGTGGGACTAACTTGCCGCCAAGAGTTCAGCCATTGTTGCAGACGGAGAGATCGCGGATCGCCTTCTTTATTGCCTTACGACTTCTATTGGGTCTTCTCTTCTCTTTAGACGGTCCATTAGAGATGAGCCACGTATTCTACGGAACGCTAGCTCGGTTTCTGTAATGATTATATTCTTCTGATATTAATTCTTATGATTTAACTGATTCTGTTTGGGGCAGCGCACTTCTTTATGAATGAATCACATTACTGCTGCTGCGTTATTTTCCCGAATTAATATTGCAAAAACAATTTGACATATTTTACTAGTTGGTATTGAACTCTAACAATAACAAATGATCAGTTGCCCATGCGAAATCAATAATTTCATTTCTGCTGTAGTAAATTGAAGCTGACTCAAATTAACATGCATTGCGTATAAGGAAATGTGTTGTGTTAATATGTTCAGTATTTAATTTCTAAATATGTTGTAAACTGTAGACACTTGTACTAATCATTTTTAACATTGAGCTAATTACTTTTAACATATAATAACAATAGTGATTGAATGACTATGATTTTTAAACATTAAATGTAGACAAAAATATTATAACTTTTTAATAAGATACAAATGGATGTGTCCATTTCAATGTACACTTGAGACAACTTTTACTGATTCTTCTTCCTGAGAAGAACAGAAATTATTCCTTCTGTTTCTACAACAGCTATTTTCATTTTAACTTTTAGTACAGCTCATAGAGAATAGAATGTAATAAACGCTGCCTATATCTCCATTATATTATTAAGCACGTTGGGTGTCCGATCCGCCAACTGCTACGATTGAAAGATGAAATTTCGGATTTAATCTCAGCTCTCCAATCACATAATATGTCTTCTTTTGATTAAATACATATGTTTTATATGTAGAAGTATAAATTTAGTTAAAAACATACTCACCACACGTACTATCACACGATACATTACAAGTAATACCAAGAATTGAGCAAATGGAATTAGCATTAAATATTTATTACCATATCTCTCTTTAGCTTTAATTGGTGCATAAAAAGATTAATTTCCAATTTAGACATATAGCATATCTCATTTCCGAATTTCCTACCTCTTATTCATTTTTGGAAGAGAACAAAAAAGGCATATTATTAATTTATTCTCTAGCAACTTTCCACATTTAATTTAATTGAATTATAACACAAAAATTGTGCATGCACTGACATGCAAAGAATGCTGTTGTATTAAAACAGTCATTTGTTGTTGTTTCTTTTATTATTATTTATTATTTGCCTCTCTATGTTAAATCTTATAATATGTCCCGTTGTAACGCACGGGTACGATACTAGTATATATAAAGCATGTAATCCTTCTGTTGAAATCAATACAAAGAAAATTCAAATACAAATTACCCAAAAATATCTCTCTATGTCTTCTATACTTGAACACTGTTGAGTACCATTTTTACTTTTTGAGTAAAGACAAAGTATTATTTTATAAACACTTAACTACATTATTTTAACATTTTTTATTCAGTTTAACGTTGTTAATAATATATTAACAAGGTGTGTCTGATCATTGTATAAAAATACAATGATGGTCACCATGTGACTTTCATACAATCATCTGACGTGTTTTGAGAATTGTTTATATTTATCCGAATTAGAAAATGTTAAAAGAAAATAACTAAATGTTTATTAAAAATAATATTTTTGTTAAGAGTAATTCGTTTAATATTTTAAAAATATACAGCAACATGATCATAATTTCACCATTATAATATAAAAATAACTAATTTTATATTAAAACTAATTATTTTAATATTTAAATAACATATTTCTTAATAAAAAAAACTCGAAGCATATATATTTAAAGAGGAGGGTTCAAATGCCTCCACCATGCCTCCATTTTTAGAAACTTTAATAACTCAAAATTTAAATTATAAACGTCAAAATAAAACCGTTAGATATGATCTATGTTATTTTCCCTACGTGCTTATAAAAATTATCACATTTCAATTTTATTTTTATGTAAATCAATAAGTTGAAAGATCAACGTCTAGAAATTATCCACATCAGTACATTATTTAAAAGCTCTTGATGACAACCAAAATAAAGTTGAAATGTCGTAATTTTTTACATGTGCATAGATAAAATGATGTAAATCATATCTAATGGTTTTATTTTGACTTTTAAGTTTCTAATTTTGAGTTATTAAAGTTATTAAAAATGAAGACATGGTAGAAGCACAAAAAATGAAGACATTTGAACCCTATCTTTAAAAATGAATGTAAGACAAACGCTCTTGAGCAAACTTCTCTCACAAGCATATGATCGGCGTTGAAAAAGAAAATTAATTTGGATCAATATAGGATTTAGCATTTCTGATATACATGTTGTAGTTTAACTTGAGCTAAAGAAATTAGCAGTGCTGTTTTGATTACATGCAATGCACCAGTCATATAATTCAGCACAACAAACGTGATCTAGATTGTCATTTTGAGATTGCTGTCTCGTTCCTCCATTACTCGTATAAGATTTTTTTTTTTTTTGGGACAAACAAGCCCGTAGGCATACTCGTATAAGAAATTAAAATATTTTTTGACTCTTTTAATTTGGACTTGTGACATTGTCAGAGTCTAGCGACATGTTATTATAACAAGATGCCATGTCTCAGAGAATCTGAATCCACTTGAAGCACTTTCAATATAAATCGAAGTCTGACATCTCTCTCCTTCAGATGTCACGACGCCTCGTTTGCTTTTTATAATTTATTTGAGTGTTGTACTTTGTGTCTGATTTCTTATCAGAATGGTTGAATGTTAGCACTTAATTCATGAACTTGGATGAATTATATAATCAATTGAGCTTGTCGGCCAATTGATTTCTGAACAATTAGGCTAGAAACTAGATGAAAATAAATGTTAGACATTGCTTCAGGCAATTAACTGAATTTAAATCAAAGGGTGTGTTTTCATTGAAATATGTCCACATGGAGGCTTGTTTCTTGGATATATATCTGAGATCACTGGTGAAGTGGTAAAGCATTTGTAACATGCATGTATTTTGAAAAAGAAGCAAGAAAAAATAATCTTATATGTTTGTTACAAAAAACACCATCTCTAAGATCCTGATTGCACGGTATGTACGTTGTGCTTCAACTCGGAAGAGGTTTATAGTTTATACTGATCAAAATCAGACAGCTTGCAACTGCAATAATGTGATGTAATTACTAATTACATTTCACAATTAAGATTTGATTTGCTTGAAAGGATGTATATCTTCTTGTTAGGACTAAGAGCAAAATTAAAGGGCATATTGGTGTTTTGTTACTGAAGTCGATAATGTAAATTAATAAGATAGTATTAGAAAGGATAAGGATGTATATCTTCTTGTTAGGACTAAAATGCAAACCAGATAAGGATGTATATCTTCTTGTTAGGACTAAAATGCAAACCAGATAAGGATGTATCTCCATTCCATTATTAAGCACGTTGGGTGTCCGATCCGCCAACGGCTACGATTGAAAGATGAAATTTCGGATTTAATCTCAGCCCTTCAATCACATAATCTGTCTTCTTTTGATTAAATACATATGTTTTATGTGTAGAAGTCTAAATTTAGTTAAAAACATATTCACCACACGTACTGCCACACGATACGTTACAAGTAATACCAAGAATTGAGCAAATGGAATTAGCATTAAATATTTATTACCATATCTCTCTCCAGCTTTAATTGGTGCATAAAAAGATTAATTTCCAATTTAGACAGATAATATATCTTATTTCCGAATTTCTTACCTCTTATTCATTTTTGAAAGATAACAAAAAAGGCATATTATTGATTTATTCTCTAGCAGCTTTCCACATTTAATTTAATTGAATTATAACGCAAAAATTGTGTATGCACTGACATGCAAAGAATGTTGTTATATTAAAACAGTCATTTGTTGTTGTTTATTTTATTATTATTTATTAATTGTCTCTCTATGTTAAATCTTATAATATGTCCCGTTGCAACGCACGGGTAGTATCTTCTTGTTAGGACTAAAAATGCAAACCAGATAAGGATGTATATCTTCTTGTTAGGACTAAAATGCAAACCAGTCCTGCTTCCACCATTTGATGCTGATTTTCGTACCAGTAAAATGCTGAAACACTCCTGTATGTTTGCGAGATAGGGGGTATATGGTTGAGACACTCCTGTATATGGCTGAGGAGTTGGTCACCTTAAGGCATTCCTTATGTTTGTGTGATTTCACAAGCATTGAGAAAATCAACCTAACGCAATTTTCGGTACTTGCATACATGGATCCCAAAATAAATTAGACAAATTGCTGAGATTTGGGGGTTGGCGGAGAGTATTAGGTACTTGAAAGGATGTGGAGACAATTATCACTGCATAAAAATGTACGCATTATTATTTGTCTCAACATAATTGTAATTTGAAATTAAGCTGTAACATATGTTATTTGAATAATGAAGACCAATATTTAAAATCCTGCTGTCCAAATGGCACTTGTCTATATTAAGTTAGTAACTCATTTGGCTTCCTTCAATTAAACTACAAACAGATAAAAAGTTCAAATTTAAGAAAACGGTATCCAAGGAATCTTTAGTGGTCAAAGAAAAGGTTTGAATTGAGAAATGGCGGGGGCCGCGCGAACGCGTGCCCCCTCTTCCAAAAATTGCGACGTCCAGCCTCCCACATGGGGAGGTGGTAGGCTAGCGCTCCTCCAGAGTGCAATGGAGGTCACTGACCTAGGTCTTGAGCCTACTTGATCGCCCAATGACCCCGTCTGTTCCTGGGACCACAGGTACGTAATGTGCCTTTCAACGGTGCACCTCCTACCTCTTTTATAGGCCTTCTCCCGCTCTTGCTCCATTTCCTAACTTCATGTGGGACTAACCTGCCGCCAAGAGTTAAAGAGTTGGAGGACGGAGAAGCCGACCGGCGAGCGCATGGCCGAGCGACTTCTGATTTTTTTTTTTGATGAAATTTGGGTCTTGAGAGTTGAGCCTTGTATTCTGAATTCATATCACCTAAAGTAACTCAAATTTTGAGTTTACATACGAACCGTCAGATTCCGATTTTTTTTAATATCTACCATTAAATATAAATTAACAAATCTGAACAGTTTAGTTAAATATTTTTAAAAATATTTAAAAATAGGATTAGTTTGATTATTTCAAATATTTTTCCTTTGAAATTCTTGGTAAGTTTTTTCGACAGATTCTGCTGGAAAAACTCTGTTGATTAGTTTCTCTAATATTCTCCAAATAAGAAACAATGTTACTCTTAGCAAAATATGAAATTTAATTAAAACAAAAAAAAACACAGTGGATAAGCTTTTTTTTTTCTGTGAAATAGTTGATAATTTAATATTTTGATTGTGATCTCTTTAGCAGACTGCAATGCAGTTTTGAACGGATAATTGATTTAATAGGAAAAACAACCCTGAATGAAGGCTAATTTAGCATAATGTAGCATAATTTAGTATAATTTAGTATAATTAGCATAGTTTAGTATAATTTAGTATAACTAGCATAATTTAGTTTATTTTAGTTTAATTTAGTATAATTAGCATAATTTAGTTTATTTTAATATAATTTAGTATAATTAGCATAATTTAGTATAATCTAGTTTATTTTTATTATCAACTAATGCAAAGTACATTAAATTAACCTTTATTCAGGATTGTTTTTTCTGTTAAATTAATTACCCGTTCAAAAGTGCATTGCAGTCTGCCAAAGAGATCACACAATCAAAATGTTAAATTATCAACTATTTCACGGAAAAAAAAAAAACTTACCTACTGTGTATTTTTTTGGGTTTAATTAAATTTCATATGTTGCTAAGAGTAACATTGTTTCTTATTTGGAGAATATTGGAGAAACTAATCAACATAGTTTTCCAAGCAGAATCAGCCGTGAAAACTTACCAAGAATTTCAAAGAGAAAATATCTGAAATAATCAAACTAAAAGATCCTAATGGAAAGACTTGGTGAAAAAAAAAAATACCAGTTGGCCGACCCTATAAAAAATTCGTCTAGCCAAAGTTTGGCCGGCCTGGGTATTTTTAAAAATATCCAACCGAACTGGATATATTTATTAATTTATATTTAATATTGGATATTAAAAGAAATTGGCGTCAGATTTGTTCTCGTACGAATATTAAAGGAACAATAATTATTTCAGTACCCGCACTTAGAGGAATGATGTACTATGGTTCTCACTAATTATATGGTCCCCACTAATTATTATTCTAAAAAATATTATATGGTCCCACTAATTATTATTCTAAAATTCCATCAGCATCCTTCTTTTATGGTCCCCCTTTCACAGTTTCTGCACTCTTCCCACGTCAACATTCATAAATATAAATACTCGTGTCAACCTTTGTAGATATAAATACTTGAAAGATAAGATATTAATACTTGAAAAATAAGATATTAATTCTTTGATGCATAACTTGTTATGATCATTCATTTTTCAGTTCCTCAATCGTCCCTGCGTCAACCTTCCTCTAACAAAAATAGTTAACCTTATAGGTATAAATATTTTAGTGCATAGGTATAAATACTTCATTGCGTAGATATTAATACTTTCAGTGTCATATGTAAATAATACTTGCAAATATAGGTATAAATACTTGTACGATGAGGTATAAATATTTGTGTGACAGTTTGCCTGAAAGTATGTCATCATGGATTTCATTTGAAAGAGAAAATTGCGTATGTATTAATACTTTAGAAAAAAAAATCTAATTGTGGAGTTTTTGCGTTCTCCGTAGGAAGTTATCTTTCTGCATTTAATTTTCGGTGATCCCCTGCGGGTACAGTGTGGGTACTGTTATCTTCGCACTACAGTATCCGCGCTATAAATAATTGTTCACCTCATAGGTATAAATACTTCCATACATAGGTATAAATAGTTTTGTGCATAGGTATTAATATTTTAGAAAAAAAAATCGAATTGTGGAGTTTAATTTTGCGGTCTCCAAAGAAAGTTATTTTTTCACATTTATTTTTCGGTGGTCCCTTGCAGATACAGTACAAGTACTGTAGTGCGGGTACTGTTATCAACTCCCTTGAAGGAATTGCGCGCATTCATTTTTCCTGCAGTAAATTAGAGCTCAACTCAAATGAACATGCATTGCGTATAAGGAATTGTATTGTGTCCGCACTCCACACATCTCCATTCCATTATTAAGCACGTTGGATGTCCGATCTGCCAACGGCTACGATTGAAAGATTAATTTTTGGATTTAATCTCAGCTCTCCAATCACATAATCTATCTTCTTTTGATTAAATGTATCTGTTTTATGTGTAGAAATTTAAATTTAGCTACAAACATACTCGCCACACATACCGCCGCACGATGCGTTACAATTAAAATTAAACATACTCACAAATTTAGCGATATAATTCTCCATTTCCTTATTTTTTTTGTTTCCTTATTTATTCCTCTCCAATTGAAATTTTCTATATGGCGGATCACAATGCAAATCATTTTTTGTTCACTTCCTTATTTCTATACATATTACTGTGATAAATGTAGAAGAGTGAGGCTATGGTACTATGCATAGCACGGATTGGTCCATGCTATGGCTCAAATTTTGAGTTTTCAAAATCCTAACGGTCCATCCAAACCGTTCAACATGATTATAAAATGAATATGTACTTACAAACCAAATTTTACATTTTTTCAAATTTCTTTACTATTTTTTTAGATAGGTAGAAAATCACTGTTTTTGGATGGTCCAGAATTTTCAGATCAAGTGATTTTCTACCTATCTAAAAAAATAGTAAAAAAAATCGAAAAAATGTAAAATTTGGTTTGCAAGTACATATTCATTTTATAATCATGTTGAACAGTTTGGATGGACCATTAGGATTTTGAAAACTCAAATTTTGAGCCGTAGCACGGACCCAACCGTGCTATGCATAGTACTATAGCCTCACTCAATGTAGATATATTTCTAATTTTGTTTTTTTATAAAAAATTGTCATTTTGTATGATAATTTATTTTTGTTATCTTATCATATATTCCGTTGCAACGCACGGGCACGATACTAGTTATATCTATATTTGATTATGTTCAGTTTTAAATTTTTTTTAACAAATATGTTATAATGGTAAGCATTTGACTAGTTGCCTTTAACAGTAAATTAGTTGTTTGTAACGTATAATAATAAAAAATGACCGATGACCGTGTTTTTTAATATTAGATATGGTTACTTATAACAAAAAAATTATTATTTTCATAAACACTTAATTATTTTTTTAATATTTTTTGTTCCATTTAATACTTACATTTAACAAGTGTGTCTAAAGTAACTTCGAATTGTTTATATTTATTAGTACTAGCAAAATATATAAAGAAAAACATATAAGTATTTATAAAAGTAATATTTTTTGTTAAAAGTAATTCCTTCAATATTTTTAAAATTGTACGATCATATTTTTCACAATTATGTTTTAAAAACAATTATGTAAATATTTAAAAATATAACATATTTGTCAATAATACTCAAACTAAATATAGATTAACATAAAAGTGAACGGCTGAACGCTTGTGATTGGCATCAAAAGAATATTAAAGTTGGATTAGTATGGGATTCAACACAGTAAGTCCGTACCGCAGTAATTCATTTCCTCTGTGGTAACATAATATTTTTGATTGAATCACAGTTGTTCGGTCAGAATACGGACCAATAGAACGCATGTGATTGTTTTAATAGTTGTGCAGATTCTGTTTAGACGATCCAGATCCAAAGAGAAATATTATGTTACCCGAAGTCTTTCTCATTTATCAAGGTCCGACTCGGCTACTTTTCTCCTGCTATTATTTTGCTCGCTATATCTCTCTTCAAAAAGAAAGAGAAAGAAAGAGAATCACGTGAGAGAGAAAAAAAAAAAAAAAAAAGAGAGAGATTTGAAGAGCACCGAAACCCATTTCCATTCATCGTGATATCATGACTCATATAGGATCCAAATTTACTTTTTTTTACTCTTTTAATTAACTTGGACTTGTCAGATTGTTTGTTAGAGGATAGCGACATGTTATCACATCGCGAAGACATGCCTCAGAGAATCCGAATCCACTAAAGCACTTTCAATAGAAATAAAAGTCCGAAAACAAGATGCATCTCTCCTTCAGACGCCCCCACTGCCTCGTTTGCTTTTTTCATCAGGCAATTTTATTTTATTTGTTAATTTTCATACTAATTAATTTTTTCTAGTTTATTTGAGTGTTCTACTTTGTGTCTGATTTCTTATCAGAATGGTTTGTTAGAAATGTACTAATAAGTCAAAATATTATGGGTCATATTAATAATTAATATGGATCAGGTCTTAATGGGCTAGGTCCGAATTCTTATTCTCATCTGATCAGATAACGTTTTCTAAATGGGTGCAATGAAATTGTGCGATTGAACATGTGCATAGTATTATAAATATACATGCAGAATTCGGTTTTTGTGTTGGTTCCAGAAATTCTGTTATATACACATCAAAAAACGTAAAAGAGAAAGAAAGAGAAAAGACGGGGCTGTTAATTCGGTACTAGCATACCGAATTACAAAAGTTTCTCAACCTGTTCGTGTGGATACTGATAGAGGCGTGATTGCTGGGCTGTTGCGTGAATCTGACACCGAAAGGAAAGGAGAAGAAGGCTACTGCTAGACTAGACTTGAAGTTTCCGCTGCGCGTCTAGTGGTAAAATCTGTTTTAATCTTGGAATTAGTTTTATAATTGGATTCTGATTTTCGGGTAGTGAACAAATTGATAAACTGAATCGAATTGTTGCACTTTAACCTACCCGAAATTCCCTACATGGTTGAATGTAGCACTCAGTGTTGTAAATAACGGTATGTAGTCGTTGGTCGGACAGATACCGTTGATTAATTGAGAATAATCGGAAATAATCGGCTATAATTAGAAATAATTGGCCAATTAGTTGAAAAAATCTGTGACGGTTTGATCACCACTAACGATTAATCGACCTAAACAGCTGTTTTTTACAACACTGGTATCACTTAATTCATGAATTTCGACAAATTATATAATCAATTGAACTTGTCGACCATTTCTTCAATAAAATTCTGACGATCGGCAACCTAATTAAGAGGGGATGGAATTTGGTGAATAAATGTATTATGTGTAAAAACTGTTTGGAGTCATCACATCATCTCTTCAGTCAGTGTACTGTGAATGTGATCATGGTTTGTGGATTAGAATTATAAACTTGTAGGGGGGTTCTCGACCTCTTTAATTTCTCGTTTTTTTTCTCTGTTTCTGTTGGATGCCAAATTAGGCTAACTGGGCTTAATTTAAATCAGGCCTAATTAGGCAAGAACCTAGTTGAAAATAAATGTTATACATTGCTTCAGGCTATTTGCTGAATTTAAATCGGGTGTGTTTTCATTTAAATAATATCCAAATGGGGAATTGTTTCTTTGGATATCTGAGACCACTGGTAAAAAATCTGTAACCAGTTTTTTTAAGAAAGAACCAAGAAAAATTAATCTAATATGTTTGACAGCAAGCTATATTGTGCTTGAACTCAGCGGTCTACACTGATCATTTTTCAGCTTGCAACTGCATTAATGCGATGTTATTACATCGCACAATTAGGATCCGATCTCAGTTTGAAAGGATGTATATAGGAATAGGACTAAAGGAACCCACCTGTACCTTATATGATCATTTATGATTACATTGTGTTGCCTCCTTTTTTTTTTTTTTTTTTTTTTCTCTTCACTCTGACTTTTGTGTTTACTAAAATTCTTTCTTTTAGAATTATTAGTTTATCACTTTACAAATTTCTAAAGAATAGTTATTTCAAAGAAAGGACTGAATAGATTTTTCTAGAAGCACCTCTCCTTGACTGTAGGTATTTTCTGACTTCTATTTTGTTTTTATTAAGATCTTCACAAATAATACATCTTGTTTTGTTTTTGTTTAATTTAACAGCTGGCAATTAGGCCTCAAATAATTATCAATTTTGAATCCTGATATTGAAAGCTATTTTTTTTAATTTAAATTTAATTGTCATTTCTAATTGTCATTTTTAAGAGAGAACTGGTTTTTGTTTAATTTTAAAGGTCTATTGAGGAAGTGTATGACTCTCTGGCACAACATCTTCTTTCTACTCTACTACAAATCCAGGATTCTAATTCAAAGTACGTATCACATGCCTTTCTTCTAGAATTTACAAGGACAATGTGATCCTCTTATCCACACTGCCCAGGCCAAGGAAACAATACTGATAAGGTTTCCTTGAGATAGTGATTTACTGGCAGCCAATATAGTTTCTTCGAAGTTACCAGCGAGCTGATCTGTTCTAACTCCCCAGAGGTGCTACATCCACGCCACTCGCACAAATTGACAGTGAAATATAGAATGCATAACTGTTTCATCTCCTCCGCAAATTCGGTAAATTGGTGGTAAAACCCTGATTCTTTTTGCCAATACCGCTTGCACCGGTACAGCGTTGAAAACACATCTCCAGATAAACATTTGCAGTTTCGGGAGCAACCCACTTCCCTTCCATACCCATGCCCAGAAATCTCTATCATGATCCCGTGGTTGATTAGACTTGAACAATTGGTATGCTTTTTTAACAGTAAACTTACCATTTTTTGCAAATGTTAATAGCAGAGAGTCAGTTGCTGGAGGAGGCACTGGTTGCAGGTTGTCTGATTTACTGATCTGCACTGTCACCGAGAACCCAAAGGCGTGCTCAAGAGCTTCAAAGTTCCAGGTATGTGTTTGAGGGTCTATTAGGTCTTGAACTTTTGCTTCTCTCTCACTTCTCTTGGCAGGTCGGTACTGGGTCCAAGCCGGAAATCATGGTTGAGCAAATGTGTTGACTCGGTCCCCTCTCCCAATTTTCCAACATAGGTGCTGCTGTAGCTTTGGCCTCATGTCCACCATTTGGCGCCATAACTTAGAGCACGAATGCCTTCTGTTAGTTGTCCAGAAACATGCCCTAGGGTAGTATTTGGCTTGCATGATTCGAACCCATTGACTTTCAGCCACCCATTGCAATTATCCAAACATTCTTCGCCACAAGTGCTTGGTTCATTTCCTTTAGGCATAGTGACATTTGACCAAGCCACATATGCCATGTGCCTTTTGTCATTGGTTCCCCCACCCACAGGAAATTTCGCATAATTACCGTGAGTTTTTGGGTTACCTTTGGGGGCAGTATGATTGTTCCCATCACATAGACTGGTAGGCTCTCATGCACCAACTTGATTAGGATTAACCAATCCGCATGTGACAGCATCTTTGATTTCCACATACTCAATTTGGTTTCAAACATGCCAATCAGATAATCAAAGGAACCCGAGCCCTCCACAGAGATCTGGCACCCTAGATACTTTTCACTATCATCTGCTTCTGTATACCCAGGTGCTGTATAAATTACTCCCTTATTTGTGGGAGTGGCTCTAGAGAACCATACCTAGGACTTAGATTCACTGACCTTCATACCTGATATTTGGCAGAATGTTGTGAAGACTCGGTCAAATTCAAGTACTTCTGTGTCCCAGGTTACCCATTAACAGCAGGTCGTTTGCAAACATAGATTTAGTTATCCGGGGTGCCGACCAGCTGCTCACCTCGAGTCCCTTAATGATTCCCATCTTCATGCTGTGATCAAGCATTACATTCTCTGAGATTTCACAGCCCAGGACAAAGGTCAATCGGCTTGTTGAGATTATCCAGTTCATCCAATGCTGCATCTTTTTGGCAATGACTAGCTCTTCAGTAACTAAAAAGTTTTAGGGGCCTACTAAAAGCAAATTTAGAAGGATATAAATATGCATAGTGATTTCTCTACATTAAATTCTCAAAAAAGTAATATTCTAGTTAGTGGCAACTCTATTTACCAACCACCAAGGCTGCATGGTTAACAATCACGGCACTAATCATCATAGTATGATCTCAATATCATTATATCATAAAAAATAACTTATTCCTAACTCATATAATCTAAAAGAAGCAATTTTCTTATTTACCCTTCAAAAACATTGTAATTCTGCATGCTACATGGAAACCATAAAAGCTGTACCAGACATTAGATTTCCTTCCTCTCAATTCTGTTTTATGTCCCCATGACCAGCTTCTCTCTCAATTGGCAAGTAAGAAGAGGTAATTTGAGCATTTAGAAAAATAAGTGATGACATAAGAGCTACGAGGAATACATTTCATGAATATACAAAGGACTATATATTCCATTTTAGAGTTTTATTTTAGGATTGATATATTCAGGTTACATGATAACTTTTGCCAATTAAAAGTAGCAACTAGCAACTATACTGACAAAAAAGGTACTATTTTGCATGCCATCTCAAAATGTTCTTCAGTGGCCACCTAAAAAAAATGCAACATAAGAAGAATGAATTAACATAATTTTTACGAGGGGAGCTAATTAGTATAATTTTTTGTAAAAATAAAAATTTTAAAAGGACAAAACTGAAAAGTTTCAACTTATAGGGGAGCTTAGCATCCATTTCCTTCTATCTGCTTCCGCCTCCTGACTGATGGTGTTGAGAGAGAAATGTTACTTCTATTGTAGCACTCCAGATAGCAAATTCAGCTCAATTAGCTCAATTCATTCATTCTCCGGCTACAACATCTGGTGTTACCATTGATGCAAGAAATACTAAACCCAACATGAGACCAAACCAGCTGCAATAAATCACCATGAAGAGGTTACTAACTTTCATATAGAATCTTCGTTTATCTCAATCAGAGTAGAGGCTCACAAAATGTGCGCACTTTGGGACCACGTGTCAGTGCTGGAAGTTCCATTAATTGTTCACATGAACCTTCATTTATGAATGTAATAATTTCTATGAATAAAGAAAAGAGATGGAAAACGATTACGGGGTGGATTGAACCCACATGTCATTGCTGAGAATATAACTAGCATATATGAAGAACATTTTTCTACTGGTGACAGGAGAACAAATCAAGTACAACTGGCATGGTAAAGGGGCCCCACCCATCAGTGGCAGATGCAATACCATAGAAGAAAATGACATGGTTGTTGACACAGAACCAACATTACCTGTGAACAACAGGAGAGTTTCAAACCAAGATCAAATGTGGGAACGCACTTGTCAATGATAGAACCGTGGCAACATGAGAAATGCATTTGATCAGTGATGATGCTAAGGATTGATAAATTAGAAGTGAAGAATTAATTGCCCTTCTTATTATATGAGCTCTTTATAATGTGATAACGTCGACATATGTTGCTCACAAATAGCTTACATAATATGCAGTTTCTACCAGAGTGTATACGTTGTTATATTCACAACTTGGATGTAAGCATTAATACATTCTGAAAAATTATAAATTAATTTCCATCACAAATATTTGCAAAATGACTGGTTTTGGAGCTAAAAGCACTTGACACTTCAAATAAAATGAATCACTCATGCGGTCGTGCGCCTATTGATAATAACAAGCTTCATATAAAAACTAAAAAACATTAAGTTGACATAATTTGTTGCAATAGTTGTGCAATACCAAATTCTATTTTTACAAAGGATCCCTTATTTTTTTGAAAATCTTTGCCAGTACCTTTTAATTTTGATTGTTAATTTGTGCTTCAAGTTCAAGGTAAGGACTGGTTGGCACAATTCCACTATGTACTAAGACAATAAATGCATGAAGGGAAATGCATTTCATGAAATGCAAATATTTCCATTTAGAAAGAACGGAGAAGTAATGGCACATACCGTAATTGAAGAATCAGAGCTTTCATCAATTAAGTTGTTGGATAATTGATGACACGCACAAAGCAAAGAGAACAAAATCGAAGTAAAAGAAAAACAAAAATACAAAAAGGAATTCAATAATAGGAAAACCTAACTAATCGAACGTCAGCCAAGTAAGAAAACGATGAAATTTTGAAAAAATAAAATCTACAGAGGGCTCAAACTCGTACAAAACCAAAATCAAAAACAGGATTTAAGTTGGAGAAGAAGAGATCGAAAACATCGAATAGCTGAAAATGCAACAAAATTGTAGAAATGAGAAAAAAATTTGGACCATTTCTCGATTTGTGCGTGTCATCCTTGCGCAGGGGCCATGCTAATCTTCTCTGTATCGTTCCAATTTTATCGGATGTCTCCGAAGAGACAACTAATGGCTCTCCACGTTTGTATATAACTATCCCGCATATACTTAATGTTTCCTAGTGGGACTAATTAATGTTGCGCTAGCTGAGCTCCGGAACGTGACTTCGCTACATAAACAGGCTCCATGTGAAGCGAGTCAAGCGACCCACTTTTTTTATTTAAAGTGGTGTTCTACAACGCAACAGATAGACAGCGTTCAAGGGAAAAACTATCGTTTCCATACAGGGCTCTAATCTAAGCTCATTACATTAGTTGATTTGGGCTTTCCTGGCCCAACAACTTACAAGCTATAGGCCCATTGTGGATGCAAAGCTAAATCAAATTGCTGTGCTGGAGTCTGTTCATTTTTTTCTTCTTTCCATTTCTTTACTAACAGCAAGTAGTACATCACCTTTCTTTGTGGAAATTTCATCTATCATTATTAACATTAATACAGCATAAAAATACACCATCTAACTTTCCCAGTGTTTCTCTTAATTTAAATAAGAGAAGGTGTACTTTGGGTACACTTGGAAGTTTTCTTTATGTTGTATTAAGTGCTTATACATACATGCTTGACCAATCAAATGCATTTATGTTAAATTCTCTAAGGATGATATACGATTTTTATTTTTCCTTACTAATATATATTAAAATGTTTTTATTTTTGTAAAGGAATGAAAAGAAGAAAAGTACCCTCCATGGGCCCCATGGCCCAGGCTATGTAGTGTCACATAAAATTGCAAAAATGGTCCATGAACAACACAAAAGTGGTTCTCTTAATTAAGGTACAAACATGCCTTGATTTTTCTTTATATTTGTACTTGTGATATAATTTCAAAATCTCAACAAAGAAATAATAAGTATGCATCTGGATTGATAACATGAAAAATTGGGGTGTGGATGTAAAGTATGTAAAGAGGAGGGTTCAAATGCATCATGGTTTTGTGCTCCAATATGCTCCACATTTTTTATCTCCGTTTTAAAAGTCCGAACAGTTGATCTGAACCGCTCAACATGATCTTCATAATAAAATATGCTTGGAGACCAAATTTTATATTTTTTGGAGTTTTTTTACTATTTTTTTAGATAGGTACAAAATCACTGTTTTAAGGAGATTGTGGATTTTGTACCTATCTGAAAAAATAGTAAAAAAACCTCCAAAAAATATAAAATTTGGTCTCCAAGTATATTTTATTATGAAGATCATGTTGAGCAGTTCGGATCGACTGTTTGAACTTTGAAAACAGAGATAAAAAATGTGAAGCATATTAGAGTGCAAAATCATGGTGCATTTAAACCCTCCTCGTATGTAAAAGAGGATAATATAAATATAGAAGGGTGTAAAGAGAATTATGTGGTTGCTCATTATCAAGAGCCCAAAGATATGCATTGTCTATGGGAAAAGCTTCTTGAGACCAAACAACCTCTATGTTCCAACCAAAAAGCAAAATAAATCATTCAATCAAAATTTAAGACCAAAACCTACTATAAGCATTCTTAATGTATAGTTTAATAGAACAATAAAAAATGCATAATTTAATTGAACAATAAAAAATGCATAGTCACATTTCATTTCTCTTCTCTCATTTATAATTATTTTTGTCTTTTATAAATTAAACAAAATGGATCACAAATGGTTGTAACTTGGGCCGATGAGATATTTTAATGATTTTCAATTCATCAAATGGAAATATTTGCAATTCATGAAATGCATTTATTGTGCTAATACATAGTGCAAATGTGCAAACCAGTCCTTACCTTGATGCTTTTTAGTTTTTATTTGTTGTACCAAGTGCTTTAGCTCCAAAACCAGTCATTTTGTAAATATTTGTGATGGTAATTAATTTATAATTTCTCAAAATGTATTAATTGTGCTAATACATACTGCAATTCATGAAATGCATTTCTGTTCATGCATTTATTGTGCTAATACATACTGCAATTGTGTAAACCAGTCCTTACATTGAATATTTTTAGCAAAACTTCAATAAATTATTTGCCTTCAGGTAATGTACTGAAGTTGACCGCGGGGAGGTGAAATGATCAATTTGCTCTCGGAATCCGATCAATTACAAAACTGATATTTTTTGAAACATGCTAGATAATTTTATTTTTTAACGAAGAGTAAAATGAGTTCTTCATAAATTTTAATAGAAATTATAATAAAATGGATAATTTTGTGTATTTTTTAAGTTTAGAAGGGTAAATATGATATTATAAATTTTAGAGAGGAAATATGTAATTTCCAAGTTTTTTAGGGGTATACATGATAATTCCCTTTTTTACATAGAAAAACTTCACTAAAAGCACATTGTTGCTTACCCGTTTCCGTTTTTAAATTATCTTCTGTAAATTATTATTTTTTTCACTGTGCGAAGAGAGGAAAAAGGATATGCACAACAGCCATAAAATGCATAGGATCTTTGATCATATTTTAAAGGAAAATTTCCCTGCATATTATAACTATTTTATATATTGGCAACAAAAAGTTATTTGCTTGAAAGAAATTCAAGACATTTGATTTGATGGGAACTTTGGAAATATATAATGTAATTAATTCTGCAGGAGAGAGAGGGTGTTATTCAATTCATAAGACATACACTGACTCAATTTCCAATTATCAAACACAATCCATAATTGACTTGATCTTAATTTATTTATTTAAATTAATCAAGTAAATTATATAAATTTATTTGATTTGATTTATAAAATTTTGAAATAAAAAATAGATACTATTACAAAGAAATATTTTAAAAAATATTTAAATAAAAATTATGTTACATCTCAATTTAATAAGTATAATGAACTCCTGTGCTAAACGTGTATCTTGTGGATGCAAATTGATTGGTAATATTACCTTGTGATTGGAATGAAAACTAATTGAAGTTCAATCCAAATGAACAGAGACGATTTCTGAATCTATTTTATTTACAATTTTTTTACATATATTGTTGAATTTATTTTATTACATATATGTTCATCATCATGTACAGTCATCAACACTAATATTATTTACTTCTATAAACAAACCATCCTTTTGTTTTCATTTAAGGAAACATAATAAATCGATAATATTTAAAAGAAAATCGATATAACTCTGTATGGTGAAAAATCTTTAGTTATAAATTGTAATTGATCATGAGATTTTCAAAACTAGATAAATATTGTTAAATGTGAAAATATTCTCAAATGCCTTAGTAGTAGCCTTTTGTATTTTCAAATAGTTATAAATATTTTTATACAAACTTGAAATCCCTTATTTATGTTTCTAAGGATAAATATCTTAAAATATTCTCAAATATTAGAACCTAAAAAAAGTACAACGATAACATGGAGTAGACTAGTTAGATAATAGACATAAGTGTCATACAAAAAAAAAGGATTCGGAGCTTGTCCGAATGCATTTGCATTTGGACTAGACTCTGTCCAAAGCTTTTCTACACCGGAGGATTAAGTTTCATCATGATGGTATTAAATAATAGTAATATAACAAGACAAATTACTTATTTTAAGAAATTACAAACACAAACAGAAGAAATTACTTATTTTAAGAAGTCTTTTAAATGCTACCACAATTTATTTAGAGATAACTATTAAATATAACAAGACCACAGATTAATAAAGAACAACATTAACAAAAGGAGATTATAATTGAAAAATTAACCAAGATTACCTACGAAAAAGAATGAACGTAGTTAATGGATGAACGAGATGAGTAAATATACAGAAGTACATCTTTGTTAAGAATGAAATTCTGTAAAATCAAAGAAATTAATGAAGAGTGAAAAATCGGATTAAAAGATGTGAACTGAGAAAAATCTTCTTCTACACAGTTTTCACAATTGAGGAAGAAGAAAAAGATATCTTTTTTTTGTTGCATTCTCAGTGAGGGGCTTGAGGAAGGGTTCGAGAAAAAAAAAAATTACTTCCATGTGGACTTCCATTTTTATAAAAAGCTTCAATTTGGAAAGAGAAACGAAAAGAATGGGACTTTTCTTTTCTTTTTTGTCTAACAAAATAGAATTAACGGACGTTACAATCAATAAATACAATCTTAATGAAAATTTAATCGTACGATGTAGAAAAGCTTTGGATAGAGTCTATTCCAAAGACCTTCGTATATGCTTCGAACCCAAAAAAAAAAACTATTACGCTAAACTTAAAAAAATGCAATAATATCATGTAATATCATGGAGTAAATTAAGCACTAGTCATAAATACTATTAAAAAAAAAAGACTTTTGATGCACTGTTCCTATATACGATTTTCATGCCACATACTTGTATGCTCTTTTTTCTTTGTTCTTTGACCCAACTATTCTCTCTTTCTTCGTTATTTTGTGTTTTTGAAACATTTTTTTTTTTAATGTTTTTTTAATTTGTTTCAATACTTGATACTTCCAATTAATTTCTATAAGATTTGTCCCCTATTTCTATTATTGAAAATGGTTAATTCTTTTAATTATCACTTCTTTTTTTTTTTTTTAGACATATTCCTATACCTTTTAATTCAGAAGATTTATTTGCATTTTTTTTAATGGATTTAGCTAGAGTTGTTTTTATATATTTATTTTCTTTGCTAAAGATTTCACATTTTTAGATTTATGTCTATCTATTAATTTCTAAGAAATGCAATGTGATCAATACTATTTTGATCTATTAAAAGAAAAATATACTATTATTTTTTGGTTTCCTCCAATATTTTATTCACGCTGTAAAAATTAATATATTTAAATAAAGGTTTTTAAGAAAATAAATTCTTGTGGCGCAAAGTAGTATGTGTTCAAAAAGTTAGATTATATATATATGACTGAAATTGCAAATAACATGATACAGCAATATTGTTTACATGACAAGAAAGATCTTATGTAATGAGCCAACAATACATTTTGTGTGAGGATTTTATGTAATGAGCATGAACAATTTTATGTGCATTTTATGTATGAGCCAACGAAAATTGTAATGAGCATTTTATTTTATATATGAGCTAACAATATTTTTTACATGACTTGAAAGGTCTTATGTGCCTCTCTTTTTTTAGGGGTTTCTAATTAACAAGTAGTCATACAAGCAGTATTAATTCTAACCATCTAATTTACTTGTATGGGTCCGAAATTTGGATGTCCATCTCCTTCTATTAATTATGTTCCATACAACATTTTTTTTTAGTATATTTAATAAAAGTTCCCTCTCAAATATGTACGAATAAGTGGCAGTGATACATATTGCTAAACAAATTTTAATCATTGTTATTGGGTATTTCTCTTATAAATGATTATTTTAATTTTATGTTATGGTTATTTTTCATAAATGCACCTAGGATTTATTCACCGATAACCTTGAAATTATCATTATAAATAATGATCAAAGTTCTTAATAATTACCAGCAAATTTATTTTTTTTTCAAAAAAATAATATTTAAATCTAATTAATTGACCTAAGAATAATAAATCGGAATTTTTTTTTTATTTTTACTTATTGGTATCAAATTTGTTTATTTAACAATAGAAAATTAAATAGCTGGAATTGATCCGAAATTTTTAAATATAGCACAGTTCAAAAAAAAATATACCAAAACGGCATTTTTTCGCCAGAATTCCAAATTTAGCACGGCCGCAGATCAGCTGAGCGGCCCCATTTCCTGGGGACCACAGATCAGCTGAGCGGCCCCTGAAATGGGGCCGCATATCCGCTGAGCGGCCCCTGGTGCCGCATATCGGCTGAGCGGCCCCAGGGCCGCATATCAGCGGAGCGGTCCCTTTTTTTTATTTTATTTTTATTACGAAATAGGTTGTTTTTGAGTGATTGTGTTATAAAAATGTTGTTTTAATTTATATTAGGAAATATGTTTTCTGATTGTGTTTTTTTTTTGTAATTGTATTTGTGTTTTAGTTTGTAATGTTGTTTTAATTTATGTATTTTGTCGCAAGTTATTTTAGAAATGTGGTTAGTTTGAAATATTTTATATATGTCGCGTGGTTTAAATATTTTTTTTGTACGAGGAGATAGTGATCTAATGAACAAAATAAATAAATAACCAAAACAAATAACAAACTAACAAAAAAAATAACAGACATAATATAACAAATAAGTCCAGTATCTGACATAGTCTACAAATCATACATCTTTCTCTGCTTCTTCTTTCTGAACCCTCGACCCCGCCTGGAGAGTGGCGTCTCGTCAGTATCTCCTGAGTCTGTAGTGTCTGTGGAGTCCTCCGCCTGGACATCTGCAGACTGGACCGGCTCATCACGAACCTCCTCAATCTCGGACGTCTGCTGTACTCCAGGACCAAAAACAGTAGTCTGTGCAGACTCAGGATGCGTGAATAAATACGCCTGTCTGGCAATGGGGTCATCAAGGGTGGCATGCTGTGAGGACTGTCCAGGAAACTCCGGGAAGGGCTCTGTCTGAACATACCCTGGCTGATAGGCAGGAGGATCCGTCTGAGTCGGACTGTAACCCGGAGAATACAGTCCGTCTGCCGAGATAGTGTACTCCGGAATGCGCTCCCCCTCCTCACCCTGCAGCAGTAACTTACAAGTTAGTTAATCAAGAAATTTGGAAAACAAAAACAGTTGTTTTATATTTTAATTACAATTATACCTCGGCAGCCGTATCAGCCTGAGATCCCATGCCCATACGCCCGAAGTCGCGCATCAACTCGGCAGCTCGGTCGAACACCTGACCAACAGTCTCAGCGTCATGGACAGGTCTAAACATGGCCTCATCGCCAGTGTACGGGACGTAGACATCAGGCTCAGGCTCGTCGGATATGTCGTCCACCGCATCAACTCCGCCCAAGCCAGCGCATCTCAGTAGAGAGTCGAGACGCGCCCTGTACCCACACTGGCACACCGCCGGTATGCTGTGCTTGAGGAGGACCTTCCCGAGCCTCTTCCAACCCGTGGTCACGGCCATCGTAGCCCCTATGACGCAACTCTTGACCAGATATAATGCCTGCAAAGAAAAAAATATATGAAAAAGTTGTACAAATGTAAATATTGTTAGTTTTTAACTTAAAATTTAAAATTAACTAAAAAGTTGTACAAATGTACAAATGTAAATATTGTTTACAAGTAAATCTGATATTATTTGAATTAAATAAGGTACAATTTACATACCTGATCTGGATGATCCGGATAGTCCTTGAATTTGGCCCTCAACTTCATCAAGCTGATGGTACTGGGCGAGATCACAAACCTCTCACCTTTCTTCTTCTCTTTCTGCAGCTGGTCGTGCGGGATACCCAGCAACTCCTCGCACAATGAACGGAAGTCCCCGTACTCGACACCCGTCACCGGCTCCCCGGTAATAGTCATACCCCACAGACAGCTGACGTCCTGTAGGGTGACTGTCATCTCAACATGGGGGAGATGAAAGGTGTGCGTCTCGGGACGCCATCGCTCAATGAGGCCGGAAGATAACCCCTCGTCATGGTTCTCCTCCCGCATCTGGGATAGCTGGAATAATCCCATCGAGCGTAACGTCCCCCCGTACGCCGGCTGGTACTGTAGCCACATGCGGTTGTGACGAACCGTAACCGCATCCAACCCCTGCATTTATGTAAGAAATCAGATCAAGTTCATTCATAAAAAAAGATTATGTTTTACTGTATTTTTATAAATTTCACTAATTTATAACTTACCCCGGTGGCAGCCTCTAGAATCCGGTGCTCCGCATTCGGGTACCACAAGAAGTCGCTGACCCTGTGCGACTCCGGATACCCGGAATATCTACCTGTGAGAGAGCACTATCGATGTGCTGGGACATCTGATACGGAGTGGGTGGAGGGCCATGGTGTGTACCTCTACTGGAAGATGGCACACCCATACTGGAAGACGGTATATCTCTACCAGATGCCATGCTGTATTTAAAATAAACCTAATTAAATTTTGGTACAAGTCTAGTTAACTCAAACAATTGATTTTGGTAAAATATACCTATTTAATTTTTGGTACAAATCTAGTTAAGTATTGGTGCTAAAACAATTGATTTTGGTAAAATATACCTATTTAATTTTTGGTACAAATCTAGTTAAGTATTGGTGCTAAAACAATTGATTTTGGTAAAATATACCTATTTAATTTTTGGTACAAATCTATTTAAGTATTGGTGCTACAACAATTGATTTTGGTAAAATATACCTATTTAATTTTTGGTACAAATCTAGTTAAGTATTGGTGCTACAACAATTGATTTTGGTAAAATATACCTATTTAATTTTTGGTACAAGTCTATTTTAATTTTATTGGTGGGACAATTAAAATTTGGTACAATTCTAATTATTAACTCTAAATTAAATTCTAATTATCAATCCTAATCCTACACCCTAATCCTACACCCTAATCCTAAACCCTACTCCTAAACCTAAATCCTACACCTAATTACTACCCTAAACTAAAAAATTAAACGAGAAGAGAAGAAGAGAAAACTTACCCGAGTACGAAGGGAATTGGACTTCTTGAATCAATGAAAAAACTCAAACCAGCGGCCCCCTTATATAGGCCTCCAGGGGACCGCTCAGCTGATATGCGGCCCCATTTCAGGGGCCGCTCAGCGGATCTGCGGTCCCCAGGAAATGGGGCCGCTCAGCTGATCTGCGGCCGTGCTAAATTTGGAATTCTGACGAAAAAATGCCGTTTTGGTATATATTTTTTTGAACTGTGCTATATTTAAAAATTTCGGGGAATTGATGAACTGAAAATTTTTAATCAATTAAATTCATTCTACCATAACACTAATACATTCATATTATTATTTTTAATTCGTTAAAAAGCAAATAAAATAATTTTGATATAATTAACAATTTTAAGAGAAATAAATTCTTAAAAGCACCGAAAGGGTGTCATAAATTTTTTTCAATTATAATAATCTAATCAGATAAATAAAATGGAAATTAATAATTTCTACGTCTAAATAAAAATTCTTTAATGTTTTTCCGTCATTATAAAATAATCCATCATATCTAATGTAATTTTTCAATAAAAAAATACATAAATTCATATAATCAAAATTCGGTGCACATAATTAAACTTAAATTCACACTATTGGTACGTAATCAAAATTCGGTGCACATAATTATTCTTCAATTTTTTAAAATAAAAAGTGCAAGTATTACATGGTACAGTCTACTTATAAGTTATAAGTTATAACTAACCATATATTGAGGGGTCCGATTCTGCTTCTTTTCTTTACAGAAAAACAGCCCATGCTATTCTTTTACTCCCTATATCTCTCTTCAAAAAGGAAGAAAGAGAAAGAGAATGACGTGAGAGAGAGAATAACAGGGGAAAAGTAGAGATTTGAATAGCACCGGATCTCATTCCTATATTGAGTAGAACTAGGCGTTTCTAAGCTCATTAAGCTCTTTTAGTAAGTTTAGCTTTAAGACTTATCGAATTAATTTTAAATAACATATCAAATCCTTCAAAAATTCAAATCAATCTCTTTCACGAGTCATGTGTTTACATGCAAAGTTTTTAAAATTTTGAATTAATTTAGTATAAAGTAAAAAAAATGAATGCATCAAAATTAACTTATATACTTCTAATTTTGACTGCTTGAATTTATACTAAGCTAAGTCCAAAGTTTTAAAATTTTACATGTAAACATATTACTCGTCAATTAGATCGGTTTCAACGATATGAATTAGTCGTTTCAATGGTATGAATTAGTGGTTTGAACAAAAAGGATTATACACACGCTTCAAATTTAAAAAAAAATTCTGAGTTCCGAAAAACCTGTGCAAAATTTGAAGTTTTTAAAATTTTGAATTAATTTAGAATAAAGTAAAACAGTAAAAAAGATTAAAAAAATGAATGCATTAAAATTAGCTTATAAACGTCTAATTTTGGCCACTTCACTTTATACTAAGCTAAGTCGAAAATTTTAAAATTTTACATGTAAATATATTACTCGTCAATTAGATTGGTTTCAACGACATGAATTAGTGGTTTGAAGCTAAGCTCATGAAGGAAATTGGAACTTAAAAACACCCTAGTTCTGCTCGCCACAAATACTATGTAAAAACGTCAAGAACAAAAAGGATTATACACTGCACACTTCAAAATTAAAAAAAAAAAAAAATTCCGAGTTCCAATAGAGTTGTGTAGGGCTGATTAATGAGCGAGTTAGAGCGAGTTGTTAATGAGCGAGTTGTTAATGAGCATGCTGTTAATGAGCGAGTTGCCGAGTTATGAGATTTTGCAACCGCGCCGAAAACTTTCCAAAATTTTCAGCTAAAAGTTCAAAACCAAATAATATTCATTATTATTCACTCCCGTTCAAGGCTTTAAGCTATAGTAGCTGGGTCTGGGTCTGTAGTTAATCTGTTAATGGATATTACGGATGGTTCTGGGGCCTGCTTTATTTAGCCCAGCGATCCTATGGCATGCATGCTTTAAACTTGCTTCTTGGGCCATTCCAAAAAAAAAGAATCAAGGGATTAAATGTGGCAGGATTTATGTAACTCAGTTCTTAATGAGCTAATGAGCGAGTTATGAGCGAGTTGGGGTATGCTCATGCTCGGCTCATTAAGTAAATGAGCGAGTTGTTAATGAGCGAATTATAGCGAGTTATAGTTATGAGCGATTTACTCACCCCTAGAGTTGTGCAAAATTTGTTGATTTATTTTATTTTAAAATTCTTGTATCAAATTTACTTTACACAAGTTATTTTCTTTTTAATTTGTTGGGTCATAAATCTCCGAATATTACATAATAGCATTAGCAGTCCATTAATTACTTTCAATCAAGGTTCTAAATAGCGTTTATAGCGTCGTAGCGGAAAGGCTAAAAAAAAAGCTATAGCGAATAGCGTCGCTATAGCGGAAGCTATTCCAAATAACATTTTTTGTTTACATTTCGTATATTCAATATTTGTGCTAAATATCAACATTATCTAAAGTCTCATAGAACAATAAATAACACCAAAGTAATTAAGAAATTATAATATTCATATTGAACCCGTACAAAGTCCAAATTGCGGTTCAAAATATCCATAGTAATATCATAAACTATCGATTTTTCCTATTAAAAATATCTTAAGCATCATGATTCATGACATGATCTATTTTTTTTTCTATTCAAATTTTAATTTCGGTTTGGACTTTTTTTCTATTCAAATTTCAATTTCTATTCCCAATTTCAAATTGATTTATCTGTAGCAAGTAGCAACAAATTCAATTTCGGTTTGAGATTTTTTTTATCTTTATTTAAAACCCATATAAATTGCTTAAAAAAAAAACCCATATTGTATAGCGCAAATAGCGGACCGCTATAGCGCTGTAGCGGCCGTAGCGCAAATAGCGCATTTGATGTCATAGCGTAGCGTTTGGGGTCCAAAAACACTATAGCGCGCTATTTAGAACACTGCTTTCAATACATCCAAGATGGATATATGTAAATAAATAATTTCTATCCCAATTCAAATTATTTATATTAGTTAATTATTTAATTTAATTACAATAAAAAAATTAATTAGATTCTGTTTCATTAATTGTCAGGGACAAATCCGCACAATTTTTAAAGCATATCTAACGATTTGAAATGAAAAGTATGATAGACTATCTCAAATGTTCATTATATAACAGTTTATTATATTATTTTATAGTCAAATTTATATTTTTTAAGCAATTTGAATGATATGCATGTAAATTTAAAAACTGTAATTGTGTACTGTACAATAATTAATTATGCATGTTTTTAAATATTTAACTTTAGGGTATTCGAATAATATGTCTGAAAAAATTAAATAGCTGTCAATATGTATGTTTAAACTAAAATATATAAATAAGCATGTTATTATAGTTAAATTTGCATTCTAAGATAGGACCAATGACCATGTCAGTGACAGAAACACAAAAAAAAAAATCAAATATTGCTAAAATTGTTTTTCTATATTATGATAAAAAAAAATAACGAACATACAATACCTCTAATTTCTCTCTCTAAAAAAACAAACATAAAATAAAATAAACTATACAATAGAAACATAGTTAATAATGTAAATAATAAGATGCGTACAACTATGAAACGCATGCCTAGTGCATAGAGTGGAAAAAATTAACGTGCCGTACCGTGACTAACACGCTGTGACTTTGGTCTCGTGCCGTGCTGTGTCGTGACCAAGTTAATTTTTCACGTGCCGTGACGTGCCGTAACCAAAATGTCAAGGGGTGGTCACGGCATGCGAACGGTCACGCCACATGAGTCACGCTGTGCCTAAACGTGCCGTGACCATACGCGACTCACGTGACCATTTAATTATAATTTAGGTTAGTTTATTCAAGACTCACCGCTAAATCAATATCTAATGGTCCTAATTACACGTTACTCGCGTGACTACGTGCCGTGCCGTGACTAAATCTTTCACGTGTCGTGTCGTGCTGTGCCAAAATTTCAAAAGATGAGCACGGCACGCGAATGGTCACGGCACGGGACATGCGAGTCACGACACGTAACTGACACGCGTGCCGTAACCGTGCCATTTCGTGACGCCATTTTTTCCACTCTACTAGTGCATATAGTGATAAGTTTTTTCTTCCTACAAAAGAGATGTATATTTAATTTTCATAAAAGGACATCTTAAAAATAAAATAAATATCGCAATTAACATATAAGTCTTTATATTAAATACAAATGCATGCAAATTTCGATTAATGCTTCACTAACATAGTAATTATTTACTTTCTATCGGTTTTGATTATAAAGAAAAGGACAAATGAAGGATTTTGTTGTTGTACGATGTGTATCAAAGTGCAAACAATATATTTTATAGTTATTCATTAAAAACTTTATAAATATTTTCTTTTTGAACAGAGTATTGTACAAAATTAATATATGTGCGTAATTTTCCAATGAGTTACAAAATTTGCCATATTAAGTAATATGGCAAAAAAAATTCTCATTTCTACAATTTTGTTGCATTTCATGCTTTTCGATGTTTTCGATTTTTTTCGTCTTTCAGTCAGAGACATCTTTGTTGTTGATTTTTTTCTCGAACTTTAAATCGGGTTTGATTTTGGCTTTCTACGAGTTTGAACCCTTAATTTAGATTTTCATTCTGAGTTTCCATCTTTTTTTGCTTGCCTGATGTTCGATTAGTCAGATTTTCTTATTTATTGAATTTCCAGCTATTCAATGTTTTCTTTTTTATTTTAGTTTTTTTCTTTCCAGCATCATCATTGATCAAATGCATCATAGTTTCATCAGCTTCTTGTGTTGCCATGCTTCTATCACTGGCAAGTGGGTCCCCACATTTCATCTTGGTTTGAACTTTACAGGAGAAGGTTCTTCATCGACAATCATGTCATTTTCTTCTATGGTATATATTACCTCTGCCACTGATGGGTGGGGGCCCCTTACCATAGAATGTTCTTCATATATTAATTGTAGTTATTTTCTCAGCAATGACATCTGGGTCCAATCCACCCCGTAATTGTTCTGCATCCCTTTTTTATTCATACAAATTTCTTCATTCATTATGAAGGTTCATGTGAAATATTAATAGAACTTCCAGCAGTCATACCAGTACCATGTTACCAGTAAAGCCTACCCCAACATGAAACAGAGACTAGAGTAGTTTCTAGTGTAGCTCTTCCATATATAGTTTGCTTATTTAGTTATTTTAAATCTTTTGTATAGGTCAAACCTGGGCAGTCTGATGATTTAAATTTTTTATTTTTTATAAATTTATTTGCATGAGTTTAACCAAAAGTAGTTGAATCACAACCCGGTGCAGGAGTTGAAAGATACAGGGTTTGAAACATCTAGTGAGTACCCGGGTCAGTGATTTTGAAGAATACATGATTATTGTTGTTGCTTCAAATTGTGTATAGTAAAAGTTAAAAAGACTTTCTGTTATACCATTCAATATTTTTGGACAAATGTGTAATATAGAACTGCTATCTTTATTTTATTTTCCTTTCGAAGAAAATCCAATTTCATTTGTAATTGATACTAGAGCCTTCTCTTTGCTATAAAAACCAGCGACTTCTCCTTCAAAAAAGTACATTATCATTTTCACTTCTTCATTTCTTCTCCTATACCCTTCTCTTTACTCTACTTTCTTCTTTTTACTCTACTTTCTTTACCATGTAATAATGGCACTGGGGTGAGTGATGTCACATCGATCTAGTTACATGAAGGAAATGAATAGTTTCCAATTATTGCTTCAAATTATGGCAATGGAGTCAGAGATTTTAAAAAATACATGATTATTGATGCTACTTCAAATTGTGTAGGTAAAAGTTAAAAAGGCTTTCTGTTATACCATTCAATATTTTTGGACAAATGTGTAATATAGAACTGCTATGTTTCTTTTCTTTTCTTTCGAAGAAAATCCAATTTCATTTGTAATTGATACTGGGAGCCTTCTCTTTGTTATAAAAACTAGCGACTCCTCTCTGTCTATCCTTAAAAAAAGTACATCATCATTTTCACTTCTTCCTTTCTTCTCCTATACCCTTCTCTTTACTCTACTTTCTTCTCTTTACTCTACTTTCTTTACCATGTAATAATGGCACTGGGGTGAGTGATGTCACATCGATCTAGTCACATGAAGGAGATGAATAGTTTCCAATTATTACTTCAAATTATGGCAATGGGGTCAGAAATTTTGAAGAATACATGATTATTGTTGTTGCTTCAAATTGTGTATGGTAAAAGTTAAAATGGCTTTCTGTTATACCATTCAATATTTTTGGATAAATGTGTAATATAGAACTGCTATCTTTCTTTTCTTTTCTTTTCTTTTCGAAAAAAATCCAATTTCATAATTCATATTGGGAGCCTTCTCTTTGCTATAAAAACCAGCGACTCCTCTATCTGTCTTTCAAAAAAGTACATCATCATTTTCATTTCTTCCTTTCTTCTCCTACAACCTTCTTTTTACTCTACTTTTTTTACCATGTAATAATGACACTGGGAGTGAGTGATGTCACATCGATCTAGTCACGTGAAGGAGATGAATAGTTTCCAATTATTGCTTCAAATTATGACAATGGGGTCAGAGATTTTGAAGAATACATAATTATTGTTGTTGCTTTAAATTGTGTATGGTAAAAATTAAAGACTTTATGTTATATCATTCAATATTTTTGAACAAATGTGTAATATGGAATTGTTATCTTTCTTTTCTTTTATTTTCAAAGAAAATCCAATTTCACTTGTAATTGATACTTCTATCAATGAATTATAATGTCGGTTCGTACTCGTTCTTTCTAGATGATGTTGCTTTTTTCTGTGACAGTTTTATTTTGTCATTATAATTAGTGCTATACAAATCAGTAAATGATCTACAACGATAAACACGTATATTAATGACGTGTTTGATGTCTGAAGGAAGCAAGGGGTCCGATGGGCGAACCAAATTCGGTCTGAACAAGTTCGATCTGCACCGAGATTCGTACATCCGATTTAAATTCACAGAACGATTTATAAATTTAATTTGCTACCAGAAGTATTTTCTTAACAAAAGAAGAAATGTTTTATGAGACGGAAGTATTCTAACTGCAATGCCTCGTATTCCAAAAGGAGCAAGGTTATTACACAAATAAATACAATGTTGCAAAGCTTATTCAAAGGTCAATTGATGGGATAACAAGATCAGCTTTATTCTTCGATTTCATGATTAGCTCCGCATTAGGCCGATCGTTGTACTCTATCTGTATCAGAAAGAAAACCAGTCTTATTTAATGTTCTCATACACTAAGTAATAAAAAAAAAGTAGTTGTGGCAAAAATAAAAAATAAAAAAAGATGCGTTTACCCGCCATGCGGCAACATCAGGCTCCTTCCCTATAAAATAATTTTAAAAAAAAAACAGAGAAAGAATGAAAAGTAAAAATCAAGTATAATTGAAGGGGTAAAGAAATAGTTTTGTACTTTTATATGAAAATAACACAAAACCTGTAGAAATATGTCGTTTCAGAACTCTTTCCATGGCAATGTTAATATCTATGTCTATGAACCTGATAAATTAAAAAAAAAGGTAATAAATTAAACGATGAAAAAAGCAGGACTAATATGCATAATTTGCACCTGATAATGATTGAATTAATTTTATATAAAACTAAAGAGAACAATAATAGAGCAAAAGGGCCCACCATTTCTCATCGAATAATAAGGAAATTTCTTTCCAGGTATCTTCTTCCAAAAGCAAATAATTCCCCTCTACAATCACAACTTTGTTCCTATAAATTAAACAAATTTAAGCATAAGGAGGTGGCAACCATGTACCGAATACTGAGATCAGAGCCTGTATCTGGAGTTGATATTGTTTCTTCTCTTAGCACGGGGTATGGTGTACCCCACTAAAGTTAGCACAGCTGAGACTAAAATCAAATAGAGTAGGATTAAAATGTCCCAATCATACCTCACATCCTTATCTCTGTTTTCAAAGTCCAAATAGTCGATCTGAACCGCTCAACATGATCTCCATATTAAAATGTGTTTGGAGATATACTTTTAGATAGGTACAAAATATATTTTTTTTAGAAGATTCTGGATCCATCCAAAAACAGTGACTTTGTACCTATCTAAAAAATTAGTAAAAAAATAAAAAAAAATTCTAAAATGTGATCTCCAAGCACATTTTATATGGAGATCATGTTGAGTGGTTCGCATTGACTGTTTAGACTTTGAAAACGGAAATAAGAATGTGAGGCATGATTGGTGCAGAAAAACAATGGGGAATTTTAACCCTACTAATCAAATAATAGCCATAAAAATACACTCACTCTGAACTGACATATATATCATTCTCTACCGGGTCCCCAACACCGTGATCAAATGATGGTGCATATACCAAACCCTACACAACAAAACAAAATACATCATTAACGAAAAATTCTTAAGAGCACAACAAGATCCATCTTGCTCTTTATTTTTTCTCCTATCTTTTGCAAATTACACTCTGTTTACTGTGTTTGTAGAATAATACCCAATGTTTTATTTAGCTGGTGCGATGAAAGAAGGATAAATTTGTAAGACTTTGATGGATTTACTCGAACAATAATAGGAAAACAGTAATCCAAATTAATTTGAAAATCAAGGAAGAAATTTCAGATAGTTTGCATACTAAGAACTCGTATGAATCGATAAATTGGGTTAATGCAAAAAATATAGGTACTTCGTCGTTTTTTCTCCACTTCACATTCTCTAAAGTCTAAACAATTGGTGTTGTTTACAAATGATGAAAAATGGATGTATTAAAATTAACTTACAGATCATCATTTTTTACCAAACCAATCCAATAGGCTTTCAAATCTTGAGGCAAACTCAATATAATGGGTATACTTTATGCAGTAAAGGACAAATGCATATATTTCTAAATACTAGGAGTCTAGTATATTATACATAACCTCTTTTCTGAGAGTACGGAGACACTTCAGAAGTAGATCAGGGTTGAATGTCCATGGTGCTGATACAACAATTCAATGGTTTTACGCGTCAGTTAAAAAAGTCCACAAAATGAGAACAGTAAAAGCAATCAGCTCCTCGTACCTCCCCTTCTTGCATGAGCTTCCTTTGGATCCTGAAAAACACATAGAAGACAATAAAAAAGAATGGTAAAAGTAAGCAAAGTAAAATAATATAATAATGAGGAGGGTTCAAATGCCTCCATTTTTTGTGCCTCCACCATGCCTCCATTTTTAAAAACTTTAATAACTCAAAATTTAAAACTTAAAAATCAAAATAAAACCGTTGGATATGATCTACATCATTTTATCTATGTGCTCATAAAAAATTATCACATTTTGATTTTTTTTTTTTTATGTGAATCAATAAGTTGAAAAATCAACGTCTAGAAATTATCCACATTTGTACATTTTTTATAAGCTCTTGATGACAACCAAAACAAAATTAAAATGTCATAATTTTTTATACGTGCATAGATAAGATGATGTAGATTATATCCAACTGTTTTATTTTGACTTTTAAGTTTTAAATTTTGAGTTATTAAAGTTTTTAAAAATGGAGGCATGATGGAGGCATGAAAAATGGAGGCATTTGAACCCTCCTCTATAATAATAATAATAATAATTGTAATAGTAGCGAGCTTTCATTAGTTAACTTCCATAGATATATAATTCTCGTACTATAAAACAACGAATTGAATATCTTGTTATAGCAAGAAAAGCTAGCAATTTGTATTTTATGGTTTACAGAGAGACCAAATATAATTTATATCAAAAAATGTATTTGAAAATAATTATGGGTATACCTAGGTTAAGTAGCTACATTGATGACTAAGCAGCAGTTTCCCGATATAATCCAACAACTAAATGAAGGTCAGAGATTCTATAAGGGGAACAAACTCAAAAAAAGAAATTTGCAAAATAATATAGAATAATTAAATGGCACCTTAAAAGTACATAAAAATAATTATCTAGTATCTAGAGAGAATTTATAAGAGGATCACATTGTATTATCCCATAAGAAAGGAGCATTATTACAATTTGATATATATATATATGATGTGCTTTTTGCAATTTATAGTTTATAAAAAAAATAAGAAGTGAAACCAACCTCCATTTGATCCAGCTGGGACCGATAAAGGTGGAAACCATCCATAGGAAGCACAGTGGCAACCTCATTATTTGTCCCATTCGATCCCTTTTTCAGGGTTATTTCTGACCAAAGAGAATTAATCCGGCGCACCACTTCTCTTGCCACGGTTGACTTCCCTGCACCAGGAGGGCCCGCCAAGCCTACAATATATCTGACGGGATAATTTCATTTAGTAGGGGTCAAGATGTTTCAGGTTCAAGTCCAATCAGGTCAGATTTATTTCTGAGTGAGGCTATGGTACTATGCATAGCGCAAATTAATCCGTGCTATGGATCAATATTTTCATTTTCAGAGTTAAATAGTTGATATGAACCATTCAACGCGGTTTTCATATGAAAATGTACTTGCAGATTAAATTTTACATTTTTTAGAATTTTTTTAGATAGGTAGAAAATCACTACTTTTGAATGGTCTACTATCTTTAGATCAAGTGATTTTCTACCTATCTAAAAAATAGTAAAAAAAACTCTAAAAAATGTAAAATTTGATCTACAAGTACATTTTCATATGGAGATTATGTTGAACGGTTCAGATTGATTGTTTGGACTTTGAAAATAGAGATATTGATCAATAGTACGGATCAATATGCGCTATGCATAGTACTGTAACCTCACTCTTTATTTAATTAGAAGTATATAACAGGATCAGCTATGAGAGCCACTTGTCAGCATGTTACAAAAAATCATCACCACTTGGTGAGTTTTGGATATAGAAAAGTTTCTTAATGAAAATACATTACGAGTATATGCCTTTTAACCCAATGGTTCTGGTGTAACCGGTTTAACTAACCTGTTAGCCCAACTTTAGTATAGACACAATAACAAGTTCACAAATTATTTACTTCAAAGTCTACGACTTAGAATATACCAGTAACACTACATATCGGTCAAAACTCAGGACCTATATCCAGGAGTCCAGATCCTCTGAAGTAACTCAAATTTTGAGTTTAGATCCAGGCCGTCCGATCAGAATCCGGGCCAATCCGGCCTGGGTTGAATGCATAGGACCCCTTTAACATTCGTGCTAAAGCAGATCGGATGGTCCGGATCTAAACTCAAAATTTGAGTTAACTCGGGTGACATGAATTCCTATGTCAAGGGTGGTAGCAACCCAATTTTAATTTCCGGGTCCTTCCGCCTTCCCGGTGCCAAAAAAGCAATAAGCTTGAACAGTAGAATACCTTAATGATACCATACCAACGGGTTGCTAGTCCGATAACAAAAATCCCAGTAAATTCTAAAAGAAAGGCAAGTGCTGCGTACTTTGAATAAGAATCCTGGATTTGTAGTAGAGTAGAAAGAAGATGTCGTGCCAGAGAATCATAGACTTCCTCAATAGACCTTTTAAGGTTAAACAAAAACCAGTTTTCTCTTAAAAATGACAGTTACATTTATATTAATCAAACTAGCTCTCAATATCAGGATTCAAAAATTGATATGATTATTTGAGGCCTAATTGCATGAACTGTTATCAACCATGTGCTACTTAAATTAAACAAAAAAAAAACAAGATGGATTATTTGTCAAGTTCTTAATAATAAAAAAACAAAATAGAAGTCAGAAAATACCTACGGTCAAGGAGAGGTGCTTCTTGCTTTTGGCAAAACAAAACCTGAAGAATAGAAAAGGAATGCAATAAAAAATATTATAAAAAAAAATAGAAACAAAGTGTAAATGTTAAACTCTTACCTTTTGTTTCTTGTATCGCACTGTTATTGAATTTTCTTTACTGAGCACCAATTCAGAGGTGCTAACGCTGGAAGGGATTAATTTTAAAGGTTGGTGCCATTTGGTATATCTTGTGCATGGTGAACAAACTGCAAATACGAATTAATTTCAAAATCAAATTTCATGTTTGAAAGTAGTGAAGAGAAGATTTCAATTTTCAATATTAACTTTTGGCATTTTTTATCAAACGGAAAAAACTATTCAAAATCTCTTTGAAATAACTATTCTGTAGAAAAATATAAAGTGATAAACTAATAATTCTGAATAAAGAATTTTTACAAGCAGGCACAAAAGTCCTAGTTCAGCAATTTTATAGAAAATTGGAAACGACCTAGTTTGGCTAAGAATGACATAAAAAAAAATAAAGACTGAAGAGAAAAATAGGAGGCAACACAATATGATCATGTAATGTGCATCACTCGACACTTCGGGTACTGAACTATGCAGCGAAAAGTCCGGTGATTTACAACTAGGGTTCACTTAATTGCACAATTGATGATGAAATCAATTGGTTAACAAGCTCAATTGATAATATAATCAGTCAAAATTCATGAATTAAGCGCTACATTCTGCCATTCTAACAAGAAGTCAGACATGTACCACAGCACCCGAATAAACTAGGAAAAATTAATTAGCAAGAGAAAAGAGGTGCCTATTACCTTACTATTACAAAAAAATTAGTTTCCAATATTAACTATTGGCACATTTTTTATCCAAAAAAAAAAAAACAATCCATGCATGTCTTTGAAATTACTATTCTTTAAAATTTTGTAAAGTGGTAAACTTATAATTCCAAAAGAAAGAAGTTTGATAAGATTTGAAGTAGGCACAAAAACCCTAGTTCAGCAATTTTATAGAAAATTTGAAAAGACCTAGTTTGGCTGAGAATGACATCAAAAAATTAAAAATAATGATAAAGAGAAATATGGAGGCAACACAATGTGATCATATATGATCATATAATGTGCATAACACAACACTCGGTGTACTAAACTATGCAGCAAAAAGTCTCAAATGATTTACAAATAGGATTCACTTAATTGGACAATCGATGATGAAATCAATTGGTTGACAAACTCAATTGATTATATAATCAGTCGAAATTCATCAATTAAGGGCTACCTTCAACCATTCTAACATGAAATCGGACACGAAGCACAACAACCGGATAAACTAGGAACAATTAATTAGCAAGAAAATAACAAAATAAAACAAATTGCCTGATGAGAAAAGCAAACGAGGCGTCGTGGCGTCTGAAGGAGAGAGATGCATCTTGACGGGGCGGAGCATCTCTTACTGAGGTCTATACTCTGTCTATCAAAAGTGTTATTTCCTTCTCCTTTTCTTCTCTCTCTCGCGCAATTTCAGACTTCCATTTCTATTGAAAGCAATTCATAGTACCTTTGAGTTTAGATCCGACCGTTCAATCTGTTTTGGCACGAATATTAAAGAATTACTTGCATTCCACCTCGGATCGGATTAATCCTGATTCTGATCGTACGTTTCGGATCTAAAATAAAATATTATGTTACCACAGAGGATATGGACTAATATTGAAAGTGCTTGTAGTGGTATTCGGATTTTCTGAGGCAAGGAATTATGCTATATGCATGTCGCTCAACTCTGACACACAATCTACAAGTCCACTCCAAATAAAAGAGTCAAAAAGTATTTTAATTTATTGTACGAATCGTGGTCTCATGGAGGAATGAGACCGAGGCACCGAGTTTGACACAGAAAACGGGTAGTTGTGCTGAATCCCGTACTAACCCGAAATTTTTTAGTTATCATATAAAAAAAAATCAAATTAATTAATTACCACCCAATCTGAGTTATTTCAAAAAATATCACCCACGCGTACTAAGTTCACACATCAAACTAGACGGTGCGCGAACTGGGCAGGAGCACCAAGTTGGTGCGCGGATTGAGCGGGCGCACCAATTTTTTTTTTTTTAGTTCTGCTCTGAATTGTTTGAAAAAAAAAAAATTATGGTCTATTCTATTTTGTTCTATGGTATTTGTAATTATATGTACACATAACATTTGACGGTGAAATTGTAGAAAATAAAACGCACTTGTTTAACAAATAAAATTTTGAACTAAATTTTAACTCAAAATTACTGCAACAAATTATACGTACAATCTAAGCTGACATTTTTATTAATGAAATACGCTAAATTACGCTAATTATAATGAAATACGCTAAATTATGCTAATCATAATGAAATACGCTAAATTACGCTGATTTTGTGCCATCTTTCATAAATCATAAAAAATAGTAAAAAAATTCCAAAAATAATAAAAATTGATATTCTACAAGTTCATTACATAACTAATTTACTGAGCTACGTAGATTGAACAATAGAAATGAAAATCTTAATCGGAAACTTCAACTGAAGTTTTGAGGCTTTTCCCTTTGTTTTTTGGTGATTCTGAATTTCAAAATCCAGCATCGCGGGCACTAATGCATGCATATTTTCGCAAGTTTTCTGAAAAGTGGTAATTTGCTGAAATCAGACACTCGAGCGCCATTTTATGGCCGCTTGAAATTTCGTCATTGTTTTTAGATATGTCTCTATAAAAATATATATATATATATATATATATATATATATATTTGGTGCGCCAGCTCAGTCCGCGCACCAACTTGGTGCGCCTCCCCAGTCCGCACACCGACCACTTTTTGGTGCGCCAGCTCAGTCTGCGCACCAACTTGATGCGCCTGCTCAGTCCGCTCACCGTCCAGTTTGATGAGCATACCCAGTAGGCGTGGGTGGTATCTTTTGAAATAACTCAAATTGGGTAGTAATTGATTAATTTGTTTTTTTTTTCTACGGTAACTAAAAAAAAACGGCGTACTAACCCCGCTTAATTTCCTTTTTGACGCAGATTATATACGCAAGACTACACCCCAAGAAAAATTGATTTTCCTCATTGGTTTTCCTCACTAAGATCCGCCCGTAAGACTTTCTGTGAGAAGTATACTCGTGAACGCTCACCTTAGTTCGATAATAGAAAAATAAAATACACTCATTGATTTTCACCGATTTTTTTATAATAGAAAAATAAAATAAAAAATATCGATAATAAGAAACGATTCTGACAAAATTTGAAATCTAAGAAAATCATAATGGTTTATTACGTTCAGATAATCAAAATTAATTGACTCCTAATTAGCGAGAACAGAAAAAAAAATACAGGACATTGTTAAGAATAACGTCTAGAGATGTCTCGAATCTTCCTCCGAACCAATATTGAATGAGATTTAGCATGCATTTTCTGGACGTTATTCTTTGTAACGTCGTTTTTTTTTCTCCTGTTGCGTTAGTTAGGGGTTAATTGATATGAATTATCTGGACATTATAAACCATAACGGTTTTCTTAGATTTCAAATTTCATCAGAATCGTTCCCTATTGTCGATATTTTTTATTTTATTTTTCTATTAATAAAAAAATCGGCTAAAATATAACCGGATATAATTTCTTTTAAGTTTTAACTAATATGTTGTACTTTAAATACTTAGTTTTAATATAAATATAATTGTTTCTAACATATAATTATGAATTTTTAAAAAGTATTAAACGAGCTATCCTTATCAAAATATTATTTTGTTAAACACTTAATTGGTTTCTTTTATCATTTTCTAGTTCTAATAAACATAAATAATTTACAAACACATCTAGTAATGATAGAAAGGTCACACGGTGGTTATCATTGCATTTTCGTACAATCATTACACACACTTTGTTTATATATAAATATTAAACATAACAAAAAAATATTAAAATAAAGTAGTTTAAGTGTTTATAAAAATAATATTCTTGTTATATGTAACTAGATTAAATGTTTAACAAACTCAGTTATTCAATCATTTATTTATCATTATATGTTAAAAGTAATTAATTTACTGTTGAAGACAACTAAAGCAGCTAGTTAGGTATTTATAATTATAATATATTTGTTAAAAATTTAAATATAGAACATATTTCGAATGTGTTAAAAAAATATATATATGAACAGTTAGAAGTACTTTCATACTGCCAATTCAAGCAGACCCCATCTCCGCCCAAACACTCGTAACCTCTTTGGAATTGAAATGGCGGCGCATTAGGTAGCATATTGGATACTGACAAGGCTAACCAATCTATTTATTAATATTTAATTATTATTTTTCCATTTTGGTATTTCTTGTTTTCTAATATGTGGTTAGATGAAATTTTGAAAGTTCAAAATTAGATTTAAATTAAAAGTTTGAGCATTGTAATTTGTAAATTTTTTTACTATTTTTTTTTAGATAGGTACAAAATCACTGTTTTGGATGGTCCAGAATCTTCTGAAAATACAGTGATTTTGTACCTATCTAAAAAGTTAGTAAAAAAATTCCAAAAAAATATAAAATTTGGTCTCAAAGCACATTTTAATACAAAGATCATAGTGAACGGTTCGAATCGACTGTTCGGATTTTGAAAATGAAAATAAAAATGTGAAACGTAATTGGAGCACAAAATCAATAATGCATTTTAACCCTACTCTAATACTTATTTGAAAGACCATTTAGTTTAGAATTATGAGCCTCCTTCAAATTATCTTCTAATTTATTAATAATTTCTTTTGTTCGTTTCCAATATTACAAATAAATTAGGTCAACGAAAAATGCAATTATTTAGTTTATTTTGAAGTTCTTTTTTAACAAGACAATTTGCAGATAGTTTAGTGCAATGGATAACTCCATTTTAATGAAGCTGGAGATGATTAAACAACAATTACTACGTGTTAAAATGTCATGTTCCGTGTTGAAGCAAAAACACATGTCAGACTCATTTTTTAGTCAGTTATTTGGGTTGGACTTAGTAGTAAGTATTTTGTATTAAACCGTAGGTGATAATAAAATAGGCCACTCTTTTTTTAGAATAAAATAACAAAATCTACTAACTGGTCACACAATATGTATGAAAATACAAAAATGAGAATATTGTTTATAAAGTCATTTAAATTGTATGATGTTGTCCATTTTTATGACTATTTCATCCATTTGGCACTTCTTTCATGGACAGAAAAACTGCGGTAAAAAATAAAAACCATGAGTATGAATATGATCTAACTTTGATAGCACAACTATATAATAACAAATTTGGACCAATCTTTGAACTAAGTAAAAAAACAAAGTCTCTCAATAACAAAGTTCAAAATAGTCTTCTTGTCATACATAAAAAAAAGGAGATCAAAAATTAAAAAAACAACAGAAAAAATCTTTAAACATAGTTAAAATTTTATTTAATAATAAATAAATATTATTTAACAAAGTTAAAATTTTCAGTTCTTGCAATTGATCCTCTTGATTTATATCAATTCCAAGAGAGCTGAATTTTGATAGGCACTCTTAACTCATTGAGTAACGATAGAAAATTTTGAGAAAAAACTCATATTATGGAACAGATTGAAATATGTAGGCCCTCACAATGCTAACTAATTCATTTTAACAATACGTACGGTCAACTATGACTGTGAGATAAAAGAAAGGTACAGTGCCTTAAAAAATGTATAATATAAAGATTAATTGTTGTGATTGATTAGTAGCACTACTAATTAAGTGCTAAGTACTACAATTTGATTATTCTAAATATAGATAAAATTCGCCTAACTGATGAATAATTTCATTTTTGTTTTTTTAAATCTTGTTACAATGAGGACCACTTTAAATTATTATAACTAATTTCGTTTCATTAATTTTTAATCCCTTTTCCAATGAACATGAAAAACAAAGGACTCACCTTAGCATTTGCTTAATCTACATAAAGTTAGTTGTTTAGAAGAAAGATAATATAATAATGGTACGTTTTGTTATGGTGTTCATAAGATAAGCAAAGCACATCACAGTTCTGATTTGATAAGCTGGTTTGAATTTTTAAGTTTTTTTTAACAGTAATAATAAATATACTGAGGCAATTAGAAACTTTTCCAGTTCAGGTTGAATTTTTTCTGGCTTTGCCATTTGCTTATATCTAATATTTGATATGTCATAATTTAATAACAACAATTGTTAATCGAACAGAAATATTAAGAAAATTGTACCTTGCGTATTACTTGAGGGTCTGTATCCCCTGAAGTAGGTCTTCACTAAGCTGTGTCAGCTGATGGTTGGTCAGCTGTGTTGTGTCAGCCTTGACCAATCATCATAATAGAAATTTGTGTTGTATATAGACATGAGTTTTTTTTTTAAGAACTGTGTATGTTAATTTGATATAGACACAGTTCACAACTGTATATAATGTATTGATATTTTCATACACGATGTGTATGGATACGGATACGGTCACAGAGCAATATATAGTCATCTTTTATGTAGCAGTGATCAATCGCAACAGGCAAAGACTAAAAGACAGTTGCAGCCTTTGATCCATTGCAACTAGGTTTTTTTTTTTTTTTTTTTTTTGTTCATGTTTGTTGTTTTGAGGTACAAATTACTTATGGGTCAAGTACTGACTACCAAGCCTATTATTGGCAACCTCCCGAGCCCGACAATATAGTAGAGTCCAAGAGGACCCCACAACAGTCTAATAAAGGCCTATTTGAGCGACCTCAGGTTGAGCTCGGGACGGTCACTGCTCTTACACGGCTCCCATGCGATAATTTGTCAGACTATGGAGGCACAATCCCGTCACTGCTTTTATACAACAGTCACCGGATGACTTATATAAGGTTCAAAACTCGATCGAGTTAGAAGCTAGCAATTTCATTCACACAAGATATCTATCTGTATAGAGAAAAGTTGAACACCTTACCTCCTTCCATCTCGCAAAACCAACTTACTCAATCTAACTAACATGTGTACGGCCTAGCTTCCTGAGATAAGACGTATCAATTGTCAATTTTATTTTTACTTCATATGTAATATTTAAAATATATTCAACGATCAATATTTAATACGTAATTTTTTGCATCAAAATAAAAGTAAAATATATATATATATTTTTTTTTTATTAAATAAATATTGGTAGAATGTCAAGATGCGCGTGTTATGAATTTAGATTTATTTTACTTTTGATGGAATTTTATCCACTGATTCTGACAGACAGACTGACTGACTGAGTTAAGTCGTAAACCAAACAAAGAGTAAGGATTTTTAACATATCAGTTTTTGTTTTATGCAGCACATAAATCATAAGTAATGCTGTTTTAACTTTTAATTCTATAGTTCATGCGCTGCATGAAGCCAAAACTGATCTGTTAAAACCATTACCGCAAACAAACATTGAATGAATCGGATGGAATGGAATTAACACAACATAATTAACTGACCCTAGCTAGGTATTGACTAACGCCGCAGCTCTTCTCCGTCGACAACTCTTTTGAACCTCGCATCGATCGATGACGTCGTGCGAGGAGGACGACGACTTCGCTCTTCTCGGTGACGGTGACGGTGACGGTGACGGCGGAAACGATTCAGAGGCCAAGGCGAAGAGGAGGAAGCCGGCTCATCACAATTCAGAAAAGAAAAAGGATCTGGTCGCCGACTCTCCTTACTCGTTGGTGCCCAAGAAGCAACCAAGCGGAAGCGGAGGCGATGTGTACCGCAAGGATCGCGAGGAGTGGAGCGACGGTGCCATCGAAGCCCTTCTCGACGCCTACTCGCACCGCTTCGAGCTTCTCAACCGTGGCAACTTGCGTGGTCGTGACTGGGAGGATGTAGCTGCTGCAGTTAATACTACTACTCCTACCAGTAATAAGACAGTGGAGCAGTGCAAGAACAAGATCGATAATCTCAAAAAGAGGTTTAAGGTTGAATGCCATCGCCTCTCCTCCTCCTCTACTCCTACCAGTCACTGGCCCTGGTTCTCTAAACTCCACCTCATTGTCTCCTCCTCTTCATCTACCAATAACAATAACAATTCCTCCTCCTCTGCTGCTGCAAGAGGAGGCTCTCCAATTCCTGTTTCTATTCCAATTCCAATTACTAATGCTGACGATGACGGATCCCCTTCCGCTTCCGCTTCTGGCACTCCTGCCCCTGCCCCTGTCCGGAACTCTAAGAGGTATGCTGTTGCTGCCCCTGTTATGCGTGTGTTCAACGTCCCCAGATGCAAATGGAAGAGAGTACTTCTCAAGGTCAGCGGCGCTGCCCTTGCTGGTACTGGTACTGCCCCCCACAATGTCGACCCCAAGGTCTTTACTTTTTGTTTTGCTTCCCCCTAAATTGGTACACTTTAGTTGATTCATTAAATTATTCAATTCCTTCATGTTTTTTCCTTATTAGGTTGTTATGCTGATCGCAAGAGAAATTCAGGTCGCCAGTCGCCAGGGTATACAGGTTGGTGCTCTTTCTACTGCTAGGTGCATGCATAGCTCCAAATTTATTTATTTTTTTCTTTAAAAACAGCTTCTGTTGATTTTATAAGGTTGCGGTTGTTGTTGGAGGCAGAAATATATTCTGTGGCGAAAGTTGGATTGCGTCTACTGCTGTTGATAGGGCTGCCACCTACCAAATATGGTACTTATATATATATATACTTTTTTTTTATTAAAGTGGGTTACCCACCGATATTATTAAAAGAAACCTACATAGTTACAGGAATCGGTACCAAACCGCTGGTACCAACCCTGCTAATACAAACCAGATATTAGTACTTTAACATCCTTATACATCTCATCACTACCTGCTACCATCACTACCTAAACATCCAAAAGCTGCAATCAAAGACTATGTATTGCTACTGCCAAAACCCTGATTACCAATACCAAAATACCAGACTAAACCCCTTATCCCAGTTGTATGGTAATTATATATATATATATATATATATATTATGTGACTTTGATTTTGAGTTTAATTAAGACACCTTACCTTGAGTTGACTGACATAATAGTATCAACAGCATGATGGCATCAGTGATGAATGCGATGATGCTGCAGGCTTCGTTGGAGAAGATTGGGGTGGCGACACGCGTGCAGACAAACTTGACAATGCAAGAGGTGGCTGAGCCATACATCAGGCGAAAAGCTATCAGCCATCTTGACAAAGGGAGAGTTGTCATTTTCGGTGGTATCGCTTCTGGCCTCGGCAATCCACTCTTCACCACTGACGCAGCTGCTTCCCTCAGAGCTTCAGAAAGTAAGTAGTAGTATACTACAATGTCCTCATTGCTAACTTATAATTGATTGATTGATTGAACTGAATTGAATGGTAACAGTCAATGCTGATGCTGTCCTGAAAGGTACCACTGTAGATGCTTTGTACAGTGGGTGTCATCCTGGGAGTGGGAACAACAGCAGCCCAGGGTTTGAGCACATCTCATACAGAGAGTTTGTTTCTAGAGGCTACACTCCTATGGACACCACAGCTGTTGCTTTCTGTGAGGAGAATAACATTCCAGGTCTCATCTCACACTTCATGTACTGTAATTATTTATTTTTATTTTTTGTAAATTATCGTTTAAAAAAGAAGTTGTCTGTGTTCTTCTTCTATACAGTTGTCTTGTTTAATCTGTTGGAACCCGGTAACATCTCGAGAGCCATTGCTGGGGATCAGATCGGCACGCTAATTGACCAATCTGGCCAAATTGGATAGCTTCACTTCAGGACCATGCTTGGGATAGTTTGTGCCGTATGTATGATATGATAAATTGTCTTCCAAGAAGCTCTCTCTATTGAAGAATAGTTTGTGCCGTATGTATGATAAATTGTGTATTGATAGCATATTAGTAGTCTGGAATTATGCTAGAAATTTTAGTTATGGTAGAGGTCTGCATTATAGTCTTGTTTGGGTTTGTTAGGAAATGCACACAAGGCCACTGGTGCAATACTAACATTTATGTTGTTAGTCTCATGCTTTCCAGTCTTTTCTTTGTCAATTCTATGCAAAGCACATTTTAATTGAAAGGCATGCTCCTTCATTAATTGAACACCTGTGATTTGTACTTGTATATATGAGCTGTCAAATAGAATTGCACTTGTGTGTAGTTTAGTAGTTGACACACTGAGTGTGCATGAACATAAGGGGAGCTCAATCAAATGATTTTTGTGTTTATAATGCTTTGCATGTTGGGTACGGGTTTCTTTCTTTCTTTTTATCGGGGTTCAAAAGTTTTTGGTAAGATGCTGGCATAGGTGCATGCTTAATTTGTTAAACCAAATGTACAGGCAACAAGACATGTTCTTTCCACAGGAAGCCATTGCATGAGGTCTTCGGCTTGATAAAAAACAACAGCGGTTAGTACTAGCTATCAAGATAATTCTGTTTCCTTTTTTCTTTTATTTTAAGAACTCTGAGTAACTGTTGATGTAACCATCAAAACTTCCAAAGCGATTTCCCCATTAAAGCTTCAAAGTGTCTTAGTTCCCCCTTAAAGAAAATCTTTCTTATATCTCATTTTCTTTATTTCATCTTCAAGTAATATGGGTGTGTAGTTGTGTCAGTGTATATCTCAAATTTAGTATGAGAAATGTTGAAATATTCCTATTTCAATGGAAGTATCGTGGAGTACCCCCTCTCCAACTTTGTCGATCTCCATCTTAACTAGTCATGAACTTTTGAAGGAATCAGCATATCACTATCACTATACCTTGCTTTGTTTCTTGTTTAGTCAAATCGAAATCCATGATGTATGGGCTTGGTTTGGTGTTTTGGTGCTAGATTACTTTCAAGCTGGCCGAACTGGTAGCAAAGAGGAAATTTAACATCTGATGTCTTTTTTCAAACGACTGTTGGTTTCTCTTGCTCTCTGGTGAGAACAAGTTAAAGAGTAGTGAATTTTGTTTGGGAGAGTATGTAGTTTAGAAAATAGCTGGCCTTTCTCCTAGAAGGTTATGTATCTCTCTAACATATTTCCTCTATCCTCTTTAACAAATGGTACCAGTTCATGTGTAATTTATATTAGTTATCATTTCATTTTGTTTTGTGGTTTTATGAAAATAAAGATAAAATGTTAATTGTCAATATAACCTCTCTTTTTCAAGTAGATTGTCAATGCAACTTGGGAAGCCGGGTAAAATAAATTGGTACATACAAATGTTGATAGATTTTGATAATATAATAAAATATTTATTATTGTGTTATTTTAAAAAAAATTAAAATGGGACGAAACACAAATAACGTCAGAATATTAATTTATGAGAGAGAAAAACAATTTTTAAATAAAATAATATTTAATAAACAAAACTCTTAAGAAAAAAAATCTTATAATAATATATAAGAGAGAGAAGTAACTTATATAAGAAATAATTAATAAAAGGTAAAATTATCTACATAAATATAAATAGAATTAAGAAAGTAATTAAGGCCCAAACCCAACCCAACTGTGTCTCTCTTCCTAGCAATGAACCAGCAAAACAAGCATTAAACAAGCAACTTGATTTCTTCTCATTCCTTTCCAACTGTTAACTTACTAAAATCTTCTTCTTTTTTTCTTACCCACTTTCTCCTTTTTCCGATCTGTGCTTGGATCACATCAGATGTTGATTTGTTATCCAATGCAGCAACCAAACTATATTGTTTGACTACCCACTTTGTTAATTGGAGTCACTGTAAGTCACTCTTTTAAGTCTGTAAGTGTAAGCGCTGAGAGAATCGAAGAAGAGAGAATGAGAGATTTCCCTTCTTGTTTTGGTGATAGCAGCGTACATGCCGTGACGTGTGTGTACCGGACATGGCTAGATGATGGTGACGGGCAGGGCAGAGAATTTAATTTGTATACACTTGCAAAATGCAGTAGCCCCAATTGTCAGAGTCCACGATTTAATTTGTAGTATCTTTAATAAATATACATACATACATACTTTGGTTTCTGTTTTCCTTTTTTTCTCATAAACATGATATCATGATCTCAAGTACAATGGAAGCACTTTGCTCATTTTGACCAGACAGTGCAGACCAACAAAAATTAAATCCTGATCCCTCAACCACCTTAATTGTGGTCAGTAGTTGTAGGCCTACTAATTATTCCTATATACTATTGCTACTGGCTCATGCCATTTTATTGATCACATTATTCCAACTTTTTTTTTTTTTCCAGATTTTGACCACCTAACGAGATTTTGTCTCGTTTCTTTTGTTCTGTTCAAGTGCTGGTATATAGACATGTGCGTGAGTTATCATTTTCAGATAAATAAGTGTACCAGTGAATCCGGTACCGGTCTTGTTTCATGCGGCTAAATGTTGTCAAAGCTATTCGTATTCGATTATTTGTGCAGAAATTTCTCATGGCAAAGATTCTGTAATCTAGCTAGTTTTGTGGAGAATTATAGTTAAGAGTGAGGCTACAGTACTATGCATAGCACGGATTGGTCCGTGCTACGGCTCAATATTTGAGTTTTCAAAATCCTAACGGTCGATCTGAACCGTTCAACATGATTATAAAATGAATATGTACTTGCAAACCAAATTTTATATTTTTTCGAATTTTTTACTATTTTTTTAGATAGGTAGAAAATCACCTGATCTGAAAATTCTGGACCATCCAAAAACAGTGATTTTCTACCTATCTAAAAAAATAGTAAAAAAATTTCGAAAAATGAAAAACTTGGTTTGCAAGTACATATTCATTTTATTTTGAAAGTGTGATATTTGGTCTCTTTGGATATGCAAAAGAATTGAATTATTGTTTCTTCATGCGTTTCAGGGTGCATGAACCTTAAATTATATTTTGAAGTCATATATATTAAATATTTACTATTGAAATATCTATTTCTTGAAATTAACTGTTTTTTTTTTAAATAAGTATACCATTAAAGCCGTATCTCCCTAATAAAGGCACCGTCATCACTCGATAGATGGTCAAAATAAACATCAAATTGTATGTAAATTCAAACTAAACTTTATGCGATTGTTAATATAAATAATCATGGAGTCATTCTTTCTTTCTTTTTGCTTTGGTAGATGCTTCTCTTTTTAGGCACACACGGACACGGACACACCATGTGATGTGCCCCTTGTCCTCTACATCCTCTCCATTTTCATTGTCAATAAAGCGTCCTTTTTTTAGTATATATATACATGGCTATAGGAGTGTTCAAAATGACGGTTCGGTTGAAACTGAAGTAAAATAATCAAACAAAAAAAAATTGATTTTTAAGAAACCCAACCGAACCAACAGAATTAAAATGGCCAACCAAATAAAAATTGAACTATTTAACTGAATTATATTTCGGTTTGTTTGGTTGAACCAAATGAGAGAGATTAAATTTTAAAAAGTTTAAACTCAATACATATACTAATACATTCGTAATTTCATAGAAATTAATATCAAGATAACATTACGTACATTGTTTAATTCCATACAAAAAATGTAGATGTTTTAAAATATTCAAACCAAAATAAAAGGAAGTGATGATTGAACCAAACAAATATAAATCATAGTTAAACTATTACTAAGTTGGTCAGTTCGATTTAGTCGGTTTTGAAAAGTGTAAACATAATGGATTCATGTAAACCAAAATAATTTAAAAATTCAACCGAACTAATTCATTTAAACCAAAATAATTTAAAATATTAACCAAATTGATCCATTTAAATAAAAAAACCGATCATTTAAACCAATATTTTGTGGTTCAAATGAAAACCTAACAAACCTAACAAACCAATATTTTGTTTTGTTATTTTGCTTGCTTTGTTGTGTCATTTCACACTTGTATGATTAAAATGACGGAAAATGATTATGACACGTAAATAGTTACATATTACGTTGACGATCACTTCGTAACAGATTACATTTGATTACGTTTAATTGTTTTTTTATTTTAAGTTTATTTAATAAATAAAAAAACAAAATGTGAAAAATGTGAAAAATGTTATAAACACTTGTAGGCATAAACTTCTTATTATTTTTTACTTTAGTTTATTGAGAAAAAAAAAATCATGATAGTTGACACTCTATTAAACTTGTAATCAAACATCCCTTTTTGTTCATCTTTTTGGAAATATATAAAGTAATATTTGAAGAAAATAATTATTGTATGCAAGATTTTTATCAAAAACTAAAAATTAATTAACCTAGGTCAATATCTCCTAAACTTTATTTCCATTCAAAATACACAAACCTATAAGAAATTTTAGATTGATTATGAAAAATGATAAAAATAAATAAATAAAGTAATAGGTCAAAGCAACTTGAAGCTTCACTCTAGTAACAAATGACACCAATAAGTTCATTTATGCACAACTTACAAATTTATACAATTAAATTTGTTCCATACTATCAAAATTATGTGCAACTAAAAGTTTCTATTTTTTTCATTTTAATTTAGTTTTATAGACTTACATTAAGATTGAGAAAAAATAAACACATTAGTTTATTAATTTGTTAGCTTTTAATTAATATATTGAAATGAAGTTCGAAAGTATTCCTTCCTTTTGTACAAAAATAATTTGTTAGCTCTTAAACCCTTTTCTAATTTATATTAAAATAATTTTATTTTGATATTCGAGTTGTAAATTTGTAGTCATTAGAATTAAGAATTAATTCATAGCACTTATCTCCTCCTGTTTTGGTGCATGCATTAAATTGAACACCAGCACCAAACAGGGATTTGATGAGCACGAGGACCTCGCTGCCTTCTCTTGTCCGTTTTGGGAAAAGAGATGTAAAGTCTGGAAAAAACAAAATATGAAAAGGAAACCCATCTTCTCATCATCCTCTGTTTTTATCCAAAATTGTACATGCTGCAATTGAACGAGGGAAAAGAAAAACGCTTCACATTATCAACATTCTCGTCATTTTAATTTTATTTTCTCTCCTTAATTTATTTTTATCATAGAGTACATATTTTTTCATATCGGAATTTATTATATTTTTTTCATGCTCCTTCTCATCATTTAAGAGGGAACATATATTTGTATTTTTCCATAAGAACTTTCATACCCTTAGAACTTGTTTGGCCTTCAACTAGGATTGAAAATGGGCTCGGGATATGGACCAATTTGAACTGTTTGTTACTATGTGCGTGGGAAAAAAAAATTCAGTTGAACTGAATTTTTTTTCCCACGAGCACAGTAACTGCGCTGAACAAGCCCTTAATCGTGTTACTTTTTTGTTATAAGTTTTTCAAGTAATGAAAAAATATATATTTATATTCAAATTTTACTTAACAATAAAGTTCTATTATAAAAATATCATTGTAAATGTTTCGTTTATTTTAAAATTAATATTATTATTTTTTTATGAAGCCCGAGTTAATTAAAATATTGAAGCTCGAATTTACACATAAGGTTTTGAAATAATTGTTAACAATAAGTTTAATGAACAATCATACCAACTGAAAAAATAATTGTCAATATTAAGAAAATTTAGTGAAACTTGCATAATTAATGTCAAGTGCTTCAAAAATTAAAATAAAGGAAAATGGCATTGCAGGAGGTTGCAATTGGGAAAGAGAAGGAAGGAATTGTACTCGGTGTGTGACCAAGTTGAGTGGGACCAGTCCAGAAGCAGCAGGAGGTTGAGATTGCAATTGTGCTTTCATGTGCTGAGCTGTGCGTTACTTACAATCATAATTTTATTATAATTTTATTACGAGGAGGGATCCAATTACACATCATGACACCGTTTTTTATATAGGTCAATTTTGCGATTTCAAAATCTAATCAGTCGATCCGAACCGTTCAACATGATCACCATATTAAAATGTACTTGGAGATCAAATTTTATATTTTTTTGAATTTTTTTACTATTTATTAAGATGGTTACAAAATCGCTGTTTTTCAATGGTCTGAAAACAACGATTTTTGTAACCATCTTAATAAATAGCAAAAAAATTCAAAAAAATATAAAATTTGATCTCCAAGCACATTTTAATATATCCATCACGTTGAACGGTTTGGATCGACTATTTGGACTTTGAAAATGATAGATGTCAAAGTGTGTCACCAAAAAAGGTGTAATCGGATCCCTCCTCTTTTATTATTATTATTATTATTGTCATGAAAAAAAAAGAAAAGAAATTAGAAATACATCATTATCCATGTGCTCTGTGACTCTGTCGTTCCTTGACATAAATTATAAATTAAATTCAGGCATTGAAAGTTATTGTACGGAGACAGGAGTAGGTCCGATGGGCATCGGACCTACTTTTAGGTTCAATTAACTCTAACACCGTACGATTAGCATTAAATCTGTGTGCACGGAAATTGATACAGACTCGCACGAATTTTGATACGGAGTACACGAATCTTGATGCTGATCGGATGGTCATCACACCCATCGAACCAAAGTAGGTCCGATGGGCATCGGACCTACTCTGAATCTGAATTTCAATTGTACGGTACGTCTCCACTTTGATCCATTGATTTCTATTCTTATTTCTATATATAAAAAAAGCATAAATTGCATAGAGACCCTTTTATTTGTAATAATAATATAAATAAATATAACAATGGCTGTGTGTGTTCTCTCCTTCCTTCTCAGTTCTCTACCTCATGCTCGACAGTACCATTCAGTGTTCAGTGTTCACATAAAAAGCATCTCACCATGCTCGGCTCTCACCTAACCAACCAATAACATCTTTCATCTCCTCCTCCCTCCTTCATTTCATAATTTGATGGTCGGTAGATCTTCTCATGCTCCTGTTCCCTCTCTTTTCTGGAGTTGTGGAGGCGGCGGTGGCGCTGGAGTTAGCAATTACAATTGCAATTCGAATCGGAATTAGTAATCAATTAGAGATCCACTCCATTCCAATCAGTTAGTCAAGTTATAAAACAAGTATTAATATGATGGGCGTTAATGGAAGAGATCCTGATCCGGATTGGGAATGCTCAGATTATGTTGAAATTGATCCCTCTGGGAGATACGGAAGGGTAATTCAAGATCAAATTCAGAAACTAATACATTCAATTTATTCCCTCTCGGCTCAGCTCTGAGTACTAACTATGTATTGGTTTTTCTTTTTCTTTTTGAGATTGCAGTACGAGGATATACTGGGGAAAGGCGCTTCAAAGATAGTGTAAGTGGTGTTAACCAATTCAATTAGCTCAATCAATGAATGATATTAATATTAGATTTAGATTTAGATTTGAATCGGTTGGGTGCAGGTACCGGGGTTTTGATGAGGTGGAAGGGATAGAAGTAGCATGGAATCAGGTGCGGCTGCAGGACATGCTGCGAAGCGCTGAGGGGGCCGAGCGGCTCTGCTGCGAGATCCACCTGCTACGCACGCTGCGCCACCCCAACATCATTGATTTCCACACATCATGGGTCGACGGCCCCCACCACAACCTCAACTTTCTCACTGAGATGTTCACCTCCGGCACCCTTCGCCAGTCAGTTCTTAATTTCTCAATTCTCAAGCAATTTCATTTCATTGGCGAATGAATGAATGAATCAATAATTGATTATATGTGAATGTCATTTGTTGTGTAGGTATAGGCAGAAACACCGGCGCATTCGGCTGCGTGCTGTCAAGAACTGGTGCCACCAGATCTTGAGTGCACTGGCGTATCTACATGGGCACAACCCGCCAATCATCCACCGTGACCTCAAGTGCGACAACATCTTCATTAACGGCAACACCGGCGAGGTCAAGATCGGGGACCTTGGCCTTGCTGCCATCCTCCGCAAGTCTCATGCCGTGCACTGCGTAGGGACTCCTGAGTTCATGGCGCCGGAGGTGTATGAGGAAGAGTACAACGAGCTGGTTGACATTTACTCGTTTGGGATGTGTGTGCTTGAGATGGTCACCTTTGAGTACCCCTACAGCGAGTGCTCCCACCCCGTCCAAATCTACAAGAAAGTCATCTCGGTCCGTTTCCGTTTTTCATTCATTCATTCATCAAATAATTTCTCCATTCAATTCAATGGTATGTATGTTAATGGTAGGGGACGAAACCAGATGCGTTGTACAAGGTGAAGGATGACTCTATTAGGGAATTCATCGAGAAATGCCTCGCTACCGCCTCTAGCCGGATGTCCGCAAGCGAGCTTCTCAGGGATCCTTTTCTTCAAACTGACGACAGCTTGGGCTGTGTGAGCCTCGACATCAGCCTTGTTTCCTCTCACGGAGTAGAAGCCAAAGCAGAGCCCTGGCCAACTGAGCGAGGAGGAGACAGAGACAGAGAGCGCCTTCTCCTGAATGGATCCATGTGTGGCAACGCCTTCTCCAGCAGCTCCTATGAGGAGGCCGCCTACTCTTGTTGGAACTGGGACAGGGACAATGGCAATGATGAAAAAGCTCACATGGAGGAGGAGGCCCACCGCGGCATAGACCTCTTTCACGGGCAGGAGGAGGAAGACGAGGAGGAACCCATTGCTAATCTCGACATTTCCATCAAGGGAAAGAGGAAAGACGATGGAGCTATCTTTTTGCGCCTTCGAATCTCTGACAAAGATGGTACGTATTTTCTTTCATTGCTGAACAGGACCTTGCTACCTGAGCATTGATGAAACCATAAAATTCATGCATGTATGGTATATTCATTTACACCTGATTTAAAAACATTAAAAATTAGAACGACATTTGATTTTCTCATCTGGAGCAAAATTGGAAAACAAAATTTATGCGAGTAGGAACTTGTGATATGCTTGTTATTTATGGAAGTTCAGGTAGCAACTAACTATCTGTGCGATAAAGAAAGTGTGGTCTGCTCATGTATTAATTGAGGGCGACATTTGGATTGTAGGTCGCGTGAGAAACATCTACTTCCCTTTCGACATGGAGGCCGACACGGCACTCAGCGTGGCCACAGAGATGGTTGCAGAGTTGGATATCACGGACCATGAGGTCACCCGAATTGCCGACATGATTGATGATGAGATCGTGTCTCTTGTGCCAGATTGGAAACCCGGACCCGGTATTGATGAAACCCCGGGGCACTCAGCATATTGTCATAACTGTGAATCCAATGTGTCGTCATGCGGCTCCTTGTTGGAATTCTTGAATCTCCAATCGGTGCATTGTACCAATGCTGATTGCACCGCCATGCACTTGCATGGCCGGTTTGAGGAGATCACTTACCAGGTCGAGAGCCCTGCACCTGCACCTGAACCTGAACCAGGTGCACCTGAACCTGAACCTGAACCTGAATCCAGTTGTCATGAAGGGAAAAAGATAGCACATATTGACGAGTTTGTAGAAGAAAATGAAGCCGGGGTACATTCAGTGTGCAGCAATGGTACAGAATTTGCAAATTCAGAGGTGAATAAGAATAATGTCCATAAAAGTAGCCTCGTGAGAAAGCCATCACTTGGTAAGCTAAAATCGTTCCATGTTGGTACCAAGAATTATTACCGGGCACCGTGGTGCGAAACAAAACCCGAACCCGTTATCCGGGATAGGAAACGGTGCGATAGTTATCATGTCAGAACCAAGTCACTTCCACCGGATGCTGTCGATACTATTTCCTGATATCAAATTTAGATAGGTTGTATTATTATTTTGTTGGTTTTTGATCGATTTTTTTTAGGGGGCTTTAAATTTGGTGGTCGGCTAAGTACTGATTGAGAAAGTTTCCTCAGAGAGTGACGCTCTGTAGAAATTTTAGGCTGTTTTTGGAACTGATGTGTTTGTATTTTCATGCAAACTTATTCAATCTCTTTGGGGCCAAACTTACATGTGATTCTTATTTTGTTTAAAATAATGAAATAAAAAAATTATCAACCGGGGTATGAAATAATGATGATTTCGTTTTATGAAAATAACTTGGAGCCATTTTGTTGAGAAAGAAAGAGAAATGAAATATTTTTTATTTTGTCCCTTTCATTAGCTTCCTAAAATAGTGTTTAAATTTTCAACCATCTTTCTTTGGTGTGAGTAGACACTTTTTGATACGATAGGTAATGCGTATGAATTTAGTCTTTGTTTTTCTTGCTTTGCTTTTTAAATTAAGACTTATGGCCTCATGGGAAACGCACCGAGTGTCGTGTCATTTGTCCTATCCATACAGTATTTAATTTGTTGTGGAATTTGAACACCGTGAAATTTGAATGTCTCCCACGAGTTTTATTGGAAATTTATTAGTTTCTGACTGATTTTGTCTCTTTCGGAATTTTTTTTTGTCCTCCTTTGAATGTTTGATTTGTAATTTAGATTAAATTTAGAATTAAAATTGAAATAAATTTGTTGAATTTTGATTGGTAATTAGAATTATAAGTCAGAGTATCAGAAATTACAAGTCAAAAGCATTAGAAAGTATGAATTAAAGCATTATTTTTTATCGAGTACCCAATTGGTTAATAGATTTAAATCCGATTCGAAATTTTTTTGCCCCTCCTAACTAAAATTCTGGATTCGCCCTTGTCATTTATTAACTAGTATGTACTTATATAGCATGTCGTGAGAGCATGAAGCATGCATGGAAATGTTAATGCTAGTGCACCTTTCATTTATTAATTACACATTACTTAGATTTATATCTAATGAGATAGATATTGGACATGACGTCACGCATTAGATATTAGATATCAGATATCAGATATCGCTGTCAATTCCACTACTGTATCTATGCATGTAGAGTCTATACCTTAATTAATTCCACATCACGCGTTTATCCATCCATAGCCCATAGGGAGAGAAAGTGAGAGTTCACATTTTCTAAACTAAATTAAATTTTTAAGTCTCAATCTATACTTTAATCAATTCCACATCTCGCATTTATCCATCCATAGGGGAGAGAAAGAGGGAGTTCAAACTATGTTTTACTTGAGAACGGAGTAGGTTCGATGAGTCAGATTTTTTTTTTGAATTCAATGAGTTCTAACATCGTCCAATCCGCATCAAAATCTGCACGCGTGAAAATTGAAACAGACATGCATGGATTTTAAAGCGGAGTGCACGAATCGGACGGTTATTAAGCCCATTGAACAAATGTAGGTCCGATAGACATCAGACTTACTCTGAATTCGTTTTACTTTGACACAAATATTAAAGAGTTATCGTGAATTTCCAAATTGACTCGAATTGATTCAAATTTTAATTGAACAATCCAGATCCAAACTCAACTTTGGCGTGACCTTAGATGATCCGCACCTGAGCAAGAGGAAGAGCGCCTCTTTCAATTATTACAAGAGAGAGTACTTGACGGCCACGGCCAAGGTTTCAAGGAGAGAGAAAGAGTTTGGTATTTGGTAGGCTGCCCAACTCCTAACTCTTCTAGTGCTGCGCTTTTATTTTATTTTGCATTATCAGTATTTGCAGCCAAGCCTAATTTGAGTAATTTCCAATCATTTCATGGCTCATTAATTGATTAAGTTTCCTTTTACCTAATTAGCTTACCAACTATAGATTATATACAGTATAGACTATATGGATATTACTTATTGATCGTTCCCGTTCCATTTCAATTTCATAGTTGCACTCAGTTTCTCTCTAAATTAGCCCATAATAGCCCAAGGCCCATATCCAAATTTTGAGCAACTCCCCTCAAACCATAAAATAACATAGTTGTTTGTTCTATTCTATTCTTCTATAAATAGCCCTTCTTTACCATTCTTTTCTTATATCCCATCCCATGACATCTCAAACGACCAGACTAGAAAGAGAAATAAAATTTGTGCAACTATATGATTCATTTTTCACATCCACCAGAATATTTATTCAGATGTCGGCACTGCACCACCTTTTGCAGCCTGAAGCATCTCCACTATAAGGGTCTTCACATCCCTGTTCGCAATATAACATATCATCACACTTTTGCCAGTTTCATCAAAATAATAATACAAAAAAAAAAAAAACAAAGGTGACCGAAACTGAAACACCATCAAATGATTAATAGAAAAAAAAAGAGAGCTTACTTTCTATCTTGAGCTGGCCTAGGGAAGGGGATCCTAAGTTTCATTGTCCTTCCATCATATTCTGCCTGAACATACATACATAAATGCATCCACACATCAAGTTAGACACATCACAAATAATCACAAATTTCATTTCATATTTGGTCTTTTTTATGAGTGAAAAAATTTGGAGCCTCATTTAGGCCCCAAAGTGTCAGATCTGGCATGTACCAGAACCAAAACAAATGAGTCAACATCATTAACAGAACATATTGGTACAAGTATCTGTATATAATAAGAGTCCGACTAGGCTACTCCATGGAGTAAAACGACTTGGTACTCCACGCCATATCTTCATTTTCAAAGTTCAAATAGTCGATTTGAACCTTCCAACATGTTCTCCATATTGAAATGTGCTTGGAGACCAAATTTTACATTTTTTGGAATTTTTTTACTATTTATTAAGCCACTTTGAAAATCTGAAAATCCTTATGAACAGTAAAAAACAGTAAAAATTTCTGGACCGCCGGATCAGCGATTTTCAAAGTGGCTTAATAAATAGTAAAAAAATTCCAAAAAATGTAAAATTTGGTCTCCAAGCACATATCAATATGGAGAACAACTTGAGCGGTTCGGATCGGTCGTTTAGATTTTCAAAATGAAAATAATGAGGCGTGGAGCACCAAGTCGTTTTACACCATGGCTTAGCTAAGCCCAGCACTATATAATAATACAATATAGTAGTAGTAGGAGGAGATGAAGAGATGTCTACCTTTACATTGAAGCCGAGGCTATCTACATCCAGCATGTATGCGGAATCCACCTAAATTTCAGTCTTGCTTCATTAGAATAATTTACTTAAAATAGTATTACAAAAATGAGGCAAATTAAGACTACTCGATGCTTTATCTAATCTTCGTCAAGCACTCGGAGTATAATGCCAAAACCATAATAAAATCAATAAAGTCAGATCAGGTCAGGTACAGTGCTGACTGGTATTCACTGATACCAATCAGTGCAATAGCTGACAGCCTGCACTTACCTTAACTGAGGTCGAGTGTTGCACAATTAATTTGGTGTCGTCAGAGTGATCCTTGTTCATGTGGCTCTACATTTTGCAGATTCCAAAAATTAAAAGGTTAGCAGATTTAACACAAAATAATTAATTTAACTCTTTTAGGAGAATTAATGTCGCTAATTTAAGCAAGCCAAATACCATAATAGGTTTTGCAAATTGGGAGATCGGGTCCACTTTGGCAGTCTGGAACTCCTCTGCAGTAAATTCTGCAAATAGCAACCTTTCTAATTAGGAGCTTAAAGTAGAAATTTCTAATACAAAAGAGTCCATCATAATAAATTGCTGCAACTATATCATATATAGCAGAAAGAAATAGGTTGAAGACAAATAAAAGGTTGTACAGTGAACAGATATACCTCCTGATCCAAGGAGAGCCGTAGCAACCCCTGACACGTAGCGTATGAATCTCGGCTTTATTTGTATGAAGCGGAAGTCTCCAAAGTCAACCTTCAATATAACAAGTTTCAGCAGAGTAAAAAAAAAATTATAAGAAAGAAAAAGAGAGAGAGAAAAGGGCTTAGTTAGAGGCTTAGAGCAAGTATATATAGAAGCAAACCCAGAATGCATCTGGATGTTTTTTGAGGTATGCAGCACGCACTTGTTCTCTCTCCTCTCCTGCGACCTGAATCAATGCAAAGCATGTACTGATTAATTAATCACTTTGCAGTAATTTATTGTTACTTTTCTTTACTGTTTCTATTGACGAATCAGGATATTAAAGCAAAGCAGGTCCAAACAAAAGAAAAGTCATAATAATAAATTAAAATTAAACAGAAGTAAAATAGCAAAGAAAAGTCATCAGTTAAACATCAAATTGTGGTTAATCCTCAAATCCCAGAAATTATAACAATCCTTAGAAAGACAGAGATGAGAGAGAGAGAGAGCTGACAGGGATAGCATCTCCATAAAGAGTGATGACAGTATCAGTCCTGTCTTCAGGGTCCTTGGCCACAAGAAGGCAACAGTTTGCATTGGAAGAGAGGTTCTACATGCCGGAAATTAACAAACAATCAAGTCAAGTCGTGATCATTATGTAATGAAGAATACTCGTTCAATGGTTGCAAAACAAAATATAAAAAAAAAAGGAAAAGAAAAAGAAAAAAGAACCTTAGAATGGACAGCTAAGCTGCTAACAGCTAAAATAGGGGAGCCATCTTCATGGCATGCAAAATCAACCATGGATCCTGACGGGTAACCTTCATGCTCCTGCGCAAAAATAAAATTAAAATTAAAATTGATATAGTAGAAATAGAAGCACAGGAGAAGGGTTTGAGTAAAGAAAGGTGAAGGAAGGAACCAGAGAAAGAGTAGAGAGGACGCCTCTGATGGATTGGTAGAGCAGGGTACGTGCCTCAACGACTGGAGCTAGTTTAGCTGCTGCCTCCTGCCATCAGCAATTAATTCAATTAATTCAGTGGGGGGGAGCAAGAGCAACTAATGAAGGAGAGGAGTAAGTACTGTACCTGGTGAGAACGGATGGTCTGGAAGACATCGACATCTACAGCGGGTGCTGGTGCTGCCATCTGATAGATCATGATGATTGATTCCAATATTATAGATAATATAAATAACGGGAAATAAGCATTCCATATTCCATTTCGTTGCGTTTCATGGAACAAACAATAAAAATTACAATTACAATTACAATTAATTGATTTGGTGGTAGCTAGGGCAGTATCAGTAATTCAGTATGTATGGTGAGAATAGAAGAATTAATTAATTAATTAATTGGGAAAGGTAGGTTTGAGCTTGGAGTAACAGGAATAGATTTGATTTGATTTGATATGATTTGGGTGTTAGATTGATGCGATATTGAGTAATTGACTGATGAAATTAATGAAGGAATGAATAATATGAAGGAAGGAAGGAAGGAAGGAAGGAGAGACCTGAGACTGAGATGCAGCGGAGGAGGAGGAGGAGGAGGAGGAAGCCATGCCCATGGAGCGGAGGCGATGAGAGGTAACTGGAACTGGAACTGAAATTGGAAGTGGAGAGGAGGAGGAGGAGGAGAAGGGGAGGTGTGGCAAGCTAGTAACATTTCTATTTCTATTAAATGTAGTTTTAGAGGAGGAGGAGCAGGAGGTAGTTGACGCCACCGCGCGTGCGCAGGGGCGTGGCGTAAGTCTCACCGCCACCATCATCGTTTCTTTCTCCCTTTCCACGCAACCCCAGTTACTACACCTTTCCGGAAATAAAGGAAATAAATCTGCTGTTATTCTCAAGAAATATCAGGAACCTGTTATTCCGATCTCAACCGTCCAAAGTTTTCCATGCGCGAATCACAAAGAAATAAGTTTTTCATGCACGAATCTCAACGTAAACCAACGGTGAGATCTCAATAACAGGTTCCTGTTATTCTTTGTATGAAGTATGAACAACAGATTTATTTCCGGAAATAAATCAGGAAACTGTTATTCCAATCTGAACCGTTCAAAATTTTCCATGCGCGAATCTTAATGAAAAAAAGTTCATACGCGAGAAACAAAGATCAACGGTTAGAATCGGAATAAAAGGTTTATTTCCCACCACTACTACCTAGGGGTGTTCAACCGAACTGAATAATTTCGATTTAAATGGTTTGGTTTTTCAGTTCAAATGGATCGGTTTGGTTAAAATTTTGAATGATTTCGGTTTAAATGGATCGGTTCGGTTTAGACTTTTCAAAACCAACTAAACCGAACCGACCGAATTATATTGGTTCAAGTATGATTTATATTTTATTTGGTTCAATCATTGCTTCCTTTTTTTTAATTTTAGTTTAAATATTTTAGAACATCTACATATTTTGTATGAAATTAAACAACTTGTGTATGAACATGTGTAATTTTCGTTAATAATGGTACCAATAGGTTTACTTCGGTTCGGTTCTTAATCGGTTTATAAGTTTAATCGGTTCGGTTCAGTTCTATTTTTGAAAACCGAAGAAAAGTTTGGTTTGATTATTTTAGTTCGGTTTCAACCGAAACGACCGTTTGAACACCCCTACTACTACCTCTCTCTCTCTTTCTTTTTTTAGGCTTTCAATTGAAATGAAATAGCATTTGCATTTTTTTTTTTTGCCTTTTCTCGCTCATCACTATTTTTTATCTCTACCATTATCCAAAAAAATAAGTAACACCGAATTGGAAAATTTTCTACTCATAACATGGACACATCTTGAGAATACATTTTTCTTTTTCTATATAAAATTGAACCAAAGTATAAGCTCGCAAATTCAATGATTAATGTTCAATATGTATTTTGATTAACTTAAAAACAAAAATTACTTAAAAGTTAGCCATCATTACATAATACAAAAAAAAAAAAAAAATCCATCATTACATCATCAAAGCTTAAAACACCCCATTTTTTATCACTAAATTTCCAATGTACAAATCACCAACCCTATTTTACATCTGTCTATTTCTTATTATTCTACCCCATAATTTTCAAATTGGTCCGATTTGAATCGATTTTAGACAAGCTCAAGATCTCCACTGCAGGGAAAATTTTATTTTTTAATTAATTTTGCCTAGAATCTGTTCCATTTTCCATTTTTCTTCTACTAGGTCAACTCACAAAATATTATACAATTGCTCAATAAAATGAAAAATAAAAAAATATATGAGGAAGCATGAATTACCCCCAAATGAAGATCAGGCCAAAACAAGACTGGGTTAAATAAATAGCATTTGACATGTTTAGATGAGATACCAGAAAATGAATTTGTTATAGCCAACAAGTGTAACACACTAACACTAACATTCCATATGCAGAATTATTCATTAAGATCCTCCATATACTGTCATAATTACAAGTTATACACACCATGCCTATATAACTATATATACATATTAGAGTACTACTTACTGACAAGCTTGACCGACTAACCCTGTAACTGAAATAGGACCAAAAGCACAAATTTACAAACATCAGGCATTAACTAATGCATCTTTACCAACCATAAACAAAGGAAAGAGCAAAATATATGGTACACTCTCAAACTTACATATCTTACATGTAAAAGTAAAACAAACTAGGTACATGTATATTAATTAATTCATGTCGACTGGTTGAACTGGTGCAATCCAAACTGGATTGACTTTGATTGTATATACACACCAATTAATTAAATAATTGGGAACTGACTGAATGAAGCAAGCAATTGTTGAAGAAATCAGAGCCCTTCGTAGTGGCCTCCAAATGTGATCTGAGCCCTTGGAATGGTGATCCCTCTGGCACCTGATATGGAGTGGTTCAGCCCCGTCGCCCTCTGCACAACATCCTTGATCCTCTGAAATTATTCAATCCAAATCATTTTTTGTGTTTCAGAAAATAAAACCCAAAATTAGAAATTTGCACAGCATATTTCAATTGCACAAAACTATCATTTAAAATCCTAAAACACTTTTCTGGCTAATCATTTAACGACAAATTAAGTGACCCAATTTGGAGCAAGAAAACAGTAGTTGGTTCTTTCAATGTTTTGTGTAATAACATAGTGTGTGATGATGATAATACATTGATACTAGCTCAAATTTACTAAACATTTGGTAAGAGTAGGATTAAGATAATAACAATTATATATAGTTAGATGGGAAATTTAACCTTATGATCATCTGAATAGATCTGAAATTGGATGTTGGGGCTGGGCCTGAGGCGACCGGAAGTAGAGGTGGAGGCGGTGCCTAATGCAAAAACACAGAGAGTAGCAGCAGTGGCAACCCCAAAGGAACAAATGGCGCCGATGCCGTGGACCCCGAGTCTCCAGAGGCTGAATCCCGAAGGAACAAAATCCTTGTCATCTTCTCCCATGGGCATCACTTGTTCTTTGTGATATCTGTCTGGGCTGCGGTCAAACACCACAGGGTCGGGTTCGAGCCAATTAAAGGGCGGTGTCAGGACTAGTGTCTCTTTGTATGGTGATGGTGGTTCCTCCTCCTCCTCCTCCTCTTCTTCTACTACTGGTTCTTCTTCTTCTTCTTCTACTTGTTCTACTGGTAAATCTGGTAATTGTTCTTCCTCTTGTTCTTCATGTTTTTGCTGGGGGTAGTGGTGGTGGTGAGTGATAAGAAGAGTTGTATTTTGGGGGCATTTGAAATAGTCGGCTTCGATGAATAAATCGGTGCCAATGAAGGAGGACGACAGGTCCTTGGAGTTGGAGTTAAAGGAATTAGTGGGAATCACAAATTCCCATTCACCATCAAGATCCATCTTCTTCTTCTTCTTCCCTTAAATTTTACCTTTCTTTACCTTTCCCTTTAATTAAAGGCTCCAGCCTTCAACCTTAATTAATTATTAGTCTCAATGAATGTCTGATCTGATGGATCTCTTCTTGTTCTTATTTCCAAAAGCAAAATCAAAATTTCTCTTCTTTGATGAGGACGGAATTGGAAGAATTGAATTGGGCCTCTCCTCTCCTCTCCTCTCCTCTATTGACTGACTGAAACTAATGAGGGAAGGAAGGCTCAAGGAATCATCTATCTCTCTATGTATCCATCTCTTCTTTGTTTGTTTGCTCTTCGTTCTCTGCAGCAAAGAAAGAAAATCAAGTAAAGAAAAGCAAAGCAAAGCCAAGGAAGAAATGAATGAAAGAAACGCATCTCAATCAAAACAAAACCCTTTCTTTTCTTTCTGCTCACTGCACCTGCCTCACCATTCAACTGTTACATCAGTCCCCATCCTCTCAAGTAACTCAAATTTTGAATTTAGATCCGGACCGTTGATCAAAATCTGGGTCAGTTTTTATTTTCTAATAATATAATAGTTTGTTTGTTTTTCTGTTTTTGTTTTGTTAGTTTTGCTTGTTTTGTTCACTATATTTTTTTTAACAAACAAATAAAATTATACATATATATTTGCTATTAAATCTCACCATTATATTAAACAGTAACTCAGTTTTATATTATAGATATCAACATATCAATCCCAAAAATCACATTCTCCACATATGGTGGTCAGGTCCACAATGATACGCACTACAACGCGTTCACGCAACAATTGAAGGTTGATTGTGCTCTCTTCTTTCTATACCAAATGACAAAAAAAGAAAGACCCTCTCATTATCATCAAATATACCATCAAATACATCATCAAATAATGCAAAAAATATTATCAAATCCAATCCAACAAGGAAGCAAAATAAAGAGAAAAACTCTAATTTCTTCTTTCTGTGATAAAAAATATACATACATGTATGTATGTATGTATGTATGTACTAAAGTCTATACAACCAAATCATCAAAACAAACTCATGTTAATATGTAATTTTTTTTTTTTTTGTTTGTTTATTTATATTTATTTATTAAATGATTGTCTTATTTATTTGGGTATATATAGATAGATATTTTAGGAGTGTTGACTATTATTTGTTTCTTTCTTTCTTAAATATATATGTATTTCAAAAATATATAAAATAAAATAAAAAGGCGTTTATCTTTATGTAGATTGTAGAGGGAACAAAATAGGATTCAGTTCAATCGGGCGCACGTGCTCAGAAAGGGACAGGGATGAGGATTGAGGGATCAATCAAATCAAAGAAGACAAACTAATTCCGGAGTTCGCCAACAATAAATATATAATAAAAATCTATCAGTGCACATTGATTAATTGATAACTATGTTGCATAGATACGGGTACGGGTATCGTATCGTATTGACGATACGGATACGACGATATGACAATTTTTAAAAATCTAAGATACGATATGTCTATTATATAAATTATTTTTTATTATTTTATATATTGTATTTAGATAATCATAACTTAAATCAAATTTGTATAAAAAATTAAAGACTTAACATAAGAATATATTAAATACTATAGTAACTAGAATATATCACAAACGAACTTTGGTGTAGTGGATAAAGGTTTTGACGCTCAAATGGGACTTCACAAGTTCGATTCATGTGCGGGGCAGAAAAAATTTCATTTGCACTGGTGCATGTGCGGCTCACAGGCGCAGGCACGATTCACGGATGCGGACGCGGTTCAAGGGTGAGTGTATCGGCCGTTTCAGTGTATCAGCCGTATCCAGCTGTTTCATCAGAGTATCGGCGACCGTATCGGCCGAATTAGGATACGCCAGTGATAGACCTAAATTATATACATATTCGATCTGATTTTTATCACGAAATAACACCAAATATCTTGTATTTTGAACATAAAGGGAATAGAATACACCTAGAATCAAGTTACTGCGTTTGCTCGGCTTTAATTTACAGGAAATGAAGAAAAATGAAGAAAAACGAAGAAAAATGTCAAGTGCGGACGCACAGATTGCAATACGGCCGCACTAAGTACTTAGAAGGATTTCTGGACACGCGCCAATTTTAAAAAGGTATAATGAGCTGTGCATCAAAATCCGTGCGGATGCACAGATATCGATGCGGACGCACTCTGGTCGCACAGGAAAAGTCCGAGCCTAGTGCGGACGCACTGTAGCAGCACGCAAAATTAGCGCCCGAACTTGAAACGGTCATAGTTGGAGCCTAGTGCGGACGCACTAAGGTCCAGTGCGGACGCATCCAGTACTTAGACGAATTCAGCACATTTCAGAGCCAGTCAGAAAAGTCCGAGCTGAGTGCGGACGCACTCTGGCCGCATTGAAATTTCAGCTTCCGACACACAGTTCGTATTTTGGCCATAACTTGGTCATACGAACTCCGATTTGGGTGAATCAAAGCTTGACAGAACCAAGAAAACAAGATCTACAACTTTCATGAAGGAAATAAATCCAAATTCGGAATGTAAAATCCTGTGCGGACGCACTAAGACTAAGATCGCATTCAGCCTAAAAACAGCGTTTTCAACGGTTTTTCTATTTTCGGCACTCCTGGCCGTGTTCCAAGGGCCAAAATTAGAATGCACAACGTGGAGAAACTTGTGGGGCAAGTATCTAATGACTCCCCACGTCCATTTGCTCCAGAATTAACAAGGACTTCTCCTATAAAAGGGCTACAACTTTCCTTTCCAAGGCATCCACTACCAATCGACATACAATCTTCTTTACCATCAATCTCTTGGAGCCAAATCAAGGAAGGAGAAGGGAAGTTCAGAGCAATCGCTGGCAAATCAAGGTTCTTCATCTAGAGAAGGGTGTAAACTATTTCTCTATTTAATTTCTCTTTGTTTTAGCCATGTTTTGTTTTAATCTTTTGATGAATTCTTGCATCTCCATGAGAGGCTAGTTTTCTCTCTAGGGGTTTAGGTCTTATGCATGAACTTGTTTAATTCTATTTTACTCGGATCTTAGTTTTTATTATGATTGTTTGATTTGATTGTTAATTTCTGTGATTTATTCTTTATGAATTTCATTAGTACTTGAATTATAAGTTCACCTGGTTAGATGAATTGAAGTAGCTTGAAATCACGTTGATCGTGTCTTTCCGCTTTAATTTCTAGCATGGGTCAAGGTAAGGAGATTACTAATTGAAATCATAAATATATATCTTAGGATTTAGTTTATCTTAGGACCAATTTGATATCTAAACCGGATTTTCAGAAATTAAGGTTAGGATTTGGTGAAGTATTAAATTGAAGTCAAAACCTAATTAGGACACCTTAGAACAAATATTAACATATATTTTGAAGCATGTGACTTAAATATCCCTCTAGGTAGTGACAGCCCTAGAATTGTTGGAACATTAATCCATCCACCCAAGGTATTTGTATTAATATTTGTTCCAAAGGCTAACACAAGTTAGAAACCTCGACAAATCAAACATGAATTTAAACAACCCGAGTAGATAGAATTAACAAGGGATTGTAGACCGAATGCCCCTAGACTTCCAAACCTTGAAAAGCAACCAAAAACTCTCTTTTAATTTTCAGTTTTAGTTTAATTGTTACAATCTCTCCTTTTCGGGTATTGAACCCAACAATTAGGATTTTTAGTAAAACCCCCCCAAATTTACTTTATCGCACTTTACTTTCTTTATTTTCTGAAATTTATCATCTAAGGTTGAAATTTAAGTATTTATCTTACTCCTTGTGGTTCGATACCCGATAATATACTACACGGTAGGATTGTATACTTGCAATCTGAGCCGAAAGTGTATTTGAGGATAAAGCTTTTTACATATACCCTTTTGACATATCAGCCAGCTAGTGTATTGGATACGTATCGGTGCCATATCGAGCGCGTATCGATATTTGATACGTGTCCGATACGGGTACGAAGCCTATATTGGAGTATCCGAGTAACATAGATTGATAATGTTGAGGAATGGTAACTGGATCCAAATCCAATTGATTGCTTTTTTTTTGTTTTGAAATTTTTTATTTGATGAGCTCTAAGACTGTTCAATCTGTTTTAAAATCTGTGTGCACGAAAAAAATGAATATGGAGGATATGAATTGGACAGTCTTAGAACCCATCGAATCTAAGCATCGGATCTATCTCGCTCTATTTAATAAGAAAAATCATAATTAGCTAGAAGAGATATTTCAATTAAATTGATTTTTTTTTTGTCTCTCTAATGTAAGATCATTCTCCTCTTTAAGCCAATGACAAATATATGAGTTACTTCATGTAGATGCAACAATTGGATCATAAACTGGGATAAATTGAGTGTTTTTATTCGAGGCTAATGTATTATGCAGGGTGCATATTGATCTGTATTTTGAATCAATATCTTTATTTACAAAGTTCATGATCTAAATTCAATATAATTAGTAGAACTAGGGTGTGATGTGCTCACCAAACTCTTTGGTGAGCACAACTCTACATAAACTATCGGATTCACTTCAAACGAGATTAATCCAACCGTTGAAACCGATGTACTTTACAAGTGATGGGCGTACATGCAAAATTTTGAATTTTTTGAATTCATTTAGTCTCAAGTCAAGTGGTCAAAATTGAGAATTTTTTTAATGCATTAAAACAACTTCATTTTGGATCATTCATTTTTCATCAATTTTGACCACTTGACTTGAGACTAAATGAATTCAAAAAATTCAAAATTTTGCATGTGCATGCATCACTCGTAAAGTACATCGGTTTCAACGGTTGGATTCATCTCGTTTGAAGTAAATCCGATAGTTTATGTAGAGTCGTGCTCACCAAAGAGTTTGGTGAGCACATCACACCCTAGTTCTACTCCAATATAATAATTATATAAAAATTTATTTAATTAAATTTTAAAAAAATTAAAAAAATTAGATAGGCAAAAAATCACTTAATTTAAATATTCTAGACCATTCAAAAGTAATTATTTTCTACCTATTTAAAAAAATTCTATAGATATATGATTTTACGTTTCAATTATTTGTATCTGAATATAATAGATATACATCATATAGTTTAATATATATTATGATAAAATTATATTATTCATTATTATAATTAGATAAATATTACTAACTTTTAGTATTTTTTAATAATACTTTTATATTTGTTATTAATATTGATCCGATCTGTATCTGTATTTATCTAATATCAGATCCGTGTTCGAAAAATAAAAAAGAAATATGAATATGGTTTTACTTTTACCATACATCCCCATAATGATCAGCAGGTAGTTTTGAAGAAACGGTGCAGTCTGCAACGGCCCATATTAATCCGGTTCAGCCCATATTATATATATGTGGCCCATTTCATTCTCTCTTGCATGCGGCCCATTATCCAACCATTTAATTGTCTATATAGTCATAGAGGATAGAGCATTTGGGGTCAAGATTTTAACAAAGATATTTTGGCTTCATGCAGCGCACAAACTATATACAGTACTGTTCTGATCCTATAGTATTTGCACTGTATGAAGACAAAACTACTCTGTTAAAATCTTTAGCCAGCATTTGGACTTGGGGCAATTAAAGCATTTCTATATATAAATGCTTTATGTATATATAATTAAAGCATTTGAAAGAATTAATAAGATTTGGGGCATTTGGGTTTAGTCTTTCATAATTTTGCCTGTCTATATTTAGTTGAAAATCCATCATAATCTTAATAAGATATAATTTTTACACAGAGAAATAGTTCTCTGATTAAACTTGAGAATGTTAAACCTGACATATACTTCAAAAATGGGGGAAAAGGACAACAAATGTGATACATATCATGGTTGAACTATTAAACTTAATTTATATAACACCAATTAAAAATATATATTGAATGAAAAAAATGTCATTTTGCCCATGAATTGTTTGAATTGGTTTCAATTCTATATAGAATTAGAATATATCATAAATTTATATACAAATATATACGTACTTGAGCAATACATCATTAATTGGCTATATATCTCTACATTGGTCTGAATAATGAACTAGAAGATCAGTAAAAAAGCTGACAAACTGAGCAATTTAAACATTCTCTGGTAATCTCATTTCATGTACAGATCGAGCGTACAGATAACACATCTCATACAGACTTGTGTATGGAATCCAGTTTTTTACAAGTAAACAAAACAAACACTGAAGCAAAAATGGGGGCAAAAGAAAAAAAAAACCAGTAAAATTAATTAATCCTAAGTGTGCAAGGAATTGTGAGGCTGCATCAATCAAGTTCGACAAGGCAAATGGCAAATCTGGTTCGCGTAATCGAACACAGGATCATGCTGATCGAAGAGCACTTTATCAAAATACTCGTGCAACTTCATTCTGTCAAACTCCGACAAGCCCGAACTACTGCTGTTGCCCACATTACTACTTTCAGGCAGTTCAAGTCCGAAACGATCAAACCCAGCCGGTTCGTACATCCATGTTTGATCGACAACTGAATTAGAAGGCAATTCAAAGTGACCCAATTCATCACCTCCATCGGCAAAACAAGGCCTATACACCTCATCATCCAATAGGGTGGCATTTTGGTCAGGAACATGATTACTCGCCGTATTATTGTTAATATAATTATAATCACCTAAAAGAGCACTCTCAAATGGATTCAGAGCCATGTTGTTACTAGCACTACCACTCGGACTAACAACACTATTAAATGTAGCAGTTGTAGTACTAGTTGTTGTTGTTGCTGCTGCTGTATTGTTGCTCATGCCGCTTCTGCTAGAAGCGGCAGAGGGGCTTGAACCGTTAGATGTGGTGCTGTTCTTGAGTCTTTTGTGGTTAAGAAGTGCACGGATGCGGGAAGCGAGGGGAGAATTTGGGGACAGCTGTTGTGTGGCGAAGTTGGTGCGGGTGTTTGTGCCACGCAAGAGGCAGGCCGCCTCGTCATAGGCACGTGCTGCTTCCTCGGCAGTTTCGAATGTACCAAGCCACATCCTGATCTTTTGTGTGGTGTCCTTTATCTCTGCAACCCATCGACCTGACGGCCTCTGACGTACCCCGAGGAATTTTGTGCTGTTGGTTCTCTTGCTGCTCTTCTGTTTCGGATGGGTCGGTTTTTTTTGTTGGAGTTGTTGGTGCCTGGAATTGGTATTGGTACTGGTTCTGGTTTTGGTTCTCAGGGTTGTATTCTTTTTGAGGTTGGAAATTAATTTCCATTTTTTTTCTTTTCAACGGTTCTGATTGATGTGGACAATCTAGAGAGAGAAAGGGGAGAATAGGTAAGAGAGAGAGAGAGAGAGAGAGAGATTGAAGCTTCTGTGCTTGGTAAGGAGCAGCTATGTGGTCTTTTTTGCAGCTGTCAGTATTTATAGGGGGATTGGGGTATGAGTTGTAAGGAGAAAACACAAAATTAAATATTATTTTTGGATATTAAAGTATTGTTATCTAGGAGAATTAAACCTCAAATCATATCATATAGTGATAAAGAATAAACTGCTGGTGTGAGTACTGCTTAGCATGTTGTATAGCTCTTTAGATTAATTAAAATGGACAAATAAAATGCAATGTCAAAGGAAATGCATTTTTTATCCAACTCCCAATCACAAGGACTTGTTGGTTTCTATATAATCTCTCTTTTGTTATTTATAAAATATCTTTTTAGTTGAGAGATTTTGTCAACTATGACTTGAGAGATTTTATTCTTTTTAGTTGGGAATTATTGAGAGAAAAATTGTGGAGGCAATTTATTATTGCTTGTGTTCTATCAGGGGATGTGCTCATCACATATATGGCTTGTTATATATTGATTCCTAATACAATGCTTGACGAGTATAATTAATGTACGATGATAATTTGGGAATTAATTTGAAACACTAATATTCTTAATCTATCATTGGAACAAGAGAGACGGACACATTTTAAGTCATTGTGTTAATCAATGTTCTAAATAGCGCGCTATAGCGTTTTTGGACCCCAAACGCTTGCGTTACGGCCGCTATAGCGGTGATAGCGGTCTGCTATTTGCGCTATGGCCGCTATACAATATGAGATTTTTTAAGCAATTTATATGGGCTTTAAATAAAGACCCAAAAAAACTCAAACCGAAATTGAATTTGTTGCTACTTGCTACAGCTAAATCAATTTGAAATTAGGAATAGTGAAATTTGAATAGAAAAAAAAAATATATTATGTCATGAATCATGATGCTTAAGATATTTTTAATAGGAAAAATCGATAGTTTATGATATTACTATGGATATTTTGAACCGCAATTTGGACTTTGTACGTGTTCAATATGAATATTATAATTTCTTAATTACTTTGGTGTTATTTATTGTTCTATGAGACTTTAGATAATGTTGATATTTAGTACAAATATTGAATATATGGATGTAAAAAAAAAAAAACGCTATGTGGCATAGCTTCCGCTATATCGACGCTATTTGCTATAGTTTTTTTTGTAGCCTTCCCGCTATGATCGATGCTATAAACGCTATTTAGAATCTTGGTATTAATTAACAAGTTGAATCCAATTAACTATATTGCAGTAGAATATATATATTCTAATTTTATGTTTTAACATTAATTACTGGCCACCTTGTTAATTACCTGATTTTCTTGTTAATTACCTGAACGTGTTTGCAACTCGGGAAAAATGGTAATAAAGAAGAATTTACCAACAACAAAAAAACAAATGATAATAATAAAAATAAAATAAAAGTGGTGTATTGCACGCCGGGTTTTAGACATGGGGGCCACAATCATGAGCACCTCTTATTATATTTTGTTTGCTACGTGATCTCACGGTCTCAGCATATAATCTAAACTATTCCATATTAATATATTATTATTATTATTATTATACATTATAATATAATAATAAACAACTGCACCATGCTATGAAGAATAAAATAGACATAAACAAAGTAAAACGGGTGCGTGTAGCACAATTTAAAAGAAAACAGGAATGTAATATATCTTTTGGGCTTGTTTTGTTGAATTATTTCTTGCAGTAATGTAAAAAAATATTTTTGGGCTTATTATGAACTTACATTGTGAACTTGTAAATTGATTTGCTATTCAGATGTATGGTTTTGTTGGGCTTATTTTTTTGATGGTCAGTTAGCAATCGCTTACCGACGGTTTAATTAAAACTAAAAAGATATGTACACCTGTATCAACAGCAGTGCTAGTCTACATCAAAAAGAAAGAAAAAGAAGAAATAAGAAACAGAACACCAGACCACACCCCCCGTTCCAGATTACAAAGCAAATGACACTACAATAAGTAAAGAAAAAAGTGACCCGTAATTCCGTCCCCGGTGACCCTCAAATGGCCGCGATCCATTGCCGTATCTGGAGTGTGGTATCATCCTTTAACCAATTGACACTCTTTGCATCTCCCCCAAATGTTCGCCTATTCCGCTCCCGCCATAACGCCCATACCCCTGCCGCCCACGTGGCATCCCACTTCACACATTCCTCTTTATTCCCCACCCTTCTGTTGGACACCCAATAACCGACCACGGTGGGTTCGAGCGGCGCTACGTGGACAATACCCATTCCTTGTAGTAAGCCCGACCAGAAAGTTATTGCATATGGACACGATAAAAAAATGTGGTCCCTCGTCTCTTGACCATTATCTCCGCACAATACGCAACCATACGGTATGTGACATCCCCTTCGTACGAGCACCTGTTGGGTAAGGATTTTATTTTGGATTGCTAGCCATATGAAAACTCTGACCTTCAGTGGCGGCTTTTTTTTACCAGAGCGACCTGTAGAAAGGGCATGTGAGGCCCCCATTTTGAACAAAGCCGTAAACCGAGGAAGAAGTAAAAACACCACTCGCTGTCCAACGCCATATTAACGCACCATCAACCACCCTTAGAAACCATGAAAAGCGGTATGAGATGTTGGAGACTCTTCATGAAAAATGAGTCGTCTTTTTCAACCACCCTTGATGTAGACTCTTCATGAAGAATGAGTGGTCTTTTTCAACCACCCTTGATGTAGACTCTTCATGAAGAATGAGTTGTCTTTTTCCACCGAGGAAGAAGTAAAAACACCACTCGCTGTCCAACGCCATATTAACGCACCATTAACGCACCATCAACCACCCTTATTATACCCGTCTTTTTCAATTTGTGCCGAATTCACAATAGAATAGCCTATTCAACGTTGGCAACTCCTCAGAGTCAACTGTCAACTGTCAACTGTCAAGGAGCTGCTACACTTGCAAAAGTGTCTTTGCTATAATTCCAAGCTAATTAATAACAAACATCTTTGCCTCCATTTCCCTTTTTTCTTCATCCTCAACTAAAACTAAAACACTCCTTAAACCACTTTGGGTATGAACTCATATATATATATCATGAGGCACCAACTGTTATACTTTAGTTACAGTCTGCTACTCATTTTGCTATTACTACCTCATTGGGTAGTTGGAGATCAATCATCTACAACAACAAAGGGCACGCTGTCACAAACAGGATCGCTCTCAGACGGGCAAACATTGATTTCCTTAAACAACACATTTGAGCTTGGTTTCTTCGGCATCAATGGGTCAAGTTATCGCTATGTCGGGATATGGTACCACAAAATTGCATACCTAACCCCAGTTTGGATTGCAAATCGAAATAACCCATTGGTAGACAAATCTGGGGTTCTTTTATTCAACAATAATGGGGAACTAGTAATAACTGATGTTAGAGGGGGTTCTTTTACAGTTGCTTATGGCTTGGGCAGAAATAATGTTGAGGCAACAATATTGGATTCTGGGAATTTGGTGTTGAGAGAAATAAGCAACTTTTCTAGTATTATTTGGCAGAGCTTCGACTATCCAACACATACATGGCTTCCAGGCATGAAGCTTGGAGTTATAGAGGGGCAAAACCGGTTGATCACTTCATCGAGAAGTTATATTGATCCAGCAGCTGGAGATTTTTCATTTGGTCTAGATCCAAAAAAGACAGGAACAATTTTAATCTGGAAAGAGGATAAGGTTATCTGGACCAGTGGCGCGTGGCTAGAGATTCATGACTTTCCGGCTCTTCATTTTAATTTTGTTTCAAATTCTGAAGAGATGTATTATACTTACTCCGGCACTCCTAATATTAGTAGCAGGTTTGTTATTAATTACAGTGGACAACTTGAAGTACTAAATTGGGTAGATTCAGTAGAGCAATGGATTTTATTCTGGGCTCAGCCGCGTATAAACTGTGATGTGTATAACATGTGTGGAGCGTTTGGTTTGTGCGATCCTACTTCTCTGCATTTATGCACATGTGCGCAGGGTTTTACACCTGCATCGCAGAGTGATTGGAATAATGGAGACACAAGTGGCGGATGCATTCGCCAAAGCAACTTGGAGTGTTCAACTAGCCCAGTAAATATAACATTTGTTGCCACTCCCGTAGCATATAATCTACCCCAAAATTCTAAAGCAGTAATAAATGCAGAGGGGGTTGAACAATGCGAAGCTGTTTGCTTGGGTGAGTGCAATTGTACTGTTTATGCCTTCTCTGAAATATGCTATGTTTGGTATGGAGATATTATAGACGTGAAAGCGTGGACTAGCGGTTCTAATATTACAGCAAGTGTTCTCTATTTTCGTGAAAATGCATCAAGCTTAGTGAGCGCCGGCAAGCACTCTCAAGGTACTTTTGAAGTTCAGATTTTTATCGATGTACTTTGTGATATGAAGATTAATATTTTACGTCATGCACTAGCATATTAATTATAACATTATTATTGTTTGTAAATATTAAAAATTATAGTCTATTTATGGGAGATCTTTGAAGGATTTGAGAATTTCCATTTACAGGCGACAAGATAAAGACCTATATTATTGTACCAGTCTCGGGTGTGACTTTTCTACTTTTATGCATCGGATTGTTTCTTATTATGAAATGGAGGGGACGTCAAGGTAGGCATCAATTTTTATATATATATATATATATTTTTTTATTTCAATTATCTCAGATCAGTTATTGCAAGTTGGTGACTATGCAGGGTACCGCAATAATAGCCAACTAGAACTTGAACATGGCATCGACGGAGAAATAACACTATGGAAGAGTGATGAGAAAGATGTACAAGTGTCATTGTACGATTTCTCGTACATAACAGAGGCTACAAATAACTTCTCACAAGAAAACAAACTGGGGGAAGGTGGATTTGGACCTGTCTACAAGGTACTGATTTTATATAGAAACTCTCAGTAAATAAATAACAAATTTCAGTATTTGAGTTTCTGAAAATCATTTGAATAACAAATTTCTGTATTTGAGCTTTGGATTTACTGAGTTATTGATCTAGTATCAAATCCTTTCATCATTAAGTTAGACTCTTGTTATACATAGTTTTGTTTCCTATGTATCCTCCCAATATCTCAATATTACAAAATTTACTCTCCAAACAAAATTCCTATATAACTGCATCATGTATCTACTACTTGCAGGGATGCTTTCGAGAAGGACAGGAGATAGCAGTTAAAAGGCTTTCTTCGACTTCTGGGCAAGGGATGGTTGAGTTCAAAAATGAAATCCTTCTTATTGCCCGGCTTCAGCACAGAAATCTAGTTAGGCTCTTAGGATGTTGCATAAGAGAGGAAGACAAGATGCTAATTTATGAGTATATGCCAAACAAAAGCTTGGATTTCTTCATATTTGGTAAACCTTTTCAACTTGAACATCTCAATTATTGTATGCATGAGAGAAATTAAACCTTTTGAACTTGAACATATTTGGGATTGCTCAGCCGGGTTTCAACTTTCAAACTTGCTACCTCCCATACAGAGAACATCGCGAATAGCCACTAAGCCAAAAGATGGTTCTCGATAGAGAATTAATGTGATTTATAGTTTCATTTTGCCTTTCCTCAGATCAGATAAAAGGAGCACTATTAGATTGGGGTAAGCGTTTTCACATAGTAGAAGGGATAGCACAAGGTCTTCTTTATCTTCACAAACACTCTAGGCTCAGAATTATACACAGAGATCTGAAAGCTAGCAATATTCTCTTGGATGAAGAAATGAACCCTAAAATATCTGATTTCGGAATGGCACGGATGTTTTGCTCAAATGAAACACAAGGAAGTACAAGAAGGATTGTCGGAACATAGTAATATATCTTCACATATGTTCTTTTATTTTATTTTGATTAATAATTAATTTGTTGCCATAATTGGAATCAATCTGAAACAACACTATATTCTATTGCAGTGGTTATATGGCTCCAGAGTATGCATATGAAGGCATTTTCTCAGTTAAATCTGATGTATTTAGCTTCGGTGTATTGCTTCTAGAAATTGTTAGCGGGCTAAGAAATTCTGGTTTTCATCAACGAGGAAATTCTCTCAGCCTCCTTGGCTATGTAAGTTGTGATTAAATAAATAAATAAAATGAAGTTTAGAGTAATAGCAGTGAAAGTAAACAGCAAAATTACTATAAATGTGAAACTAAAGGAATTAATTTGATTTTGGCAGGCTTGGGATTTGTGGAAAGAAGAAAGATGGTTTCAGCTGGTGGATCAATCTTTTGTCAACAATTGCCCTATGAAAGAGGTGCGAAGATGCATTCACGTGGCACTGACGTGCGTCCAAGATAATGCCACAGATCGGCCCACAATGTCAGAGGTTGTCACCATGCTTGGCAGTGACAGTATGAACTTACCTGAGCCCAAGCAACCGGCTTTCTTCAGAGTTAGGGTTGCAATTGGCGATGACATTGACAGTAACTTGAATAAATCCTGTTCTGTTAATATTGTCACAAACAGCATTCCAGATGGTCGCTAGTCATGGAATTATTTGTATTATAGAATGATTACCTAGCTAGTAATTGGTCCTTAATTTGTCAGATCAAATTAAAGATCACTAATTGGTCCTTAATTCATTCTTTTTTCTAATGGAAAAAATTCAGATGATTCGATCAAGTCATACTAGATTTTTTATTTACAATGCAGACATGGAACCGCAATCAAGATTGTTGGAATAAAATTTTCAGAAAATTCGGATAGTTAAATAAATTAGGTTGAAAGGATAATATACTCAGATCGTGTACGAGACACTAGTCTTAAGCGTATTCCGTCTCATCGATCGTGCAAGATGGAACCATAATCAAGATAATTCGGAGTTGTTGCTCCTTAGGCACGACCATGGAAACAATTGACAATAACTCTGCAACATTCAGCCATTGATCAGAATTTAATCAAATTGGAGACAAAATGGAAAATGAGTAATCAATCAAAATTGATTCAATTTTTATGGAGTAAATCAAGAGAAAGGTTTTACATTTCTTTCTAAAGAGGATATCAAACGAAGAAGGGAATCAGAAGAGTGAGCTATTTTTGGCTCAGAATGGCTTTTATAACCTCTCATTTCGCAGGTTTAGACTGCGGACATAGTAAATATTGAAATTCTATGAAAAAATGATTATTTGGTTTTTTTTTTTAACAATGGTAAATATAAAAATTTCGGCCTCTTTTGTAAACATTTGTAAGATCAACCTCTAGTTCTCAAAAGGCAAAAAAAAATAGAGCAACCTCTCCTCTGGAAAAATCGAAATGCATGATTAATTCCTCTGATGTTGTCTGAGGTAACAATTTTGCTATAATACCACAAGTAGCCACTCCAACAGAATACATGCTAAGGTAGTTAAAAGAGTAATCAAATACATCTCCACTTTTGTTGACAAGTGAAAAGAGTATCCAATTCTAGCCTAATTTTAGCTAAGGTAGTTCAAATACTATACAAAATACAAGTATAGACAACAGAAAAGTCAACTAAATTAAGAAACTACATTAATTTTCTCCACTGTTCAGGAAGTGAAGATCCAAATAATTGCATCAGCATCAGCACCAGCTTCTGTTTCTTGTTTACTTTACAATTATCCATACCTTTCTTCCCTTCAAAAATCCCCAAAAATAAAAGCTCAACTTTCTTTCTTCTATGTCCTTTTATTTATTTTAAGGGTAAGATCATGCTTGATTGTGACTATAACAAAGCGGATCGATGCTAGGTTGGCCTCGTTGGTAAGCCAACATACCGGTATCAGACGACCCCTATTAGTATTAAGTGCAACACAATCACCACTGCAAGAACGATCTCTATACCTATTAGTATTAAGTGCATCAGCACAGTTCTTGTTCTGTTGTGTGATTCTGTTATTTGGTGGGAAAGATGAGCGAGAATTTTCAAAGGTGATCACAAAACGGAACAGGAACTCATGCAACAGATACTGGCACAGTGAGCTTACAGCGCCCGAACGGAAGGAATACTGGTATAACAGAACACAGACGTGCATATTCACATAACAAATGAAGGGCAACTCAGAGTTCTTCTGTTCCTCAGATCCTGGTTTAGATTTTCTTCGTTCAAGTTCCAAATTTGACTCGTTCACATTAAATGCCTCCTGCCAGAATAATTTATTTTAAAATTTTCATTAATTTTTACAAACTTAACAAGTAAATATTAAAATTAGGTCGCTGAAGGCTTCCTGTCTAATGAAGAAAAAGAAGAAGCACAACCAGACTGAAGAAATCCAATAACAAAATGCAAAAAATTTAAACTTTTAACGGACATAATTATTTATAGGAAACTATTTTTTTTATTATGACTCCATTTCGGAAAGCTCGACTTACCAGATTCAACCCGTAACTATTATGTATTTTCAAACCCAAAAAAATCATTTGAAACCTCAAAACTAAAGTTGAAATTCCTAAATATCCACAGTTATGTATTTTCTTTTATTTAAAACCGAAATTTTTTTTAAGAGAATTTAAAATCACAATCACAATTTAACACAAACAATATAATCAATCGTTGTTGTTTCTAGTTTTTTTTTTTTTTCTCTTTTAACATATTTGATTTGGTTCCTTTACAAATTGTAATATATATCAACAAAGCAAATATGAGAACAACAATAATGATAACAATAGTAATAAAAACAATTCATACTAACAAGAATTAAAATAATTATAACAATACAAAATTATAGAATAATATATAAATATATACATATCAGAATTTTTTTCAATTCAGCGTGGTAGGACTGGAGTACCGCATCAATAATTCGATTCTTCAAAAAATGCATAAAGAAACGGAATCAAAATTCTAGTGCATCGGAAAAAAATACATCCATCTGATTCCCAACAAAACATTTAATGAACTTCAAGAAAAAATATTCTGGCCTCCTACGCAATGTTCTATCTGCAAATAGCTGTCCCCCTGCTTTACAATTGAAGTATGAATATGAAATTTCAAGTCATGTTACTAGATTTTATTTGAATCTTACAAAATAGTTTTGCCATCGTTAGAAAAGGAAAACAATGGTAAAATTCAATCTAACAACGGAATCTGGATTCCATTCCATAAAACGAAAAGGTTAATGTTTTCATATATCATTTGCACAACGATCTATAGAATATCTTGACATAATTACAAAGTGTTAACACCGTAATTCTACATTTTATATTAATTTCCAGTGATAACTTTTTGCGAGTTGGTTGGTGTGCTGGGGCTTGCACCAATTTTTTTATGGAACAAATGTGCAGAAAAAAAAAGGAATAATATGAATTTCTCAACACATGCTAAAAAGGAGGCAAGGCCAAGCCAACGAAAATTAAAGACAATGCATTTCAAACAAGATCAAGCATTTCTCTTCACCAACAAACTGCGATTTCTCACTTTGATGTCCAATGACTATTTTAAACAACACTAGCGCAGAACTCAAAATCCACGCCGATAAACAAAAATACAAAATATACACTCTTTGCACAATCAGGCAGACCAGACCGGCAAGTACACTGCAGGGCTGAGTCGGCCAGCCCGACTCAGCCCAACCCAACCCAAAAGAATCACCAACGAAGAAAGAATTGATAAATTCTAGTAAAAGACGAGTGAAAGAAGAAACAGCAATAGCCCAAAATTCTGAAAGTAGAAACAAGAAAAGTAAACATGACAAGGGAAGGGAAGGGAGGATATAATAACAGACATCAAGAAGAGAGAATGGACTGGAGAAGATGCAGCTGCTGAGGCTGGAGGGATGACCATATGGCTGGTGGGACCGTCTCCTGTATGCGCCTCAGCAGGTTCACCATACGAGCTATAGTTTGCTCTGTCGCAAGGTCCTTCCCGCACAACACCTGCACAAAGTTCACACATCAATAAACCAGAAAAATTTCAGCAATATCTTAGTACAGCCAAAGTGGAATCCACTACACACTTTTGCATTAGAATTAATGTCAATGGATAAATTACTCGAGAGTGGCATTCACATTAATTCTGTTGACAAGGTAATCTTTTCCGTCCTTTTCTTTTAATTAACAAATCATAAAATATTTCTAGTCCTTGTGATCACACGCCATTATACACAGGATGGTGTCACTCCTTTACATCCAACTCCTTCACATCAGTCACCGTGTATAAAAACAGTGATTTAAAATATTCCAAAAAAATAGTAAAATTTGGTCTCCAAGCACAATTTAATATGGAGATCAACTTTAACAGTTCAGATCGACGTTTTGAACATTGAAATTGAAGATATATACGTGAAGTAAAACATTTTCTTTACTTTGCGAAGTACCGTAGCCCAAATCTCTATATATATATATATGGAAAGCAGAAACAGAATGAAGGAAGTACCTCAGCGAAAACAGAGATGATCTTCGCGAGGTACTGGTTATTCGGACCAAGGATCTCTGCATCCGACCTGTCATAATTTTGTCAATGCCAACAAAATGTTATTACTGGATAAGACGAAGAGAAACAAATCAAATCTAAAAGAACAAGTGACAGAAACACACCTTTCGACCATGGAGCATAGTAGATCATGAACAACCTTGGCTTCAATCAGATCTCCTTTGATTGGCAGACAGCTCAACCATGCAGGAATCACCTACAAATATCAACATAGAACAGAATTGGCATCCTTATTTCTCCAATTAAAATGCATATGCCATCATTCCAGTAGATGCAGTACCTGAGAAGCATCAATGACATTGCGGTGGAACTGACAGATCTTCCCGACAGCGGAGACAGCATTGTCATACGCCATCACGTTGTCAGGTGTCATCGCCTCGGGATGCCGTATCACGTTATTCAGCCTCGACAGAGCCTCTGCATCACCAATAATCACTGACAACCATCATTTCTATTTCTTTCTTTTACATTAGAGATTAGATTACAACAAATGTAGAAAAAGTTTACCTCCTACAAGAGGCCGAAACACAGCACCCCCGTATTCAGCACATACACCGACACCATAAACTGCAGCCTGTCATATACAAATAAATGCTGATCAGTTGACAAAACTTGCATACCTCTCTAAGCAGAAGTAGAAGTACACATTCCATTCAAACTGTAAGAGTGTGTGCATCCCACATGCAAATATATTGCAAGTGCTAATGTGGCAATTGCAATTTCAGTTGCAGGGATGGGGAGCAATTGCTAATTTAGCAATCTTGCTAAAAATATCACATCATCATTTGCAATCGTTTTTAATTGCCAATTTCAGGAATGCAAAAGAATAAATTGCAAAGATGTTAAAAAAATATTACAATATTCAATATTTCTCACAAATTGAAATTATAATTTATTGCAGGGATGGAGATGGAGATGGTTTGGACGTCATTTAGGATTAATTGCTAAAGATGCTGACGTGGCAGGAAAAAAAATATTTTTTTGCATTTGCAAGCATGGAGATGCTCTTATATACATTTCAAAAAGAATTCAAGGTTCGAAAAGAGAGTAGGCAAATTTTACAGAAAGTCACTCATATTTACCCTCAATCAGCTTTTGGTCACTTTGAATTATCTGATTTTACTCACTGAAATCCATTCTATATCCAAATGGAACCACTGTCTGTTCAATAACCCATATAATCTTAGACAACATAATTTTTCTCCAAAGTCATCATTACAATCTACCTACGATAATTGATCAGATTCATTTTGCGATGAATTAATTAACAAAAATACACGTAAATTCAATACGGAATAACAAAATTGGGTGAAGTTGAGTAACATCTGGTAAAAAAATTACTCTTAATAATAATATTGCAGAAACTCGGGTAGAGGCAAAAAAAAAATCAAATCAAATCAAATAAAAAGGACATGCTGTACAAACCTGCCGGACATTTGCATTCTCATCATTCGCCGCTTCCAACAGGAAAGGAAGATAAGTATCATAGTATCTGCATTAACAAATAACAAAACCTATATTAGGACAAACAAATAGAATATTACAAGACAACTTAATGAATAAAAAAAAACCACAAAATTTTACAGTTCCAAAAAATTTAAGCAAGACAAAATTGGAATGTAGTATTAAGTACTTGAGAGCTGCTTCACGGCATTGTTCGGCAACATCATCAAAAATGCATATAGCAATCCTTCTTTCTTCTGCAGTCTTATCTTTGCCCTGCATATATTATCACATTTGCATTACAATGAATGAATATTGGTGCCCAAAACTTTTAGATAGTTCTCTTCTTATAAGAAGAATAAAACAACATTTAATCTCAAACCACAAAAACACAACTTCCTTTGTCCTCTCTTCTTTATTCACTTAATGTGATATGGATTATATGAATTAATTAGCTTTATATGAATATGGTCAACTTAACAAGAAAGAGTTACATCAATTGACATAACAAGTATCACAGTAATAAGATACCACAAAATATTCTTACAAGTTCGCGAAAAATTGGTGTTAACCTGGCAGGAAATCACTGTATAATTCATTACTGACAAATTGAAAGAGCGTGTCCACAATATTCTCCAATAATTCATGAATAAGTGAGAAAAGGCCCATTAAATAAAGACTAGTTGCATATGATCCCCAATAGAATCACCTGGTGAGCCCAGTACGGCTCCATACCATTCTCGCCAAAGAAAACTAACCTATATGGCTAGAGAAGTGCAATTTTTTGTGGTGATTTTCATGTAGCTACACATGTTACCCCCATAATGATTGATTTTCTCACAAACTTCTAAAAACATCCCTTAACAAATTAGGAACCTTTTTTTGTCATGCCAAATATTTCCTGAATTGTGAATTTGTTACAATGAGATGAATAGAAGTGCCCATTCCTACAACAAAGTTAGATTGACTGCATAAAGGCCATAACATATCATTGACTGTGAACTCAAAATTAAAAGACCAATTATTTGTCCATAATCAATAGATTTAACGGTAAAAAAAAGGGTCCAGTCTAACGGGTCAAAAGAAATTTACCAAGTACAAAAAAAATGAACTATATCAGTGTAGGTACAGATAAGTCTACAATAGCTGCTCTGAATTGAAAAAACAAACTCACAAGCATAGGCGTAATGTAGATGGACAGCTCATCAAAAAATGGAAGGAAGGAGACTTTGAACGTCTTAATAAGGGTTCCCAAGCATTCGCCAACCTAGGAATATAAAATTAAATAGTAGTGTTAACTAAACCACCAGAGGAAGAAGGAATGAGGAGAGAGAGCAGAAAAAAAGGGAGAGAGAGAGAGAGAGAGACCTGGTCAAAAACCTCCTCTTCCTGCTCGTTTTCTTCTTGAAGCAGTTCACCTTCATCGGCATCAAAGTCCTCTGCTTTGGCCCTCTCTGACCTCTCCCTCCTCCTCGTTGCACTTGCCGTTATCACATTCTTTATCTCATCTACAATAGCTCTTACTTGGCCTTCACCAAGAAGCGTGCCTGAGATCTGCATGCATTCATTCAGGGAATCCAGCATCGATGCACAGATCTCTGTCTCAGGCTCCTACATCAAAAATAGATAAACAAAAATATCAACAAAAGTACATGCATAAACAATGTCTGTTGTTTACTAAACTCAAACAGTAATAGTAACCTTGTGTAGAGCTTCAACCAAGGCTGGGATGATGTAATCTGACAGCTGCTTGAGGTAAGATTCGTCGCGACCTTGAGCCTGTCCCTTTTCAATTGCTAACTTCGCAGAGCGTAACAACTCCGGCATTGCTGCGGACAATGAATGAAGTAACAATGTTAGGAAAAGGAAGTAGTAACATCTGAAGGTGTCACAACCAGAAACTTTGCATGCAATTATTACGAGTAAATTACACAAATGGTCCTTACAACTATCACTCTACCATTTTGGTCCATAAAGTTTTTAAGTTGTACCAAATTGGTCCTATGTTTAACATCCATTGGAAAACGTCTATCATATAGCATATATTATTAATGGCATTTACATATATCTTACTGTAACTATCATTATAGCATGGATGCGAGCGAACATGGATCTTCATCTAATTTTTTTTATCTGTGATATGGTAAAACTAATTTAATACAAATCAGAAATTCTAAGAATCAAAATGTTAAACAAGTGATACTTGAAGGACCAAAATGATACTTTTGAAACTTTTAAGAACCTAAATGATGAGCGATACTCGACCAAACCGATGCTTTTGAAACTTTAAGGACCAAAGTAATAAATGAATGATACTTTAAGGACCACTTTATATAATTTACTCAATTATTATTGGACAAGGCTGATTAGCAATTCCTTTTCACATTAATCAATTGTAGGGGCAGACAGAAATATAAGAGATTCTCCGAGTACTGGCAACAGCTGCTCTTCTAACATTATTTTTTAGCATATATGAACGATAGTTTTAAGGACCAAAATAACAAAATGAATGATACTTCAAGGACCACTTATGTAATTTACTCAATTATTATTGGACAAGCCTGATTAACAATTCCTTCAAATTTAATCAATGGTAGGGGCAGACAGAAACATAAGAGATTCTTTGAGTACCAGCAACAGCTGCTCTTCTGACTTCCTCGTGGAAATAGAACTTGAGGAGAGGCACCAATGTAGGAGCCACCTGAAAAATAAATACAAAAGTATACAAATAAATAAATTAACATAAAAATTATATAAAGAATAAAAAATGAAGTATCATGAAGTATGAGGGGGGACTAGTAGTTAAGAAAGAAAACCTGATCGATCCAAGGGAAGAAACCCTCCTTGAGTTCATCAGCATAACAGCAGAGCATGTTGCATGCGGTGGCTTTCTCTTCCAAGACACTGGTCCTAATGCCAATCCTCTTGTCTCCCAATGTAATTGTTTCGATGCTGCTCATAAGTCATAACCATTCATTATCAACCCATCAACTCAATTTAAGTCAAATTAAAACAGCAAGAACTTAGGAGCAAAAAACTATGAAGTAAAACAAAAGAAACCTGTCGTCGTCTGATTCGTCTATCTCATCGTCTGAATCAGCTGATGTGATGGTGACATCAGGCTTCAGTTGAGCAGATTGAAGCAGGGGTGGCATGACCACACTCATGTAGGGAAGAAAATCCTGCCCCAAGCACTTGCATAGCCTAGCCCATGCCTGTTACATTGAGGCCCAAACATTAGGTTAAATTAACAGGAAACGGGATTACTGGTACAATATACAAAACATAACAAAGTACAAATTGGAAAACATACCTGCAACATGTAGCTGGTGATCGGGTCATCTGTCTCCAATTGCGACCCTTGTAACGACATCAGTACATCCATAACCTGCCATTATCAAGCAAAGCATCAAATGTCAGAAGAGAAACTCATCTCAGAAAAACAAGCAATTATAGATAACTTGAAAGAAAAGTTTGTAATGGTAACCTGTTTTGCATCATCACGGAACTTGTCCTTGCCGACGGCCATCCCAACCAAGCTGATACACTCCATTGACTTGGCACGCAGCATTCTATTAGACTTATCGGTTGCATTTATTAATATAGCCTTCAAATATGGCATCACCGCATCATAATACTTTTGGAATTGTTCCTGCAACATTTAATAACTCAACATTAACTGATATTATAAAAAAATTAACTAATGAGCCAAACAGCCAGGGCTAGTTATTATTTTTCTATAATAGAAAGAGCCAGTCTTGAAAGGGAACCAGAAGTACATGTGCAATACAAATGGTACATAAAACATGGGTTGTGTTGTGTTGTGTGTGTACCTGTGAGGAATCAGCAACTGAGGCCAAAGCAGTAAGAGCCCCCTCCTGAACCATTTGTTTTCCATTCTGGAGTAATACAAGTAACTTCGAAACAATTCCATCCAAGTAAGGCGTCAAGATTTCGGGGGTGCAGTTCTCACTGAAGTTTAAGATGGCCGAAGCAGCATGAGCCTGTAATCAAAAAGTGAATGAGCATGCAGTGCGCAAAGCAAGGTAAATGAATGAAGAAGAAAGAAATGGGTTAGTTGGTTGCCTGAACGCGGGGATTCTGGAAATCATCCATGGCATTAGCAAGGGCAGGTAGCACCTTCTGGTGATAGTGGGTCTGCAAGTCGGGACCCAGGTCCGTCGACAGCTGCCCGATGGCATTAATTGCAGCCCATCTTACACGCGGATGCGGGTGCTGGAACCCATTCAGGATCATGTTCACCACCTGCTCCAAGTTCTTCAGCATCACCTGCATTATTCCATTGCATTGATAACAAACCATTATATTATAGCCTACTTGACATTTACTTATAATAGCATTTCAAAGTAATAATAATACCTTTGCACAGCCTTCAGCAATCTGTGCAAGAGTAATGAGTGCAGCATGGTGCTTCTGCCACTCGGGTGCTGACAGATAAGCTGGCAACAGCTCTGAGGCAATGGGCACAATCGCATTTCCCCCAATGGCAATGGCCAATCGATCGAGGCACTCCTGCCCGACTCCGTAATTGCCACTCTCCCCTGCATCTTCCTCCTCCTCAAGAGCAGAGTGCCATGCGGGCTCATCCTCTATGTCTAAAAGCATGTTCATGAGAACAGCAAACAGCCTGCCGACGAATTGAGGGAACTTCCTCATCATGCCAGGGGCACGTTCCCTGGCCTCAGCAAGGGTGACGACGAACTCAACAGCAAGGTGGCGGGTGCCCTCCTCCAGCTGGTCAGCCTCTGCAATCTGTAACATGGCAGTGACAACATCGGCAATCTGACGGCGGAGGAAGCGAGGCTCAGTGCCAGCAAGTTCAACAAGGAGCTCTAGCGCTTCCTGTGCAGATGCCTCTTGTGCAGAGTTGAGGCAGTCGGTAAGGGCACGCATCATGGAAGGGAGCAGGTCTTGCATGGAATCACGGTGGGTTGGGGAGGAGAGACACTGGACGAGATTGACAGCAGCAGAGAGAGCGGCGATGCGGACGTCAGGGGAGGTGGCGTGGGAGAGGGAGGCCATGAGGAGGGAATGAATGGTGGGGAGATGTTGTGTTAAAGAGTCAGCCACGAACTCTGAAAGCCGTGCAAAGATAAGCAAGGCTGACTCTTGGAGGCGTGGGGTGGATTCAGGGGCAGAGGCAGCACGGAAGAGGAACGGCACCAGTTCCGGCCAGGCACCGTCAGGTAGCAGAGATGCAGCCAATTCAGAGACAGCATCACATAGCTTCTTAGAAAGGGAACGGCCACCGGCACCGTCTGACAATTGAAGGGACGAGAGCAGTAACGACTTGAGGCTGTCCTGTGCTGTAGGGGAGAGCAGCGGGAACACAGAGGGGGCCGCCTGTGTCTGAGTCAGCAGCTTACGCAGCAGCACGGCTGACATGGAACGCAGCTCGGCGGCACGGGAGGAGGTATTATGCTGCAGCAAGTGGGCCAGTTTGAGAATTAGGGCCTCTGGATGGCGGGCCCGACAGAGGTTGAAGAGGGCTTCGGCGGAGCCACGATCGGTGTTGGATGATGACATGAGAGCCAGGATGAGGGCCTCCATTTGGGCCGGGTCGGGACCCAAGACAGCCGCTATCTGCTGTTCTTGCTGGTGCTTCTCCGCCTCGGTCGCCATGGATGGGTTCTTGGTCGTCCTTGTTTTCTCTTTATTAAAAATAAATAAAATAAAGTAGACAGAGAGAGTATTGGGTAGGGATTTAATTGATTGCTAGGGTTTTGGCGAGAGAGCGGCGAGGGAGGAAGGAAACGGCGACTGCGGGTATGAGAAAGAGATGATTGATTGGATTGAATTGAATTTGAGAGAAGGAACGAACGAATGAATGAATGAGTCGAGTCAATCGATTATATTGCTAGGGTTTCACGAATGGATTCGGATTCCTCGTTTCCGTCCCGTTTGGTCCAGTCCACTCCGGCTTTTATTGTAACTGCATGTTTTCTGCATTGCGTATTTAGCCGAAATTTTTATTAATACCCTAAAAAATATATATATATCAAATCTGCTCTCCCCATATTAGGGCGGTCAGCTACCAATACCAGACCGCCCCACTGAGGGGAACCAGTATCCTCTGTGTTACTCGAGAAAATAAAATGAGCTCTCAGCCGGTGGATATTCGGGTGATTGGAGGGGGCAGTATTATTTGTGCTTTGAGATTCGTGCAAAGTTAAAAAGAACGATCAAGAACGATCCGGATCCTCACTCTATTTCCTGTGGTTCTCAGAGGATACGAATTCCCACTGAGGGACAGTTTGATATGTAACCTTTTTTAAAAAAAAATGTTGTATTACTATATTTATTTATGTTAAAATTTTGTTATAATTTTTTAATTTACGGTTATAAGTTTTATAATAATTTACGGTTATATATTTTATAATTGACAATTATAGTTTTATTTGTTGTATTGTTTTATAATTTGTTATAATTTTATTGTTGTTTTATTTGTTATAATTGTGTTTAATGTTATAAATTGGTTTTGTTCGACTAGATAAACAACAAAACTAAATAATCTAAATGGCAAGTCTATAACATAAAATCTAACAATCCAAACATAAAAATACTACAAATTCATCTAACTAAGAAACATAAAAAACCTAACGACGACGGCATCGACCAGAGAAATCCAACCTAGCAGGTAGACAGCGGTGCCTGGGCTGCAGCTGATACCCCAACTAAACCTCCTCCTCCTCCTGATCATCCACATGCATCAGTTCATAGATCTCCGACGCTGCACCGGCCGCCTATGGATCCTCCTCCTGGAAAGATGACTGTGTACGACGGACCCATGGAAGCTCCTCTTGGATCACCGACTGTGTACGACACTCCCATGGATCGGCCTCCCAAATAGAAGGATACGTGGCCAGAGGTGGTGTGCCAAATATAGCAGAGGCAAATGCATCTACAGCCTGCGCCGCACTCCCACTAGCCTCGTTGTTGTGATGTCTGGTCTCTGCGTATCGTGGTATGTGGAGGCTCTATACCTCGTACCCAATATCATTGATAGCGCTGAAATAAGCACTATTTTTCCCTATCACTTAGCCTAAAATATTGTCAAATATCGAGTTACAAATGTCCAATCTAAGTATAATCAGATTATTTTTGCCATTTCACTTGATTCTGTAGAATTGTAGGTTTTCTAGTATTTATAGAGCTAAAACAGAGATAAAACAAGCATTCTGGACACTATGTATTTGCCATGCGGTTTGGACGCAAACCGCATGCAAATAAAGCAAGGAACTGGAGCAGGAGTGAACATTTTACCAGTTGCATACGTTTGAGTATTCAACCGCATGCGCAACCGCATAAAGGCCCAGCACTTCCAGAGAACAACCAGAGCCGAAATTATGAAGAAAAACAGTACACTGACTTTGGATCACCTCCTGAGCCTTGTTCATTCCGAGTCTGAACTAGAAGTCTTCACGAAAGTTATAGATCTCGTTGTCTCGGTTCCAACACAAGTTGAATCACCTCAATCGGAGCTCAGATGACAATTCTACAGCCAAAATACGAAATGTTGACGAGTCCATGTTGTTCCACCTGGATCACATGCGTTTTAATATTCATCCGCATGCGACCTCCTAGAACTGCACAGACTGCAAATTTTAGAAGAAGCCGCAGTTATAAAGCAACTTGCACGCTAAGTTACTTGCTCTTCAAGTTCCACTAACTCCAGAACTCGTCCCCCTCAACTCCATTAGGCCTAGGAAGCCTATAAATAGTGATGTCTTTGTATCAATATTTGATATTTTCAATTTATCAAAGTTAGGGTTAGTAATAAGGTGTATTGGGTGGCAGAAATCTGCTTTATGGTAGAATTCTGCCAATAACAGTGGTAAGGCGACTCTAAGAAGACTAAGGAGATTCTCCAGGTGTATTCCTTTCATCTCTCTTTCTTCTTTATTGTTGTACTATGTCTCTTCTATCTATTTTCATTGTATATTTGCCTATGAGAGGCTAGATAGCACCTTCTAGGGTGAAGGAATGTAATATTAAATTCTTATGAGTTTAATCTAGAGGTTTTATTTATATTTATCATTTGCATTTGATCTGAATTGTTACTGCACTTTATTCTTTGTATTACTATTTAATTCGGTGCGTGCTAACCCCGTCCATATGGTAATGGCCACACCATAATGCTCAGGCGTATGTATAGAGAATTAATAAAATATTCAATAGATTGTAGGTTTGTCATAAAGAAATTTGAATAAAAATTATATCGGTAAGATATAAGGTTGGACATTTGTCATTTTCTTTAAAAATATTTTTTCAATATTTTTTTTCCATCCGTTACATCACAAATTGAGAGGAAAATCGATTTTATTGATTATAATGATGTAAGGTTAAACTTTTCCCCTCTTGTACTCTTCACCTCCGACATAATTTTGTCAACCAAATACAATTTGAGGTAAATTTTTCTTTTCTTTACATTCCCTCCCTTCTACTCTTGCTTGGTGTTTGAAAATCCGGACCATTTTTAAACTCTGGTACAAATCTCTTCTCGAAATAGAAATTCGGACCGTTTATAATAATGAGGGATTACAATAACAAAAAATAATAATATCTAAACAAATATATTTATATTATGAGAAGGGATCCGATTACACCACTTTTGAGTTACCACAAAGTTACCCTCCTCATTTTCTACATTTTCAAAGTCCAAATCGTCGATCTAAATCGTTCAACATGATTATCTAAATAAAATGTGCTTGCAAATCAAATTTTACATTTTTTTTGAATTTTTTTTTACTATTTATTAAGTATTTTACAAAAACTAGTCAAATTCAGACCATTGAATTTTGTACCCATCTTAATAAATAGTAAAAAAATTCAAAAAAAATGTAAAATTTGATCTGCAAGCACATTTTATTTAGATAATCATGTTGAACGGTTTGGATCGATGAGTTGGACTTCAAAAATATAAAAAATGAGGAGAGTAACTTTGTGGTAACTCAAAAGTGTAATCGGATCCTCCTCTTATATTATAATTCACTTGAATAACGTTGTATGCAGTTTAATAAAATAGTTCAAGTTGTTTGAATGATTTTATCATGGACCACTTGGGTTGAATGATAACGATAATAGTAGTTATTATTTGAATAATTGTAATCTGATTGAATAAAATGTGAAATCTTCATTTTGAAAATCATGTTTAGAACAATTTGCTAACATTACGCGTTCAAAATTCTGATAATAAAAAAGAGGGGTTTTGTAAATTGAGTTTCTGAGAGCGTCTACATCCCTGGTATTATTAGAGTTTTTAATCTGATGTGACAGTTTCTAATCTAGTTTCAGAGATGTGGGAGAGTTTCTTATTTAGAAACTATGCAGTAAAATTTCTTATTAAGAAACTGTTTATAAACTCCAAATTGGCAAAATGATTGGCTCAAATTTTTTCTCCTTTTTAATTTGTTGCTGCCGTGGCTTAATAGAAACTCTAAAATTAATTTCAGGAATGTGAAAGTTAGAAACTTTAGAGACCTTAATTTCTAAAAAGTGGTTAAAAGTTATTTAGAAACTCATTTGAGTTGCTGGGATCTGAGTCCCATTTGAGATGAATATTGGAATTTCTTAGTTAAATGACATAGAATAAAAGCAGCGCAATTAGGTGAATTTTGTAGGTGGCTCTTGAGTCCTGAATGGAACTTATTATTTTTGTTATTATTACCCAAAAAAATTAGTTACCACCTCAATATTTCTAAAATTCTGACATGACTATTGTTTTCTTCAAAATTACTCGTATTCCTTAGTAAATTATTATTATTATTATTATTTATTTTTTGTTAAAACTGGAAATTACTAATGTTCCTAATGTAAATTATTTATACTCATGTAATAATAATAATTAATAGAAGAGGAGGGTTACAATGCATCCAAATTTCTATGCTCCTAATGCACCCACTCTTTTATCTGCATTTCAAAGTCCGAACAGTCGATCCGAACCGCTCAACATGATCTTCATAATGAAATATGATTGGAGACCAAATTTTATATTTTTTAGAATTTTTTTACTATTTTTTAAGATAGGTACAAAATCATTATTTTAAGGAGATTCTAGACCATCCGATAAAGTGATTATGTACCTATCTTAAAAAATAGTAAAAAGATTCTAAAAAATATAAAATTTGGTCTGCAAGTATATTTTATTATGAAGATCATGTTGAGCGGTTCGGATTGACTATTCGGACTTTGAAAATGCAGATAAAAGAGTGAGTGCATTGGGAGCATAGAAATTTGAGTGCATTGGAACCCTCCTCTTAATAGAAATAGTGAATTTGATATTGAATTTTGTTAATAAAATAAGTGCAACTGTATAGTCCGTGATTTTTATTAATATCCAAAGTTAATTACAAATTAATAAATATACCCAACAACTTTGGGAATTTATAAAACTATCCATACCGGCCATTTTCTGGCTGGTTTTAATTGTTTTCGGTACTGGTCAGAAAATGACCGGTACTAAATTTTTTTTTAGAGAAATAGCAAAAATGCTGAAATCTAACACTAAAAGTTCGAATTTGTTTTTTAAATATTTGTTAGATTACTTTTTTTGATACATAATTAGCATATTTATACTAAAATACGCTAAATTACTTGAAATTATGTTAAATTACGCTGAATTACACAAAATTACGCTAAATTATGTTAAATTATTCTAAAATACGATAAATTACACTAAATTACATATGAATAGGGATGATATTTTCACTGAGAAGGCGAAAAACAACGACGAAACTTCAAACGGCCATAAAACTACGCTCGAGTGTCCGATTTCAGCAAATGATCACTTTTCGAAAAGCTTGCGAAAATACCAATGGTAGCTTTGTTAGATTTTAAAATTCAGAAATACTAAAAAACAAAGGGAAGAGCCTCAAAACTTGAGTTGAAGTTTCCGATTAAGATTTTCATTTCTATTGTTTAATCTATGTAGCTCAATAAATTAGTTATATAATAAACTTGTAGAATACCAATTTTTATTATTTTTGAATTTTTTTTACTATTTTTTATGATTTATGAAAGATGACACAAAATCGGCCTAATTTAGCGTAATTTACCGTATTTTAGCATAATTTAACATAATTATTGTAATTTAGCGTAATTCAGCGTAATTTAACATAATTTCAAGTAATTTAGCTTATTTTAGTATAAATATGCTAATTATATATCAAAGCAAAGTAATCTAACAAATATTTAAAAACAAATTCGAATTTTTAGTGTTAGATTTCAGCATTTTTGCTATTTCTCTTAAAAAAAAAAATTTAGTACCGGCCATTTTTTAGCTGGTACTGAAAATAATTAAAACCTGCCAGAAAATGACCGGTATGAATAATTTTATAAATTTCCAAAATTATTGGGTATATTTATTAATGATTTCATTAAATTTTCAATTGAGAGCATTAAATGGTAATGCAGATAGATATGATGTGATATTATCTCTCGCTCTCTCTTTTCTCTGTTTTGTTCCTGTCAAATCAACTCTCAATCTCAAATTCTCAATTCATCTCTCTTCTCCTCTCATCTTCTCTTCTCCGGTTTTAGTTGTAAGTAAACTTGTCTTTTTATTTTTATCGGAATAGGAATAGGAATAGGAATAGGAATAAGATGTGCGCATGAGAGATAGAGAGAGAGAAGACTGACGAGAACTAATGGTAATGGCGTCAATGGCGTCGGCTTCGACTTGGCGCGGGTGCTGCCCTCCTCCGCTAAATCGAACTATTAATAAACCCAAAGTAAAATGCAACTCCTCCTCCTCCTCTCTTCTCTCCCCCTCCTCCTCCTCTGCCGCTAAATCTAAATCTAAATCAAAGCCCAGGCCACACTCCTACCTCTCTTCCTTTCCAATTCAGGTATCCCTTATTTATATTCCTTCCTACTATACTGTTGCTTTTGCTTTTGCTCTCTCAGTACCCAGTACCCAGTACCCGTACCAGTACTAATTAATACCAATACCAAGCTGCTGAGACGGTTTGTTTACTTATGTCACCACAGGCGACCTCCTCTCAGTCTGGTACGGCCTCCGATGCGGCGGGCCCCATCCCATTGTCCCAACAGGTGTCTGATTTCGGAGACAAGTGCTGGAGATTTCTGAGGCCTCACACCATCCGCGGCACTGCTCTTGGATCCCTGTTAGTTACTCACTTCTTTTTCTTTTTGTTCCCAATACTCCCCCTATGCAAGCGCTTCCAGTTTAATTATTTATTGCATAATAATGAAAATGATAATGCATGCCAACAGAGCTTTAGTGGCAAGAGCACTATTGGAGAACCGGCATCTGATAAATTGGTGGTTGACATTCAAAGCATTTTGCGGCGTCATCGCTCTTATATGCGGCAACGGTTATATTGTCGGCATTAATCAGATATATGATGTCGGAATCGACAAGTATGTTTAATTTTCTTTCTGGAGTAATTCAATTACTAATATATATTAATTAATCTAATATTAGTTTTGGTCTCTTTTCAGGGTTAACAAGCCCTACCTGCCTATAGCAGCCGGAGACTTGTCGATGCAGTCGGCATGGCTGCTGGTACTCTTCTTTGCCGTAGCCGGGCTGTCAATCGTGGCATGGAATTTTGGATCCTTTATCACGTCTCTCTACTGCCTGGGCCTCTTTCTTGGCACCATTTATTCCGTTCCTCCTTTCCGACTCAAGAGATATCCCATTGCAGCGTTTCTTATTATTGCCACAGTAATAATTTCCTTACTTTACTCTTTTATATATATATTTCTTTTTAAATTGTAAATTTTAAAATCCTTTCTGCATGCATGCTTGATTAGGTGCGTGGATTTCTTCTCAACTTTGGTGTGTACTATGCGACTAGAGCTGCTCTTGGTCTCTCCTTTCAGTGGAGGTAGTTTAGCATGTTACGTTACGTTCTTTTCTTCTTTTGTTTCTGATTTAGTAGCTGTAGAAGCATGATATTGCTATGTAAGTAATCTATTTTTCTCTATGCATGCAGTTCTCCAGTTGCTTTTATCACATGCTTTGTTACTATGTTTGCTTTGGTTATTGCCATTACCAAGGACCTTCCCGATGTAGAAGGCGACCGCAAGTAAATAAATAAATGCTCCCTCCCTCTTTTACCTTTCAAATTGATAGTTTTGTTATTTATTATTAGTTTTGTTGTGTAGGTTTCAAATATCAACTCTGGCGACAAAGCTTGGTGTGAGAAATATAGCATTGCTTGGAACAGCCCTTCTTCTGGCAAACTATGTAGTGGCTATTTCTGTAGCCTTTTATATGCCTCAGGTATCAATTATTATACATGAATACCATAAACCCAGGCACAGGTACAGGTACAGGTCTTATAAACCCACCTGTTATTTGTTCTTTCAGGCATTTAGGTGGAGAATAATGGTCCCTGCACATGCTCTCTTAGCATTTGGTCTTGTCTTCCAGGTTACCTCTATATGCATTTTCTCATCTCTTTCTTTCATTGGTATTAATTTATTATGTAATTGTAGTTACTTTGTGCTAATGTTGCATTTCATGCAAAATGTCAGGCATGGATCTTGGAGAAAGCTTACTATACAAAGGTAAATTGCATCTTTCAATTCAATATTTTTTTTTTGTAATCAGAATTGTTCTTCTAGCTTCTACTAGCAACAGGTCGTGTTGTGACTTGTGAGTTGATAATGACCAGAAAGCACATATTATATTAGCAATGCAAGACTTTAATCGTTGACTGCTGTTACATTTGCATTGTGCAGGAAGCAATCTTGCAATTCTATCGGTTTATTTGGAACCTATTCTATGCTGAGTATTTGATATTTCCTCTGATATAGAGGTAAATTATTTGTTTTTCTGTTTCTTATCACACCTGTACTCACTAGCTACATGCTTTTCTGGTTAATATCCTGTGCTGGTAACTATGAAGTTTAAGAAAGATCGTTTTATGAAAAAGTCAGCTGCTGTTAAAATCATTCTATTTATACTTTTTATCACGGCCTATGATGTTTTTCCTTTATTTATTTTTAACCCTTTGCTTGCAGATGCAGTACAAGAGAGGAGACTTTTAGTTCTGTCTCTCTGAAGACTACTGGTAAAATAAACCCTAATTTCACAAATTAATAATATAGTTCATCAATCTGTATAATTATTTTGTAAGTTCTCTCCCATTCTTTGGCACGAGTATGTCGCTTGTCTACATAGAACTGAATCAGAATTTTGCTGATTGGTCATTTTAACTATTTTAAGCAAATTCTGATTTTCGCAGTTTACTTTCTTTTGGTGCTGCCAATGCCAGTACAGCATATACAGGAATTACCAAAGTAAGAATAAGATGCTCATGTCAGAAACTCTTTCTTTGCCAGATTCTGTACTAAGGTCTAAAATTAAGTCATGGCTTAGTTAGTTCATTACAACTGTATCAGTGGCAAAGATGGTACTGGTACAACTGATATCATTATTGAGGAGATTGGAAAAATGCGATTTGAAGCAAGAAATGCACAGGAAACGATTTGTATCTCGATATTTTTCACAAAATTTAATTTTTACATAAATTCCAGTATTTTCAGAAATTGCAGAAAATCGCACTAATTAACCGCAGCAGATGTCTAAAGAACCCGTGCCAGAATAACAAATCAACGTATCATTCAAGTTGAACAAAATAATATTAAATTTTATAATCTTAAAGTAAAATTAAATTAAAACTGTAGTGCGTTATCTCTGATGTTAAGTTGACCCTCCTTTAATTTGAGTTCAAACCCGAGATTTTTTTAGTTACCATTGATTTCTGAAAAATTAAAATGTTACCATGTTTGCAGATTGGTTCTGCGCATGATCAAGAGATCATACAATATCAATTTACGCACGAGTTTCCAATTCAATCTGAGCAAATTTGAGCTACAGTTGTTGTTACCCGTTTCATGCAAGACAATACAATCCCTACGTAGAAAATTTAGAGAGGAGAGAGAAGGGGAGGGAACAGAATGAGATAGGAGTAGGTCCGATGGGCATCGGACCTACATTTAGGTTCAATTAGCTCTAGGGCCGTACGATTAGCATCAATATCTATGCGCACGGAAATTGATGCAGACTTGTACGGATTTTGATGCAGAGCACACGAATCCTGATGCATATTGAATGGTCATCCAGGTAGGTCCGATGGGCATCGGCCCTACTCTGATTCCGAACAGAATAGATTAATAGAATAGAAATATAGAATAGAGAGTTGATTTGCTGTCTTTGATACCTTGTGATGGGTGTGCTACTTTGGCATATTTAATGCCACGTGCGCTTTAATTGATTTGCATCTGCATCTGAATGGGTCGCATACGGGTCATGCTCATTTCTCCGATAATTTCAGATCTCTACTTACTTTTTATTTAAAATAATCCAAGCGCAATTCGATGCTGCATGAATTAGCGGAGCGTGTGAGAGATGTGAAAATATCAATATAAAAAAAGAGTAACAACTAACAAGGGTGCGCGGATCATTGAATGTTCAATGATTAATTAATGAGTAGATACTTATCACTGTATGACATTATGCATTTAATTCAAGTTTAGTTAGTAGCAGTCAGAAATAAAGTACATTAACAAGGATGAAGATCATTTTATAATTAATGTAAATAAAAATCATAAAAAGCTTAATTTTATAATTTTGTTTTCAGAAAATAATATAAATTCTATAGAAGTTTTTGCAGATTTTTTTTTTTTAATTTATAGCATTAAATGGAAAATTAAACCTATACCATCAAATCTCTCAAATCTCATTTGATAATACAGAGAACTAATAATTTCACGTTCCTATATCAAGCAAACAATAATAATATTTAATTGTGTCTACTATGGATCACAATCAGGCCTATCTCTAATTTTTGACGATAAAAAAATCACGACCCAGACGTCCAACAGAAGAAAAAAAAAGATGGTCTGTGAGGCGTGAGCGCTGATTCAGAAAGAAAAATCACAACCAAATGCTCTCACTCTCGCTCTGGCGCTCTCTCTCATAAGCGGAATACGGAGAAACCAAACCGGTGTAATTGCACAGTCGCAAGCCCCACAAGTAGTCCGCATGCAACACACCTCAACTCTTCCCAGCGAGCAGTGCCCCAGCCGCTAGCTAGCATATCGGACTTCTGATCCAGTGAGCAGTTCAAATCCGGACACCTCACACAGTTGTACCTTGAAGATAAAATGTTAAAAAGTACGATTCCTTCAAATTTAAGTGAGTTAAAGTCTTTAAAATCATTATCACAAAATGAAAATAATTTCACTAAAGAGTCCCTCCTTGAAATTAATTGATACAAATCAACCTTGGAAGCAATCGGTTAGATGCTCAAACACCAACGTGAAATACTAAGCGCTCTCCTCTCCTCCGCTCGGACATGCTCTCCACTCAGCTCTCCTCTCCACCGTCTTCGTGGGTCTGTTTCTACCGGTGATAAGAACTAAACCCTAATTTTTTTTATTTACAAATTGCTCTGTTAAATGTTAGTAATACATAAATTGCGGGTTAAAATTAGAAGTATACAAAATTATGATTATCTAATATCCAATTAGCTATTTAAACTCAATTAGTGTCCTATTATGACAAAATTCTGAATCCGTCCATGCACACCACTAACAACACAAATCATAAAAAAAAGAGCAAAACTTTAATTCGGTCAATTTTGAAAAGAAAAAGGGGCGAAATTTTGATTTGATCACCCCTCAAATTTAAAGGTCACCCGGTTTTCAAATTTTATGTGTTGTCATTTACGTAAATGTATAACTAAGGTTAAAAAACAATCAATCTATTTTCAAATAATTCAAACTTTATTTTTTTAAAATTAAAAAAATTTGATTTTTTTTTTTGAACAAAAAATTGTGATTATACCGTGATTTGTAATTTGTACCGGAACCGGAAATCCGGTCTCCGTCTCTCTAAAAAGAAAAGCGACTGTTTGTTCACATATTCAGTCGCAGTTTCCCACTCTTTCTTTTCTTCTCTCTCTCTCTCTTTCTAGTCAGAGTAGACTAGACTGGACTCCTCGTGAGGAGAGAAGAAGAGAGGTCATTCTTTTGTCCTTCTCCTCTCTTTTCTCTTTTTCTCCCCTCCTCTCCTAAAAACCTCACATAAACCCTCGCTCTCTCTTCTTTTACTCTTTGCTCCCTAAAAGCATCCACCTTTCTTCCCATCCCAGTCTCCAGTGCGCAAAACAAAAGGCTTCTATCACTTTCTCTTATTCTCCGATCCATCCAGGTAATGTATCGCTTTCCTCCTTTTCTCGTCTCTCTCTCTCTCTCTCTCTCTCTCTTTCTCTAGCGTGTCGGCGGTGTTAGTTTTAGCTTCATAGCAAGCAAAAGATGGGAACTTGGGATTCTAAAAACAAACCAAACACACAAAAAGGAAAAAAAAAAAAACAAAGAAAGGAGAAGAAGAAGGGGAAGATAAATAAGTAAAAGACCTTTTAATTCTTACCGATCTAGCTATTTCTTATTGGGGTTTCTTTTTTCTATTATATTCAATTTGTGTCGCTCCATTGTACCGCTTTATTAAATTTTTTTTTGCTTTTTAAAATCATTATTTTAGTAATCACAAATGTAGGCACACTTGTTTGTTTCTGGACCATAACAGCTGGGTGTTAATTTCTGAGGGGCATCCAATTTTTTACTCTACATCTATTTCATATACTGAAAAATATTATTTAATTTTGGAGAGATTTGAAAAAACAATGCAAAATGTTAACTGTGGTACAGTTTTAATGATTTATAATAGATTATCAATCAAATTCTCAATTGACTCAAATTTTATATACACCTTATCAAAATAATTGAAAACACTTCTATGCATACCATATTATACAATCACTATCTCAAATTCTCAATTCTTGAGTTTGGCAAACCCCTACTAACCAACCTTGTTTATTTAATTACCAAATTGGAAAAAGAAAATAGATTACCTTGTAGCATTGAAACACATCACAGCACAGCATTACCAACTAACTGCTTTCTCCATCACACCTTTTCAGCCTGACTGCTTCACTTGAGAAATTTGCAATTGCAAAGGCCAGGTCTAAGGTCGGTGACGTGGCAGATGATGCGGTGGAAGTGTACAACCGGCATTGCTCTCCTCTTCCTCTGGTTAACCACTACCACTAGTAATGCATCCGGTACTTTTTTCAACTCCCCATTTCTGAATTTCATTCAATAAATCAAATCAAACATTGATTGACTGATTCATGTTTTGTTTAAAAATGAAAGGAGCTTTTGTGGGAATAAACATAGGCACCGATGTGTCCAACTTCCCGTCAGCATCTGCCATAGTCTCGATTTTGCAAGCGAAGAAAATAACGCAAGTGCGCCTCTTTGACGCAGACCACCAGATGCTGACAGCCCTGGCCCACACCGGCATCGAGGTCATGGTCTCCGTCCCCAATGACCAGATTCTGCGTACGGGCCAGTCCCGTTCTGACGCAGCCGACTGGGTCAATAAGAACGTGGCCGCCTTTGTGCCGGCCACCAACATCACATCCATAGCAGTCGGTAATGAGATTCTGACGGCACTACCCAATGCCGCTCTAGTGCTCATTCCTGTACTCAGGTTCCTTCAAGCAGCTCTCTTGGCCGCAAATCTTAACTCTCAGGTTAAAGTCAGTACACCTACATCCATGGATCTGATTTCGAAACCGTTCCCCCCGTCAACTGCTCAGTTCAACTCCACGTGGAACCAGATCATGTCTCAGTACCTACAGTTTTTGAAGAGCACTGGGTCGGTTTTCATGTTGAATGCACAACCATACTATGGCTACACCAAGGGGCGTGGTGTATTCCCGTTGGAGTACGCGCTGTTCCGATCGGTTAACCCTAATACACAAAATGTAGATCCAAATACTGACCATGTTTACAGTAATATGTTTGATGCAATGGTTGATGCCGCCTATTACTCCATGCAAGCTTTAAATTTTTCGGGAATACCGGTTGTGGTGACAGAAACAGGTTGGCCTTGGCTTGGCGCATCCAATGAACCTGATGCTAATGTAGACAATGCACTGGCATACAATACGAATCTTATGCGGCATGTGTTGAACAATTCGGGCACGCCTAGTCAGCCCAGTGTACAGGTCAGCACATACATCTATGAGCTGTTCAATGAGGATTTACGTAACGGGCCTGTTTCGGAGAAGAATTGGGGTATTGTGTTTCCAAATGGGACCGCAACATATAGTTTGACTTTTGAAAGGTTGCCATTGTCAAATAATGGGGAGTCGACTGGACCGGTTGGGATGTATTGTGTGGCGAATTCGAGCATGCCGGCGAGTGCATTGAAGCAAGGTTTGGATTGGGCTTGTGGGCCCGGGTCGGCAAATTGTAGTGCGATTCAGCCGGGAAAGCCATGCTATCAGTCGGATAATATTGTGGCGGTGGCTTCATATGCATTTAACGATTACTATCACAAAACGCAAGCAAGTGGTGGCACATGCAACTTCAATAACACAGCCATGTTGACTAGTACTGACCCGAGTAAGTTGTATCTTCATGCCAATCAATGTTTGCTTTATCAACTACAAGTATCTGATCTTGTTGTGTTAATACTATTGTTGTTTCTGGTTTCCTTTGCAGGCTTTGGATCATGCATCTTTGCAGGAAGGTTAGTTAGTCGGTACCAGTTACTAAGAATTGGTTCAGTTAGCAAGCAAAACTGTTATATTGGTGAAATAACAACAACTTTTTTTTTTTAATTTTCAATGGCAGTTCTGGATCAAACAGCAGCAGAGTTGGCCCCACAGCTTTTGGACCGGTGGGCCCCGACAATTTCAGCACTACAACTAAATGTGATGGCAGGGCTCTCCTTCACACCATTGCCCTTGTGTTGCTATGTCTAGTTTAGTTGTAAATTAAAATGGGGGAATGAATATGTGTTGCAAATGCAGTTTTGGAAATAGGTTAGGAGATGATGAGTGGTACCTTGCATTGGTACAGTTGCTTATTTGTACTTTGTGACTTGATGGGGGTATAGTTGTTTAATTGGCTCTCACTAAATTTCGTTCGTTTTGGTTCTTTAAATGGTCAAATGACTATCTTTTTTCTTCTTCTTTTTTTGTTTAATTGTTTTAATTTTCTGGTCAATATATGTTAGTATTGATTGGCATCACTAGAAAAGAAATGATTCTGTCTAGTTTAGACTTTTAGTTGTAATCATTAGCAATGGATTTAAAGGATGAACTTAAAAACATGTAGTTGATGAGTTTGAAGTTTGAATCAAGTTTTTAAATATGCTAGACAAGCTGAATTAGCAAATGACAGTCAAGATAGGAGAAGAAAAGTTGCAATTAAAACCCTGTACTTATCAGAATAGCAAATTCAGTAAGGATAAAGGAATTCAGTGACAAGAAATTGCATAACAACTGTGCATCAATTCCAAGTAACAGTAATAACACTCATACTGCATTGGCATTGATGAACTTTGTAAATCATTTTTGCAGCACCAGGTACAAGTACCAGTACCTTAATTTCACTGGTACCATACATTACATTGATAGCAGAAAGTAACGACTAACAATAACACAGTTTCCAAATTTTCTACTTCTAACCCAAAAAAAAAAAACATTTTATTAATTCACCTTTAATCTGTAATCAGAGAATATATCTCCAACCAAACAATTATCTCAGCAAAATTCAAAAGAAAAAAAAAAAGATCAAACATGTTTACAGTAAACGGTCAGAGAGGCTTGGCAAGCGGCGAAAAAAATTGAGAGCCGGTGGGGGCATCGGGTCCCGAAACATCGGATGCCTGAGAAAGTAAAACCCTAATGCTACAGCCACCATTTTGGGCGGCACTGTGTACAGAGCAAGTGCAACTGCCAAACAAAACACTATAAATATCCTTGTTGCTCTCGGGTCTCGCCAGCTCACCAATGCCTGTACCCTCTCTCCCTGTGCTGCCAAATCACCAAACACTCTTTGCACTCTCCCTGCAAGTGTCCTTAATCTCTCGTATCTTGCCCGTATGACATCAGGGCCCGGCACGGGATCAAACTCCTCTTCTAGCTCATCAGCCTCTACTGTATCAGCCTGCGACAGCCTGGCATCCATCCCGGCTGGCACTCTGGGACGGAACCGATAATACCACACACCAATTACAAAAACATACAATGCTGCTGTGGGGACCACCAACTCAGGATACCAGACAAGAACAAGATATAACACATGTACTAAAATTGTTGTCACCTGATTTCGCCATTGCCGAACCGAGTCAAGCCAACGAGCCAAACTTACTGCCCATGCAACTACACCCATGATACGGAACCAATTTGATTTGCTTCTTCGCACGCTCCAAGTGTGCGCATCGGCATCTAGCATGTACCGCACCACTTCCCGACCAAGTGGCGGTTCAGCCCGCTCAAGCCATGCAGCCACTGTATGTATTGCTGCACCTCTTAGCACCTCCTGTTGCGTGACCCCAATTGGTCTCAAGTAGTGCATGCGTGGCAGAATCGGTTGCGTGTAAGTTGTGTAGGTATCAGGTAGTAACCCATTACATGCAAACCGCACTGCGAGTTGCACCTCTCCCATTTTCTTTAACCCAGAACGAAGGAGCACTAGTAAAGGATATGAGCAAGTATATGCCCGATTGCTTTCGAGGGTTGAAACCCGGATCCGCACCTTTCCTATGCGGTAATCAGACCTGTTCTCACCACACATGTCAGAAAACATTCGCCAATTGTCAAACACACCGATAGTCAGAACTGTGCATGGGTCATAGACCTGCCATGTGTACTGCTCGTTCCATTTCGGATCGAAGCTATCCATTATGGTTCGGGTTCGTACCCACTTCTTCCCGTACTTTGCCACACAGTATGCATCTGTGGACCCCTTGCCACCAGATTTATTTTTCATCGGAAGGAGGCCACGTGCGCCGATTATACCCAATTCAAGTGTACCGATCGGTGGTTTCCATAGTTGCTTGGCAGTAGGCCGGTAATCGCTGCATAAATGAGCTGCCTCGTCTAGCACGTGGTACCCACCTTCTAAGCAAAGTCTTAGATGAATGCGGCCGCAATAGTTGGGCCCACTACCAACCATGTGTGGATTCGCACACATATTGCTCGGCATTTGATGGCCGGGGCCACTTTCCAGATTGAACCATTTACTAGCAACCATCTGGCGTTCATCCAGCCGTTGCTCGGCACAATTTACCGGCACTATAGTGTGGCCAACAAACAGTGGTTCTTTTGTCGTCCTGTCTTCTACAAGCACAACCATGTTCTCCTCTAATGGTTCAGATACTACAAACATGAGATCCTCCATCCATGCAAAAGTCGACCCGCTACCTGTTACCGTCGATCTTCGGGTTCGGGCAGATTGAAATCCCAATTGGATCTTTATCCGTACATCATAAGGCATGCCCGGAAGAGGAGATGGAATTCTTACATCTTGTGCTTCTATGACACTGGCACGTAGATACCAGAGTTTAGGTGACTGGTACACTTTTGACCGGGTATAACTCGCATATGGTGCATCCGTGTTCCATGATTCGGGAAATGATTCATCTGCTTGAGTACCAATCCAAACTGAAACCATGATATCACCTGTAATTTGACCCGGTCCAGCAGGACCTGCTGGACCCGGTTCACTGCCTTCAAGCCGGTACCACTGAGGTGCAAGAGGTCCATCAGGTTGGTCCCTTACAGGTACATCTGACAGGTCAAAACAGACACCACCAAGAAACGGGTCTGGCGAGTTGATAGAACCATCCCATACTGATATTTCAAGTGTAGGTTCAGGTCTACCATTGCTCAATGCAAATACTTCATTCCATTCCGGGTTACCCGTACCAGTATCACGTGCTGGCCTAGACCGTTTCGACTGAATACCAGCAGACACCTTCACAAAAGGACTCTCACATGCCCGTAAGCCTCGGGCCTTCACAACCCGTACAAACAGATACTTCATGGGCTCTACTAAATCATAAGTCGATTGAACTGGTTCGACCGAATCGGGCACGAACCTGCCTGAGATGGTCCTTGCCCGACTGTGGGGCCGCCGTGGCATCCGTACCCGCTCAGAACTTGAGGTGGTCTGAGTCTTTCTTACCTCAGGTGGATACGGGTCGCGCATCTCAATCACATCTGGTAAATGAGGAGGGTCTGTCTCTGGTACCGGTTGAACCAGCACATGATGAGGAACATGTGCCGAAAGATGAGGTGGCGGTGATTCCTCAACAACCACCACAGGCACTTGTGGCGGCAGCTGCATCTCCACCGCTGCATCTGTTGGTGCCGGTATCTCTGGTAACTCCTTTGGTTCCTCTGGAGGAGCTTGTGACTCTGCCGGAGGCGGGTCCCCCTCAGGCTGTTTCTCCTCAGGTGGTGGGACCGTTTCGTCATAATAATAAATTTTCAATCCAATCTCGCCACGTATCCAGCTGAGCAAGTTCCTCTTCTCAAGTGGAAAGTAAACAAGCCCCTCCTCGCCACGTCGTGAGAATTGGGACCCATATATACGGACCCGGCCAAGGAAATGGTTCTTGTGACCAGCAGCAGATAAGCGACGGTCGTTGTAGACCTCAACATCCAATTCTTCTAATACCATGGAAGACGGGTCGGGTACAATGAATTCAAGCCTCTCCATCCATTGCGGGTTCAAGTCACGTGGTATGGTCTGCGTGCGCTTTCGCTGCCTAGCAAAATCTACTACGACATAAGCACTGGATGTACCGAGGCCGTCTTTGGGTAGGAGGTCCCGTGCGTCAATGACTTCTACAACTAGCTTTCGGGTTGTTGCAGAAGGTGGCGGTGTGGCCATTGGTGCATTAATTTGGGGATGGAAGGAGAGAAGAGAAGAGAAGGAAGTCTTTGAAGAGAGAGAGAAAGAGAGAGAGAGAGAGCGAGAGAGAGAGATGGAGAAGTGCTTTTACTTTTTTAAATTTTGTTTTTCTTTTCTTTTGTGTGAGAGATTCTTCATTGTTGAAAAGGAGGGAGGAGAAATGAGAAGAGGGAATGTAATTTGGTTCCTATATATCTCTCTGTCACTGTCTCTCTCTCTCTCTCTCTCTTTTGCTTAAATTTGAGTTGTGGTGGTGGTAGGAATCGGATCCCTCTCTCTCTTTTTAAAATAAATGATATTAAATTTGATTCATCATAATGAAGCGCTTCTCTAAAGAACATTTTGGCTCTAAAAAGTGGAGCCCACAATTGTTCTCTAATCACTTGAATCAAAGAATAAAGTGAACATTTGAAAGATTTGTCGAAAAGAAACCATTCCCTGATTCCCACAACAAGAGATATTCCTTTCATTTCCTGGAACTCAAATTACCAGTAACTAGAAATCCTGATCCAGCCCACCATTTTCCATAGTCAAGTTCACACACACACACATATTATGTACATTTTTTTTCTGGCAAACAGTTAGGGAGATATTACTTTATGAATCAATTGATGGTCCTTGAATTTGCAGAAAAGGTACTGATCTTTACTAAACTATCTATTTTACATTTTATAGGAACAATATTCTTCAATTTGTAATCTTTTTTCAATATTTAGACAATTTTTTGTGCATGAAATAGTTTTTTTTTTCTTTTTAAAATTCATTTGGCTTACACATCTGTTAAAGTTTTGTAAAACAGAAAACTATTTCTCTCCTAGCTAGAGCTTTTAAGGAGAAGGCCAAACTATATATTGTGGGAATACATCAAGAGATATTCCTTTCATTTCCTGGAACTAAAATTACCAGTAACTAGAAATCCTGATCCAGCGCACCATTTTCCATAGTCAAGTTCACACACACACATATTATGTACATTTTTTTTCTGGCAAACAGTAAGGGAGATATTAGCTTATGAATCAATTGATGGTCCTTGAATTTGCATATTGAAATTGAACAGAAAAAGGTACTGATTTACTAAACTATCTATTTTACATTTTGTAGGAATAATAATCTTCAATTTGTAATTTTCTTCAAATATTTAGACACATAATTAGGTATGAAATAGTTATTTTCTTTTTAAAATTCATTTTTGGCTTACACATCTGTTATAGTTTTGTACAAAAGAAAACTGTTTCTCTCCTAGCTAGAGCTTTTAACTTTTAAGGAGAAGGCCAAACTATATATATATTGTGGGAATACATCAAATCCTTTTGTTTTATTTGAACTCACTAATTTAACAATCTAAACACTTTTACAAGGTTTTATTAATTGCTGGAATTGAACAAGTTATTCATTCTCTCTATATATAAGAGTGTGTTGAGAAGGTTTGATTTGTATTCAAACAAACAAATATTATGTTGTTGTCAAGAAGAAAACAGTTGTGAGAAAAGCACCTAATTCCTTATTGAGCTTTTTACATATAGAGATCATGTTAGTGATTTATTAGTGCATTAATTATAGTCCTTTTCATTATTAACATTAGAAATAATTTAATTTGTTTAGACCTTTTGTTTGACAAGTTGCTATCTATTATTTTTTTTACTGTTGCAGATGTAGAACCCCATAAACTTAAATGGGGAGAGTTTAATTAAGCCAGATGTGTTAATAATTACATTAATTAAATAATTATGTGCAGCTTGCTTATTAGTACTGCTCCTAATTGTGCCAGGCCTAATTAATTAAGGGAAAATTTGTTATTTGCCACTCCAAAACCTTCAAATTGTAAAAATACTATCCCGAAATTTGAAATTGTAAAAATGCCACTCTAAACTTCATAATTCCTAATTTTGCCATTTATACTGTATTCTTGTACTATTTTTATTAAAAATTAACTAAAAAATTCATACCCTCCGGAAATACAGAGTACAAGAATACAGTATAAATGACAAAATTAGGAATTAATGAAGTTTAGAGTGGCATTTTTACAATTTCAAATTTCGGGATGGCATTTTTACAATTTGAAGGTTTTGAAGTGGCAAATAATTAATTTTCCCATTAATTAATGGTCCCTTTTTTTTTCCTATTTAAATTTGATTCTACTATTAAACGTGATTATTGATTTTTGGATTGAAATAAAGAGATGATGAATTGGAATTTAGTATTCCATTTTGATTTCTATTGCTTGTACAGTGGAGCCATAGTTTTGGAAATAAAATAAAATAACGGTAGCCTATTAGCTCTAAGTATAACAAATGCCTATACAACAGGAAATTCTAAAAATTGAAAAAGGTTGTGATGATTTTTTTCCTAAAAATAGTAACTCTCTATTTTTCTAAATTAGCCATGAAGCTTCTTTATGCCTCTTTATTTCAGGTTGCTTTCACAAACATATGGATCGTTTTACTTCTCACTATTTCGACTTCATGAGGCGTACATTAATTAGGAATTGGATCAAATTAATCTTTTTTTTTTACACCTCTTGACACTATTATTTTTATAGGTCAATTTTGCGATTTCAAAATCCAAACAGTCGATCCGAACCATTCAACATGACCACCATATTAAAATGTGCTTGGAGATCAAATTTTACATTTTTTTGAATTTTTTTACTATTTATTACGATGGTTACAAAATCGTTGTTTTTCAATGGTCTGAAAACAACGATTTTGTAACCATCTTAATAAATAGTAAAAAGATAAAAAAAATGTAAAATTTGATCTCCAAGCACATTTTAATATATCCATCATGTTGAACGGTTTGGATCGACTATTTGGACATTTTGAAAATGGTAGGTGTCAAAGTGTCAAAAAAAAGGTGTAATTTGATCCCTCCTCATATATATATATATATATAGAGAGAGAGAGAGAGAGAGAGTGTAATATCAAAACGTTTGCACCAAAGCCGTCGTGCAACCAAGTCGTTTTCGGATTTTCAAAGTCCAAACGGTCGATCCAAACCGTTAGATGTTCAATCTATATTAAAATCTGCTTGGAGACCATTTTAAATTTTATTTACTATTTATTAAGCCACTTTGAAAATTGCTGATCTGAGTGAACAGTAAAAACAGTGCAACCAAATTCTGGACCATGTGATCAGCAATTTTCAAAGTGGCTTAATAAATAGTAGAAAAATTCAAAAAAAAATATAAAATTTGGTCTCCAAGCAGATTTTAATATAGAGATCACATCTAACGTTTAGATCGACCGTTTGGACTTTGAAAATTTGAAATTGACTTGGTTGCACGAGGACCTTGGTGCAAACGTTTTGATATTAGCCTCTCTCTCTCTCTCTCTCTATATATATATATAGAGAGAGAGAGATGAGCTATTGTGCTTTGCAAAGTAAAGCCATCGTTTTACTTCGGCTTACTTTTTGGATTTTCAAAGTCCAAAAAGTCGATCCGACTGTTCAAGTTGATATACATATTGAAATGTGCTTGCAGACCAAATTTTTACATTTTTTGGAATTTTTTTACTATTTATTAAGCCACTTTGAAAATTGCTGATCACATGGTCCAGAAAAAACAGTGCAACAAAATTCTGGACCATGTGATCAGCAATTTTCAAAGTGGTTAATAAATAGTAAAAAAATTCCAAAAAATGTAAAATTTGGTCTGCAAGCACATTTCAATATGTAGATCAACTTGAACGGTCGGATCGACGTTTTGAACTTTGAAAATCCAAAAAGTAAGCCGAAGTAAAACGATGGTTTTACTTTGCAAAGCACAATAGCCCATCTCTCTCTCTCTCTCTCTCTCTCTATATATATATATATATATATATATATATATATATGAGTGAGGCTACGGTACTATGAAAACCAAATTTTACATTTTTTCGAATTTTTTAACTATTTTTTTAGATAGGTAGAAAATCACTGTTTTTGAATGGTCCAGAATTTTCAGATCAAATGATTTTCTACTTATCTAAAAAAATAGTAAAAAAATTCGAAAAAATGTAAAATTTGGTTTGCAAGTACATATTCATTTTATTATCATGTTGAACGGTTTGGATCGACCGTTAGGATTTTGAAAACTCAAATATTGAGCCGTAGCACGGACCAAACTGTGTTATGCATAGTACCGTAGCCTCACTATATATATATATATATATATATATATATATAGAGAGAGAGAGAGAGAGAGAGAGAGTGGCTAAGCTCAAAACGTTTGCACCAAGGATTTGGTGCAAATGATTTGTTTTCGGATTTCCGAAGTCCAAACGGTCGATTCGAACCGTTTAAGTTGTTCTCCATATTGAAATGTGCTTGGAGACCAAATTTTACATTTTTTGGAATTTTTTTACTATTTATTAAGCCACTTTGAAAGTTGCTGATCACACGGTCTAGAATTTGATTGCACTGTTTTTACTGTTCACCCGAATCAGCAACTTTCAAAGTGGCTTAATAAATAGTAAAAAAATTCCAAAAAATGTGAAATTTGGTCTCCAAGCACATTTTAATATGGATTAAATATCTAACGGTTTGGATCGACCGTTTGGACTTTGCAAATAGGAGAACCAAAACGTTTGCACCAAGGGCTTGGTGCAAACGTTTTGAGCTTAGCCACTCTATATATATATATATATATATATATATGAGGAGGGATCAAGTTACACCTTTTTTGGTGACACACTTTGACACCTACCATTTTCAAAATCCAAACAGTCAATCCAAACCGTTTAACATGATGGATATATTAAAATGTGCTTGGAGATCAAATTTTACATTTTTTTGAATTTTTTTACTATTTATTAAGATGGTTACAAAATCATTGTTTTCAGACCATTGAAAAACAGCGATTTTGTAACCATCTTAATAAATAGTAAAAAAATTCAAAAAAATGTAAAATTTGATCTCCAAGCACATTTTAATATATCCATCATGTTAAACGGTTTGGATTGACTGTTTGGATTTTGAAATCGCAAAATTGACCTATAAAAAAACAGTGTCATGATGTGTCACCAAAAATGGTGTAATTGGATCCCTCCTCTATATATATATATATATATATATAGAGTCCGACTAGGCTACTCCATGGAGTAAAACGACTTGGTACTCCACGCCATATCTTCATTTTCAAAGTTCAAATAGTCGATTCGAACCTTCCAACATGTTCTCCATATTGAAATGTGCTTGGAGACCAAATTTTACATTTTTTGGAATTTTTTTACTATTTATTAAGCCACTTTGAAAATCTGAAAATCCTTATGAACAGTAAAAAACAGTAAAAATTTCTGGACCGCCGGATCAGTGATTTTCAAAGTGGCTTAATAAATAGTAAAAAAATTCCAAAAAATGTAAAATTTGGTCTCCAAGCACATATCAATATGGAGAACAACTTGAGCGGTTCGGATCGGTCGTTTGGATTTTCAAAATGGAAATAATGAGGCGTGGAGCACCAAGTCGTTTTACACCATGGCTTAGCTAAGCCCAGCACTATATATATATATATATATATATATATATAATTGTGCTATTGTACTTCACGAAGTAAAACGAATACTTCACGCTCATATTCCCATTTTCAAATTCCAAAATGTCGATCCGAACCGTTCAAGTTGTTCTCCATATTGAAATGTGCTTGGAGACCAAATTTTACATTTTTTGGAATTTTTTTACTATTTATTAAGCCACTTTGAAAATCGCTTATCCATTGGTCCAGAATTTTTTACTGTTTTTTACTGTTCACAATGGATCAGCGATTTTCAAAGTGGCTTACTAAATAGTAAAAAAATTCCAAAAAATGTAAAATTTGGTCTCCAAGCACATTTCAATATGGAGAACAACTTGAACGGTTCGGATCGACGTTTTGGATTTTGAAAGTGGGAATATGAGCGTGAAGTATTCGTTTTACTTCGCGAAGTACAATAGCCCTACTCTATACACACACACACACACACAATATGCTCCACAAGCACGTTAAAGATGAATATTGTTTATATTAAAAAAAAAGTTTCTATATCTAACTTGAATTTCGAAATATTTATATATAGTATGCAAAGTATTTATTATTTTTTTTTCTGAATGATAATAAAAAGAAGTTCAAGTTAAATACTTTATCAAATGAGTAAAAACAATGCCAATTTAGAGTTTTTATATATCCATACAAATATAAGGGATAAACAATTCTATACATCATGAAGTATGAATATTTTATGGAAATATATATTAAAAAAAACACCTCCGGAATGCATATTAAAAACGCGAATAAATGGATATAAATAACACTCTTCTTTATCTTATTCTTTGTTTAGACAAAATGTCGAAGATTTTGTTGTAGATGAAAAGAAAATTCATTTAATATATAATAAACGGATAGAAATCTATATGTTTTATTTATTTTTCTTATTTTGAAAAATCTCTTCGATCTTAATTCATCTTTCTTCAGAAAAAAGTAGATAAGTACCATTGATGCATCATTGCTACCAAGATCAAGTAAAGAATAATTAAGTGGGTTTTCTGGTATCCAATAACAAGCTTTTTTTATGTAAGGGAAAGTTATTTATAGTACGTGTTAGGTCAGTAAAATAGTGGGGCCGGGTAAAAATCACACTAATTCACCGACTCGATCAGGACACTTTTTCTCAAACCAAATTAAATATGTTTTCAGAGCTAAACAAATTGAATCCTACTCCAGTGTCAACATCAAAAGCCACTAACATCAGATGCTCTTCTTTCATTAATTCATTATTCATTCCCTTTTCAAACCGAAAAAAAAGACATTGCACCTTTTCTAGGTTACCCTCCACACCTGACATAAAGCTACTCTCACCTAACAAACACATTTATACACACACACATATATATATATACACTCGGAAGGATGTCCGATGCAGTTTTTATTTACCTTCTTTGCATATCAATCCAAATGGAAACTGAATCTAATAGTCCGACGAAGCACCGGCGGTATGATCTTAGCATGTCCAAGAGAACTAGAAAGCCGAACATTGCTATGGTTGCCGCTGAAAACAACCCGGGGAAGGATGGAGGATTACTTGTGTCTACACCCGTCACCTCTAAAGAGAAAAAGGAAGGGGTGCAGCTGCAGCAAGTACTCGACTACACATCTGTGAAGGTTCTAGTTAAGGAGACTGTTTTTGCACCGGCAACACCTCGGCCGTCACTGAAAGAGCTGATACAAGTGACCAACAAGGAGGAGAGAGATGCGAGAGAAGTTACCGAGGAAGATTTAGTTAGCAAGAAGGTTTGTGTTAGAGAAAAAGAAGACAAGTTGTTGACTGGTGCTGTGAGGCAACAACAAATAGTGACAGGGGTGAAGCCGGTACCTGGCATGGTACAGCGGTGTACGAAAGCTTTGAATCAGATGATTAAGGTACGGTACGCACCAAAGCAGAAAAATGCAGTTGCTCTCATTGGAATGTAGGCTTGCTTGCATGCTAGCACAAATGTTTCTTTGTTTGTTTGTTTGTTGATCCATATGATGAACTACTGTGGATAAGTTACAATACCAGGCTACATTCTCTGCTCTAATAGATATATATAAATTGTTGATATATATCTCTCGTGCTGGTTTCTTTCTGTCTTTCTTGCTGAATATATCATATTATCTCTGAACTCTCTGTTACAAGTATTGATCACACACCAAACGCTCTCTCTCGTGTTAAAAAATAATTTGGTAGAGATGAAGAGGAATTCAAATAAGAAAGAAGCAGATAAAATTGAAATGTCCCAATCCTCCTCTACAGACCCAAAGGAATAAAGAAAGAAAGAAAGAAGAAGATAAAACAGAGGAAAAAGCTCCAAAAACTGTCTTGAAAAATTACACTTTGCTTCCGCACCCAAATCACCATCTTAATAATTCCAATTACCAATCAGAAGCAAATCCACTTAAAAAAATAATAATTAATTAACCAATCTTTCCCTACCAAATTACACAATTCCCCAATAGCTGAATAGCCACCGCCACCAATAGGTTTTCGGAATATCTGGATGAATTGAGGCATATGCATATAATGTGCAAGCTCATGATAACATATCTTGGCCTCGAGTAACTTGCCTCACCTCCGTAAGTTGACTTACAGGAAATAGTCTGGAGTCCTACGAGTCACATCCGGTTCTCCCCTTCTTGGGGCAGGGTCAAACTGTACAGTTTTTTTAACATGACATCAGTCAGGACTTGCATTCAACCAAAATATAATATGAACTTTAATCACTCAACTATAACTATTCAAATTTCATCTTTTATTAAGATTTATCATTTCTTAGTACATTTTTGTTAACAATATAATAATAGAGTAGGGTTAAAATGCACCATTGGTTTTGTGCTCCAATCATGCTCTACGTCTTTTTCTCTGTTTTTAAAGTTCGAACAATCGATCCGAACCGCTCAATATGACCTTCATATTAAAATGTGCTTGGAGTCAAAATTTTATATTTTTTGAAATTTTTTTACTATTTTTTAGATAGGTACAAAATCACTGTTTTGGATGGTCCATAATCTTCTTAAAACAGTGATTTTGTACCTATCTAAAAATTTAGTCAAAAAATTCCAAAAAATATAAAATTCGGTCTCCAAGCACATTTTAATACAAAGATCATGGTGAACGGTTCGGATTGACTGTTCAGACTTTGAAAATGAAAATAAGAATGTGGAGCATGATTGGAGCACAAAATCAATGGTGCATTTCAACCCTGCTCATAATAATAAGAGGAAGGATCCAATTACACCCTTTTTTTTACACATCTTGACACTGTTTTTTTTATAGGTCAATTTTGCGATTTCAAAATCCAAACAGTCGATCCGAACCGTTCAACATGATCACCATATTAAAATGTGCTTGGAGATCAAATTTTACATTTTTTTGAATTTTTTACTATTTATTAAGATGGTTACAAAATCGCTGTTTTTCAATGGTCTGAAAACAACGATTTTGTAACCATCTTAATAAATAGTAAAAAAATTCAAAAAAATGTAAAATTTGATCTCCAAGCACATTTTAATATATACATCATGTTGAACGGTTTGGATCGACTATTTGGACTTTGAAAATAGTAGGTGTCAAAGTGTGTCAAAAAAAAGGTGTAATTTGATCCCTCCTCTAATAATAATTAGTGATTAATTTTTGTTCATTAATATATAATTTTTTAACTAATAAATTTGTTATTAATACAATTTTTCAGTAGTTAATTTTTACGAATGTGTACAAGTGTGCATCTTTTTGTGAAATATGTATTCGTACTATATTAATATTCGTATCAGTATTCATTTAATGTTCGATCCATATCCAAAAATTATAAAAGAATACAGATACAATTTAGCTATTATCAATTGGTATCTGATCCATTTACAACCCTAACTTTTTTGTTTGGTGTGTATTTGGTTATGTGAATGCGTTCCTGATTCGGTTGTGGAATTTAGGTTCATCAGAGGTCAAAATCAGTATTACCATCAGGACCTGGACTGTAGGCCTAAATCAGTCAAAAGTGTCAGCATGGTATAGCACCGATAAGATTAGAAGTCCGACCAAGATGGCAATATTTTAGTGCCAGAGTTGAATATTTAACATGTCTCTCATTCTATATAAAGATGTAACTACTATCCCAACAAACAGAGAGAGAGAGAGAGAGAGAGGTGTGATGATGACCTGGATGAAAGTATGACCCTTGCAGTCATCAACTTCCAAAATGGATGCCATGTTGCCGCAACGATAACAATAATTAGGTGCACTAAAAATGGTGACCACCTTTTGTTCCTGATTTTACCCAAAAAAGAATTGTCAAAGCTATGCCATACAGCAGCTAACCAATTGTAGCAGTAATTGTTTTAACAAATGTAACAAGAAAGAGAAATAGGTGGGTCTTACATGGCCCCAGTTATAACCCTCCATGACTAACTGGTGGGCTCTTGCAATCAGCTTGAGGTTGTTGGTGTGGTTAAATTGCTCCGATATATCCTAAAATAATTCACTCACACGTTTATTGAGAAAATAATGAATGGTAAACACGGGGAGAAGAGAAGAGAAGAGAAGAGAGGCAGTGTACCTACCTGTCCAAAGGTGTAGCCGGCACCACGGGGAGAGATGCCCCAGCCGCACCTGTCGTCAGGGTCTGACCACAGAAGATCACACATGGGTCCCTCATGTGGCACCTCCTGCACCCGGTCAAAGTTCCTTATACTGTCCAGCGTCTCTATCGATGGTGAAAGCCCCCCATGCAAGCAAAATATCTCCGACTCTACCTACACACACAACACACACAATACAAAACAACAACCTTAAAATTTACAAATTTAACCTCTTTGGATGGATAACTTAACGAAACAGCGCCAATATAACGTACCAGTGCCGTTAGTGGGAAGTAATCAAAGAGGTCGGTAAAAATCTTCCACACATTCGCACTTCCATATCTGCCAACAGAATATCCACAATGTCATTATCAGCATCAGAATAGCATATTTCTTTTTTTTCTTTTTTGGAGAAAAAGTGCAACAAGACAAGTTGTACAGAACTCACTTTCTTAAACACTCGTCATAAAATCCATAGACTTGAGTGATCTGCAATGTTTGAACATAAATTCTTTAAGCAGGATGCATAACTAACTAGAATAGATCAAACAATGAAAACAATGCAAGAAGTCAAATATTACCTGACGACTCTCATGGTTTCCTCTAAGAATTGTAATTCGATGAGGATAACGAACTTTAAGTGCCACCAAAAGCTGCATATGGTTGGACCAAATAATAAAAATATGGCTCACAATTTAAACATACTGCAACAATTTTAGGCAAATTTTTGTTGAGACACTGTTTTTGCATGATTAAGAACTCCAGATAAATATATTTTGTTATACGTATTAAGACATTAGCATGCTTCGAAAGAGAATGATACTTGATAAAATCATTACAAAGCTCATATAAATAATATGCACTTACCGTGACAGTTTCAACTGAATAGTATCCACGGTCTACGTAATCTCCCATGAATAGATAGTTTGTATCTGGACACTGTTGCAATAAAATGCGAAACATAGGAGAGAAATCAACAGTTGAACAAGTAATTAACTTCATCTACAGTATTCACAACACAAAAAGAAAAGTGAACAATTTACTACCTTGCCACCAATACGAAAGAGTTCGGCTAGATCGTGAAACTGGCCATGTATATCACCGCATATAGTCACGGGGCTCTTCACAGGCTGGACATTGCTTTCTTCCATCAATATCTCTTTGGCCTTCTCACACAAGACTCTAACCTGCACAGATCGAAGGGCTGAGGTAAGCAAAAGCTAATTGGAACAGATCGAAGAATGGAAGTGGCATTTGGAGGAGAAATAGTGATCCAATCCCCGATCCGCACAGAGAAATGTGGGAATAGTAATTAGTAAAAGGAATGAAGAGATGAAAGAAGAGGAGACCTCTTGTTCGGAGAGGGGTTTGCATTGCATGAGTTGGTCGATCTGCTCATCGAGATTCCCCTGCGAATTCGCACTCATTGTGGCGATGAGATGATTGATTTCTTCTTCCCCTTGGAAAGGGATCGATTTAGTGAGATGGGAAGCTGGGAAAGAGTCTTCTAACCCTAGATCTCGACGACCGGCGAAAGGAAAATGGTTTTCTCTCTCTCTTCTCTCTCTCTGTCTCTGAGCAGAGCAGATCGGGGTTTTGCTTTTTTTAACTGATGGACTGGAGGGAGGGAGGGAGGGAGAGAGAGACCAGGAGAGAATGAGTGAATGTACGAAGAGGCGGAGATGTAGGGAGGCACCTCGATTTCGATTTTGGGATTTTGGATGGAGTGAGTAACTGGACAAAATGGAGATATGGAGAAATGGAGGAGATATTTGGACCCCAGAGAGAGAGACTGGACATATGTGGGCTCACATGGGCTGTGGGCCTGAGAAATGAAAATCGATTTATATTTATAAGGGCTAACGCCTGACTGAATGGCTGAATCGCATGTGCTGTGTTTCACTGTTTCGCGGGCCCATGTTCCAGTGAACCGTTTAATGTCTCTCATGTGTAAAGTAAAATCCATGTATATATTACAGAGAATACCATCACTACTGTACTGTGAAAACGCAAGTGCCGTAATACTCACTCTACTATTTAAAATCCAGCATTTTATAAATAAGGACTATATATTATATTATATTAGAAGAGGAATCGGATTACACTGTTTTTTGTGACATCGAATTACATCGTCCATTTTAAAGTTTTCAAAGTCCAAACAGTCGATCCAAACTGTTCAATATGATGGATATATTAAAATGTGCTTGCAGATCAAATTTTACATTTTTTTGATTTTTTTTACTATTTATTAAGTACTTTACAAATCGTTGTTTTCAGACCATTGAATTTTTGTACCCATCTTAATAAATAGTAAAAAAAATTCAAAAAAATGTAAAATTTGATCTGCAAGCACATTTTAATATATCCATCATATTGAACGGTTTGGACTTCGAAAATGAACGATGTCATTCGATGTCACCAAAAAACGATGTAATCTGATCCCTCCTCATTATATTATATCATATTAAGACTTAGATTTTACAATAATACTAAATTGTATGTACTAGTCATTAGGGAGAGCAAATTAAATAGGAAACGAATTCACTTGTTAGTAATGGGATCACTCTGTGCGGCTTTAATGCTATAATTGACAGTACTCATTATTTATTAAAGAAAATACAACAACAATCAAGCTTTTAGTCCCAAACAAGTCCAGTAGACTAGAAATGAAACTGAATCTATATATTAAAGAAAATATTGCACCTAATTAATGTATAGAGCGGAGTAAGTCCGATGGGCATATTGGACCTACTTTTGAGTTCGATAAGCTCCAAGACAGTTTGATTCGCTTTAAGATCCATGTGCACGAAAATTGAAACGGACACACACAAATATTAGAGCAGAACGAGTCGATCTTAAAGCGAATCGGACGGTCTTCGAGCCCAATCGAACCTAGTCCGCTCCCATGCATTAATGTATAAGAGTAAGAATCAGGAAATTCGGATAGTAAAGAAATTAATCAAAATCAATTTTTATTTTTTTAGGATATGATTGTAATAATAGATGGAACCTATAGGGCCTGTTCGGCGCACCGATGGAACGGGAATGGGCATGGGAAACGGAAATTTTTGAACTGTCAATTACTATGCGCGTGGGACAGAAAACACAAAATTGAACTGAATTTTTTTTTCCCACGTGCACAGTATATCACGCAAACAGGCCTAAAGGAGTCATAGTATTGCTGGGAACTTTTAGAGGATTTTTTAAAAGAATCTTAGGAACTTGTTCTATAAACTTATGCAATCGTACTCTTAATTTATTTACAAACAAATATTTTGATCACTTTTAATAAAGAAACTGCAATTTTGTTGTTCTAAAACCTTGTAGGGTGTTATAACAATAAAAATTGATTAATGCTTGTTAGAGGAAAAGAGAGCAAGAAAAAGGATGACAACTCCTTACATGTAGGGCCTGTTCGGCTGTAGCTTAAAAATCACTGTTCACGTGGGAAAAAAAAATTCACTTAGGGCCTGTTCGGCTGCCACTGTTCCCGTGGGAAAAAAAAATTCACTCAGAGTGATTTTTTTTTTTCCCACGCGAATAGTGTTTCGACCATTCAAATTGGATCCGAACCCAAGCCCATTCCCGTTCCCGCCTGGCAGCCAAACATGCCCTTAGAGTGAATTTTTTTTTTCCCACGTGAACAGTGATTTTCAGTTCAAAAATTGTTTTTCCGTACCCATTCCCGAACCCACACTGCAGCCGAACAGGGCCGTAATGTGTCTGTTTTATGGATTTTGGCAGTAGAACTCTCTTACATTTAATGAAAGCTGAATGTCTATATTCTGGAAAGTACATGTAATGAAATACAAGGATTAGAACTCCTTTAATGAACTTAATGGTATTTTCTGAATGTCGAATTTAATTATGAGTTTAATGGGACTGGTACAAGCTAGTAATGCACAATATATGCATCTTCTACAGATTTTGGATGAGATGAGATGGCGCAGAAATTCAAATTTTATAGTAATTTTTCTTAAGATCGCTGGTACACTCAAAAAGGTTTACTGTAGCAGGAAAAAGAAGGTTTTAGATAGGGGTGGATCTAGGATTTTCATCGGGGAGCAAAAAAAATATCGAATCGGATTTAAATCGATTAACTAATTGGGTATTCGATAAAAAATAATGCTTTAACTTATACTTTCCAATGCTTTGACTTGTAATTCTAATTACCAATCAAAATTCAACAATTTTATTTCAATTTGAATCCTAAATTTAACCCGAATTACAAATCAAACATCCAGTGGATGGCAAAAAAAAAATTCCGAGGGGGGCAAAGTCAGTCGGAACCGATAAATCTCCACTAGCTCCCCTGGATACACCTGAGTCCACCCCTGTTTCAGATAACATACTTATTAGCAAATTGAGATGTGTTTTGATGAGTGGCTGAGATTTTATCTGGATGAATAGTTGCTTGGACCCTAAAATTTTCAACATGGTATTACAGTAGTACTGATATGAGTAGGATGAAATTCATGGGATAGAACTTGGGTCACTCATCCAAGTTTATAGCTTTTTTATTTCAAAACTCTGATGTATGGGGTCTTTGGGCATGTAATTAAGTAACCACAAAAAAAATTGAAAATTAAGTTATATGAGATGTCATATTTTTCTGAGTTAGACGAGATGTTGACTCTAGAGTAGAACTAGGGTGTTTCTAAGTTCACTAATTTTCACTGTGAACTCAACTATAAAATATATCAGATTGATTTCAAATTATAAATCCCATCCGTTGAAACCCGTCTATCTTACGAGTAATGTGTCTACATGCAAAAAATTTAAACTTTCGAATTAATTTAGTATAAAGTCAAGCGGTCAAAATTAGAAAGATTATAAATTAATTTTAATGCATTCATTTTTTGAATGTTTTTTTACCACTTGACTCTATAAAATTTTTTTTTTTTTGCACGTAGATGCATCACTCGCAAGGTAGACGGGTTTCAATGGTTCGGATTTGTTATTTAAAATCAATCCGATAGGTTTTAGAGTTGAGTTCACAGAGAAAATTAGTGAACTTAAGAACACCCTAGTTCTACTCGTTGACCTTATATTATTAACACTTTGATGTTAACACTCAATTTTTTGCCTCTTCCTCTTCGCTTGAGCAGTGGAATCAAGTACTCCTCTTATTAAAGTATTTATTTCTAAATTCCCTTCTGTTCTGTTGTAAATATGGTACAAAAGAGTTTAGTTGGTTGTATCAGTTTTTCTGGTACAAAAGGTCGATCGTCTCAGGTAACACTTGCAACAAGAGGTTCGATGTATCAGTATTTATGTGACCGGTACACAGATTAATTAAAGCAGAGAAGACCAGTACACATATTTTAATTAAGCATAAAATTATTTCAGCAAAGAAACACTTAAGCAAGAACAAGGATAAAAGTGTCATTTTTCATTTAAGGTGAAATCATTTCTTATATTATATAGACTTTTCAATAAAAAAAACTAAAAATGAATTCAATTTTTTTTTTCTATTTTTATTTCGATCAACAAAAAAATTCAATTGGAAATCATGTCTATTGAATACTATTGAATTGAAATTAATTGAACTCCAACAAATATATTGTTCCGATCACACTTTATATGTATATCTCCAAAACATAGATGCGATGAGCTGAAAGGACATCAGTCGATTTAAGAAAGTGCTGGAAACATGTAGAGCAGACACTGTAATTCCTGTGCTCAGACTTCATGTTTTCAACCAGACTAGTCCGAGTGCGGAACCTTTCAGCACAGCAAAGGAAGCGTATCTGCATGAACCTACGTATCAGGCGCATATAATAGTTGTACTTGCCAGTTGCCATTGCAATGAAAGTGGTGTCAACGAACAAGTAGATCAATCTGAAATGAAGCAAAAAAATAAAAAAATAACTACAAATCAGATCTAGAAAAATAAAAAATAGTTTTTTTTTTGTTTCCTCCAACATTTTATGCACGTTGTAAAAATTTATATGTTTTAGTAAAAATTTTAACAAAAAGAATATTTATGAAGCAAAGTAGTATTTGTTTGAAAAAATTGGATGACATATATAAATGATAGAGATTGCAAATAACATTATTCATCAATACTTTTTACATGACATGATCTTTCATGTAATTAGCATTCTATGAGCATTTTATGTATGAGCCAATATTATTTTTATATGAGTATTTTATGTAATGAACATGAAAAATTACATGTGCATTTTATGTATGAGCCAACAAATATAATTGGGTACACAACTTTTGAATCAACATTATTTTAAAATACAGAAAATATATAGTGCCTCCTACGTTCACTGACAAAAGAGACCCTACAATTAATGTTTTACGCGTGGGTTCCAGGTGCAGTGATAACGGGTGAAATAGCCCTTATATTTGGGGCATTGTATCAGTGTTCTTTTCAAACAAATATTATTTTCAATAAATTTGAAAAAAAATGAAACTATTGACGGTTGAGATGACACGTCATGTTAAAATACATAGAATATGTTAAAATATTGTATAGAAAAACAATACATAAAATTTGATTCTCACGGAAGCAACTTTTATTTTTCAAACTTTTCTACCTTAAGTACAATGCAAAATTTAAAAGGAAAAATATATTAAAAAAGTCGGCCTAAATGGGTCACGACCTGTTTCACAACTGGTTAACAAATCCTGAACTAGTATCAGACTCGGTTAAATGGGTCGTGATCTATTTTTTATTTTTCTGTAGAGGCGGATTCAGAATTTTCATCAGGAGGTGGCAAAAAGAACTTAATTTCTTTCCAAGAGGGACAAAGTCGATCAGAACCGCTAAATCTCCACTAAAACTCATAATCCAGGGGGAGCAGCTGCCCCCCCGGATACACTTGGGTCCGCCCCTGTATCCTTTTTTTTTTACATACAGTAAAGTGGTTGGTTGATTCTACCACCTGAAACTTTTCACCCAAAATATAATATTTGTTGTTAATACAGATAAAAGTAAGAGTGAGGCTATGGTACCATAGATAAGACGAATTCGAACTGTTGAAACCTGTCTACTTTATGAGTAATGCATCTACATGTAAAAATTTTAAATTTTCAAATTAATTTTGTATAGAGACAAGCGGTCAAAATTAGAAGATTCATAAATTAATTTTAATGCATTTATTTTTTGGGGAAATTTCACGTACACCGCTCAAAAACATCAAAATTACGTATTTCCCCTCTAAAATTTGAAATTACATATTTTCTCCTCTAAACTTCAAATACTCACAAATTTACCAATTTTATTGTCTTTTATATTAAAACTCATTTGAAATTTATAAAATACCCATTTTACCCTTTATTAAAAACATATAGGTCATATTTGGTTGTGGAGTAACTTTAATCCGGATTAAATTGCTTACTCCAAGTTAAGGTGGAGTAAGTTAATCATGTTTGGTTGGGTCATGCAACTTAAGCAACGGATTAAGTTACTCTAGAAATATCGTTGTTTGTTGTCTAATGAAGAGAGACAAAATAAAAAAATAGAACTAGTGTATGACAGTGGGCCCCATGACGTGGAGTAAGCTAATCCATCTGAAGAGGTGGAGTAACTTACTCCAAATTAATTTAAATCTTACTCCAACTTACTCCATCAATTTTACTCCATGTTTGGTGGATTAAGTGTAGAGTAAGAGAGTTAATCCACCTCTTACTCCACAACCAAACATGGCCATAAAGCCTATCAGACTCAAGAGTAGAACTAGGGTGTGATGTGCTCACCGAACTCTTTGGTGAGCACAACTCTACATAAACTATCGGATTCACTTCAAACGAGATGAATCCAACCGTTGAAACCGATGTACTTTACGAGTGATGCGCGTACATGCAAAATTTTGAATTTTTTGAATTCATTTAGTCTCAAGTCAAGTGGTCAAAATTGATGAAAAATGAATGATCCAAAATGTTGTTTTAATGCATTCAAAAAATTCTCAATTTTGACCACTTGACTTGAGACTAAATGAATTCAAAAAATTCAAAATTTTGCATGTACGCGCATCACTCGTAAAGTACATCGGTTTCAACGGTTGCATTCATCTCGTTTGAAGTAAATCCGATAGTTTATGTAGAGTTGTGCTCACCAAAGAGTTTGGTGAGCACATCACACCCTAGTTCTACTCCAGACTCAAATTTGAATCTGAATGGTTCATCTACCGTCCGAACTGCTTTTAGATCTGTGCGCACAAGATCGGCACAAATCTTGATGCGAACACACACCCATATTGAAGTGACACGCACAGATCAAAATTGCTTTAAGATCCGTGCATGCTAGATCAGCACAGATATTGAAGCGATGCGCACATATCTTAATGCGATGTGCGCAGATCGGACGGTAGGAACCCTTCATATTCAAATTTGAGTCTGATAGGCTTGTATATGTTTTTAATAAACGGTAAAATGGGTATTTTAAAATTTTAGAATGAGTTTTAATATAAAAGACAATAAAATGGGTAAATTTGTGAGTTTTTCAATTTTAGAAAGAGAAATATGTAATTTTGAAGTTTTTGAGGGGTATACGTGAAATTCCCCCTTATTTTTTAAATCAGGAAGCACTTGTTCTATTTAAGTTGTCATTATTAGCACTGATATTCTGAATTATCTTTCACACTAAAATATTTATCAACATTTAACCTTTTTTACAATCTTCACTGTGTAACCAAACCTACAACAAAAATATGACAATCAATTATAGCCATTATATTTCTAGCCAAGAGCGGAGTAGGTAAGTATTTACTTCTGAATTTGAATTTTTTTTTTTTTAAATCCAGTACAACTTGATATTTGTGCCTATCTGATGCAGAAATAATAAAAAAAGGCTAATTTAGACATCCGCTCCGCTATCTGAAAAAGAAGACTCCGAAAGTGAGGAATTCTTATCCTCTGCCTTAACTCAAAAGAGAATCTTTTGAGTTAATGCATCTCGACCATCTAATTTGTTTTAAAATTCGTGCAAATTAGATCTGCACTAATATTAAAGGACACCTATGTTATAGGCACGAACCGGATTGATTCCGTTTAAAATCAGACGGTTAAAATTTATTAACTCAAAAGATTCCCTTTTTGAGTTAATGCAGAGGATACGGATCCGTGAGTGAGAGAGGAAAAAATAAGTATTTGGTTCGCTGACATACTTTTTCAACCTAAAAATGGCTCTGTCATTTTTCATCGTTGATGTGGAAGATTCTTTGATATTTCATTAGAGATCCATCATAATTACCATTTACAGACATGGATTGGAATGTCTCGCCTCTTTTCCTTAACACTATGATTTAACTTTTTTTATACTACTATTATTTTCAGCCAAAAGATGAATAAAATCCTTGCGTATAGAATGATATTAACATATATTGGTCAAGTGAAAAAAAAAATCACATATGTCAACAATGGCCATAGTTTTGTCCATATGTGAGTTAAAAACTGTTGAATTGTGTTTATCATGTTGATTGTTTTTTTTATCTAGTATCTGATTAATTAATGGGATTAAATCTGATTAGCTATTTGAAACCGATTTTACCCTACTCTGATTGAAATCATAAATCCGCTCATGTTCCTAGCCAAGGGCAGAGCCATGGTGTTGCGAGTAGTGCAAAATGACTCTCATTCGCAGCAAGAAAATTTTATGTGATTGATTCTCATTCACGTTTGACCTCCATAACTTGAATGTTTAGCTCCGCCCTTGTTCCTAGCCATATATATTATTTCATTTGTGTTTGCACCCCTCTTCCTATTTGCCTTAATTTGAGTGATTTGTGGTGTTTTAATTGATTTGCCTTAATTTGAGTGATTTGCATTTTTTTTTTTTTTTGCAAATTATCCGACTTTATTAGCGATTCGTCAAAGCATCATGTTCAAGGTTTTTTTTTTTATATATATATATATTATGAGAAATTGAGAATTAATGATATCTGGTAAAATCTCCCAATTAATGCCTGGCGAAGCATAAGAAAATTCAAGGATGTCTAGCGAAATACAACAAGTTTAATTGCGAGCTAGTATGTGAAAGCAAACAATTGATTCCATTAAATAATAAAAATTCACTTGCAATTTTTCAAAATTTTAGGTTGATTATGTACTATACAATCAATTTATTATAAAATATTATATATATATTTACACATCAGATAAGTACTACAATCAAATTAATTTTGAAACAATCTTCTATCAATAGATAATTGTCATCGATGAGCTGGACAAGTCACTATTGGGTTGGGCCGGGCCGGGCCGGAAAAGATTCGAATTTCCTCATTTGTTCTCCTTCAAAATTCTAAAATCTCTCTCAGATTAGTCTCTCATTCCTCTCTCTCTCTCTCTTTCTCATAGGCCTATACATCATGTCTCGCCACGCCTCCCGACATCTCCGATCCGCCGCCAGTCGACTCATCGCCTCCGTCGGCCAACCCCAGCCGCCGTCTCTATTGGCCCAGACTCGGGGTTTCGCGGCGGCGCCCCAGGCGGCGGTGTTCGTGGACAAGAACACACGCGTGATCTGTCAGGGGATCACCGGAAAGAACGGCACTTTCCACACCGAGCAAGCCATCGAGTATGGCACCAACATGGTATGGTACACTCAACTGATCTTCTCTTTCTGTTTACATCTCATCTATTAACTCAACTCTTGTCAGGTGGGTGGAGTGACGCCCAAGAAAGGTGGTACAGAGCATCTAGGTTTACCAGTGTTCAACTCAGTTGCAGAGGCAAAGGCAGAGACCAAAGCCAATGCATCTGTTATTTATGTGCCGCCTCCTTTTGCAGCTGCAGCTATTATGGAGGCCATGGATGCCGAATTAGACCTCGTCGTTTGCATCACTGAAGGAATTCCTCAGCACGATATGGTAAATATATATATACTCTCTCTCTATATATACACACTTTCTCATCATGCACCCATAACTATATGTGTTGGTTAATTCTAATTTCAGGTGAAAGTGAAGGCTGCTCTTAAACAGCAATCAAAAACCCGCCTCATTGGACCGAATTGCCCTGGAATTATAAAGCCTGGAGAGTGCAAAATCGGGATCATGCCTGGTTATATTCATAAGCCTGGCCGTGTTGGCATTGTATCTCGCTCTGGTACCTTGACTTATGAAGCGGTACGCATGCTAATTGCTAAGTCTCTTATTGTTGGTCTCAAACACCCCATAGATCATACATACCTTTTGAATTTCTTGAAACAAATGCCTCATTCATCGGTCAGATATAGGGATCTGTACCAAGTAGTAAGACTATCCTTTAGGATTTTGGTAGTAACTAACCACTAAAATCAAAGTACTGTCTTTTCTTTTTGGATCTTACAAATGGAGTAACTAAAAAGAGTTTTAACATAACCAACCAACCAGGGAATGAAATGAAATAGTAATTGCAGAAATTGCTATAAAAAAATGAAATAGTGTAGTATCTAAATGGAGAACGAATGGTGAAATAGGCAAGAGAATAATTCCAGCTGTCTTATCTAGTGTCCAACTTATGGATTTTAACTCGATTATCTTTTGTAAAACTTCTAGCTCCAGATAGGCATAAATAAAAGGGAGAATTTCTAGTGTGCTCATAGAAACTTTCAAAATAGCCAATTTCCCCATAAAAACACCATAATATCCAATGTCCCCATTAAAACTTAACATTTTTTCTTCTATCCCCCTTTTTTAATTTAACTTTTATTTATTTAATTTTAGAAATTAAATGGACAAATATGCCCTTTCATTATTTTAATCCCTCTCTGGCAATTTTGCAACTCCTGTCGGATGAGACCAGTTCGAGAGGCAGATCATTTGAGACGTTAATTATTGTCAATGAATTTTGCTGCTTTTATCTATGTCCTTTTCATTTTCTTAATTTAATCAAACTTATTTATCTTTCGTAAAATATTTCCTTTAGCAACATATTTGCAAGTTGATCCTTCACCAACTGATTTTTGAAAAGAAATAAGAACAGAAGAAGTTTGAATCTCCTGGACACATTTTTTTTGCTTTAAATAAAAAATATAAAAATCTAACTCCGGTACAGGATAAAATTACTTGGCCGATACAGCTACTGGTTAAGGAAAATCAAAATACGTTCGTCGATTGCCCACATAAATACATTTTACCAAGACTAACAAAAAGGAAAAAAAAAACTGAAATTTAGAACATTAGTCCTGGCTAGGGCTGTGCAAAATTGCTCAAACTCGTAACTCGCTCATTTACAACTCGAGTCAGTTCCAACTCGAGCTGGCTAACTCGTTTAATAAATGAGCTGAGTTTGAGCATACCCCAGCTCACTCATTAACAACTCGAGTTATACAAAATTCGTCACAATAAATTCCATGCCTTTCTAAATGATTTCTAAGCTGCTTGGATTGTTTGTTTTGTTAGTTGTCTTGTTAATTATGTTTGAATTGTTTGTGTTTAGATAAACTCTTATTAGTATATAACTATAACTAAGGAAATTGACTGGTCAAACAAGTTATAAACGAGTTGTGAGTCAACTCGAGTTGGTAATGAGCTGAACTCGAGTTGGCTTTACAGCTCGTTATTACCATCCTAACTTGAGTTGACTCGCTCATTAACTAAATGAGCTGAGCACGAGTTGGAGGTAACTCGTTCAAACTCGGCTCATTTACAGCCCTAGTCCTGCAACACAACAAGCTAATAATTTATTAACGATCAATTTTTCTCTCGCATGGCGAGATTCAATCCAGTAACAAAAATAGATCTTTTGCCAATCGACAAGCATCAAAAAGCAGTAAAAATTCACTAGCATCAGACACGGAGGATGGAAGGGAGGGGGGGAGAAGTAGGCAAGCTAGAGACGAGTATTGAATTAATGAAAGGGCATATTTTTCCATTTAATTTTTAAAATAAATAAAATGGGGATAGAAGAATAAATGTTATGCTTTCATGGGGATATTAGATATTAGATATTGCATGGGCACACTAGAAATTCTCCCTAAATAAAATGATATTTGGACTTTCGAGCGAGTTCAATATGAAATTCCACAATCTTTTAAGGGTTAATTTTTTGTTTATTGTTTTAGTAACGATAAAGCACAATGAGGAAATATGAATAATTTAGGTTTGATGCCTAAGTATTTGGGGTAGCATCAAATAGGTTCCTTAGATTCAAATTGGTCCTCAGACTTGGCAAAAGAAAGTAAAAGCCTGAATTTCTCTTTGATTTAACCTTTGTTTTTATTATAGATTGAAAAAATGTCTTTTTGGTATATTCAATTCCCATTTTTTTTGTTAGGTTTTCCAAACAACTGCAGTGGGTTTGGGACAGTCAACATGTGTAGGCATTGGTGGTGACCCGTTCAACGGTTGCAATTTTGTTGATTGCGTAACCAAGTTCCTTGACGATCCTCAGACTGAAGGTACCGTTGCTTTTTTGCTTACAAACTTTGATTTATTTGTATATCTTTTTCCACAGGATCTAATTTTTTGTTTGAATTGTTGGCTGCGTCTTCAGGCATTGTTCTAATTGGTGAAATTGGAGGTACAGCAGAGGAGGATGCAGCTGCCTTCATTCAGGTCAGAATTAACAGCATTGGCATGATTTTCATGTCATCATAGAATTAGTCTGGTAAAAGTAAAGTTTAATTTTGGGGGGATTGTATGATGCAGGCGAGCGGCACTAAGAAGCCAGTTGTGGCATTTATTGCGGGTCTGACAGCACCGCCTGGTCGGCGCATGGGTCATGCTGGAGGTACTTGGTTTTTTTTACACATTTAATCAAGCAGTAGTATAGTATAGTAGTATCGATGAGATGAGATTGCATGATGATCATATGATATTTGTGTTGCTTGCAGCTATCGTGTCAGGAGGGAAGGGAACAGCACAGGACAAAATAAAGTCGCTAAGAGAAGCCGGCGTGACAGTGGTGGAGTCTCCAGCAAAGATCGGTGAAGCAATGCTACAAAAATTCAAGGAGCTGGGACTTGTTCAGTAGAGATGAGATACTGTCATTCCCACCATACTCTCTGAATGAACCCTAAAAGGACTTGGTCTTTCTTTCTTTTTTTTTTGGTTTTTAATTGTTCGGCTTTTTGGTCTCTGAAACCCATAAATAAGAAAAAAGAAGACTAGTATTTTTGAGCTGGAGGCTCGGCATAATGCCAGAAAATTGTGCCACAATCGGTAATTTTGTTACTTTTTGCTACAGTTTAGTTGATTCTCTCTAACTAATGGAGGCATCTAGTTTTCTGATTGAAGAAGTGCTATTATGTCTAAATGTTTTGTTTCTTGTTCTATTTCCTTTTTTTGACAGAGAGTTTCCGTTTTTTTTTTAAATTTATCTGGTTAAAACTAAACGGCAAAACGAACAATTATTCTTAAAGTTTTAAAGAACATAACTTGATTTATCAAATTTCAAAATTCATAATTTAAAATTTTCAGAAATTTCAAAGTTACTGTTCATCAATCTCAAATTTCAGCAGATTTGAATCCGAAAAATAGTACTCTAAAAGTGATCCTAACACTAGCAGTCAATTCTAATTGAAGTCATGGCAAGTACGTAACAGCGCTTCATGCATCATTGTCAATGCATATGCAATTTAATACTCTAGTCCATCTTAACAGAAAAAGAACCACTTTACAGAAGGCCTACTAATTTCTACCTTTTATTTTTTTATGAAAAAAAAAGACGTGTTTTTCTTTTAATAAGAAGTACAGTGTAAGCATAAGCCAAACTTAATTATTTATCTCTTCTCAAACTCGGAACAAAACTGAATTTTTTTTTTTTTTAATGAAATGAAAACTAGCTTGTACCGATAGTGAAATAATGCATTTTTGAGCAATTTCAAAACTATATGTTAGGGGTGGCAACAAGTTGGGTCCAACTCATGATCGGCTTGACATAGCTACCGAGCGAGCTGAGTGAGCTAAGATTAAGGACCCGAGATCGAGATAGAATCTTAGCTCATAATTGTCATGAGCCAGCTCAGAGCTAGAGATCGAGATAGAATCTTAGTTCATAATTGTCATGAGCCAGCTCAGAGCTAGACCGAGCTGGCTCATTAGCTCGCTGGAGTTTATTAGACTACTATCATACAAAATCAAAAAAATAAATAATATAACTCATCAAACAAAACATAGTTTGCATTAAATATTCATTTTCATAGCATGAGAAATACTCTTAATTAAAGTGCAACTACTATAAATTAAGTTTTGCAACAAAATTTATACATACCAATATACTAAATCCTCAAATTCATACAAACTCAGTTCACAAATTAAATGCATGCATACCAAATTCACACAAATTCATATCTAGTCCGAGCCGACTCGTCTGGTCACGCACAAGCTAGTTCCAGATCAAACTCGTTAATTTTGGACCAAATTAGTGGCGACCTGGCTCGTTAACAGCTCGGTCCACTAACGAACAAGCTGTTAAATAACTAGTCAGATACGAGTCACGATCGATCTCCGAGCTACGATCTTTTTTACCACCCATATATAACATATGTATCATATTTAAATATATTAAATTATAACTAGTAATTTCAATTAGTTAAATTAATGTTTTTATTCTCTAGTTTGGAAATCGTACGACACAGTTAAGTGTTGAACCTCAAAAGTACAAGTCACTTTAAGTTTCTATATTAGCGAGAAGTTCTAATAATGAATATTGGTTTTGGTTTGTTAGCGTATATATAAATATGTTACTGTAAATTTGAAATTGAGATTATATTTTTTTAGAGGGATGCTTCGGTGGACATAAGGACCTATTTGTAAAATGAGTCCTATTTTCATTTTCAAACTTCAAACAGTCGATCCGACCGTTCAACATTATCTCCATATTAAAATGTACTTGGAGGTCAAATTTTTTTTACATTTTTTTGAATTTTTTTACTATTTATTAAGTATTTTACAAATTCAATGGTCTGAATTTGACTAGTTTTTGTAAAATACTTAATAAATAGTAAAAAATGTAAAATTTGACCTCCAAGTACATTTTAATATGGAGATAATGTTGAACGGTCAGATCGACTGTTTGAACTTTGAAAATGAAAATAGGACTCATTTTACAAATAGGTCCTTATGTCCACCGAAGCAAATGCCATTTTTTTAATGCTGCTCCCATTCTTTGCAATAGAAATGAGTCCAATATTAAATATTTGATATTCAAATTGACATTCTTTCTTCGATATTAGCACCATAAATATTAAATAATATTGCTTATATCACAAAAAGTATGTCTCACAAAGAGCTTTCTTTAAATCTATAATATCTAAAATTTTAAGAAAAAATATTTGTTATTTATTTTATGTTTATCATACAATACAAAATTGGTTCATATATAAACTTATTTGACTGCTTGTCATTATTTAGATAGCAAGAAACTGATCTGATGTTTAGATAGCAAGAAACTGCTTGTCATTATTCATCTATTGTTATTTATTTGACTGCTAGCGACAGTGTCGTATCAAAATTACTGATCTGATGTTTAGTGTTTGCATGCGGCTAGTGAATTTAATTTGACCATAACCATCATTCTAATATTGAGTATCTTTCATTTTGTATGTTCAAACAAGAAACAGTCCGTGTGATATATGTAATAAAAAAGGGTAAATATGTTATCAAAAAATTAATTTGACAAGTACTTAACTAAAAAATTAGATTTTCAGTGTTATATTTCAGCATTTTAGTTATTTGTCTAAAAAAAAAAATTAAATCACGGGACCGGGCCATTTAATGGTCGGTTTCCCTTTTAAATAGGAATCGGCTATTAAATGACCGGTTTGAGCATTTTTAATAAAAGTTAGTGGGTGGATACATTTTTAGCGATTCGTTATAAACTTTGGGTATTTTAAAAAATGTTGGCACGTTTGGCCCTTTTTTTTGAATTTTCATATATTAAACTTAGACCTTCACCTTTTCAAATATTGCAAACAAGTCCGCAATAAATTTAAATATTTGTAAAATAAAATTTACCGGATGTTACAGTCATATATGATTGTTACAATTAAGTGATATAATATGAAATTAAGATATTAGATAATTTATGTATTTAATAGGGTGGTCTATAAATGTCTAGAATAATTTATGCAAAAGTTAAATCATTGATGGACTGATTATGAGATTTGCAAATTCAGAAAACTGCATATTCAGAGAATTCGTGTAGCCCACGTATGATCTGGTAGTGTTCCCCTATATAAGAGTAAAATGATGGGTCCCCAAGACACAAGAAAACAAACAGCTCAGATTTCTGAATATAATTTATTTTAGACAGAATCTGAGTGTCTTCTCCTTTCTTCCACCATCAAAGAACTGAGAAGAGAAATCCATTTAGAAATTTGAAGAGAATTTCTCAAGGGCCACATCTTACTGTATTGGAAGACTTAATCTACGACCATACAACGAAAATGCGAGAAATGATTCTTGTTGTCAAAGACTTGTCTCGTGCTCACGGAGACGGCTCTTCGCACTTGAGGATTCCATGGCGAATGTTATGGAATTAGGTATTGTATTTCGCACTTATAATTATGTTTAGAGTTGACTTTGGCATCAGACGGTCAATAGGTTAAGATGGGAAACTATTTCTCCTTCCCAAGATGTAAGTGTTTGATCCGTAGATGGGATATAATTATTTGTTCTCTAGATAAGGCGTAATTGTTTGGCCTTTATGATTCCCCAACAAGTGTAAACAACTAAATTTTTTCGTTGATTTTTGTTGGATTTTTCTTGATTGTTTTAGATCTGAAACTTATGATTTGGAGAGCACAAAACTTGTTGTTTACGGCCGTAATTGTCTATTTTTTCAGTTATTAGTTGGTTAGAATTTGCAAGAATTGCCATTTTGGCACAATTTTTTTTTTTTTTTTGGAAAATCAATGATATTCAATCAATTCGGCACAGAGGTTTTTCAAGTTTTTTATTTTTTCTATTTTTCAATAGAAATATTTTTATATTTCTTGAAAAATAGATGAAATACTATATAATTGAATTTATTAGAAAAACTGCGACAAATAACTCGGATCACTATTATTCAGTCAGGATTTTTTGCGGCTGTAAGAAAAATTAAAATATTTCTTTGTGTGTTACTGGAAAAAAAATAAAAATATTTTGGATCTGAGTTATTGATCCCGGTTTAAAAGTAATTTTTGGGTAAATAAATAAATTATCGTGGTCCTTCTAGTACATTCAAATTCTAAGGTACTCAATCTATTTCTCTATAAGTGATTTTAGAATAATATTAAAATATTAAAAATATAAAATAACTTATAGGGAAATAGATGAAGTACCTTAGAATTTAAATGTACTAGAAGAGTCACGATATTTTTTTTATTTATCCGAATTTATTTTTGAACCGAGATCAATAACTCAGATAAAAAAAAATTCAATAACACACAAAGTAATATTTTAACTTTTTTTATAGCTACAAAAAATCCTGATTGAAAAATATTTCGTAATACTCTATTACATCTAAATTATAAAATATTTTATTTATTTTGTTTGATGTTTTTTCTTGAATATTCAAATGGTAAGTTACTCTATTCATTTTTAAAAATTAACAAAAATAAAGAATAAAAAACTCAGCACAAATGAAAAATTGATTTTCTGAAGCAGTTAGACTAAAATTTTGTGAAAACTCCTCGGGCTGAATAGGCTGATCTACACGGAAAAAGAAAACATTCCGTGCCAAAAACGGTGCCGAACAAACATCTCGGTACAAATGAAAAATTTATTTTCTGAAGGAGTTGGACTGAAAATTTGTGAAAACTCCTCGGGCCGAATAGGCTGATCGGCAGAGAAGAAAAAAAACATTTCGTGTTGAGATGACATCTCAGTATTTATAATTTTTGTAAAAATCAAATCAATTTAGTTGGTTTGGTAAATTATTTTTTTATTTATAGTTTCAAATAAAAAATCTTAGCTGTATACAAGAATTCGGATCCTCTCAGGTACCTGAGGTGCAATCATTAAATCTGAACCGTTTTTTAACCTAACACGAATCTTGAAATGGATTGGAATTAATTGGGGCCTTCCGTATTTATTGTTATTAGTCAGGTACCTGGGAGAATACGGATTCGGTTATACAAAGCGCCATTTTAGCCGGGGACAGAAATGTAAATTCATTCCTACCTAAATCTCTCTCTCTCCGTCTTCCTCTCAGGTGCGCTACCCTAGCCGCTCCGCCTCTAAACCCTCTCTCTCTCTCCTCATCAAGGTACATCTGAACACCGATCTTCGCTGGTTAGTGAAAAGTCGTTCCGAAATTTCTGACTTTTTCTTGCTTGTTCTCTACTTTTTTTTTTTTTTAATTAGCACAATCAGTGCTGTTTGTGCTAACTGAACAAAATTTCTTTACACTAAATCTTTGTGACCCCAAAATCTTTAGTGTGGTTGGTTAATTCATCTCGCAATTCAATTGCTCTGATTTTTTACTGCTATTACTCAAAATTGTCTCCTTTGCATTCTTTAGGACGCTTCTCTTAGCTAGAGATGGCGACTAAATCTTCAAATGTAGCCAGTGAGTACCAAACTTTGCTTTCTTTCTTTCTTTTTTGTTATAAATCTCTAGTTACTGTCAACTTCATTAACATATTTGGTAAATTAGAGATGATGTAAATTCTATGTCATTTGAACCATGCTTGGTACATAGTAAGTAAAACCTAGCAAGGCCTAGATTTTTTATTTTTTTATTTCTAATATGGATTTTGTTGGTATCAGCAAAACCAACAAAACCAGCAAAAAAGAAGGAAGTGAAGAAAGAAACAAAACTTGGTATGGCAGTGAAGAAAGATGACAACTTTGGAGAATGGTACTCTGAGGTTAGTTATGCTGTCATATGATATCTATTAACAAACTTGGATGATATATTATATAAACTCACTTAAAGATATGCATGCATTTTATAGCTAGTTCAGTTGTGTGTTTTCACTTTCAGGTTGTTGTGAACAGTGAGATGATAGAGTACTATGACATCTCGGGCTGCTATATTCTAAGGCCACAAGCTATTTCCATTTGGGAAACTTTGCATGTAACTAGCTCTGCTCTTCCTTTGATACTCTCTTCTCTTGTGTTGTCAGATTACAAATTCAACATTGAACCCCATTTGTCTCTTTTATAATTTTATTTTGGCAGGCATTCTTTGATCCAGAAATAAAGAAAATGGGCATAAAGAATGCTTATTTCCCTCTTTTTGTTACTGAGAATGTGCTACAAAAGGAAAAGGATCACATCGAGGGTTTTGCTCCAGAGGTTAGTTAGTTCTTGGTTCTGATGTTTTTAAACACTAAAATGAAATGGTTGCAAAAATGAGAATGGATTGATCTAATTTGTCCAAAAATGAATGGCCAAACGTACAGGTGGCATGGGTGACAAAATCAGGGAAATCAGAACTGGAGGTGCCCATTGCAATTAGGCCGACAAGTGAGACAGTAATGTACCCTTATTTTGCAAAATGGATCAGGGGACACCGTGACTTGCCTCTCAAGCTCAACCAGTGGTGCAATGTCGTCAGATGGGAGTTCAGCAACCCCACACCTTTTATCAGGTATGTTTAATTTTATGCTAATATATATTGAACCTTAATTAATTTCTGATTCGAGAATTGTTTTCAATTTTATAGGAGTAGAGAGTTTCTGTGGCAGGAAGGGCATACTGCTTTTGCAACAAAAGAGGAAGCAGATCAAGAAGTAGGTTTCTTTCTACATGCTTCTTTTGTGTTAATTACATTTTATTTTATTTATCTTCTAACTTCTGATGCATGACAATTTATCAGGTACTTGAGATATTAGAGCTGTATAGAAGGGTATACGAAGAGTATCTAGCTATTCCTGTAATAAAGGGGAAAAAAAGCGAACTTGAGAAGTTTGCTGGTGGTCTTTATACTACTAGTGTTGAGGTGCACCACTAATTCTTATTTCATTATTACCTATATATGTTTTTTATACTTCAACTGAGAATTACTGGTTTAATTTTCCCCTCCCTCCCCTAGGCTTTTATCCCTCACACGGGTCGTGGGATTCAAGGTGCCACCTCACATTGCCTTGGCCAAAACTTTGCCAAAATGTTCCAAATCAATTTTGAAGATGACAAGGGTGGAAAGGGAATGGTCTGGCAAAATTCTTGGGCCTATAGCACCCGTACCGTAAGTTCATCTTCTCTCTCTCTCTGTCCCTCTCTCTCTCTATGTGTGTATTCTCTTTGTATTTGGTACCAGCCAGTGTAGTGTTGATATATATGGTGTCTACCTAACAAGAACTGTGTTTTTTTTTAATTAAAAAGATTGGGGTGATGGTGATGGTGCACGGAGATGACAAGGGCTTGGTGCTGCCTCCTAAAGTTGCGTCAGTACAAGTAGTAGTTATCCCTGTACCATACAAAGACGCTGACACTACGGCCATCAAGGCGGCATGTGAATCAACAGCCAATGATTTAAATGCTGCCGGTATGAGAGCTGATCTGGACACACGAGAGAACTACTCGCCAGGCTGGAAGTACTCTCACTGGGAGATGAAAGGTGTTCCTTTAAGAATAGAGATCGGACCCAGAGACCTGGAGAAAAGCCAGGCGCGTATAGTGAGGCGGGACAATGGTGCAAAAATAGACGTGCCAATGGCTGAGCTGGTGGAGAAAGTTCAAGAGATTCTGACGAGCATCCAGGAGAATCTATTCAACACAGCGAAAGAGAAAAGAGATGTGTGCATTGAAGTGGTGCACACCTGGGATGAGTTCATGGCCGCTCTCAACAACTAAAAGTTGATCCTTGCCCCCTGGTGTGATGAGGAGGTATATATATACCTCTCTCTCTCTCTCTAGATCTCTCTCCCCTTTTCCTGTTTTCTGACAAGAAGTTGATCATGCACTGATCTCAAAATAATATATAAATATAGGAAGTGGAGAAAGATGTGAAGGCAAGAACCAAGGCAGACCAGGGTGCTGCTAAAACCTTATGCTCCCCTTTTGACCAGCCCGAACTCCCTTCTGGTTGGTACCTTAATTACTCATTTTACCTCTTAATTTCTCTCTAAATTTTCTCGTATCTTTTAATTTGTTCTTTCTTTCTGTTAATATCTTTTGTTTGGCGCAATTTAATTATATCATAATGGAAATAATCTGATCATGTAGGCACGGTTTGCTTTGCATCTGGAAAGCCAGCAAAGAAGTGGACCTACTGGGGACGGAGTTACTAATTTCAATATTCAATATTGATTTCGAATTGAGCTAAGCACTATCTATTTGAATTCAATTTTGATTGTTAGAATTAGATGAATTATGGTGTGTTTTACTTGACGATGTTGGGTTAGCCGAAGTTTTGTAAAGAGTTTTATTATTATCTTTTTGTTTAATTATCTATTTGTGTTTTCATTTCGTAGTTGTATGCGACAATTTTGTTTGGTTAGGAAATATAGAAATCATGATCATTTTGATTTGGTTATGATGTACACAAATCATCATCATTTTGTTGCTCCACACAAATGTTAAATTGTCTTGTAATAGAAGAATTTTTCATTTTTCTTTTCTGTGGATTCATATGCTAGAATTGGATGGAAGTGAGGTTGATTTGAAGAAATAACTACTTGATATCATAATTAAAGAAGAAGGGGCTTTTATATACAATTGGTTGTATATAAAATGGTTTGATAGAGGAGCATCAACCAAAGATTAGATTATAAAGCTTTCTTCAACTTCTCATCTGCTAATTCAGAGTCACACAGTTGCAAAGGATAAATAGACACTTGAATTTTTAAATATTTGTGCATATTATGAAGAATAATGATTGCAATAAAAAACTATAGTAGGGCTCTGGTGCATTCTAATATACATGTTCTTTTGTACATTGGATTCTGAATCGTTGGATCCGAAATCCAAACAGTTGATCCAAATGTACAACTTGATCTCCATATTAAAATGTACTTAGAGACCAAATTATACATTTTTTAGAAATTATTTGCTATTTTTATAGAATTTTTGAAAATCATTGTTTTCAAAAATTTCTGAACTATAAAAAAATAACTATTTTAAAAAATTCCAAAAAAATAACAAACAATTTTAAAATACAATGTAAATTTTAGTCTCCTATTATGTTTTAATGTGGAGATCAAGTTGAATGATTTGGATCAGCTGTTTAGACTTCGAATCCAATGAATTTAGATTCCAATATACAAGAAGACCTATACATTGCAATGCAAAATAGCCCAATTTAAAAACTAAAATTGCTTAAATTTACCGGACAAATTTTCTCTGTTATTACTAACATATAACGGTTGATTGACATTCGGATATTTAAGAAACTTACATTCCTACAATCAAACATTAAAACATATAAATTAACAAATTCAAAATTTTAATGAATTCGATCTTATAACTTCATCCACACCCTCAGACACTATGCATGCTTCCCAAAAAAAAAAAATATTTGCTTAAATTTTATGTTGAAAGGGAAAAACTATAATTATATTTCTATAATAAAATGGTTTACTATTATAATCCAAGAGTAAAAATTGAAACTATTCTTAAAATAGCGCTCCAAATTAATAATATGATTGCAAAACATAATATTATATAAAAAAGAGGAGGGTTTAAATGTCTCCATTTTTTGTACCTCTACCAAGCCTCCATTTTTAAAAACGTTAATATATCAAAATTTAAATTATAAACATCAAAATAAAACCGTTAGATGTGATCTATGTTATTTTTTCTATGTGCTCATAAAAAAACCAATTTTTTTATTAATACCCTAAAAAAATAACAAAGTATCAAATCTGCCCTCAATTTTTTTTTTAAACTACCCTAACCGCCCCCCTGTGGGGCGGTCCAATATGCCAAGCCAACCGCCCAGCAAGGGGGCGGTCCACTACCCCAAGCTAACCGCCCCACGCTGGGGCGATTGGATATATATATATATTTTTTAAGATAGTGTTATATATTAGATATATATTTTTATAAGATATATATTTATTTTATTAAGATATATATTTTTATAAGGAAATATATATTGATATATATATTTTTTATTGTAATTTTTATTATTAAGATATGTATTTTTATTGTATTTTTTGTTGTAATTTTTTTATTGTAATTTTTATTGTAATTTTTATAAGATATATATTCTTTTATAATAATTATCGATTATACGGCTGTTGTATTGATTGTCGACTTGACTAACGCGATAAACAGTGGAAAATATGTAATCTAAATGGTAAGTCCACAAAATAACATCATAACTATGTAATCTAAATTTTGTTTTTATGTGAATCAATCATTTGAAAAATCAACGTCTATAAATTATTCATATTAGTATGTTTTTACATGCTCTTGATGACAACCAAAACAAAGTTAAAATGTCACAATTTTTTACATGCGCATAGATAAAATGATGTAGATCATATCCAACAGTTTTATTTTGACTTTTAAATTTTGAGTTATTAAAGTTATTAAAAATGGAAGCATAATGGTGACACAAAAAACGGAGGCTTTTGAACTCTCCTCATGTCTAAAAATAATAATTACAACTAATTTCAGTATTTACCAAAGCTCAATATAGTAATCTTACTCTGAAAAAAATGTATTTTGAGAGAAGTGACAATTGACCTAATCCAAAACAAATAAAAATAAAACAGTTGTTATAATTATAACGGACCGAATATTTGTAACTATAATTTTAATTTTATCCGACAACAAATAGTTAATTTCAGAATAAAAAAAAAACTATATTTCGAGATGGGACTTATATAAGAACATTTTACAAAAGTATAATAGGGGTAAATATTTTAACAGAGCATTTTTAGCTTCATACAGCGCACCAGCTATAGAATAAAAAGCGCTGCATAAACCCAAAACTGCTCTGTTAAATTATTTACCCGTATAATAAAAGAGCGAATCGAATAAACCGGAAACGAACCGGAAGGCGAACCAAAAACGAGAGCAGATATTTATACAACCGAACCGCAGCTGTCAAACCTCAAACCGCATTTTCTCCCCCAAATTGCATTTTTCTTCTTCTCGTTTTATTAGGGTTTCCTTCTTCAATCTTTGCCTTTTCATTTCTTCACCTCCTCTCTCTCTCTTTTTCTCTCGCGCGCGCGTTCGACTCTCGCTCCAAGGTAACCTCCTCTTCTCTTTCTCTTTTCTCGCATTCTCCCTTCACTTCACGCCACGCCGCCTCCCACGTTTTTATTTCTCTAATTTGGTTTTTCTTCTCTTATGATACAATTTAGGGTTTCGTTATGTTCTTCCCTTTGCCTCCTCCGTCAATTAATAGGTTAAAGTCTGGTATTAGGTTATAATAATATGCGAAATCAAGAATCTGTTGGCTGAAAGGATCTATAGTTTTTCTGATTCGCATGCACCTTAGACATGCTCCTTAGAAAATTGTTCTTTTGTTGGCTTATTTCTGTAAGTTTATGTACCAGAAACATCAAACTTAATTTTCTCATCAATTTAGGGTTTCAAGATTCTTTCTGGAAATTTTTTAGCTTGCAATAATCATGAATTTATATTTCAATTTTTTTCCCTTTTATATATAAGACTAGATTGAGACCATAAACTATGTATAATATATTCTCTGAAGTGAGATGGTTAGTTAGTCTAGTTTAATTTTTCTACAACATGTAAAGACAGTGCTAATGCAAATATTTGTTCTTTTACATATATGCCAGTGAGCACCCCCACCAACCAACCCCATCTTTTTAAAAGCACAAAGAAGAAAAACATCGACTGACTCTCTTGGTGCGTGCGTGTGGTGTTCCTTTGAAATTCGGGAGTGAATTGAATTATGCGACAATCATGGGCTGACCTTGTTGCAAGCGCCGATATCCCGGCGCATGCAACTGCAACCCCAACCGAAGCCGACGACTTCAGCACCCCTCCCACGGGCCCCGCCCCAAACTCGGTTGCTGTGGTTCCTGCTGCTGCCAACTCAAACTCAAACGTGGGCTCCACCTCAAACTCAAACCAGCGCCCTACCCGTAGTGCTTATGTGCCTCCCCATGCCCGCAACCGATCTCTAGCTCCGGAGCCATCCCCAGCTGCCGCAACCCCGGTCTCACAGCCTCATAACCGCACCCCGAGCTTCGGTGGCAATGCAAATGCTCCTCCCCCATATCCTGCTGCCTATGGAGGCGCGAGTGGACCCCGTCCTCTCAGTGGCAGTGGCGGAGGTGGCGGTGGGTGGAATGCCCGACCAGGTGGGTGGGACAACAACCGTCGTGATCGTGAACCAAACCCGTTTGCAAATGATGAACCAGTGGATCCTGTCTCAGTTGAGGAGCAAGAGCAACAAAATACGGGCATCAACTTTGATGCGTATGAGGACATACCGGTGGATACCAGTGGCGAAAATGTGCCTCCGCCAGTGGCCACCTTTGCTGATATTGATCTGGGTAATGCACTGAACGAGAATATAAGGAGGTGCAAATATGTGAAACCAACACCGGTGCAGAGGCATGCCATACCGATTGCTCTGGCAGGGAGGGATCTGATGGCCTGCGCTCAGACTGGGTCAGGTAAGACTGCTGCCTTCTGCTTCCCAATTATTAGCGGCATCATGAGGGGTGGGCCCCCGCCACGCCCTACCAGAGGAACCAGGACTGCCTATCCTCTTGCATTGATTCTCTCTCCTACTCGTGAGCTCTCTGCTCAGGTTTGTTCTTATGTTTCTCTTCCCAAGGATACTGCATGTTCATTTATTAAGTTAATATGCAATTAAGGAGGAGCCTTGTTAGCAATGCTTTATGTTCACCCCATGTATGTAACCTTTCAGAGTATTTGAGCCATGGATTATTATATTTATGCTATCATGCATGGCAATTTTTGTGTGCATAAGGTCTTTTTGTTGAGGTTAACCCACTTTGATTCTTGCAAGGGTGTGTGGGTGTCTATGTGTGTGCTTTAATAATATGTTTTTCTAAATGCTGTTGCACTGCCAGATGTTCTTAATCTTTCTTTAATATGTTTTATGAACTTTTCCTTTCTTTCTGATAATTTCATTGTCTTGAATAAGCACCTTTTTTCTGAGTTCTTGGATTGCCAGATTTACTTATTTCATTTTATTGAATTTTCTTGATGTGGTGTTTTAGATACACGACGAAGCAAAGAAGTTCTCCTATCAGACTGGTGTGCGTGCAGTGGTTGCTTATGGAGGAGCACCTATTAACCAACAGGTTTGTTTCTTAAATTTAATACTGGGTTTATTTGTTAAGCTGTACATGACAACATAGAGTGGACAGCTGTGGCACATATGGTAAATAAACTTACCTTTTGCCTTAATAGGAGTTAAAGTAGTCAATTTCATTTGTTCTATGCCTGCAACTCTAACTTGTTATGCCATTAAATAAACTCATCATATGAAGTGCTACTCTAACCAAATACACATGAGGTTTAATTTAAAGAGGAATGAATGCATCCAGTGATTGATTAATTTGATTGATTTGTTGATGTTGGGTGGCAGTTGAGGGAGTTGGAGAGAGGAGTAGAGATCCTGGTGGCTACACCAGGGCGGCTGGTGGATCTGTTAGAGCGGGCACGTGTTTCTCTACAGATGATAAGATACCTAGCCCTTGACGAGGCGGATCGCATGTTAGATATGGGTTTTGAGCCTCAGATCCGCAAAATTGTCGAACAGACTGACATGCCGTCACGCGGTGTCCGCCAAACCATGTTATTCAGTGCCACCTTCCCCAGAGAAATTCAGGTTTCCGATCATTCTTCTCTACTGTTTGTTATGATGGGACTTGTATGATGTACATTTGAATGAAGCATATATATGATAAGATCTTATTATAACAATTTGTAATAATAATGCAGAGACTGGCATCAGACTTTCTGGCAAACTACATTTTCCTTGCTGTTGGGAGGGTAGGGTCCAGCACGGATCTGATCATGCAGAGAGTTGAGTTTGTGCAAGATACTGACAAGCGCAGCCACCTCATGGACCTTCTCCATGCTCAAAGGGAGAGTGGCTCTCATGGAAAGGTATTTACCTCTCTTGCATATTATTTCCTCTCTTGTCTTTTGGGTTTCTTTGATATTAACCGACATTATTATTATTATTAATTCTGTGCAGCAATCTCTAACTCTGGTATTTGTGGAGACTAAGAGGGGTGCTGATGCACTGGAGAACTGGCTCTGTATGAATGGATTCCCTGCCACTTCTATCCATGGAGATCGAACACAGCAGGTATCAATCATGGATCATTCATTCATTCATATCACACACATTCTCTCTCTCTCTCTCTCTCTCTCTGTTGTTGCTAATGTTGACATCTATCCTATCAATAATAATTAAATAGGAGAGGGAGTATGCACTTCGAACATTCAAGAGCGGGCAGGCCCCAATCCTGGTGGCTACTGATGTGGCGGCACGTGGTCTGGACATTCCCCATGTGGCCCACGTCATCAACTTTGACCTGCCGAACGACATTGACGACTACGTGCACCGCATCGGTCGTACCGGTCGTGCTGGTAAGTCTGGGCTGGCCACAGCCTTCTTCAATGATGGCAACGCCAACATTGCACGCTCCCTCTCCGAACTTATGCAGGAGGCCCACCAGGAAGTTCCCCCCTGGCTTGCCCGTTTCGCTGCTCGCTCCACCTACTCATCAGGTGGTGGAAGCCGCAACCGCCGCTCTGGAGGCGGGCCTCGCTTTGGCAGCCGTGATTTCAGGCAACAGGGTGGTTCGTTCAGCCGAGGTGGCGGTGGCGGAGGAGACTATGGGGGTGGCTATGGCGGTGGTGGCAGCGGCGGCGGTGGCTATGGCAGCAGTGGTGGTGGTGGCTATGGCGGTGGAGGATACGGTGGAGGCGGTGGGAACAATCAAGCAGCTACCAGTGCTTGGGACTGACTGACTCTCGCTGCGATTTTCTTTCAGTTACAATATAAAAATATGTGGTTGTTGGGTTATGTTTTTACTTTGTTGTGTTGACGATGGTATAGAATTTTGGTTAGGTATTGTCTGTTGGTTGTCAGCTGTTACTGTCGCATGCTTTGGTCATTTGTAGGCTGTTGTCAAATGTTCTTTCTGTGTCGATCTGATCTCTCCCTTTTTTCTGTTTTCCGTGTTTGTTGATCATTCGGGTCTGATCTCTCACATAATAATAAAGGGAAATTGATGAATGCATTGATGCTGTGGCACTTTTAGGGTTTTATAGAATGTATGTGAGGTGTGAGAGGGGGTGGTGCCAGCCAAGGGTTTTTCCTTTTTCTTTGGCTTTTCATTTCTTCTCTTTCTCTTTGCATTTTATTAGGACCCTTCTTTTTATTGGGTTTGTTTGTGGGAAGTGGTTAGGCCACAGTAGTAGTGTTTGTTAGGTTTTATTCCTTTTTGGTTTATGGGGGTGTACATTCCTTTGAGGTAGCTGAGGGAGAGACAAGGGTATTTATTTCTTTTTTAGGTTTGTCAGGGTCTTTAGCTGAAATTTACTCTGATGATTATACTGTTGATTGTTCTGGTTAAGATGCATGTTTACTTGGAATAATTCCACCTTTTTTTCTCTTTGCTTTTTAACCATTTTTAACTCTTTACCTATATATGTGGTTTCTACTGTGCTATTATTGTATTTTTGCTAAATGTGCAACGTAGGAGTGTAGGACTCGCTCTTCTCTTAGAGTTTAATTAAACAGATTAATTTAATTTTGAGTATACCATTATCTGCTCCCAAAAACCAACCCTATAATGAACATTCCTGCAAAAGAGTTCAAATGTTTCTTTTCGTGCTATACAAAGAAAACATATTTTTTTTAAAAGAAACTATGGTAAGAAGATAAAAATGTTGTGTGGGACTGTAATAGTAGTTTTTAAGAGTAGAATGGCGTATGTTTAACGCTACCCTTTAATTTTGTAAAAAAAAAAATTCTTTGGAGGCTTTTTTAAATCTGCAATTGCGACCAACTTGCGATCGATCTTTCAAGTGAATTTCGTTGTAGGGGCCCAAGGCCAAGGGTATTTGTGCGTAGAATGAAATTTCAATGATGGAGATTAAAAACGAAAAAGAAAAAAAAAGGAAATGAAATCCCCTTGTGTGGAGCAAGACTGAAAAACAAAAATAGGAAATAAATAGTGTCCAACTAAAATAGTTAGTTGATAGAGTCAGAGTGGGAGGAAGATTAATTTATTTCTATATTTAGAGGCGGAGTTAGGCTTTTAAACTATGGAGCTCAAATACACATATGGAGACCAATTTTATAAAAAAATTTCTAAAAGAATGAGGATCAATTTGACAGTACCATAACATTTTACTTTAAATTATATAAAAATATAATATATACAAACATATTAAAAAAAAATGAGGTCAATTTGACCCCATTACTTGTTCTTCAGTCCGCCCCTGCCTTTATTGGTTGGTACCGATCATAAATGAGTGCATATGAATAAATAAATGAGAAAAGGAAAAGAAAAGAAAAAGAGAAGATATATTTGTTTGGTAAAGATTAAAGAAGATGGATTGAATTGAATTAAGAAAGATACAGAGAAAGGTCCAAAAGTCCGAGCCGGGATCCCTAAAGGATTGAGACCGTCTGATTCGAATTCGTTCTTGGGATTGTCTCAAGATTTGAATTTGTCGTTGAGATGTGTGCTCACTTCAGAATGAATTTTGGCAGATTCGAATCGGACGGTTCCGATCTAAAACCCAAAAGTTGGGTTCCCTCACTGGATCCGAATTCCAAAAGTCCACCATTGCAACGCAGTCTTTCTTTTCATTACGATGGTTTGGTTTGTTTTGCGTGTTTCCAACGATCAATCAAGTCGCATGGGCGGCATGGATGAAACCATCCCTATTCCCCTATTCCCCTATTCCCTACCACTTATTAAAAAAGAACAAAGAATAAAGATAAAAAATAATAAATAAATACGGACGGACTGATTTCTGTTACTTCTCTTCCTCTTCCTCTTCTCTGGGGATTCCTAGGATAGGAATATTCATCTCTTTCTCAAGAAGGGGAATAGTATCTCTCTCTCTCTCCGCTCCGCTCTTCTCAGCCTCGTACCGTAAGTATCACTTAATTATTCTCCTCTCCCCGTTCTCCTCTCTTCGCCTCCTTTCTCAGTTCCTTTCTCCTGATATGAATTCAGAGTAGGTCCGATGCCCATCGGACCTACTTTGTTGTGACCATCCGATCTGCATCAAGATTCGTGTGATCCGCATCAAAATCCGTGCAAGTCTGTATCAATTTCCGTGCACATAGATCTTGATGCTAATCGTACGGTGCTAGAGCTAATTGAACCTAAATGTAGGTCCGATGCCCATCGGACCTACTCCTATCTCAAACTAACTGTCCACCATAGATGCATCATTATGAATTATGAATTGTGATTTAACTTCAAATTTTAATTACGCCTTTCCATTACGCATGCCCAATTTCCCCACTGTGGGTTTTGTACTTGTGTACCAGTTAGGTCTGCCACTGGTACCAATACTCATAAATACTGTCATTCTGTGATGAACAGGTAGTTCATGCTGATGTAAAAAAGTAAGGCGCACAAATTCTGATTTTTTACTTTCTTCATTTAACTCATAATCATTATGGTCAATGAAACAAACACCGATTCACCAAATGAGGAACCGAATACTTCGCCTTTGGGTAGATCATCGATTCTCTCATATGGGTCTGGTCACATGCTAAATGATATCACATCCTCTTGCTGGTTTACATATCTCCTCCTATTCCTCACTGATGTAGGTCTAACTCCGAGGTAAATTTTTCATTTCAACTCCTCCTTTTCTCATTGTCATTTTATATTGTGACTATTTTGAAAGAATCAATTTTCATTTCAGAAATGCGGCAATTGTCATGCTTTCTGGTCAAGTTGCTGATGCCTTCGCAACAATATTTGTGGGAGAGTTGGTACAAAAAAACTACTTCGCCTTCATTCTGAAATATATGATTTGCCACTTCTTATTTACTAAATTAATGAAAACAAATTTATTCATGGCATTGCAGATAGATAGAATTGGGCATTTCAAGCTGTGGCATGCTGGTGGGTCCATTTTGGTAGCAATCTCATTTTCGTCGGTTTTTGGTGGATGTGTTCCATGTAAACTTCTCAAGTCCGATACATCTGCACTAGAAACAATTGGATACAGTGTTTTCGCTGCCATTTTTAATGTCGGTTGGGCTATTACCCAAGTCTCCCACATGTACTTTCCCTTCTATCTTAATATTTTTCCCTAGCATTATCTTATTTTGTTCTTGGACACAAAAATGATTCTACTTTTGTTACAATCCAAAATCGACTTTATTGGTTTTTTACTTAATTTTCAATGCCTATGTAGGGCAATGGTGAATTGTATCACGTTAAATCCAACAAGTCGGGTTTCTCTTGCAAGTTGTCGCAATGCCTTCACAATGGTAATTGCCTAATTTCATTGTTGTGGTAAAACTTATCCTGACAGTTATCTCTCCCTTCTTAAATGCACAAGGTTTTATTGTCTAATTTTGTAAATTGCTATTGTTTGATTTTTGAAGGTGGCAAATCTGAGTCTGTATGCGATTGCTTTATCAGTGTTTACTGTATTCAATAACACAGAAGCAGCTAATATAATCTTACAGGTACTGATATCTTTTAACTTAATGCACTTGTTTCTTTTTAACCAAAATAAGTTTTTTGAAATTAATTGACGTCCTTTACAAGTCAAAACCTATTAGTTAACTCCTTTTGTAAATCCGAACAGTATCGTTGGATCGCCTACTTGTCTATCTTTTTGGGTTGCTGCTTTGTGCTTGTCTTTCTCATCGGGACAAAAGAACCTCAGTAAGTTTTCTTCACTTGGCCTCTAAATAATAATCTTTCATTCAACAAATTTAACTACCTTTTTTTAACTACTTTCTCATTTTATAGGTTGAAACAGCAAATTCAATCTAAGAATGTGTCTAGAATTTCATGGGCTCACTGGTTCAAGAAGGCTTTATACTACCAAGTTGCTATGGTCTACATGCTTACTCGATTGGTCACTAATGTTTCACAGGTTTTGTTATGTTTGCCTCTACCATGGATCTAGACTTCACTAATTGTCTCAAATTATTATTAATTTTTTTTACCATTTGAGTACCAAATAGAGTACTAACTATACCTTTTTTTTTGTGGGTCCAGTCGCTTCTTGCTTTTTATGTCATCAATGACTTGGGAATGGGTCAATCCTCTAAGGCCACTGTAAGCTTATATTTTGTACCCCTTAATAGCTTCTTAAAAAAAGATTAATAAAGTTGATGCTGAAATATTGTTTTTTTTGTTATTATTTATCAGGTTCCAGCAATTATTTATATTTGTAGCTTTATCATATCAGTCATTCTACAGGTATAGAAGATTAATTACTTGGCTATCTTCTTTTTTAAATTTGTATTGTGTACTACTTCCTTTTCTTTTTATAGTACAAAATTAATTATTTTACTTTTTACTGTTTGTAGGAGATGAGATGGTCGAGTTGGCGAATTAAGAGCTTCTTTACAATTGGAGCAGTACTGTGGATATTGTCTGGCGTTGGTATTTTTATTTTACCCAGCGCATTGCATTACTTCGTATATGCTTTGTCAATTACCATTGGAGTTGCTAATGCTTTGATGACAGTGAGTTCCACATCTTCTTATCATTTTTCTTTTGCTTCAGTAAATTACTATACTGTAAAGATTTGGTACTGCCATCACTTGAAATGCTATTAATGAATGGAAATCCTTTTATGCATACATGAACTTTGTGATTTGTTTTGTGATTTTTGTGGTTGTAATTACAGGTGACGGCAATCAGCATGGAGAGTATACTAGTTGGAGAGGATCTCAACGGCTGCGCTTTTGTATATGGCTCTCTTAGCTTTACTGACAAGCTCTCATGCGGTATTGCCTTGTATGCTCTGGAGTCATACCAAGGTAACAATTATTTTTTCTGACTCAACTGGAAGTACTGATCTCTGTTGGCACTGAGAACAGATATTTTCCTTATTTATTTATTTTGGGGGGGGCGGGTGGGGTGGGGGTTCATTTTGGTTTTGCTGGTATTCCATTGCTTAATTGGGGCCTGTACCCAAGATCCAGTATTGATTGTTCATATTAGCAGAGACAATGGATACGATTGGTGGTGACACTAAACCGTAGAGTTTTTTTTTGTCATAATGATTTTAATTCCCTAGTTATATATGGATTTCCTTGTGTAACTAAAACATACACAACAGGGCCCAAGTAGATGCTTGTAACATTAATTTCTCGCCGGTATTCTTCTATACTCCGATAGCTATTATTATTGGAAATTAGTAAAAGTTGTAAAACTGATCCTTTTATTTACATTTTGACAATGTATCTTGCCCTTCTTGATTGTTAGAAATCAATTAACTTTGCAATGCAAAAATCATTTAAATTAAGTTGGTCCATAAATAAACTTGCTTTGATTTGTTTTGTTTTTGATGTATATGCAGCTACTCCAGATGTGAAAACCGGTTGTTTGTTGGGACTAACTCATTCAGTTACAAGACTTGGTTTGGGGCTACTTCCATCAGTTTGTGCTTTCATCTCAATTGTGGTGACTCACACTATGGATCTCCAGCATCGACACCGCTCCCAACCTTTAGTAGAACCCCTTCTAGTGTAAGTGTATATATAACTTAACACCATCTCTAGGAGTAGGAGGTCACTTCTTATTATATTTGACACCAATAGACACAAGTACCAGCTAGTCGTAACTTGTAACAGCAAATCTAGTTGGATCTTTGATTTATACGCAAGTATGAACTCGGAGAATTCGGTTTCTCCTGCATGATGTATATAAATTTAATTTTGACAATTATAAATACCATTTAATTTCCTAATTTTTTTCAATTATAGTAATAATACATAGAGGTTTACTGTAGATATTTTACCAGTATTTGTACGTTACACTGAGATGAGACAGCATACTTGAGATCATTTGACAAGAAAACTCAACAATATATCCAGTAATAACACAAAAAAGAGTAAATGATAAAATAATGAAAGTTCATACAAATGACCCTGTTCTTATTATCTATAAATTTATCTCGGCGGAAGGAAACGAGTCCGCGGTGAGAAACACTGAGAGACTGGCCATGGCAAAATACCAGAGATGTTGAACCTGAATCTGACCAGGATAGCAACTGTGCATATTAGTACTACTGTGATTACAGTGACAAGCACAGGCCAGAGGCTTGTTGGAGAAACCAGGTACAATCCGCTTACAAACGCTATTGTTGTAGCAACATATGCAAAGCCCAAGAGCATCCGTGCCGATGCCTTATACTCCTCCTGTATGTAAGTTGCCGAGAAGCACACGGCAAGGGAAGACAGCATTGCTATGGTGTATGTTACCAGGAACACCTTTAAAGGAACTTGTTTTGTTACGAGGCCGTTATAATTAGCAGCACTACTGTATCCTGCTGCAGACACACGCACAGTAGAGAAAGCAGCTATAAAGGTGATTGTGATGATTAGAATCGCAACCAGAGAAGCGTTCTTTGTGTACTTATCCTGCGGCATCAAGTAACCCGTCTTCTTTTGTTCTTGTTGGACATGGCTCAGGTTCATCATCTTCTTCTTCTTCGCTCTATGTTCTGACAGGTCTGATGCACGGAAGCAGATTTGATGCAACAGCAAGGCGTAGGCATCGTTCTGCACAAATTAATTAAGAAAATTAGAGATCGATTGATCGAGATTGATGGAAATAAAAATTAACTAATAATTAAAGGCGATCGAGATCGACTAATAACTTACCCATTTGCGAGTGTTGTACAAGTCGTTTCTACTATAGACTAGGTCAACGGCACTCTTGTTATCAGCAGTGACAGCGGTACAATCTTGCGCCTCGTGGTTTAACAGAGGTCTGAGAAGCTCTGTATTGCACATCCCAGCAGCACAATGCAGTGGAAGCTTTCCGCTCGAATCCGCTTGGTTGATTAGCCTTCGGAACCGAGGAATGCTAAGGAGGTACGCGACCATCTTGGGATGCTCCTTATCGACGGCTTGATGAAGCGCATTCACTCTATTCGTTCCGTTGCGGTAATAAGCAGAATCGGGGCAGCGGGTTGCGGTCTCTTTTGCAATCTCAACCCTCCCGAGGCTCACTGCCAATATAAAAGGGCTATGCGTACAATTGCGTGAGTTGTTATCGTCTTCTTCTTCTTTGCCCTCGCTGCTGCAGGCCTCACAATTGATGTAAGCAAGGCTGGGATCGTGTCTCATGAATGTTTCATAGGCGACTCGCCATTTTTGTTGACTTGGCATGACAGACGAACGGCAGTCTCCTGATGATCACGCACCTTATCTAAAATGTGCAGCGCTACATCTTGATCGGGCATGCTACGCAGTGCATGGTGCAGCGAATTTTGACCACACAAATCTGCCATCTCAAGCATCTCGCATAGATGATTTCGAGGTAGTGCTCTCTCTAAATCATGATCAGGCGGTTCCCTTGAGCTTACAGCAGCAGCTATCAGGGCTCTAGCCATGGAGCTGTTGCTGGTCATCAGAGGGGTCTCTCTGTCATTGTTTAGGCTGGTGAGGAGCGACGGTTCTCTAAACAAGACCTGTTCAGATCTGATTAGGCTGCAATCAGACATAAATGTATTCTTAATGAATCTTTTAGTACAAAATAAGTTATTTTTTTATAACTTTTTTCAATCTTTTAGTACAAAATAAATTTTTGCTGAAAAAATCCGAGTTTCAGATCTGATTCCGCTGATTCTTAGTGATTCAAAAAATTTAATATCCTCAATTAAATAAAAAATAAAAATAAAAATAAAAATTTACCAAGAAGCAACTTATCTGATAAGCAAGAAATTATAACTTCTCCGGATCAATAGCACAAGCTAATGTCTTTTTGTATACTATATATAGAGTAGAACTAGGGTGCTCCTAAGCTCACCAAGCCCTTCCGTGAGCGCGACTCTAAAACCTATTGAATTGACTTCAAACGACATTTCTAAACCGTTAGATGTTCAATCTATATTAAAATGTGCTTGGAGACAAAATTTTACATTTTTTGAATTTTTTGTACTATTTATTAAGATGGTTTGAAAATCGCTGTTTTCCAATGGTGCAGAATTTTAATAAAAACAGCGATTTTCAAACCATCTTAAAAAATAGTAAAAAAATTCCAAAAAATGTAAAATTTGGTCTCCAAGCACATTTTAATATAGATTGAACATCTAACGGTTTAGAAATGTCGTTTGAAGTCAATTCGATAGGTTTTAGAGTCGCGCTCACGGAAGGGCTTGGTGAGCTTAGGAGCACCCTAGTTCTACTCCTATATATATATATATAGTTGGGCTATGGTGCATTGCAATATATATACCCTCTTGTACATTGGACTACAAACGGTTGGATTTGAAGTTCAAATAGTCAATCTAAAGGGCTCAACATGTTCTTCATATCAAAATGTGCTTGGGGAACAAATTTTACATTTTTTGGAATTTTTTTACTATTATTTTAGAATTTTTGAAAATTGTTGTTTTTCAGAAATTTCTGGACCATAGAAAAACAGCAATTTTCAAAAATTATAAAAAAATAGCAAACAATTTCCAAAAAATGTAAATTTTGGTCTCCAAATACATTTTAATATGGATATCAAATTGAATGGTTTGGATCGGTTATGTTGAAGTCAAAACCAACTATTTATAGTCCAATGTTCAAGAGATCCAATATATTGCAATGCATCATAGCCCAACTATATATATATATATATAGAGAGAGAGAGATTGGCTAATATCAAAACGTTTGTTCCTAAGCCCTCGTGCAACCGAATTGTTTCGAATTTTCAAAGTCCAAACGGTCGATCCAAACCGTTAGATGTGATCTCTATATTAAGATGTGCTTGGAGACCAAATTTTACATTTTTTTGAATTTTTTTACTATTTATTAAGTCACTTTGAAAATTGCTGATCCGGGTGAATAGTAAAAAGTGCAACCGAATTCCGGACCAAGTGATCAGCTATTTTGAAAGTGGCATAATAAATAGTAAAAAAATTCCAAAAAATGTAAAATTCGGTCTCCAAGCAGATTTTAATATAGAGATCACATCTAACGGTTTAGATCGACCGTTTGGACTTTGAAAATCCGAAAACCATTCGGTTGCACGAGGGCTTAGGAACAAATGTTTTGATATTAGCCACACTCTCTCTCTCTCTCTATATATATATATATATATATATATATATATGAGGAGGGATTACATCGTTTTTGATGACATCGAATTACATCGTCCATTTTCAAAGTTTTCAAAGTCCAAACAGTCGATCCAAACCGTTCAATATGATGGATATATTAAAATGTGCTTGTAGATCAAATTTTACATTTTTTTTACTATTTATTAAGTACTTTACAAAATCGTTGTTTTCATACCATTGAATTTTTGTACCCATCTTAATAAATATTAAAAAAAAAATAAAAAAAATGTAAAATTTGATCAGCAAGCACATTTTAATATATGCATCATATTGAACGGTTTGAATCGAGTGTTTGAACTTTGAAAATGGACGATGTCACTCGATGTCACCAAAAAACGGTGTAATCCGATCCCTCCTCTATGTATATATGAAATGAGGTGGTTTCAAGTATAATAAAGAAACACAGAACAATAAATTGTAAATTGTAATCAACAACTAATATCTATTTTTTTTATTCATTTCCATATCAAATTACAATCTGAAATCAACTATATATATGCAACTTTAAAAAATAATTAATCTTCACATCTCCAAGTTTTTATATTTACAAAGCAACGATATATATGTACAACAAGGAGGAGGCTATATGTACAATACATCAAATATTACTAAATAGTCTCTACAATACAATACAATTGCTAAGAGACACTCTTTTTCCTCAAAATTACGACCTCTCCTGCAATTTGCACCTCTCAAAATTCCAATATCCTTGGGGCAAAAATTTCAAGTACAAAATTCCAATATCTTTCTTTTCAGGGTCACTTTCAAATAAATATCTTTCTTTTTCTAATGATTTTTCTCATTTAGTAGAATTTATGATTATTCACACAAAATTTACATCACTAGCTCTCAACTCTCAAGTAAGGGAACACAGCCACTGTTGAAAAAATTCATTGCTTTCTGCACAAAAAAAAAAAAATTAAAGGAACATTTAAATTACACATCATAATCTTTTATACTAAATTTAGAAATTACTGCATAAATTGTTACAGGAAATCAAATTTTTTTTTTTGCTCTTTACCAACATGTACCAATTTCGCTTGGTACCAGACCGTACTATACTGGTACCGGTACCAGACAGAATTTTTTTCCTTTTTTCTATTTTGAAAATGTCCAGACAAAAGTTTAGTTTATTCAGGGTCTGTCAGGTAATGCACTGATACTGGTACTTACTGGTACCAGTAGTATGTACTAGTACTAATGTAGTCTGGTTGATGCTTTTAATTTGGTAATTTACAAATATCTCACCTGACAGTCCCTCTCGGGTGGGGATTGTCAAACCGAAGCCGAAACCCGCATTGGTCCTCTCCGTTAACGGGTTACCATGCCCGGTTCTATAACACGGCACCAAAACCGCAAAGCTATCCTCCGAGTCATCATCGCTGTTACAAAAATCATTCGAGTGCGGTTCAAGCCACCCGATAGACCAATCGGATCCATCGGATTCAGAACCCGATAAGCAGCCTCCACCATCAGATGGAACGATAACCATGTCGTGCTCCTTGTCCATCCTCTTCTCCTTTGAGTTGCTTCGCTTCTTTCGGTTTCGGATCCTTGTGGAAGCGGGTCGGGCGGTGGAGAAGTTGATGAGCTTAACGGGTTCGGATGGGAAATCTGTTGATGGAGGTGATTTTGTGGATGATTTGGGGCATCTCTTGCGGGGCTTTGCATCCCCGTTGAATATCCAGTGCGATAAGCGTGTCAATGCTATCGCCATTAGATTTTTACTTGTTGATTGAATTTGAATTTGGTTCAATAAACTGATCAGATTCAAAAAGAACAAAACTTTAGAAAAAAAATTCAATGAATCAACTGGAAATTTTCTCACTTGAGAGCTGGATTATACAGAGATTAGAACAAAAAGATTCGAAATGGTTATCCAAAAGAGAGAGAGAGGAGAGAGAAGAGAGAGAGAGAGAGAGAGAAGAGAAGAGAAGGCGTGAGGCAAAGTGTAAAGGAAGATTCAGAAGGCGTAAGGTCGCCTTCTACATTTATTATTTATAGCAATCTCATCTCTTCTCATCTCATGAATTCATATAAACTGAGGTAATATAAAATTTGAGTTTTAATTGAGACCGTCCGATCTGCCTTGGCACGAATATTAAAGGTCCCTGATTCTGATCGAACGGTTTAGATCTAATCTGAAATATTCTGTTACCTCGTATCATCTCATCTCATCTGACCATGTCATGACAAGTTTTGCATTTCAGTACCTTTTAAACATGATAATTGTCTTCTTGTGATGGACTTTGGTGTATGTAACACAATCCACATGGCAAATAAATGAATCGCGTGTGTGTCACACTGTCACATAATGTCGTCACCAATCAATCCATAAATGGTAATAAGTTCCGTGCAAGACATGTTCTAACAAAACCGTATTATAAGGTCAGACCAAAAACCTTCTTGGTTTACATACACCAAAGTCCATCATAAACTCTCTTTTTTCTCCAAACAAATAATGGTGGTGGGGCCCACATGAATATGGCCCAATGGGAATGGTGGTTGATATAATATGAGTATTTTATGTGGCTTATAATATATATTTCCCATTTTCTTTATTCATTCTGAATAATTTCATGTGTGTGCCCTATAAACTATTGAAATTTCATTTCTTATAGTGACGACGGTTTGGCAATTTGTTATGTTTTTAACTACCATATTTTATTCCCAAAAATATCTCAAATTAATTATCATATTTTTTTTTTTTCATGAATCGTTACTAGAAAATGACATGATATTGTTGGCTATTCTAATTTTAATATTTTGTAATAATATAAACATGTTGACATTAAAAAAATATGACAAAACAATTATAATAATACATGATAAATAAAGTTGAAATTAAGAACAAAAAAATACCGAGTGCTGTTTAATTGTGAAATTGAGGGTTAATTATGAAAGTTTAATTGTGATTATAGGTCTATAATTAATCAAAAGTTTCTAGGGGTGTGTTTGCGAAAATATTTTTTCCCTATTAATCAAAAGTATGGACAAAAATAGGCAAGTGGGGTCATATTTTAAGTTTAATTAGTAAAATAATTTTAGTGTTGTTGATTCAATCATTGAAGAGTTTGGGCCGCAAGAAATTAACACGTAATTAGTGCACACTTGTCGTTTAATTAGAAACAATATATCCAATCCAACAAAACAAGAGGAGAACTGGAGAAGTAATCTAATATATGTGTTATTAAATTAAACAAGTGGAGTTGTCAATCCAATAAACAAACTATCATCTTATTTTCTCAAATCTTCTCTCTCTCTTTCTTCTCTCACTTCACGTGGAAGTCAGATTCGGTACCTCATATTCTCTTTATATGCTAACACATCATTCAGCATGGAATTCTTTTTATAAACCATAATTAAAAAAAGGCATTTGCTTCGGTGGACATAAGGATCTATTTGTAAAATGAACATATTTTCATTTTCAAAGTTCAAATAGTCGATCCGACCGTTCAACATTATCTCCATATTAAAATGTACTTGGAGGTCAAATTTTACATTTTTTTGAATTTTTTTATTATTTATTAAGATGGTTACAAAATCGTTGTTTTCAGACCATTGAAAAACAGCGATTTTGTAACCATCTTAATAAATAGTAAAAAAATTCAAAAAAATGTAAAATTTGACCTCCAAGTACATTTTAATATGGAGATAATGTTGAACGGTCGGATCGACTGTTTGAACTTTGAAAATGAAAATATGTTCATTTTACAAATAGGTCCTTATGTCCACCGAAGCATCCCTCTTAAAAAAAATATTTTTACGAAACCAACGTGATTACTTTTTTTAACAAAAACTATAAGAACCGAAATGTCATTTTAGTCCGAAATTTTTTTTTTATTCTGGACCGAAATGTCATTTCGGTCCAGTCCCCTTTTTGGATTTTCTGCGGTAGCTCATATGAAAACTTGTGAAACCAGTAACATAGAAATCTAACAAGGGGACCGGACAGAAATGTTATTTTGGTCTGGAATAAAAAAAAAATTCAGACCGAAATGACATTTCGGTTCTTATGATTTTTGTAAAAAAAAAAGTAATCATGTTGGTTTCGTAAAAAACAAAATTTTAATTATGATTTATAGAAAAAATTCTTCAGCATGAATATATAATGACCCGGATTTAAAATGAATTTTGGTTGTGGGACTAATAAGGTTAGCTCAGAGACCGGATAACACTACATTTGCATGTGACTATGTATTTTTTTTTTTTTTTATTCAAAAGCCCGTAGGCAGCATGTGAGTATGTGAGCCACCGAAAACTGGGCCCCAATTGTCTTTATCTTGGATTTTATATGCTCCTCCAAGTAAAGTGTAGTTTATTTGTTGGTATAGTTTACTTTTACAATTTGAAGAACAATACTCATCGGTCCAAGGATAAAGATAAAGACTAATTTTTTTGCTAGAACTTTCTGAAAAAAAATTGTAAACTAGTATATAAAAAAACTTATAATTGTGAATTTTTTTTTTATAAATTAGATGAAAAATAGGTGAAAAAAAGATAAAAACTAATTATTTTTGTTATAATATTTTCTTATTAAAATAGATGAAAAATTTAAATAAAAATACATATTTTTAAAATAAATTAAGATTTCTCACAACTAATTTCACGGTACAATTGAACACTAATTTCAATACATTCCCATCAAATCTCATCTCATGTAATTTCGTGACAAACGAACACGCCCTTAACAGAGAAATAAAAAAAAACCCACTTTTACAATTCCCTCCATTGATGCTACAAATGGACATGACCAGTATATATAAATTGAAAATAATATTGTTGCCGTATTAAATTGTCACATGGACCTGATTGATTGTTTTAATATGCACTAATTATAAGCAGCTATCTTGAACAAATGATTTTCCTCCTGTTTTACAGATTGTTGGATTTTATTTTTCATTTTTGGGTAATTTTACCGATTGATAAATGAGCACCAATTCAATATAAATTCCCACAAAAACAATATTTTACAACACTTTTGGACATTTTGATCCGGTTTTACTACTTTTTGGATTTTATATCTCATTTAATTTTCAGGTATTTTTACCAATAAATAAGCACAAATTCAATTAAAATTTCAATTTATGAGTAAAATTATATTCACCAATCATAATTTGTATTATGAATAATAATCTAACAAGTCCAGTTAATTTATATACTGCTGTTTGTTTGTTTGTTAGTTAGTTTTTTAATTTGTTATTTCCTTGTAATTTCATGAGTTTGATTCTCTTGACTTTAATAATGTTTTTCTCAAGTTTCAAATGTAAGAAGCTCATGAACATTATTTATTAATTTATAGAAATATATATACTGGGATTTAAACTTTCAAATTATGTTAACATAAATAAAATAGGCCAACATTTGGGCCCAAAAATATTTCATGTAATCCCATCAACTAAGCCCATTATCAGCCCATTTTAAACCACATATTGCCCCCTTTTTTTGAATCTTCTAGAGTTGTAAACTTGTATTAAACATTATTCATGCCTAGGTTAATGTTTACTTTTTTTATACCAGTAAATAGTGACAAATTGCAAATCCACAAAACTAAGTTTCAAGAAAAAAAAATTGTCCTATGCAAATTATCACTAACAGTTGTGAATTTATCTTGGTTAAATTAAGAACCCCTTCTAATCTAAAATCATTACATTACATTATGCTTGTATTTCTATAAATTAAATACATCAACTGATATTAAAAATCTTGATTACAACATAAATTAAAAGATATAGATTAAAGTTTAGGGGATGCATATATTAATTTAGTTTCTAGAAACTTTAATTATTGAACTTTTAGCAAAAAAGAAAGAAGATGACATGCTCATCAACATCTTAGCAGTGTTATCAGAACCGGACCGGACTGGACCAGACCCGGTCACATGTCCGGTTTGGTTCTATTGAAGGACCGCTTATGTTGTTAAATCGACCCAATAATCGATTTGACCGGCCGAAGTTTAGTAAAACCGCTGAACCGTTCTAGTTGAAAGAATCGGGTTTTCTCTTTTTTTGGTGTTTCGCTCTTTGCTTGTTGGTATTGAAGAGAATCATACTCTCTTGATATGTTTGTGAGAATTTAGCAACAAGAGAAGTATTCCAATTAAATTTTTATTGTTCCAATTAAGCAGTAAGTAATATAATCTCATCAATTAGTGAATATAATTAAGTTTGTAAGTAACATATGGACCTTGAACGGTTGGTATAAGATTTGATATCATTGCAAAAGTGAATGCTCTTAATGTGTTTGATGAAATGCTCAAAACAAAATTTGAACTCAAACACAACAGAGCAGTTTCATATTATGGAACAGTATCATAGTACTAACATGAATTTCTTGAACTCATGCGTGTAAAATCAATACAGAACATGACTCAGTATGCTTGGAATTGCTTAAATACAAGTAATTAAGGAATATGATTATTTTTATATATAGTCCTAATATCTCATAAATAAATACAAGTATTTTGAAAAACAACGGTTAACTCATCGATTCGACCAGTAAACCATTGATCCGAAGTTTTATCAGGTCAATGTCTGATCCGGTTATGATAACATTGCATCATATAATAGTAATAGGAATATCCAATTTTGCATTGTCAATAACAAAAAGGAAAATTTTAAATTTACAAATCAAGTTCTTTTTTTTTTTAATTCAACTATATCATACATGTAGAAATATGTCTTAGCAATAATAGTTTTGGGAGAACAAGGGAAACATTAGTTAGAACATTAATATATAAAATATATATTTCCCTTGACCCCTGAAAAAAAAAAGTTAGAAATGAAAATTGTTTAAGGTGACTACATGAGTAGATAAGATACTCAAATATTAAGAATTCTCATTAGGTCCGATGCTCATCGGACATACTTTAGTTCGATGGGTGTGATGAACATCCGATCAGCATTAAGATTCATGCACTGCGCATCAAAAATCCGTACGAGTCTGTATCAATTTCTGTGTGCACAGATTTAGTGCTAATCGTTCGGTGCTAGAGTTAATTGAATCTAAAAGTAGGTCCGATGCCCATCGAACCTACTCCTATTTCAAATATTAAATGCTTTAACACTGGCTGACAACCAACCAGGATCAGATTGTGGGTCCCACCTTTTGAATAGTAATTTGTGGTCATGTGGACACAACCATGCTTTAATTATGACTGTTTTAATTGATACAATCAAGTTATTTTAAAAGTACTACATATAAGGATGCATGCATGCTAGCTAAAAAAAAAATATTCTAATTAATATAGTAACAGTAAACAGACAAAAAATAATAAAAAAAATGTTAGTTATCTTCATTATTATTCGCACATATAATCAAACTGGTATCAATATTCCACCAGAGGATTCATATTAATTAATTAATATACAGTCCACCGGTAACAGAGAAGGTAAGAAATTAATTATGTAAATGGAGATTTTATTTCTTCTTGATTGATTTTTACAAGTACAACAACTGCTGTATATAAAGGAAACTATTACAGCTATGGTTTAGACTCTAACTAGAGTTCTAACCATCAACTAATCATAGTTCTAACTAACTCAACTTCCTAACAGCATCTTAACAGACTTTGACTGCGCTAGTCATGTTTGACTGTGCCTCTGTCTTGGTTGCTTCTAGAAGTTTATTAACCGGTACTTCAAAAAAGAAAAGAAAATGAACACATCAAAAGAAAAAGGCAAAGATTACATATATAAATATAATGAGGAGGGATCCAATTACATCTTTTTTGGTAACACATCATGACACCGTTTTTTTTATAGGTCAATTTTGCAATTTCAAAATCCAAACAGTCGATCCGAACCGTTCAACATGATCACCATATTAAAATGTGCTTGGAGATCAAATTTTACATTTTTTTGAATTTTTTTACTATTTATTAAGATGGTTACAAAATCGCTGTTTTTCAATGGTCTGAAAACAACGATTTTGTAACCATCTTAATAAATAGTAAAAAAATTCAAAAAAATATAAAATTTGATCTCCAAGCACATTTTAATATATCCATCATGTTGAACGGTTTGGATCGACTATTTGGACTTTGAAAATGGTAGGTGTCAAAATGTGTCACCAAAAAAGGTGTAATCCGATCCCTCCTCAAATATAATTGGTGCATTGAAAAAGGTGAAAATATATCCATGCATGCATATATGTTGTTAGAAATCATTCATATCAACACGTACTGCTTGGTGCAAATTAAGGCATCGACGTTCACGCACGCAATTGGGCACAACCCCTCAGATTTATGAACGCGTATCCTCTGCATTAACTCAAAAGAGAAAAATTCTCTTTTGAGTTTAATGCAAGTCGACCTTCTCATCAGGATTAGAGTCAATTCAGCCTCCGCTTGTGACACCAACTTAGACATGATTTGGCTAAAGGATCAATATTAATTGGATCCAACTAAATGTCCTCAAATGTTCGGTTTTTCTCCAAATCCAACTGTCGCTACTTGAAAGTGGACAAAAACTTCTTCTTCTTAGAATTATGTAAATCTTAATAAGAAATATTGTAAACCTCAGTAAGATACTTTTCATTACCATGTAGTTTCCGGTCAAAACTAACAACTAAACGCTTTGATCAGAACCACTTGTAGAAATTTGATTGAGACCACTCGGACAATTTGAAGAAATTTTCTAACGACTTTTCAAAATTAGCAATTAATCTGGGATCACTTTAAACGCTGTAAACTGTCTCTTTGAATACTGTAAACCGTTTTTTCAAATACTATAAACCTGAAAAAAAAAAATTAATCTGCATCTAGATACTATTTCTAATTGTTTCAAAAATAAAATAAACTTTATCACATAACTCTGTAAACCTCATTGAATATTGTAAACATATAAATTATTTTCAAAGTTTTATTTTTTCCAAATTTGTTTTAAATCTGCATTTAAATGCTATTTTCAATTTTTTTTTAATACATCAACTGAAAACTCACTTGTTTTCAATATACTTTATTCCTACCGAAGAATCAACTAAGTTCCAAACTTGATTGTCAAATTGTATGGATCCTAGCTATTCTGAAGAGTCTGGAAGTGGACCGTCATCGTTTCCACAGAGATAAAAAAACCTTCAATATTCAATAATGTCACCTCGTGAAGTTTCAACTATTTTTTAGATGGATGACTCACTTTTGCCGACCTACAAAATGACAGGTGCATTTTATTTTATTGATTTAAATAAGATAACATAGAGATTCGGACTTCTCCATCTCTCAAACCTCTAAGCCCAATTACGGCCCAATGCCTGATAAACATATATACATTTTACAATTTGAGACAATTTCTTAATGGAGAGCATCTCTTCTTAAGAGTATTTCATTTCATTTAATTTTTTTACCAATATACCCCTGTTCTCATTTTCATTTACTTGTTTCATTTATCCAACTAATTAATTTGCTGGAGATCTAATAAAAAGAAGTTCAAGTTGAGTGTTGAACAGAAACAAAATAAACAAAATCCATCATCACAACAGGAAAATAATATAATGAAAGAAACATTAGTTATACATTCTAATTTGCTGGCAATAAGAAAAGAATTCTCATGTTAAACAAGTTGTCTCTACATAAAAAGATTTACAGCAACCACTTGTGATGTGCATAAAATGAATTATAGCTATTTTTAGGAACTGCCCTTATTGTGCAATCTAATAAATACTAGCAACCAGTGTTGTAAATAACGGTATGCGCTTGTCGGACGGACATGGTACCGCTAAGCAATTAATCGGAAATAATCGGTCATAATCGAAAAAAATCGGCCGATTAATCAAGGAATTCATTGACGGTTTGATCACCGCCAACGATTATCCTTCCCCTTCTCTATATTATTTTATATATTTTCTATGAATGAAAACATTCACACTAAAGAACAGAGGAACTGGGTTGGTGAATATTTCACCCCAGATTCTGGATAGGGAGAGATAATATTTCTCTGCTTAAAATCTTTACGTGCTAACAATATTCCTCTCTTTTTTGTCATGAAGTACCTTATAATATTTAGTTTTGTTTTTAAATTTTTTATTTTTTATTTTACAAAAGATTATATAGCACTTGCTCTTCTCATAAAATAAAATTACTGAACATTTATTTATTCATCCCTGCTGTCTCAATTTCTAATTCTGCTTCTGTTTAGGTTTTTACTTCTAAATTCATAATTCAACATCTAGAATAATTTTTATTGGATGGTAAAGAATTACGCATCAAAATTTTATATATAGATTTGCATTGTGATCAAAACAAGCTAGCTGTATCAAATTGTAGGTCAAACGAATTAAAAATGTCACAACAATTAAAAAAATACAAAAATTATATAAAAAGGAGGGCTCAGTTAACTACAAATTATCTTGGCAATCGTCAAAAACATAATCTGATGATATAAAGTATAATTAATTAATTAATTAATTTACGATCGAGAAGAGAGAGCTCTGGTAATGGAGGCACGCACTGTAATTAACTAATGGTAAAATATTAATTTCTAATCTATATAATAATTACCACTTCAGATCCACTACTGTCTACTGCTACGCCAAGGAAAAATATATATTTTTTCTTTTTTACTATAATTGAGCCATATGGTATTAATTGTACATCAAAGGGCCAATATGCATATACGTACATATCTCATTCCTTCCTTTTTCCTTGACATGTATTTTTCAATTCTCTAAATATTGAAAAATGGTTAGCCATATTTTACTACAAAAAATGATTATGGACGTAGTCAACTGTCATGCACTGCCAGTTGTTGGTAGTTTGTATAATCAATTCCATTCAATCTCACACAACACAGTATCTGCTCTGGCAATTCTTCTGCTTTGCTTCCCTGTAATTAATTCATTAATGTACCAAATAAGACCTTTTCTTTTAAAAATCAAATTGAATTGAATTGATTGCTAACAAGAATTTATACCTGAATTGTTAACCCGAAATCAATGACACATAACTTGAGCCTGTCTAGAAATGTTTCAAAACCTTTGCGCGAGATGTAGCTAAACCTATGCATATCCAAATCTATCTCAAAGTAATTCTCTCCCTGTTTCACAAACAAATAACTCATCAGATTCAGATTTAGAGTAAATAATTAATATCGGATTAAGGATGAAATTAATAGTGAAGAAGCTAGCTGTGTACCAAGTAAAACTCATGCTGGGGACGAGAGAGCACCGGTTTTTCATTGTATGCATGCATCAGCTTCCTCTCGGCTGCGCTCAAAGGGAGTTCATCCAAATTTCCAACCCGGCCGAGAATTTTCAATCGCTCCCTAAATGGTACAGTTGCCTCTATAGGGAACGACTTAACCTTTTCTACTTCATCTTCTATTAACCTCTGTATTGATAAACAAAACAAAGGAATTAACAATCAGATTACAGAATGTAAAAGCATAATCTTATTAGAAGTTAAAGCAACTGATATAAATCTTACTCTAATGTTTTCAAGGAAAAAGGATGGGAGTTCTTTGGAGTAACTTTGAGAGAGCTTGAAGTACATGACAATGTTAAACCCTTCACCATCGTTTTCATTTTGAAAAAGTGAAGCCGGATAGAGAGGAACCTACGAAACATACATAACATATATATGCCTCTATTAGTATAAAAAAAAAAAAATACCCATAACATCTTTCAAAAAAATATAATTTGAGAGGTGTGTACCTGTACATTTACTACAAGAAGAGGAGGAAACTTGCTAGAGGGACCCATTTCTGGAAGCTCCACAAACCGAGAAATGTGATTAACTTTTTGTGGAGACAAGTACACATCTACTCCAAATGGGTAAAATGCTGCATAATTTGAAGCAAAATCTTTCTTTTTATCCCTTCACACACACAAAAGAAAAGGAAAATGCATGAATATTTATCGGGCGATACATTTCCACATATCTTTGCAAACAAGGTGTGTGTGTGTGTGTGTGTGTGTACCTCATGTAATTAGTGCCACGCACTCGGAATATAGAAGGGTCAATGTGGGACCAGCTGTCAAGCATTTTCTTCTCCATTGGGCACAACTGCACTTGAGATCCCCCAAGTGGCCTCTCTAGGTATGTCTTTGAGCTCACTGGCATCAAAACAAACAATTTATTGAGTACCTAAACAATTTTGTTTGTTTATGTATTTCAATTAATATTAATCTTAGCACTTACATAATGTATTGGAAGAGTTGTGGCCTTCCCCAGACTTGCGCTTGAAAGAGACCTTTAATGAAGGCATTGTACTTAGAGGCCTCTTTTTATCGGTTGGTTGTGCAACTGTTGAGGCAAGACACGGCAGGCAATTGTTAGGTAACAAACCGCAATTATTCATCAACCCTCCTTCCTCTTCTTCTCCCCTCTCATCACCTATTGTTGAATCTGTTCCATCAGTGGAATTGACCGACTTGCCCTTCCCTTGCTCTCCAGATTTGTGACGCTTTTGGCCTTGGTCCACATTTGCTGCGTGGTCAGCCTCAAAGCCATTCAATGAAAAAGAGTCTACAAGAGTTATAAAAATTCAACCATTAGATTATGTGCTAATTTCGATTGGAACTTTCAGAGGCCCATTTAGCAAAATAACCAAGTAACCAGTGTATAATGATCACATACCGCCATGTACACTGTGGAATTCATCATCAGAATCAGTAATAGAGATTGTATCAAAAAATGCCTCCTCCAAGCTACCTGATGAGCCTGACAAAATAATATAATTTATTACATGAAGAACAAGAATAAACATCCGTCTTTCATTTCTTGATAAAGAATTAAGCTTAGGAAACATGCCGCTACCATCTCAAAAATTTAGGAAGTAAACCCAATAGCAAAAGCGAGACAATGATGGCCATGAGAAACCAAAGCATAAGGTCCAAACAAACCTTTTTCTTTATGTGATCGCTTTGTAATTCCACCAAAGCAATTGATTAAGCCTCTCATGGCCGAGGCACCCATCCTAATTAATCCCTTTCTCGATGCCTCCAGCCAATTAGGCCGGCTCAAAGTCAAAGTTTGTTGATCACGCTTCCTATTGTAATTTCTTCAAATTAACTTTATGACGTATTGGCTAAAGCTATCTCTCAATCTAGTTTTCTAAATTTAACCTCTTTTAGGAAGTATGAGAATGGTAATTGTGGCAAAGAAGATGACCTTTTTTTTTGTCTAAATATGATTTCTAGATGCAAAATCAAAGATTCAGAAGTTAAAAAACTTTGCGACTAGATGTTTGGTTCAAAGGGATGGAATCCAGAAATGGCTAAAATTAGGAAATGAGCAAGGATAATTATATGTCCATCAGAAATTTTGAAGCCAAATTCAGGTTGTTGCTTTTATACATAGCTCACCCATTCCGACCTATGTTTAGGGAAATTTGAAGAACAGAGAGGTAAGAAAACTTTAAGAAGCTGAGACAAATCCATGAAATCAGAGGAAAAGCAAAATTAGAATTTCATATACTCTTTTATATAATTAAACAACACCAATTTAATTAGAATTAGGATACAAGTTTTGACTAACAGGGCAGTTCATGTATATTAAATAATGAGAAGAAGAAAAATGAGAAACAAAGCAATCCAATCAATGTGGATAAAGAAAGAAGAGATCATTATGAATTATGATTTATAATATTATTAATTATAGCTGCAACATAAAAAAATAATTAGAATCAGAATTAAATTAATTTAATACAATTTTGATATGACCATCAACAGAATTTTAGATGTCTAACAAAACAACTAATTATATATATTTTTTAGAAAAAAAGTAAAAAGAAGTAGAAGATGGAGAGTATATACCAGCATTAGCATTGTTATTACAATTAATGTTGTAATTAGCAGAATCAACAGGAATCGACGTGGTATCATCTCCTGTTGCCACGTCAGCTTCGCTGATAGTCTCCATGGAAGCACGAGAGGAGATCCGCCGCCTCATCGCCGATCCCCTCCGTCGCCTGATCCGTCGGGGCCCACTTTCAGCTGCTGACGACTTCTTCCGTACACCCATACAGGCCTGCTGTCTTGATACGCATCCTCCCATCTCTCTCTCTCTCTCTCTCTTGAGAACTAGAGAGAGAACAATGAACAATAGAAAAGTAGTAAACAAGCCACGGTCGCGAGAGAGAAAAAGAGAGGAATCGGGAAGGGAGAGAGAGAGAGAGAGCGTGAGCGTGACGTCGGCGTCGGCAGCAAAAATGCGAGGTGTGACTTTGTGAGGTGTCTGTTCTCTTTCTCTCTCTTCTTTCTCTCTGCTAAGTGTGGTGTGATGTGATTGCTTTCTTACTCTTTACTTAATTAAAAGCCAGATGAAAGGAAATTCACCAACTAATAAGGAAAACTAGAAATGATAATCATCTCCAATTTGCAGCACGAGTAAACATCTCTGCGAGGTAGAATGCACGAGATCCTTTTAAAATTCGTGCATATTATGATCGGACGATCAGGATTTAAAGAAAAATATCTTGTTACCTTAAATAGAAATGTCAATCATTATTGTGCATCAAACGCGTAACCCGTAATCGGTAATCCGGACTCCGGAGTCACATTTGGCGTCGTGAAGCATTTCACTAAAATAGAAAAGTATCGAAAGTTGTCAGTGGATGCAAATCAGTGACGCCACGACCGGAACTAGTTGAGGGTTCTCTTCTCCAGTTAAAAGTCAAACATACCCAACGTGTCACTCTGTGCATCACTGTCAAGACCCTTACAGGAATGCTCCAGCAGCCTAAACTTGAGATGATCATGATGGAGCAGGGACTCGATTTTCATGGTTTACCATTTCCGACACGAACCAACTACACAAACCACTCTTCTGTTGCTTTCTTTTTCTTTCTTTAATTTGTGGGTCCCATGTAGAGAGAGAGAAGTCATCATTTGGCGCTCTGTGCTTTTCGAGCGCATGAACCGGGTGTAAACAAGTAAAGCGAAATTAAATGCGCACGAGTGGGTCGTACTGTGGACCACTTGGAAAAGGATATGGCAACCGAGGAAAGGACTATTTCTGATTCATTGCGGCAGAACTATATGCCAAACCGTATACCGACCCAACACCAACTTCACTATAAAATATAAACCATTGTGTAGAATTCAGAATATGTTCTGAATCTTTTGCATTTTGAAACTGGTAAAATGATCTCTGTAACTTGTGCAAATGCTTTCCAGAATTCAGAATTAATACAATAATCACAAATAAAAAATATTAAAATAAATTTACAACATTGTTTCTCTGGTTATGGATAACTCGGTTATATGCATATTTTTATTTTCAAAATTCAAACAGTTAATCCAAATCATTAAACATCTTCATATGAACATGTAAATACATGAAGATCAAATTTTATATTTTTAGAATTTTTATTACTATTTTTTAGATAGGTAAAAATCACTTGATCTAAATATTATGAATCATCTAAAAGAAGTGATTTTCTACTTATTTAAAAAAATAGTTATTTTTTAAAAAAATGTTAAATTTGATCTTCAAATATATATTATATGAAATTTGCTAGATATTTTTTTCATATGTTCAACAGAGCCTTCCTTTATTTGATTTGAAATATGTTTGAGTGAGGCTATGGTACTTCGGCTAGTGTACTATGGCTAGTGTACTACGGCTCAATATGTTACTTTTTAAAATCCTAACGGTCGATCCGACCGTTCAATGTGATATCCATATGAATATGTACTTGCAAACTAAATTTTATATTTTTTCAAATTTTTTTACTATTTTTTTAGATAGGTAGAATTTTCAGTGTTTTATACAAATTTTGGACCATCAAAATTCTACCTATCTAAAAAAATAGTAAAAAAATTCGAAAAAATATAAAATTTAATTTACAAGTACATATTCATATGGATATCACATTGAACGGTCGGATCGACCGTTAGGATTTTAAAAAGTACCATATTGAGCCGTAGTACACTAGCCATAGTACACTAGCCGAAGTACCATAGCCTCACTCAATATGTTTTTACAATTGTCAATCCATTTTATTGATAGGAAATCTCATCTTATAATTTATATGGACTTTGTCAAAACATCATTGTATGAAATGAACCTTTGACAGTGGTCTATTTTGTACAAAGTTTTAGAAATAAATTCTCTTTATGACATATTATTGTCAATCAATTCTATTGTTACTTTAAATTTTAAAAATACAAAATTTTGTTGCATATAATTTATAAAAATTGATTTTTTTTTTTTAAGAAAGTTGTTGGAGTCTTATTGGTTTGTGCTCTTGACGTAGGTTCAAGTTGCGGCAATTAGATAAAATTATGGGCCATCCAGAAGCAGTGATTTTGTATCTATTTTAAAAAATAGTAAAAAAATTCTAAAAAATATAAATATCGGTCTTCTAGTACATATTCATATGAAAATCACTTTGAACAGTTCAGATCGACTGTTAGAATTTTGAAAAGGAAATGGCTAGCATGCTACGCGTAGCATAGAGGGCCTCCGTGCTACGGCTCAATATTTGAGTTTTCAAAATCCTAACGGTCGATCCGAACCGTTCAACATGATCTCCATATGAATATGTACTTGCAAACCAAATTTTACATTTTTTAGAATTTTTTTACTATTTTTTTAGATAGGTAGAAAATCAGTTGATATGAATGGTACATAATTTTCAGATCAAGTGATTTTCTACTTGTCTAAAAAAATAGTAAAAAAATTCTAAAAAATGTAAAATTTGGCTTGCAAGTACATATTCATAAGAAGATCATGTTGAACGGTTCGGATCGACCGTTAGGATTTTGAAAACTCAAATATTGAGCCGTAGCACGGATGCCCTCTATGCTACGCGTAGCATGCTAGCCATTTCCTTTTGAAAATGAAAATATTAATCGGTATTACTGACCAAATCGTGATATGCATAGTACCATAGACTCACTCTATATTTTTATATGAAAATTATGTTAAATAATTGAAAAGTAGGGTTAAAATACACCATTAGTTTTGTGCTCCAATTATATTCCACATTTTTATCTCCGTTTTCAAAATCCGAACAATCAATCTAAACCACTCAACATGATCTATGTATTAAAATGTACTTGAGATCAAATTGTCTTTTAAAAATTGTCAATCAATTGTCATCATTTTTAAAAATTGTCATCATTATTTTAATTGATTTGATTTTTTTTATATAAATTGTCATCAATTCTATTGTCAGGGAATCTCATCTTTTAATTGACATGGACTATGTCAAAATATATACTCATATTCATTTTTTATTGTGTGTGGCAGACTTTTCATCTGCTACTAGAAAAAAAATATATATATATATATCGTTGGCTCGTTGCCATCGTTTTGCTTTGGTAGAAGCAACTATCACCTACCGTCAATTATTTCATTTTGAGTCAGCTCACAGAGCAGCTATTTCATCTAATGAAACAAGAATGACTTGGTCCAAAAAAAAAAAAAATCATTTTATAGTTTCATCTTCCACAAATATATAACTCGAACTTTCACAATTTTCAAGAGATCGGACGGTTCATATGCCGTCAAAATTGTTAACCAATTATTTGTCCTAATATTTATTATGCAGAATTAAACTTGAACTCATCCACAATTTTATGAGTTTAAAACTTCAAGAAAAAATTGAACAGTTTTGAATTTCTAATCTAACATGTCGACTTTTGTAAGTATTTATATTTTTCTTATCCCCAAATCAATTTACTGCTCCATTTCACCAAGATATTGGACCGACCCCACAATCAATTTTTTTTTTAATTAAGCCATCAAACTATTTAAAATTTACAAAAAAAATTCTTTATTAAGATTTCGAACCCGCGATCTCCCACACTAAAAAGCGGACCGTCATATGTGATCTTTTGAAGGGCTCAACTTAAGCCAAACTCAAGTGCGGAACCAACTAGCACCCGAAATTTTTATTAATATCCAAAAAAATTAAATTTCAAAATCTGCACCCTGTTTGACAAAATTTCGAAAATTGCCCAAACTGCAGATTTATTTCCGGTTTTAGGCCGAATAACCGCAGATTTATTTTCAGATTTTGGAATTCCGAAATAGAAGAATCCAAATATTTTATGTATTTACGTAGAAGTGACTTTTGAACCGGGATCAATAACTCAGATTCAAAACATTTTTATTTTTTTCCAATAACACACAACGTAATATTTTAATTTTTCTTACAGCAGCGAAAAATCCGACCTGAAAAATGTTGATCCGGGTTATTTGTCGCAGTCTTTCTAATAAATCAAATTATATAGTATTCCATCTATTTTCAAAGAAATATATAAAATATTTCTAATATTTCAATACAAAAAATAATAAATTATAACATTTTCTGTTTTAATAAAAAAACTTAAAACTGGAAATTTATTTTCCGGTTTTGGAATTTCAAAACCAAAACCGGAAAATAAATTTGCGGTAATTCGGCCTAAAACTGAAAAATAAATCTATGGTTTGAACAATTTTCAAAATCTTGTCAAACAGAACGTAGATTTTGAAATTTAATATTTTTTCTGGATATTAATAAAAATTTCGGAACTAGCACTGCCACTGCATTGCCAACTTGCATAAGCGCAACCATCATATGTTAGATAATACTTTTCAAACTTCTAAACTAAATAATGAATAAAATATAAATAAAATTCATGCCATACATGTTTAGAATTTAGTGGGATGAAAAATGTTGAATATAATAGTACCTGGAAGGCTAAAATTCCACTAAAAGTAAAGATATTTTTGTGAAAAAAGTTTTGAATCTAGTGAGCATCTATTTGTTAAATGCTCATTAGTTAGACAAATTTGGGAATGGATTGCTAATTTTAATAATTTTCAATTTTCTTGTGACAAAGTACAAGATTTGTGGTATTTAGATGTTTGTGTACCTCTGAAATAACAAATTGCTAGTTGAATTAATTAGAGAGGTTGTTATGTGAACCATTTGGCTTGAAAGAAATATTTTAATATTTAATGGGGGTCAATGCAAAAACATGAAGTTGTTTATACTTTTATCTTCCACAAATATATAACTCCAATTTTACAATTTTCAAGACATCGGACGGTTCATATCCCATCAAAATTGTTAACCAATTATTTGTTCTAATATTTATTAGAGGAGGGATCAAATTACACTCTTTTTGGTGACACACTTTGACACCTACCATTTTCAAAGTCCAAATAGTCAATCCAAACCGTTCAACAAGATGGATATATTAAAATGTGCTTGGAGATCAAATTTTACATTTTTTTGAATTTTTTTACTATTTATTAAGATGGTTACAAAATCGTTGTTTTTAGACTATTGAAAAACATCGATTTTGTAACCATCTTAATAAATAGTAAAAAAATTCAAGAAAATGTAAAATTTGATCTCCAAGTACATTTTAATATGGTGATCATGTTGAACGGTTCGGATCGACTGTTTGGATTTTGAAATCGCAAAATTGACCTATAAAAAAACGGTGTCATGATGTGTCACCAAAAAAGATGTAATTGGATCCCTCCTCTATTTATTATTATGTAGTGCTTTGTACTATGAACGTTTTTTACTTTGCAGCTAATAAAATTGAATAGAACTAGTAGAAACTTGAACTCATCCACAATTTCATGAGTTTAAAATTTTAAAAAAAAAATTGAACAGTTTTGAGTTTCTAATTTAACATGTCAATGCTTGTGAACTAACTAAAAAGCAAACCATCAGATGTAATATTTTGAAGTACAATCTGAAAATTAACAATATTGATAAATTCAAAGTAAAAAACAATGACAAAGTGCATATGAAATAGAAAATATTGTATTTCATCCCACCATAGTCGCTCAAAACACCTAAAAATTACATATAAACGGACGTTAAGGAACTCAGAATAAAATTGTAGAAGATTAAAATATCAACTAGTTCAATGACTACCTATCTTACCTCATTTATTATCCTGAATAGGGGTGTTCATCGGATCGGTTCGGTTCAAACCGAATTAAAATAGGCAAACTAAAATTTTATTCGGTTTTCAAAAATCAAATTGAACTGAATTGCAATAGAATAAGAACCGAATCGAACAAACCGAAGTAAATTTCGATTTATTCGGTTCTAACCCAAGCTGCTTGGAGTTGGGGGGGGGGGGGGGGGAGGCAAAAAGGGAAAAAATACCATAATTTTTTTTCGCATTTTCCGCATGACAAGGAATTTTGGTTAGTTTAGAGATAAACCCTAGGCCTGGAGTTTAAATTTTACTTGAGGACAAGCAAGATTTAAGTTTGGAGATTTTGAGTTGTACCAATTTTCTTGTATTTTATAGTAATTTAGTTTAGTTTTACCAAAAGTTCCAAGTTTAGCATCCATGTTGTCTATTTTCTTTCCTATTTTCTGTTATTTTCATTATGTTTTCTCTTGAATTGATCATGGATGTTAACGTTGCTAATTTCCTCTCTGGAGGCTATGACTTGTAAACTTGAAATTGATAAAATTAGTTCACTTGGTTTGTTTCCTCCTTAATTTATCTGTGATTGCATGCTTGTTTCTTGAGATTGAATTTATTTGTGATATTACATGGTATGAATGCTTGAGATTAGTAGTCCGCTTAGATTTCATCACTTGAGTAGAATTGGTTCACAAATTGATAATATTAAATCGTGTACATGAAACAAATATTAGACTTAGGCCAAGTACTTAACCATGAAACCTAAAGTTTAATTGGGATCCCTATATTTATGCTTAAATATGATTGAATTGTTGTAGTAAATATATATTTGCTCCTTGTTTCAGTAATTCATTTCTTGACAGAGTTGCCTTTCTACCCTTATGCGCTTGAGCATTCTGGTACGATAGAGCTTACCAATTTTACTGGTAAGCAATATGGAAATGCATCGCTACCAGCTATGACCACAGTGGGCCAACTGGTACCTCTCTCTCTCTCTCTCTCTTACTGGTTTGTATTGGACTTTTGGTACTGACACTGACTGGTCTGGTAGCAGAATCTGAGCCCAAAGTTTTTTGCTTGAGGAAGGAACTGATATTTAAAATATATATACCTAATTAACTGCTATTCCTAAATTTTTTCTCTTTAGGCTATTTCAAAGGGGAAGCAAGGAAGAGGAGCACAAAATGAGGAGGGATTCAATTATATTCTTTTTTTTTACACATCTTGACACTGTTTTTTTTATAGGTTAATTTTGCGATTTCAAAATCTAAACAGTCGATCTAAACCGTTCAACATGATTACCATATTAAAATGTGTTTGGAGATCAACTTTACATTTTCTTGAATTTTTTTGGTCTGAAAACAACGATTTTGTAACTATCTTAATAAATAGTAAAAAAATTCAAAAAAATGTAAAATTTGATCTCCAAGCACATTTTAATATATCCATCATGTTGAACGGTTTGGATCGACTATTTGGACTTTGAAAATGGTAGGTGTCAAAATGTGTAAAAAAAAAATAGTGTAATCCGATCTCTCCTTGCAGAAAATATAGTGCGGGGTAAATCAGTGCTTTAGTTATTCAATTCTATTTTCCCTTTTTTTTAAATAATAACCAGAATTTTATGAATTAACTTGTGCTATTTTAAATTTTTACAGGCGTATCTTGCAAATATTCGTCTGAAGAATGTTTCGACTGACGTGCTCATCACTGCATATGAACCCTTGCTAATCAAGTGAGTAGTTGTGCTTGGTTAAAAAAATTAAGCCTTTGACCAATTTTCAGATAAACTGGTACAGAGCATGACAACACAAGGGTAAAGATTTTAACAGACCAGTTTTGGCTTCATGCAGCACACGAACCATATGCACCGCTGTTTTGATTCTATAGTCCATGTGCTGCATGAAGCCAAAACTATTCTGTTAATCCTCTGATAAAAACATAAACTGATTATGTATGTGATTTAAGCTGAACTGAACCAAAGAATACAGTGTATTATATTTTGACAATAACATAAACTCATTACCTACTGTTAATTATTTCCCTGTAATTTTTAATATCTTTTATGACATGCCTAGAGTCTTATTGTTTACTGGTAAGTAATATTACTATTTCATGGGGTTGTTATTGTCTTTCTTTTATTTGTATTTATTTAATTTTACTATCTGTTTATTGTTATTAATTCTTGTATGTTATCTCAGCTCACTGAGTGAGAGTGCAAGAACAATAGGAGCTGGCATCGCTGTACCAGCTGAGAAATCTTGATGCTTACCAGTACAAGAGGTTTTCAGACTGGCAGTTACAAGCTTTAAAGTTCATGACTGGAACCTCTTTGGTAGAAATGCAGGGGCATAATTGGGATTTATTTATAGATTTAATATAATTTTAGCATTATTCAAGGATATATAAAGGACATTTGATTTTAAGCTATTGGAATTTTTTTTATTTAATGGAGGATATGATAAAAATTCGGGCTCTATTGCAGTCACATGAAATTACAGTGCATTGCATATGAGAATCAATTTTAAGGGTAAATACGATAATTTTGAAATTTCATGTATACCCTTCAGAAGTTTCCATTTTAATTTTATGAAAGAAAAAGAAAAAAGAAGTGAGAAGAGAAAGATGGTGGCGATCGCGCTTTACCGAGGAAACCTCCACCGCGTTCCCAACACGCCTCGCCGGTGGCCTCCTCCTTCCCGCTCCCTCTCCTCCTCTCAGTTCAGATCTCTCCTCCGCCGCCGTTCCCTTGCCCTCTCCCGCCTCTCCTCTCCTCCTCCCCCATCTCACGATGACACACAGGAGGATGCAAAGGAGAAAGAAGTTGATCATTCAGTGCCCAAGGAGGAGGAGGAGCAGCAGCAAGAGGTGAAAGAGGAAGAGGAGGAAGAGGAAGGAGAGCTCGCGGATTCGGATTCCACACTTCTTCTTCCTACCCGAAACGATAACCCATCCCACCTAGACCTACCAGTTAAAAAGGAAGAAGAGGTAAAAGTGGTAACTCTCATTTACTCAATATTTCACTGTTTAGGTGTTTTTTATATGGATACAAAAATGTTCTGGCATTTCAGGTTACTGTTACGCCGCCAGAGGCAGATGCTGAGGCAGGGTTAACAGACAAGGAAGAAAGAAAAAGAGAATTGGAGAACAAATTGGAGGAATTAAATCTCAAAAAACATAACCTTGTTCAAATGCTTAAACAGGTACAGTTCTTGCACCTTGTGTTAGGTAGTAATTTTAGATTTCAGTTTCTTTTAAATTTGTAATGGATGTAATATGTGGGATTTCAGTTATGCTGGTACCACTTAAGGAGTAGTTGGGTAAGGGTAGCAGTTTTAATTTTATCTTGTAATGTGTTTCCGGTTTTCAATAAAATACACCTACGGGTTTTGAATTTAAAATAAAAGGTACAGTTCTTGCATTTTTTTTTTTAAAAGCTTAGTCCCATTGTAAGATTTTGATTGCTAATTAATTAAACTACTTTGGTTTGTCAGATACTGAACGCAGAAGAAGAGATGAAGAGAAGGATCAATCCATCAACTGTCACACGCGGGTCCGGGCCTGTGCCGTCAGAAAGTGGGCCGGATGCACCCTCTGCCAGTAGACCAGGTCTGGGCAGGATAAGTGTCGAGGTCAATTTCGGCACTGATTTGGGTGGGGAATCCGATCCGGGTTCAACCCAGAGTGCTCATACCCGCCCGTTTTGTCAGATGCAGAGTCCCTCTCCTTCTGGCAGCTCTCTCTCTAGATCTCCCTTTGTAAGTTGTTCTCAAAATTTACATGATATTGTTTACTTCAATATGTTGTCACTTGTCAGTTGTTACATATATTGTTAAGAATTATTAATTTTTTTTGGCAACAAGGCCCTCAACGTCTATCCTTGTGTGCACAAATTGCTTCCGAGCTGGATGTTTTTGTTTTCTCAATTTCAAAAGTTCATATTTGAGAAATTTGCACTTCCCCTCAATTTGCATAGAAAAATTGATTAATTATTTCTCATTAATCGAGTTGTTAGTTATTAGGTTAGGAACTTAGGATTATGAATAAATGAGACACTTTAAGAGGGAATTGAATTTGGTAGTTTTTCATATTCGGGTTCTCATTTTGTTTATTTTTTCTTTTGGGCCAGAGTCATACTCCAAGGGCCCCACAGGCATCTAACTCTCTACTGGGTAATCCACTAACCAGCCCGGCCCCCTTTGTACCTCCTACAGGACAACTCGGTCATGTCTCAAGTTTGCCTCCTCTATTGCCGCTGCCTGGAACTAATTTTACGGCCTCTTCGCCATCTCCTGCTGCATCTGGTGGTGCACCATCTGTTTTAAGAGATTCTCGTTTTGGCAGCTCTTCATGATTCCAAAGTATTAATTCTAGTTCAGGTGTTTGATATTAGAAATTGCGTATAAATTAGGCCTTTGTTCATAATATAATGGAACCCAGATCCTTCTTTTTAGATTTTCATGGTTAACTGATGATTGAGTGTTAATGTTGTTTTTCTTTTTGTGTTGTTTACTGTTGGATGTGAAAATGGCATATTGTGCCGACATGCATTTTGTTTAGCCACTCAAAATGATGCTAGTGAAAACTTTTTCAATTATATCCAGCAAAAACTGTGAACCGTAGCGTTATGACAAAAAAAGAAAAAGAAAAAGATAAAAATACAAAAGTGCAGAAGTAGGTTTAGGAAGATGCTTTCAAAAGATTTCCATGAAGCTCGTGCAGCGGTTATAATTAAGTTTCCAAGGATACATCACTGACAAAAAAACTGTAAAATTAACATTATATGTTGTTTCAAGTGAAGAAATTATAATAGATTTAGTTTTGACTATGATATACAAGAATGGGATAGTATCCTGGTATACCCTCACGGATACTCCCGTCAATAATAGAAAAAACACTTTTCTGTCAGTATATCCTTGCGGATAGTTACTTTTTATCCTCGCAGATGCTGTTCCATTCTTATATACTATTGATGATCTTTGGCTTTTACATGCACAAATACCTTTTAAAAGATAGATTACTAGTGGAGCTAATTAGAGCAGCTGTCATTTGTACAGTATAGTTAGAGAGAAACAATGTTTGTTTTAATACAAGTACAGTAAAATCTATTAGAGTAATTATATCCTTAGTCAAGACTCAAGAGGTGATGAGCCTTATTTTGTAAAACTTGCAAATGTACTGATGGATACTTAAATGTTTACCAGGGATGTGTACCAGCTGTTTGGTACCATTCCCCTGGTAACATTCTGATTTCTTTGAATGAAAAAGTATTGAACTGTTTAAGAGCCATGTCTGATTGTGTCCCCTTTTGACCTCTGCTTCCTCTACTCTCAATTAGAGCACACAAATATTGATTTATTATCATTCATTTTCTTTTCTTGGGCTTCAAATTCTTAATACTATCTTAATTCTCTTGGGGAAAATGGCATACGGTACGGTTGAGCCACTTTGCTGTCTGGTCTTAGTACAAATGTATTCAAGTCTTAATATCTAATCAATCTATTCTTAAAAGAACAAAGTAAGATCCTCTTTTAAAGGAATGATAATTAAATTAATAAGATATCATCTCTTTCATGTAGAAACAAACTCGCTATCGAACTAAAACAGCTCAACGTGATTTAAAAATAGACAATCTAACAAGGGTTTTCTCCTTGCAAATGTAACAAATGAACCAAAATAAACAACTATCTCAATCCTTTACTTAGATGTTGATTGGCCTCCCTTTCTTCTAACATTATTATTGTTTCCATGAGAAGTATCAAATTTAAGTGACACAATTTGTCTGATGTATCTATTTCCTGGGAAATTCCTTTTATCTCTTGGAAGAGTCTTCAACTCAGGCAACCAATAGGATACATACTCCCCATCTGGATCATACGTCTTTGCCTATATATATATATATATATATATATATATAACAAGCATTAAATCCTTAATTAGTTACTAGAATTCTACCATAAGTCATAGCTTTTATCTCAAAAAAAGCTTTATAACATATAAGAAGCCTCTTGTTGCTGGGGATAAAAAGAAAATAATTTTATGGGAAGGATTTATTTGCCATTCTGAGGGCAAAATAAAAGAAGGTTAGTTTTAGAGTTACCATTTTGATTATAATAGAGCCTTTAACTATAAATATTTTTCAAGCCCAAACAACAAATCTAGATATAATCTCAATCTACATGAAACAGTGCATGCACATCCAACATTTTCTCAGTTCATTTTATGAAAGAATCAAGACCTAAAATTCTATGGACTGTTAAGTTTAATTACCAAATCAATTCTTTGTTTGGGATTTATATATTAAATGAGGAAGGTAACTTTCATCTTGTAATATATTTTACCTGCTTAGGAATGCTGAAATAACGATCTTCTCTTGGGTCATTACCAACTCCTATTAGGGGGTAAAAAAGGAACAGCTTTTAGTTAATTTGTTCTTTCAAAGAGACAAAAGAACTTGTTCAATTAACATATTTGTTTGATAATTAGATGAGTAACTCACCAGCTCCATAAGTCCAGTTACCATAATTGGAAGCAGGGTCATAATCGATGAGACATGTCTCAAACCACTCGGCACCCATTCGCCAATCGATTCCCATATCTCTTACCAGGAATGAGCATACAATCTTCATACCATATATAACACAGTCAATTAATTTGTAATAGTAAGTCATTTAAAGTTGATTTCCATAAATAATTGGAGAATATTCGCAATTCATATACTTGTATTATAAAATAACGATCAGAAAATTGTTAAAAAGCATCAACCTGGCGCCCCCGATTTGACATGAATCCGGTGGTAGATAGCTCTTTCATGTTTGCATCTATAAGAGGATATCTAGAATTAATGAAGAGGAAACAATGTTAAGTGGATGTTTTTATTATTGACAAATACTATTTAGCAAAAAAAACAAAAGCTGTGTACCCAGTTCGACCATCTCTCCAAGCTTCAAAAAGTAATTTGTTCTGGCTCCAGTTAGACTCTACTTTGCGGGGCCCACCTAAAAAATGACCGATTAATATATATATTACTTTTGATCTTTCCTTTCTTCCTTTAATTATGCTTTTTAAGAGATGCAAATCTTTGATTCCAAACAGATCTTACTGTTTCATTAAAAAATTTAAACTGCCCCAACCCAAGTAATTGGCTTTAAAAGTTTTAACAATGAAAGGAGAAGGAATTGACCAAAATTACAATATTGAAGAAATTAAAGAATCAGGGCTAAATAAAAAATTGAAGGAACTAAATTATTTTTAATTGGTACCTAAATGAAATATGGAGTTGCCGTACTTCACTGAAAGAAACCTGAAGTAATCCCGCCATATCAACTCAAATAAAACCCTAAATTGTTAATCAATAACATATAATAAGACAGTGAGCAGAAGACATCTTAATTTAATATGCCTCTGCTACAAAAACAAAAGATATATGTAATATTGGTAGGAATATCAGTGATGAATTACCAGTATGTTGAGTCATTTGCAACTCTCTGTTTCTCGTATCTACGTACCTAAGCAAGGAACAGCTCTGATTTAGTCTTTACTTTTGTGATTCTATATTTTTTAACTTCTCTTATAATTCTTTATTTTCCAAATGTAGGAAATGGAGATTTTTATATTTTCTTGGATATCATTAGCTATTTGATTCAATTACTAGTCCAAATGATTTAATTATTACTGGTGAATGAATAAATTTACTTCATATCTTGTGATCTATTTTTTAAGACCATGATGTACAAATACCCTCGTGTTTTCCATGCTTGTTATATCTATTATGAAAATCAACTAATATATGTATGTTCATATCATTCTTTTATTTTAAATGTTTATTTTACTATTCTAAAATACTTATTTTTATTATATGTGCATATTTGTTAGTAATTTTCGTTAATTATCCATGTCATATATGTATCCGAATAGCTAATGATATCCAATTTTCGTTTACACCCCTATTTATCAATTAAATCCAGTTTATTTTTCTGGGTTTCTTCATTGAAGAAATGAGAATTTTGTTTCAAGGTTCATTTACTCGAATGACAACAATGCAACAGAAAAATGATTTGCTTCTATTTGTGAAAAAGCCTAAGATACAAAGAGTAGAAAAATGGGACCTCTTCGTAGATGTACCGTGGAGATATAGTGCCAAAAGACAACCAAGGGGAGAATTTAGTGGAATAATCGGGACCTAGCATTCCATTTCTTGTTTCTTTATACACCTTCAATTTATCCTGCACCAACAAATTTTTTTACTTTTAAACGCCATTTAATTGTACAACTTCAAGTTGGTAGTGCCTTTTTGTTTAATTTGTGTGATTTGGGATAAGTTTAATTCCACAGATAATTTATAAGAACAATTGTAGTTAACAAAACAGCTTTCTTTGCAATTCTTCTCAATTCTGGTAATGTATCATACCATTGATCAGTATTACTCAAAAGGGAGTTGCTAGTGTACTGGTACGACAAGGACAAAACTAATTTCAAAACTGTAACGCATATCAATTCTGTGACTAAATCATATACATGAAGAGAAAAAAACCTACTGGCTATATTTCATAAGTAAATTGTCAAGTAAAAGGTTTATGAAAATTGTACATTGATCCAGAAGTACTCTCTTATTCTGGCAAGGGCCCCACTTTCACCTCCGATGAAATGCATCCCTCTGTCAGACTACTATCAGACAGGAAGTTTAGAAAGTTAAATTAGAATTTAGACCAATAATTCAAAGCAATACATAGCTCACAAACTATTGCTTTGTGCCAGAAGCACATCATATTCAAAAACAGTGTAGTTTTAACTTCTAAATTTTGACAGTAAAGCATTAAGGTAGACTTATATGATATAGTTTTATTCATGGCCCATTATATCATTTCAATGGCACCATTTTATCCGTTTACCCCACCCATACCTTATTCAATAAGATGGGTAAGGTTTTTTTCCGTTAGCTTATCGGGTACGGGTATGGTTAAGAGTAAAGTTTTTAAGTTTTTTTTCCTTTAAGGTAAGGGTATGAAAATGCTTCCACCCCGACCATTTCGTACCCGTTGACACCCCTACCAATGAAAGATACTGACCCATCTCGATTTCTTAATCTCTAATTTAGTATTTACAGTTGCAATCACTCAGCTGTCAGTATTAAATGGGAATAGAAATCACTTGCCTTTGTTTCATCAAGGCCAAGTTGACCAAGAGTAGGTAGGTTGCCCCAACCGCCTATTTCATTCAAAGTTGTGCTATTAGGAGGTGGTGCAAGAGATTGTGGCAACTTTAAACAACTCCTAATTGAACTCTTGGATTCAACCGCCTGTATCATTAATTAACAGTAATTATAAAAAGGATCAATATCGTGCTAAAATTTGATGCACTGATACCATATTTTAAGAATGTTGTGATACAATGTTGTAGCAAGAAGTTATTTATTAGTTTTCTGAAACTTCATTTTATAAAATTTCTACTACTTCAGTATGATTTAATATTATATTGCGAGTAAAGCTAGCATGCACTATTGAATTGGCTTGAAATGACAAATTCAAACCGTTGAAACCGATCTACTTCACGAGTCATGCGTGTATATGCAAAATTTTCAAATTCATTTAGTACAAAGTCAAGCGGTAAAAAATAATGAAGGTTTATGAGTTATTTTAATGAATTCATTTTTCATCATTTTTTGACAGCTTGACTTTGTACTAAATTAATTCGAAAATTTGAAAATTTTGCATGTACACGCATCACTCGTGGAGTAGATCGGCTTCGACGGTTTGGATTCGTCGTTTGAAGCCATCGATTTTAGAGTTATGCTCACCAAGTCTTCTTGGTGAGCATAGTGCACGTTAGCTTTACTCATTATATTGCAGTATTTTTTATAGACTTTTGTATATAAATTAAAGTTCAATGTTCAAATACTCTTATTACTTGACTAATTCATTTAATTTAATCATCAAATGTTTCTAAGATGCAATTCATGTCCAATAGAACTTCTCATTAGAGCATTTTCTCATGGAGATATAACTAGTTGCATGGGGACAGTTATATTTTCCGAAATTTTTATTAACAGAAATTAAAAAATTAAAATATCGATATTGAAGAACAGTTTCGCCAGATTTCGAAAAATAACAATTCCGTTGTTTTCGGTAACGTCCAGATGCCGTTATGAAGAATAACGGCCCGATTAGCGGTTAATTACGCACCACCAACCACGGCTTAAAAAAAACAGGCCGTTATGGACATTCACGGCCAGGGGAAGAGGGAAAAAAAAAAAAAAAAGTCAGGCCGTTATTGTCCATAACGGCCAGGAAAAAAAAAAAAAATTTTTTTTTTTTTTTTCCAGCAAATTGATTTGTGTGAAATCGCAGCAAATTGTGTGAAATTGTATCAAATTAGTTTTAATTTGATGTGAAATTGCTAGGTTTAATTAGGGTTTAATTTTATGAGTTCGGTATAATTTTGTGCAATTGCCTTAGCATAGTTTTAATATCGAAATTTTGTACCAAATTTAGTGTATTTTATTTTTACATGTTTGTTGTATACTTTAGTTGGATTTGATCAAAATACTTGTGTACATTCATGTGTATTCAACTCCTTGTAATATTTTTAAATTGCATATGAATTAAATTAGTATAATGTGTGTTCAATTTCTTTTAGTTTTAATGTTAAAGATAAATTATTTGAAATATTATGCATGGCATAGGATGTCAAGCAATTGCGGTCCGAATGACCCTGACATTCAAGATGCATATGAGGCACCACCAAATTCGAACTTGCCAGCAGAAAAATTTAGCGAATTGTTATGGATGCCGCATGCACAACACAAAGTCTCCCCGGATTCAGCCAAGTAAAAAAAATGTATTTGGGGCTGAATCCGGGGAGCCCCAATGTGGAGTCCATCCGCCTACGGGATACATAACAATTAACTTACAGTATCAGAGAACAGCGAGACTTTGTGTTGTGCATGCGGCATCCATAACAATTCGCTAAATTTTTCTGTTGGCAAGTTCGAATTTGGTGGTGCCTCATATGCATCTTGAATGTCAGGGTCATTCGGACCGCAGTTGCTTGACATCCTATACCATGCATAAGATTTCAAATAATTTATCTTTAACATCAAAACTAAAAGAAATTGAACACACATTATACTAATTTAATTCATATGCAATTTAAAAATATTACAAGGAGTTGAACACACATGAATGTACACAAGTATTTTGATCAAATCCAACTAAAGTATACAACAAACATGTAAAAATAAAATACACTAAATTTGGTACAAAATTTCGATATTAAAACTATGCTAAGGCAATTGCACAAAATTATACCGAACTCATAAAATTAAACCCTAATTAAACCTAGCAATTTCACATCAAATTAAAACTAATTTGATACAATTTCACACAATTTGCTGGAAAAAAAAAAAAAAAAATTTTTTTTTTTTTTTTCCTGGCCGTTATGGACAATAACGGCCTGACTTTTTTTTTTTTCCCTCTTCCCCTGGCCGTGAATGTCCATAACGGCCTGCTTTTTTTTAAGCCGTGGTTGGTGGTGCGTAATTAACCGCTAATCGGGCCGTTATTCTTCATAACGGCCTCTGGACGTTACCGAAAACAACGGAATTGTTATTTTTCGAAATCTGGCGAAACTGTTCTTCAATATCGATATTTTAATTTTTTAATTTCTGTTAATAAAAATTTCGGTTATATTTTAGTACAGAACTTTGGCGTAAATTTTCTTGGTCATGTTAAGTAACAATTAACATAGAGCAGCTGAAATATCTTTTTGATTGGTATCTCACAAGAAAAAAATCATGTACAGAACCTTTGTTATAATTGCATTTCTATATCTGCTTTGCCTCAAACTTTCCACATAGAGTTAGTGAAGGGGTTCAGGAAAGACAAAAATACCCTTTATATCCTACTTCAAAATATCAACATCCTTTCCCTCCCTATCCAACTAGAAGACAATAGTGAGGGAAAATTGCTAACTTTCGAAGAAAACTGGTAAATTTAATGTTTGTTGGGTTGTTACGAGAAATTTTTAAATTGCAATGCATGAAATACAACCAGAGAAAGATACAGCTTGATTTCATTCTTACCTTGCGAAATTGCGTATACACATCCGGCAAATCCCTTGTGCTAAAAGGGAGGTCATCAATATGATACATTGTGCTTCCCCATATAAGTTGCAATACCGGGTTTCGGGTTTTATTCTGCCCAGGCAAGCCCGTTTGAGCCACCCCCACTTCTTTCAACCTCTTTTGTACCAACTGTTCCACTAGAATCTCCTCAGAGCATGTCTCTTTATGTGCATATACCTAATTAAGGAAGACTGGATATTTTTAATTTAAAAAATAAAAAAGTAAAATACAAGCATGGTTCTAAGTTCTAATATATATATATATATATATATATATATAGAGAGAGAGAGAGAGAGAGAGAGAGAGAGAGAGAGACTTAACTGTATGTGCTCCACAAGCTTTAGCAAGTGAAGGAATTATATCTTCGGGTTTGCCGTGTCTCACTAGAAGGTCTAGACCTTTACTTAACAGGCTCTTTTTAAGGTCACTAAGACATTCTATCAAAAACTTGGCTCTCAATGCTGCACAAGGAGGATAATTAAATCAAATAGATAGAATATAAAATTTATAAATTACATAAATAACCAAGCAATTGTAATTATTTTTGCAAGGCTATTTCAGGGGTGTAAAAAGAAATTGGGGGGTGAATTGCAAAGATAAAGATGATTTGACATTATTTGAAGATAATTGCTATTGCAATCGGAGAATTCATCTATGATTTTGGGTTCAAATTAGCATACAACTAAGACATTTTAAAGGGCAATTTGCTTTGAAAATTGGGCATTACCTTGACCCCATACCATCTATATCAACTCAAATGAATTAAATAAAGAGGAGGGATCCAATTACACTATTTTTTTGACACATCTTGACATTATTTTTTTGAACCGTTCAATCATACTATCTCGAACCGTTCAACATGATGGATATATTAAAATGTGCTTGGAGATCAAATTTTACATTTTTTTGAATTTTTTTACTATTTATTAAGATGGTTACAAAATCGCTGTTTTTCAATGGTCTGAAAACAACGATTTTGTAACCATCTTAATAAATAGTAAAAAAATTCAAAAAAATGTAAAATTTGATCTCCAAGCACATTTCAATATATCCATCATGTTGAACGGTTTGGATCGACTATTTGGACTTTGAAAATGGTAGGTGTCAAATTGTGTCAAAAAAAAAGGTGTAATCCGATCCCTCCTCTTAAATAAATTATCATAACTAAATCCATAAACTGTAATTACAAAACAACATTTCAGGCTACCTCCAGTTTTTGGGAATCCGAAATAATGCGTGGTACCGAACAAGCGTGGGTCCACACAATACACCGGAAGCACGAATTCCGATGCAGCCCAACCTCTGATCAGTGCCTCATTATCAAGTACACGTAGATCATTTCTGAACCATACTATCACCACTCCATTACCATTACCATTACCATTACCATTTCTCTTCAAATTGGTGTTCTGATACCTCTTAAACGCCTCCTCTGACGCAATTGAGATCTCTTCAGGCGTAATTCCGGGTACCATGTAGTATTTCCTGGATGAACTACTGGGTCGATTACTCATGGTTAAACTTAGACAGGGATTGAAAGTATTGAATTGGAAATGGAATTGAGTGTGTTTAGGGGAGAGAAAGAGAGATTGTGAAAGGGAGAGGGAGAGAGGGAGCAGACGTGGCATTGCTGTTTATCTTTAGAAATTTTTGAGGGAAGAGAGAGAAAGTTGTCATTGTTGGAAAAGGAGGGAAGAGCCCAGAGTGGTGCCACGTGGCAGTTTCTAGACCAATAGCAATAGAGCATCAAGTCTGATGCGCTTTGACCTTTGACTCTTTTAAATTTTGGACGATTCTCTGCACCGTTAGATCAGAATTCGCACGAATATTAAAGGAGTTTTTGTAATTTAATTATGGTCGGATTAGTTCAAATTATGATCAGACGGTATGAATCGAAACAATATATGTTGTTATCCTAGAGGATATGGATTCCGAGTGAGACTTTGGTGCTATGTATAGTGTATGGATTTTATCCGCTCGGGTTTGGCACGGATTCACGGATAACCCGGGTATGGGTTGAGAATGGCCGGGCACGATTTTTTTAAATTTAACCCGTGATATCCGTACCCGCCCGGACCGTCCCGTGGACCCGGATTGCCCGTGCCCGTACCCGTACCCATAAAAATTCAAATTCCCCTCCAAAAAAAAAAAACCCGGTCCGGACCCGTGTTGCCCGGGGGTTTGAGAGGTGCCGGGTACGGTTTTTGAAAAAAAAAACCTGTGCTAACCCGTCCCGTATTGCCCGTTGCCCACCCCGGGTTTTGCCCGTGCCCGCCCGCCCGTACCCGTTTGCAAAACACTAGTGCAGATTGGTTCGCACTATGAATTGATATCTCCATTTTTTTAATTTTAATATTTAATCTGAATTGATAAAAATATTAAAAAATTTATCGGAAGACTATATTTTTTTATTTTTTAAATAAGTAGAAAATCACTACTTCCTGAATCTTATACATAATACCGTAGTCTCACTCCGACTAAATTATAACAGATAAACCCTCTTGTAAAATACTTTGCTATTTTGCAAAAATAACTATTTTAGGTCCCAACAAATAAAATAGTACCATCTTGCCATTAAAAAATAGAAGGTACATGACGCTCAAGTTTTTATTGTTTGGAATCCAAAATTTCAATTTTGCTATTGGTATTTACATTTAAATATTCTGATATTATTCTGATAGGACCTCCCTATCTATATACAAATTGAAATTAGGGTGTAAACGGAGCAAATACGGAGCGAATAATGCTAATATTAAATTCGTATTCATCTCTTAATGAGCGGATACGAATAGTATACGGATATCAAAGTTTAAAACCAAATCTTCTTTAAACGGATACGGATACAAACCAATTAATTGTCGAATAATTGAGTTCTGAACTTTAAGATACAAATATCAATTATAAAATTATAATAAGAATCAGAAATAGAAATAAAAAATAAAATGGAGAAGAGAAGAAATCAAATAGAAAATTTGCAATTTGAAGCGCCAGGGAAGGGAATGATTGAAGGAAATAAATCTGCTATTATTCCGATCTCAACCGTTCAAAATTTTTTTTTTGCACGAATTTCAACAAATAAGTATTTCATGCAAGAGTCTCAACGAAGAACGGATTTGTATCCTCTGCATTAACTCAAAAGGGAATCTTTTGAGTTAATGAATTTAAACCGTCTGACTTTAAACGGAGTCAATCCGGCTTGTGTCTATAACATAGGGGGCCCTTTAATATTAATGCATGTGAATATACAGTAAGAATGCACAGGAATACATTAGTGAAATGCATGTGAATATATAGTAAGACCATAGTTGATTCCTTTGTATAGTCATGCATGTGAATAAAGTAAATTTGATTCCTTTATTCATATATGTCAACTTTTCAAAATAATAAAGAAAGTGAGAATCAATTAGAAGAGAGAGGAGAGCTACTTGACAAGACTTTAATTTATGGCTATTCCATTATAAACAACATTCTAATACTTAAAATATATATTCACAACCGGATATTACATTGTAACAGTAGGTTAATTTTACAAAGAACATTTCAAAACTAAAAATATATATTAACCACGGGTCATGTTTGGTTGTTGGCTAACAGTGGAATAAGGGCTTTAGGCCTCATTTATTCCGTCAAACGTGGTTGAATTGAGCCGGATTAAGATAGAATAAACCGACCTTTAAGCTAGCCTAAATTGACTTAAAATAGGAAACTGATATGAGTACTCACGCTACAGTACCCGCACTGTACCCACACCTAAACTGCCAAAACTGCTTGTGGGGACTGCAACTATTCCAAAACTGTAATTTGTTTTACAAATTTTAATAGTAATACTGTGAAGTATATAGCTCAAATAGGGCAAGTATTTATACCTATACAATGAACTACACCTGATATATGAATTTTTCTAAAATAACTGCACCCGTACCTTTTTTTACAAAAATTCTCGTGTTGTACCCGCATTAGGGTACCACTCAAAACGGCATGTGAGGACCGCAACTGTTCCAAAAATGTAATTTTGTTTTTTTTAAATTTTAATAGTAATACTGTGAAGTATATAGCTCAAACAGGGCAAATATTTATACCTATACAATGAACTACACCTGATATATGAATTTTCCTAAAATAACTGTACCCGCACCTTTGTTTTCAAAAATTCTCGTGTTGTACCCGCATTAGGGGACCACTCAAATGGAATGTGGGGACCGCAACTGTTCCAAAACTATAATTTTGTTTTTTTTTTTAATTTTAATAGTAATACTGTGAAGTATATAACTCAAACAAGGTAAGTATTTATACCTATACAATGAACTACACTTGATATATGAATTTTCCTAAAATAACTGTACCCGCACCTTTTTTTTTTTTCAAAAATTCTCGTGTTGTACCCGCATTAGGGGACCACTCAAACGGCATGTGGGGACCGCAACTGTTCTAAAATTGTAATTTTGCTTTTTTTTTAATTTTAATAGTAACACTGTGAAGTATGTAGCTCAAACAGGACAAATATGTATACCTATACAATGAACTACATATGAAATATGAATTTTCCTAAAATAACAGTGGGGGTACTGTAGCGCGTACAGTGTGGGTACAGTATGGGTACTGTAGCGTGGGTACTGAAATAATTATTCCTTAAAATAACCCACCTCTTCAGGTGGTTTATAATTTTATTTGGATATGGACCTAAATTTTCATTATTTTTATTATTTTCAATCACTTTTTAAGAAATGTAAAATAAGCAATTAATTTTGTTTCCATTTAAGCATAAAGAAACTTATAACTTTATCAATTATAGAATAAACAATCTTTCTAAAAATCTTTCTAAATTAACAAAATTAATATGCAATCTTGAAAATTATCGAAAAATCTAGCCGGTCAACCAATTCTAATACAAATTAAAAGCTCATAAATCCATAGTTTTGGATATGGATCTGACACATGGTGAAAGAAATTCCAGTTTCCCTCGTCTGACACATCTAGTTTCATTTCAGATCATTTGTTTTGTTTATTATTTTCATTCCTTACCAGAATCAAATCTCTCCAACTGAATAACAGGTTCCTGTTATACCTTGAGAATAACAACAGATTTATTTCCATGATTGAATGGGTGTCCCGAAAGAGATAGGAGTAGGTCCGATGAGCATCGGACCTACATTTAGGTTCAATTATCTCTATCACCGTACGATTAGCATCAAGATCTATATACACGGAAATTAATACAGACTTGTACGGATTTTGTTGCGGAGCACACGGACTTGATGCAGATCAAATGGTCACCACACTCATCGAACCAAGGTAGGTTCGATGCCCATCGGACCTACTCTGAATTCGTCCGAAAGGCGCTAGGAGTCTAGGACCAAGCGCCAGCGCACTGTCCGGATCCGAAAATTTATTTTAGTCCCACAACAGATATATTAAATAGATAGCAATGCTTTATATATAAATACATCGCCAGTTATAATTGAATTAAGCGAATCAAGGAGAGAAGATTTTGGGCTGTCGCCAGTTATATGTTGTTTCAAGTGAAAAAATTATAATAGATTTAGTTTTGACTGTGATACTATTGATGATCTTTGGCTTTACATGCACAAATACCTTTTAAAAGATAGATTACTAGTGGAGCTAATTAGAGCAGCTGTCATTTGGACAATATAGTTAGAGAGAAACAGTGTTTGTTTTAATACAAGTACAATAAAATGTGTACCAGCTGTTTGGTACCATTCTCCTGGTAACATTCTGATTTCTTTGAATGAAAAAGTATTGAAGGTTTGAGAGCCTAGTCTGATTGTGTCCCCTTTTGACCTCTGCTTCCTCTACTCTCAATTAGAGCACAAAATATTGATTTATTATCTTTCATTTTCTTTTCTTGAGCTTCAAATTCTTAATACTATCTTAATTGTCTTGGTGAAATTTGGATGAGGAACAATTCCACTAGAAGCACTGGTTTCAATTTGGGCTATAATGCCTCTCAAGACCTATAATTAAATCCACTTGTAAAAATCTACTAGAAAATATAATTTGACTTTTGACCCAGTTATATATATATATATATATAGAGTATGGCTAATTTGCTTCCGGAAGCATTTCGGCCGAGGTGCTTACGGGGGCATATCTTGCAATTTGATGTTCAAACAACAAATTCAAACCGTTAGATGTTCAATCTATATTAAAATCTACTTGGAGACCAAATTTTACATTTTTTGGAATTTTTTTACTATTTTTTAAGCTGGTTTGAAAACCGCTGTTTTCAATGCTTCAGAAATTTAATAAAAACAGCGGTTTTCAAACCAGCTTAAAAAATAGTAAAAAAATTTCAAAAAATGTAAAATTTGGTCTCCAAGTAGATTTTAATATAGATTGAACATCTAACGGTTTGAATTTGTTGTTTGAACATCAAATTGCAAGATATGCCCCCGTAAGCACCTCGCCGAAATGCTGCCGGCAGCAACTTAGCCGCTCCCTATATATATATATAGAAAACAAACAATCTCCATAATATCTCTCTCATGCATTAATAATCATTTTAATTTTGCCAAAGAGATCATTCTCTACAGATTATGAACCAACAATTCATTCAAGCTTCATAATATGGAAATTATTGTCAGATACAGATTATGGTCCCAAATAATGGTCTAAAAGAAGCAGTACCAGATTCTGGTACAATCTGAGGTATGGGCATTACTTCACTGTTAGTTTAGTGACTTTAGTCTTTTCCTTCATACTTCTATTGCAACTTTTTTAGTTCCATAATTGGGATTAACTGATGATAATAGAACTGATGCTAAATTAAGAAAAATGAAGTTCATTTGAGGAATTACCAAAACTGCCCTCGTGCCAACTTTGGTTTCAGTTATGATGGAAGTGAACCAGTACAATAAAGGACTGTTTGGATCAGAGAAAATGCTAGTCCTAGCACTTCATAAAACATGGTTAGTGCATGAACAAATTAGGTTGGTGAGGTTTATAGCCTTATTGTGACAAAAGTATAGTAAATTATAGCCTTGAGCATTTTTTTACTTTCAGGACTTGGTATCAAACTTAGACAGTTAACAAGGACATTTGATCACCAGTTCACCTGTTTAAACACATTTATAGTAAAATCTCGTCTCTATCACATTTACATTTACATTTACTGTGGTTCTTTTTTTGTGAGAAACTAAAGAATTGCTTCTCTCTGCTGGGCTAGTACAATCACTAAAAGAATATCAGACCATGTGTAGAACATGTGTGCAACCTTGCTCTATATATATTTTTCCTCATTCCTTTCTATGAAAATACAAATACACATTATAGGAGGTTTCATTGGTAGAATATGTTGGAATTGAGACGTTAATTCCAATTAATTAAGTTTGGACTACGTGTTATATGATTAATATATCACATACTGTCAATAATATTATGAGGAATAATATAAGATATGCCTAAATGTGATTGACTAAAATAATGGCATAGTACGTAATTTCGCTAAGTTTTGGGGCACGAATGCATATAGAACATAATGTAAATTAATTATAATTGTTGATGGACCAATTATAATTAATTCAACTAATACTAGTGATAAATGTAAGAATTAATTAATTATACGAAATGTTATGCATGTTATGCATATATAACATTTATGTAAATTAATTATAATATGCATATTTGATCAATTATATCAATCAATTATACGATTTGTTTGTCAGCCAAATATAATTGATTTGTATAATTGAATAGAAAAGGAAAATATGTCATGCATATTTGATTGGTTACAAAAAATGCACAAACGAATATCTTTGAGAAAATATGTCATATATTTTGACATGAATTATAAGATCTCTCAAAGATACATTTTCACTAGTATAAAAGGCGCTGGGTCTCCAAGCAATCCGGGTAAGAAAATTTTTAGGGCACATGTGTTGTGCATAGCCACCTTATTCTCCCTCCATTAGAGAATAATACTCTTGAGCTCCGTTCGTGACTCGAGAGAGAAGAAAGGCACCAGGGCTTGCTTGGAAGGACTCGAAAGCGCACCAATCAAGCACCATCTCAAGTCAACTCGTATCAAGTGAAGTTTGCAAGTGAGATTGCAAAGCATGGATCCAAGTAAGTAACTAATGCTTCCGCTGTGTATTTTAATTCTTTTTCTTGCGCGGAGTTTTGAGTTTAGGAATTGCAATTGCTAGTTAATTTAGGAATTTGGTATTTGGCTCTTTAACCTAAATTGAAATTGCACCCCTAACAGAATATGGTCCTAATTGATTTGGGGCAAGCTTAATTTTAACAAAAGGGGAGATTTTGAAGAGTTGTTTGGGACAAGGTCACAAAAAAATTTGAAATCAAGGTTGTGTTTGTGATGTCCTTGTATTATTAATTAAGGAAAACTATAGAAGAGGGAAGTTCTCAGTCAGTCAGTAATGGTTAATTGATGGACATCATGACATTAAGGAAAACTATATATAATTTTGCCTAAGAGAAATTAAAATCACTAAGAACCAACAAAATAATAAGCAAAAATAAACACATTCCACATCAACCTGCATGCAATCCAAAATTAAGTCTTAACTTCACATAAGAGTGAGTCACAAAAGCATTTGTAGTAGTGCTTTTGACAACATGTTTCAGACAATTAAAACTATGTCAACATAACACACGGCTAGGATATATTTAATTAGCTCCACCAAAAAAAAATCAAAACAAGTTCATTGACGAGCTTGTCTCTTAGAGGAACATTTCTTACTCAGTAACTTGATGACTTGATTATGATTCTCTTCCAAATGGAGATTTTTGAAATAAGCATAGTGATAATTGCCATCAGCATTTCTCGGCAGCCTTGATCCCCAATCTTTTCTTTTCCTTCCTCTTGCTGAATAAGTGAACTCGGGAACCTAAGCATGCATAAAACAAAATGTGTATTTATATAGTAAGTAGCAATATGCAATTGGCAAGAAACCTAGCCCCTTTGCATCACATAATAAGAACTAATTTAATGCATCCCACGCAAATCGAAAGGTTATGCACCTCATGAACCAGCTTCAGTGATTTCAGAGCAGGACAGTTATGGAGCATGGTGGTGACAGCTTCAAGATTGTGCTCATGAAAGCAAAGGGTCAAATCCAAATGCTCCAACTTATGAAACTCTGGCACATCTTTTCCTGTTTCCAACAAGATAGGAATTGGGTACTTCTCATCCTACAGAAATCATACACATGCCAAGAATATCAAAGTAAAGCATCAATTTATACCAGTATCAGATGCATATGTGACATAGCATAACACACCACCTTAATTTGAAAAGAGGCAGTTAACTGATAGGTTCAGACACTCATATCTAAACAATTAAGATGTGCATAAAGAAAACATAAATGACATGTGCAAAAAATAATAATTATGAAGGATAAAGTTTATTACATCACTCTCCTTTAAATGGAGGCTTAGCTCTTCCACATGTGAGACGAAATTTAGCATCCCAGCAACAACACTGACATCTCTCTCATAAATCTCGTGAAGGTTAATCACAGCTTTTCTCAACAAAGGAACCTCTACATGGATGTTTAGACATCGAAGTCTCTCCTTAATTTCCAAATTAAGTGATTCCAATGAAGGAAGAGATAAGTTGACTATAGCATGTTTTAGAGAAAAGTTGGAAATACCCAGTTTGAGTTTTCTGATTCTCTTGTAGGAAGGTTAAGCCCATGAGTGGTTCTTATATAAAGATGTAAATTTTCCACATGTGAGATGAAATTTAGCAGCACTGTAACAACACTCACATTTCTCTCGGTAAGACTATGAAGGTTAATTAATCACAGCTTTTCTCAACAAAGGAACATCTCCATGGATGTGAGACAGACTTTTAATGTCATAAATTTCCAAATGAAGTAACTCCAATGAAGGAAGAGATAAGTTAACAATAGCAAGTTCTAGAGAAATATATATAGGTGATATCCAGTTTGAGTTTTCTGATTGTCTTGGAGGAAAGGCTAAGCCCAGACATGAATTCTATATGAAGATGTAAATCTTCCAAGGAACACAATTCAGAGAGAAGTGGGTTGAGAAAGGCCAGGTCAGTGTGATATAATTGAAGGGAAAGGCTTCTCAGGTTGGTTAAATTGATTCCAGAAGGAAATTTTAGTTATTGACGATAATTAGTACGGTCATTTAAGTCAAACGAGAGGCATCTGAGAGAGTTAATTATAAAGACAATGGGGGCAATAGGTAAGAAATTCAACAAGTTGAAACCTTCAATGGTGAGGTGGCGCAAGTCGAGGGAGCGGGCCTTGGCAAGCAAGGAAGAGAGAAATGAGGAATTTTGGTCACAGTGGGACACCTCTAGGCACAAGCTGAGGAGGGGGTAGGAGGGATTACGGCTGAGGAGCGCACGATTGGCCATTGCAACGAAGTTCACACGCTGGTGATGAGGAAGGTCTCGGCTGATGAGAGCAAGGGAAGGAGAGGCCTCCCAGAGGTGGCGGAAGCTGTGGCGGAATTTTTTTTTACTATTTTTTAGATAGGTAGAAAATCACTCGACCTGAATGGTACAGAATTTTTAGATCAAGTGATTTTCTACCTATCTAAACAAATTCTAAAAAAATTCTAAAAAATGTAAAATTTGATTTGCAAATACATATTCATATGGAGATCATGTTGAACGGTTTGGATCGACCATTAGAATTTTGAAAACTCAAATATTAAGCCGTAGCACGGAGACCCTCTATGCTACGTGTAGCATATTAGCCAGATTCATTTACTATTATATGTTGTAAATGTTGCTCTTTCAGCTTTTGTTTTTAATGTTAAGGTTCAGTTAGTCTAGTAAGAAGAAGTGTGCATGTTTTTGCTTTAGTGGGCCAAGTAGAGCAGATAGGGGGGCAATTAATGTTCTCCTCCTTTTATTAATATATGCATTTATATGGTGCATGTTTGAGTATTATGATTGTAAAGAAGATTGATAGAGTTTTCAAATGGAATACAAAACAAACTTTAAATTAATAAGCTGGAATGTTCGTGAAGGTGACTAAATGACCGTGATAAGAAAAACTGGACGCCGTGCAAACAAGGGGAGGCATGTTAATTTAAGAGATTTGCACTAAATAACCAAAACTTCTAATTAATTAACAACATATAAGCATGCGCTTGAGCAAGGTTGCTTGTTTGTATTGATAAAATATACAGAACAAAAAGGTGTGTACAAGGTTCTTTTTAAGGAATACTATAACAGAAAAAATAAATTATTTTTGTGCTGATGGAATTGGTCTTGTTAGGTCGAATGTATTTGTATCTCTTCTTTTAATTTGATTGGACTTTCTGCGAAAAAAAAAATTTCAAATAGTTAAGCATGTTTAAACTTCTGGTAAAACGAAGTTGTTTGAAGAAATTGATGAAACGTTTTTAATTTGTCTTTTTTCTTGAAAAATACTAATTTATAAATTTTTTTTTTCACAAGGAGGTAAGTTCCTATTTTAACTTTTATTTTCACAATTTTTTTTAATAAGCATGATTTTGCCTGGTACAGTGGAGGAGTTGGTGCTGACAGAGAGTGGAGGCATACTGGCACTTGAGCATGGGTCTGAACTAGAGAATGTAGATTTTACTAGGGATGAACTTTCTTTTACTGTTGTTTTCTGAAAATAAAAACTTATTTTGTCTAATACATTTTAGCAATGCAGTTCTTGTAGTTTGTGAGCTTTATCTTGTAAAACTTGCAAATGCACTGATGGATATTCATACAAGGGTTGTGTACCAGCTGTTTGGTACCATTCCCCTCGTAATATTCTAATTTCTTTGAATGCAAATCAGTGGTTTTTATATCCACTTTTGTCAAAAAAAGAAAAAGAAAAGAAAAGAAACTGTTAACTATCAACATCACAAAGAGATCAATGTGAATATTCTGTGATTTTGAGTATTACATCCTGCTTTTACATACATATACAGTGTTCCATTCGAACTTATTGTTTTTTTTTTTAAACAAGAAAGAAAAGCATAGAACAGCAACTAAAAAAGAGGCGCTCTTCATTATTTCATTTAACTATAAAAAATATCTACTTGCGGAATGAAACAAGTCCTGAAAACAATAAATAATGCATTGTTCAGAGCTTAGCATCTGAGGAGGTTACAAAGAATAAAATAATTGAACATCTTGCAGAGATGTCAGTACTGGTTTTCTGGTAAAAAATTGCTTCTATCAACAATTACTGGTATGTATCGCTACTGTATCAGCAACAATCAGTTTTCATTTATTAGTACTGGTATAAATTGCTACTGGTTGCTCTGAATTATTCATTTGTCATTTCTTAATTCTCTAGTTGCCTGTACCGAATAATACCTTGAGAGCCTTGCTAAACGGGTTCTATTAATCCGAATGAGAAAGCAACCCAACATTTAAAAAAGCAAGTAACATAAAAAAAAAAAAGAGTACCTCTCGTTGCTCCATGAATAAGAAATGATATTTGTCTCTACCAAAATAGATCGGCGAAGAAGTCCTAGCATGGAAATAGTTACGACCACAAAGGGATTGAAAATTAATATTATGAAAACATTGAGTCAGATAAAGAAAATGACAATCCAATGTAAATTGAAGAAATAATAAAAAATACAAATAAAATCATGGGGAGGATCACAATCCAAATTGAAGAATAATAAAATCAGGTTTTTAATTTCTGTTCATAGGAACAATCCAATGTAGCTAAGAATAAGAAAATATAAATCCAAATAAAATCATGGGAATCACTATCCGAATTGGGGATACAGACCATAGAAATAAAAGGAAAATAAGTTCCAACGAAACCCTAATTGGTATAAGATCAAAGTCCATTTCTTGCATCCAATTTATGGCATCAACATCTTAATTAGCACTCAAGATCACTACTTGATAAAAAAAAAGGAAAGAAGGAAAAAAGATGGTACCTTGGCCTGTTGAAATGCTCGATTGACAGTTGAACTGAGACGGCAACTAGACTTGCAGGAATGAATAGTCAAAAATTGATCAACCCCGAGTTTCCTTGTTATCCATCCCACATCGAAATATATGTAATTGGAAGGTGGAGGGAGATCCACCTTTTTTATATATATATAATGAAACAACAAATCAATTTAGAAATTAAGAAGGTACAAGTGCTCTTTCTACTTTGGAATGAGATGAATAAATAGTGATACCTTGATTCGATCGACATCGAACCAGATGAGGAAGCGGCGGGCCTGGATGCCGGAGAGGTCGATCAAGGATCCATATTGGAGGAATCCGGTGATGGTGGGGTCGTAGGAGACGAGGTAGTCAAAGTCCACTTGGCAGGGACCGGAGAGGTTGACGGAGAGAGCTCCGTCGGCCGACAACGAGAAGGACGTGACTGTGTTCGGGAAGATACCCGGCGGTAGCCCGTACAGAGGTAGGATGTCGTAGATTGTGGCGTTCCCGCTCGACGGAGCCTCGGCGGAGGTAGCGGAGGAGGTGGCGGTGGCGGTGGAGAGGAGGAGGAGGAGGAGGAGAGAGAAGACCATCGCTCAGAGTTTGACTTAGTCAAGGCGAACAACTGAACTGACGCGTAACAAAACAGGTTAGTACTCATCTATGAGGAATCCATATCCTCTGATGTAACAGAATATTCCGTTTGTATCATGTCCGTCCGATCGCTTTAATAGTCGTGTGAATTCGGATTACACGGTGCAAATCCAAACATAAATATTCTGTTACCTTAGGTGACACGATTTCGTATATCAGCTGGTTAGTTATTTTGGGCCGGGCAGGCCCATGGACTCATTTACCAAAATGGAGCCCGCTTTTGCTTTCTGTAAATAGTATAGGAGTCTACGGTACTATGCATAGCACGGATTAATCTGTACTACGGAGCTGTATTTTCATTTTGAAAATTCTAATAGTTGATCCGAACCGTTTAACATGATCCCCACATGAATATGTACTTGCAGACTAAATTTTATATTTTTTTCAAATTTTTTTTTACTATATTTTAAGATAGGTAGAAAATCACTTGATCTGAAAATTCTGAACCATCCAAAAACAGTGATTTTCTACCTATCTAAAAAAATAGTAAAAAAATTCTAAAAAATATAAAATTTAGCCCACAAGTATATTCTCATATGGAAATCATGTTGAACGATTCGGATTGACCGTTAAGATTTTGAAAACAAAAATATTGTTCCGTAGTACAGACCAATCCGTGCTATGCATAGTACCTTAGACTCACTCATAGTATAGTAGGCTATGGTATATATGCTCACATTGATCCGTACTTTGAATTAATATCACTGTTTAATTATAAAGTTCAAATAGTCAGATAAAATTTTACATTTTCTTAGATTTACTTCTACTATTTATTTAGATTGGTAGAAAATCACTTGATCCAGAAATTTCTAAAAAATATAAAATTTAGTATGAAAGTGTATTTTTCATATGAAGATTATGTTGAATGATTGTAATTAATTGCTTGAACTTGGAAATCGAAAATAATGATTTAAAGTACGGACTAATGTGCGCTATACATAAGAGCATAGCCTCATGACTCATTCTATAATTCTATTGCTGTTGAAATTAACTTTGAAGAATGATAAAGCCTATATATAGAAGAGAAGAGAAGAGATAACATTTCAATGAATCCTCAAATCCATAACACCCTTTCAACTTTCAACACTAAAAATAGACTAATTACTAATTCACAGGAGGAGATTTCATGAGAATTAGTCATGGCGCTTTGTTCAAACATGAGAGGCCTCTGTGCTCTCATGCTAGCATTCGTTGACCTCTCCATTGCCTTCCTCCTCCTCTGGTTCGCCGCCTTAACCTTCTCTTCTCAGACCATTATCGGCCCTTTCAATGCACTCCTCATACGCCTCGAGTCCTTCCTGCTCGATCATTCCACCCGAAAGATATCCACTGTACACCGTACCGTTTGCAGATTGCTTCAATTTGAGGGGGAGTTGCTTGAGCTCGGAATAAGCCGCCGCCACAACCTCACCGAAGCCGAGTCTTTTCATGGCCCCACCATGTCGCGTCGAGAGAGCACCTTGTCCACTTATTCAGGCATTCCCATAAATACTCTTTAAATTATTTTTTTTATAAAAAAGAAAATTTAATCCATCAAGTTATAAAATTGTAAATCCTGTGTGATGATGTTCAGTGTCAGGTGATGTATCATCCAGTTTGTTAAACGATGGCGAAACAGCCGACAAAACAGAGGTTAATTTGGAAGATGAGAACCCGACAAGGAATTTGAAGAGAGCTCTGAAAGAAGAGAAAACAGCACATGCAAAATTAAGGCGCGAACTAGAAGCAGAGAGGAGAGCAGCTGAAACCGCTGCATTCGAGACAATGGCAAAGATAGCATTCCTCCAGGAAGAGAAGGCGAATATCGAGAGGGAGGCGAGGCAGTACCGGATCGAACAAGGAGGAAAATCCAAGTATAAGGATGATCAGATAGAGAATCTCGAAGAGAAACTGATCGATCGTGACCGTCAAATTTACATCATGGAAAAAGAAAATGAGGCGTACCGTCAGATTTTGAAAGAGAGAGGTTTAAATTCTTCGGTCGACATAGCAGTCGAGCTCGAAAGAGGCAATGATGGATCCTTGACAGTCGAGCTCCAAGAGAAAGGCATGGTACCAACACAGAGATTTCCTTCTCATGATAATAATAATTTCAAATTAGATAGTAATTATAATAATGATGTACACATTATTAGTAATGGCCGATCTGACAAGGCGTGACATCAGCTAGTTTTTTCCTCTCTTTTTTTCCTTGTATAGAAGTAGAAATTTGTACAGCCATCAAAGGTGCTGGTATAGATATGTGTAAAAATATAAAGGCAATTATTATATAATCTTCAAATATTCCTAATTTGTTTGCATTAGCATTAATTGGTAGACTGTTTTCAATAAAGATAAATCCTTGACACATGAAACAAATTAATAAAGAGTAGTGGAAGTAAGAAAAAGGTACTACGACATCTTCTCTTTTGCTAGAAGGCTTATAGGAATAACACCTTCGGATGAGACGATTGCGTCAATTGGCATGTCGGTAGGGGTGACAGGAATAATGCCCTCCTCCTTTATTTGCACAGAGTAAGCAAGTGCCACTGCACGCAAAGGGTAAAATAGGTACTTCATAAATTTCAAATGAGTTTTAATAGAAAAGATGATATAATGGGTAAATTTGTGTATTTTTTAATTTTAGAAGGGTAAATATGATATTATGAATTCAAGAGGAGGACATATATAATTTTGAAGTTTTTGAGGGGTATACATGAAATTCCCCCCTTATAGTGCATCTTCCAAAACATTAATCAGAGCCGGTTTTCCTATTGTTAGCATGAAATCTAACTTACAACATATAATATAATGTGGTTGTAGATTTGTAATACCTAGTAGTGGTTTATTCCACTTCTTCTCTAGTGCAAGGTCATGATATTTCTTCAGCAACACATCATAGTAGCTTTAGTTCATACACAAGTGTCAGTGTGCCACCACAAAAAAAAAAATTAGATATACATAAAATAAACTAAAAGTCTAATTATTGAAATTGAAAAAAGAAAAAGGAACAATAGCGTACCCTCCACCACGGCCTAGTCGCCTACCTTGCTTATCAAAAGCAACTCCTACATAATAGTAAAACATTACAATTTTTAGAACTTAACAAAGGAAAGTGCTGAATTATAATTCTAATTTGAATTTTTATTACCGGGTAGAAGGAAGAGGTCAACTGGGTTTGTTGCAGACATAACTGTAACAAAGAAAAATCAATAGAACAATTTAATTCTATTAATATGACCCAACAATTTACATACATGAAAGGCAAATTCCAAAAAAAAAACAGAGAGAGAACAGAAATTTACGATCTTCACGCTGATTCCCTTTATCATCCACTGGAGAAGGCTCCAAAATATTCATGGAATTTGGCACTAAATCATCCATGGTGGTTATCTTGAACATGCGCATATTACTATTCTTATCCTCCACCCGTGGCACATAAAGCTCCTTCTCTATCTCTACCTGGTGTTCTTGAAATGAGAACAAGTACTAAGAAGCTTGAAATGAGATGAAATAAAATAATAAATGCACCCCGCACGTCGCCCTTTGGTACTGCATTGTCACACTAGTTACCATTCTCTCTGATCCGTACCCAAGAATACTGGATTGGTACTGTAACAGTGAAGCACAGTATTCATCTCACTGATACTAGAAGGTACATTCTTACAGTACATTCCCAAGAATTATTAATAACTCACGGAACCAAAGCAATTCAATAAGAAGAAAATAACTTTGTAGGTTAAGTACGTAGTAGTGTCAAATATAATATACATGGACAAAACCCATCTCAATATGAGAAACTAAAAATAATGTATACATTCATCATTGGCATTTCACTGATATGCAGTTATTGCTCTGGAATCAGGCATATCTTTTTTTTCTCTTTTGGTTTAAAATGATTATATATTTTCTTCTTTTTGCCCTTTTTGTAATCAAAGTTTCAATCTGATTGGTAGTGTACTGGTAGAGTGCAGCCATGTGTATCAGTACCAGAAGTTATAGATTTACATATAAATAGTTACCATGTGTATCAGTATCAGTACCAGAAGTTATTCAGTTCATATTAAAAGAACAGATCAATCAGTTCACAGCAAATAAAATAACTCAATAAAAGATGGTAAAAAAGAGAAAATGAAGTACCAGAATGAGGTTTGGTGAGAAGTTGAGAGAGAATCGTGGAGGTATCGACCTCGCGTAGAGCGGGGCAGCTGATGTAAGCACACAATCTGTTGCTCGATTTAAACCAAGACGAGCTCAAAATGGTGCTCTGGATCTCCAAATCTAAGCGAAAATCAAAATCAAATTGTGCATTCGCAGGGAAGGAATCAACTGAAGTGCAATTAGAGAGAGTTTACCTTCTTTCGAGCGTTGCGCCGGAGAGAGAGCCTTAAGCGCCTTACGGATTTCAGATCGAAGCACCTTCTTCTGATCTTGCACGGCGGAGGAGGTCGCCATGGAAGCGGAGGAGCGGAGGCTTGCGATTGCAGAGGAAGTAATTGCAGAGGAGCAGGAGTGGAACTGGAACTGGAGCATGAGAAAGCCTCGTCTTCTCATCTCACGCTCTCTTTATTTATTTATTTGTCAAGTTTTCTCGTGGCTCTTCGCTTCTTCCGTGATTTTTATTAATATCCAAAGTTAATTAGAAATTAATAAAAATGTCCAGACTCACTGGGAATTATTAAAAATATTCATATCAGTCAGAAAATAACTAGTACTAATTTTTTTTTTATAGAGACAAATAGCAAAAATGTTGAAATCTAACACTGAAAAATGATATTTTTAAAAAATATTTGTTAGCTTACTTTTTTATATATATAATTAGCATATTTATACTAAAATATACTAAATTACTTGAAATTATGTTAAATTACTCTGAATTACACTAAATTATGCTAAATTACAACAATTATGTTAAATTATGTTAAAATACGGTAAATTACACATTTTTTTGTTAATTTTTTATTTTTTTTAAAGATGGATTTAAAATTTTTGTTTGGTTCGATTTAACCTGTTTTAAACAATATACATTATGTCGTAAATTTTTTTAAAATATTTGGTTCCGATGGTGAAATGGGTTTACAAATTTTGGTCGGTTCAATCTAACCAATTTAAAATTGTCTAGACCGAACCGAACCGATCTATTGAACCAGAAAAACCGAACCATTTAAACCGAACTCTCGCAGTTCAGTTTAAAAACCGATTAACCCGCACCTCTAACACAAAGAGCGTTACCCATTACCACTAAATCAAAGGCGGATTCTCGAAAACAAACATTATTTAAAAAATAATTATTCCACAAAAGTTTAGATTCAAATAAAATTATTATTATATACATATTTTGAATATATGCGTTAAGAATAAAAACAGGAGGATACAAACATTACTACATTTTTCTAATCAGAAACAGAGAAAGAAGAACATGAATAACAGCACTTTGTTTTGTAATTGCGCGCATGTGCTGAAAAAAAAGGTGAAAAGGAAAAAAGCATCATATCATGCATTGTAATCCTCATACTATTAATATTATACTATGTATCTCTTTTATTTAATTAATACCAACACAACACAGACCTCTTATTCCTTACTTTCTAAGCAAACCATACTACAAACCAGTGTTGTAAATAACAATATGCGTTCGTTGGACAGACAACGGACCGTCAAATTAATCATGAATAATCAGCCGATTAGTCGAAAAAATTCATAACGGTTTGATCACTACCAACGACTAATTGGCCGATTAATCGACCTAAACGGATATTTTTTACAACACTGCTGCAAACACTACTTCTAACTATTCTCTTTTCTGCTAACAAATAAATAAAATATGGATTAATTAATAAAATAAAAATAAGTGTTACACCTGTTCTTGCCATACTTAGATATCTTCGTGTTGTGTTTACTTGTGTTGAAATTCAATAAATCATAATTAATGAGTTAAATACAAATTATTTTATTCCATAGCTTGATCCCCATGCAAATTATCAATTTAAAAATTATAATAGATAATATCAATTTATTGAAATTGTTTACTATATTTTAATGCTAATATATTTCTCTTTAAAGATTAAATAACCTGTGATTTATATTGTAATCATAATCATACGAATAAAAAAAAGGGAGGGCCTAGCTTTCCCCCATCATTCATCCTTCATTTTTCTCCCAACTGAAAATAAGTAGGGGACCACAATATTACAGTTAATAATTGCTGGAATTAGTAGGGGACCACAACTGCCTTCACAGCATTACCGGCGGACATATTGCGCAAAAGTATTCAGTTATTCACACTTGACCCAGGTAGTATTCATCCATGTAAATAAAAATATTCATCTTTGAGAAATAATTATATAAGGAAACATTACCACCCATCTTTTACACGTTTTTAGAAGTAGTTTTTTTTTCCTACGTTCACTCTAACTAATATTTCTGTCGATCTGTGCGGAATTTTTCAAATCTAAAACCACGAAAGTCTTCTACACAATTTTCTCTTTCAAATGAGATCTATGATGATATACTTTCGAGGTGTCCGTTACGCAAGTATTCACACCTCGTACACAAGTATTCATCTCTCATTGAACAAGTATTCATCCTCGTCGTGTAAGTGTAAAGAGTACATGAAGGTATGGTGGGACCGCACAACCGCGACTTCAGATAAGTAGGGGACCACAGTAATATGCGGAGATAAGTGGTGGAATTAGTAGGGGACGATTTGCGAAAAAGTATTCACACTTAACACGAGTTGTATTCATCCATATAAATAAAAGTACTCATTTTTGAGAAAGAATTATATATGGAAATATTACGACATTAAAAGCATTAATTACGCGGAGATAGTAAAGTACCACAACTGCCGTCCGCTAAAAACAAAAGAAAACACGTAATCAAGTGGGGGGACCTCACAACCGCCATCACTAACTACCGTGGGGACCGCATAACCGTCACTGCAAGTGGAAATAACATCAAGTATTTATCTATAATACATGAAGTATTCACATGTAATACATCAAGTATTCACCCTGATATATCAAGTATTTTAAAAAAAAACTAGACATATCACACCCATCTTTTACACGTTTTTAGAGGTGGTTTTTTTTTCTCTGTTCAATCTAACTAATATTTCTGACGATCTGTGAGGAATTTTGCAAATCTAAAACCACGAACGTCTTCTACATAATTTTCTCTTTAAAATGAGATCCATAATGACATATTTTCGAGTTATCCGTTGCACAAGTATTCACCCTCGTCATGCAAGTATTCATCTATCATTGAACAAGTATTCATCCTCGTCGTGTGAGGCGGAGGTGGGAGGCGGAGGCGGAGAGGGAGAGGCGAAGGTGAGAGAGGTGGGCGGAGGCGGAGGTGGAAGAGGGAGAGGGAGGGAGAGAGGAAAGAAATAGAAGGAGAAAATCTACTAATTAATTTGTAGGGACCACTAGTTAGTTAGAATTGATTATTATAGTTAGAAAAGAAAGTTAGTTAGTTGGGGGAAAAATGGAGGAAGGAATCAAGGGGTAACATATAATTACCCTAAAAAAAAACATCACATTTTTTATTTTTTATTTCCATAAATATACAAGATGAGCTAACTTTATAAGGACAAAGTTGGTATAGAAGGAAAAAAAATTGTAATAATGGAAATCTTGCTTGAACTATTTAAAACAAAGACACCGATGAAATCCTATAAAATGTTGGGGAGTTTGGAAGCACTTGTCGATATTTCCAATAAAATGTTGGGAAGTACTACAGTAAGGTCATCTTTTGTGATTTTGAGAGCTAAGATAATTTTACTATCTAAATACCAATTTTGTCCTTTCACTTTTTTCTCTCACTCATTTAATAAAATAACTAATAAGGAAATAACTCCAAAGAAAAGTTCCCTTCCTTAGATGAAACAAATCTGTATCCTTCTCCCTCTCCCTGCTTAAATTTGTTGCAAATTTTTTTTTTTAAAGCTCGGTAGTAGCTACCATGATTTTGTTGCAAATTTTTCATTATTTAATTTTACACAAAGATGTGCATGTTTTTAACTAGTTATGGCTATCTGCCGAAAATTGTTTGATATTTATCACTAATACGCTAATTTCAAAGAAAAATAAACGCTTTACTTTCTAAGTCCCTGATTATATTGTTTTCATATTACTCGTAATGTTTATGTCGAATATATATGTATTAATGTAAAAATGGAAAGAAATTGAATTCAATTTTAAGAAAACTGTACTACAAATTAGATGCTTGGATGCTTATGCATATTCATTTTATCTATTAGACCCATTATTTTAATTTTATAGCATGATTGATAACATATTATTATTGTTAAGCATGTAATCGTATGCAAAAGAAAGAAAGAGGAAAAAATTACAGAATGGTTAAAGAATAAGATTCCCATTAATTTCGACGTATGAAACATCAAAGCACTCATTTCAAGTATTTTTCAAACAAAATCCTTAAAACATCAAGCATACATTAAATAATAAGATCTGTCAAATTCCTTTGGAGTTTTGAGATGCGATTTTTCTCTTTTGTGAATATTTTTTGTGGTGATCAGTTTTCTCATAGTAGGAAACTCTCCTTTCTTCTTTCCTTTATTAGTTCTTTTATTAATTGGTCAGAGAGAAAAGTGGAAGGACAAAATCGATAATTAGAGAAAAAAATTCTCTTAGCTTTCAAAATCACAAAAAATGTCCTCAGTATAGTACTCTCCTAAAATGTTTTTAAAGTGAAATAACTCCCACGGGCCTGATGTGATTTCTGCAGTACAAGTAATAAATCCTAATTTGTACTTAATTCAGTTGCAAGTGTACAACCTAGTCAAGTAGTATTTAGGGATCGTCTCCACAGGGACAAGTCGGAATATCTTTTCTAACCTAGCAATTTAATTTAGTAAAGAAAATTAAAAGATTTTTGTTTGTTTGAATTGTTGATTTGGTTTTGATTAAACTAAATTAAACTAAAATCTTAAAGCAAAATCTGATTTTTAACAAAGATGAGAGATTAGGGTTTCTTAGGGTTCCTATCCACTAATGTTATGACTAATTGGTTTATTAAATTTGTTCTTTCAATTATGAAGGCACAGTTTAGGGTTGTAGGTACAAAGGGATATTTCTATATTAATACCATCTTCAAATTAGAATAAACGTCACCTCTCGGTACTTAGCTATGCTAACCTAAAGTCATTAAGTTCTTACTGTCCTAATTAATCTAGAAAACCGTAATTCACCTCTCGGTACTTGGTACAGTTTGTCTAAACTATTAGATAAAGCCCGTATAAGTCAAGCGTCACCTTTCGGTACTTAGCCTATCAAATACCCTATTCTTTATGGTCGGGACTCAATATTCAATTTCTCAATTGCAAATACTAAATCCTAAGATTTCCTGCGATTTCGATTAAGTCCTCACAAGCAATTAAAATAAAGAACAGATCATAATCAAGAACAAGAAAATACAAATTTAAACCAACTAAATCATAACAAAAGTTTCAAGTACAGCCCTAATTAACCCTAAAGAATCCTTTAGCCAGTCATGGCTAAAGCACAAATCAAATTAAAAAGAATAAAAGAGTTCCAAAGAGAGAAAATAATAAAACCGGTTGAAATCGTGATGTTCTCTTCTCCCTTCTTCTCTCTCCTTTTCTCTTCCTTTGTCTCTCTTCTTAAAATCAGAAATTAACTCTAAAAAACGTAACTGTTCTGTTCTACAGGTTTCCTATTTATACCTCTCCAAAATATAAAACAAAATCCCTAAAAATAGCAAATTCGGGCTCTGAAACCGCCTTATTGCGGGCCGCAATAAGATCCTTACGGGCCGCAATGAGTGAAGGCGGTTGTTTCTCGCGCAGATCTAACTCTCTGGATACTTCTCTGCGGGCCGCAATAAAATCCTTTGCGGGCCGCAAGAGGTCTGGGAATTTCTGGACTGTCTGAGTTGCTCTCTGTTTATAATGTTGCGGCCCGCAATAAATGTCTTGCGGTCCGCAATGAATGTGACAGATTCGCCAAGCTTGCCATAAATCGCCCGTTTTGCTCCGTTAAGCTCCAACACTTGAATACCTGTAAAATAAACACAACTAGGGCAGTAACTTGAACTTTTGGACATTTCTAACCTAATTAAACCTAATCTAATCAAAACTTAGCTTAATTTTCATAACAAACCCCCGGTTTCAATAGATATTATTACGGCTTATCAAATTCCCCCAAGGCTAGTCCTTGCTTGTCCCAAGCAAGTCTAAACACTTACGAAAATTCCCGGGACTGGCTACGTCTTTTAAACCAAGTTATCCAAACTATCCTAATAACAAAAGCTAAATTAGGGTTAAAAATTGGTCAGTCAAGGCAAATTAGGGTTAAACAACTTAATTCAAAGCACGAATAAAAACTGTTTGGATTTCTTTCAATGATCTTCTTCACCTCACAAACGCAAGTTTTGGTTTTAATTAAGCAAATTTATACCCACATGATACCTCAGAGTTAGTGAATCCCGGTTTATTCTCCCACTTCTACAAGTGATAACCAATTCCAGAAAATCCTTTGAAATGAAAATAAAAATTCAGTTAATGGTGTAGGCTGTGCCTGATGCTTTGACTCTTTTTACTTGTGCATCTGTCTGTTTTAGGCTCGCTCATTATGCACTCATTTTTATTTTGTTTTTGTTCTTTTGTTCTTTTATTTTTCACCTTTTTTCTGAAATATTATGCGGATATATCTGTCCTAAGGACTTCAATCCAACATAGCTCACTTTTTTCAACCTACACCTTTGTTCAATTAAGTTTGTTTAAGAAAGGATTTCTGAGTCTCGCGCAAAGTCTCCTACGGGCACCAAGCCTTTCGGAAACTCTTGGCCTTGCGCGTATGAGACTTGATTTTCAACATGCAAAATGGGTTTTTAATTGAAGACCACAGGTACTAAAGTATCATAAGACATCATAATTCACCAATTATTTACCTATTCTTGTGCCATGAGGTTATATCACCGAATATCCAAACAAAAATTTTGAAATAAGCCCTCAAATTGTATTGTTTTTCCCTAAATTGCACAAAACTTTCCAATTTTTATCCTAAACTAAAAGAAACAAACTAAAACGAAAAAAAATTGTTACTTACTACTAAGATACTACTCCTACAATTTACCCCCCCCAAGCCTATCCATTGGCACCGACTCGGTGCAATAAACAAAACAAAGAAAGGGAAAAAGAGGAGATGAGAAAGCTCACAATGGTGATCAGTCCTGATGTGGAGGTGCAGCGGTCTCCTGTGGTGGTGTACGCCTGTGTCGTCTGCGCCGCGGTATCGGATCAGCTGAAACAAATCCAGACTCTGACATGTGCGTGTACATGCGGTCGGTCCGATGGTAAGTGCCATGCTGCTGATCGGCCATCTCATCAACATCGCCGGCCAGATCATTGTATTGGACCTGCAGACGGCCCATCTGAGTGTTGAGCTGAGTCATGGCGGAATGAGAAGTGTCGAACCGGCCCGTCATGAAGGTCTGATGCTCGCCATACTGACCATGGACATAGGTGCGGAGGTCGGCAATCTGTCTGTCGACTGAGTTGAACCGCTCGTCCACATAAGAGCGCAGCTGAGTGTACTGTGTTTCACTCTGAGTGGCCAAATTGGTGATGTTGGTGTTCATAGTTTGCATCAGCTCGAACATCTGCTGCGGGGTCGGCTGGCCGGGACCCCAAGAAGGAGGAGGCGGTGCATGATGCTGCTCTGACGGAGGTGCCCCAAATGGGTCAACATGTGGCTGGGTGGAAGGCTCGGCACCTGGCTGATGCTGGTACTGCGGCTGTAGAGGTGGGGCCACTGTAAGGGGCAGAACCCAAGTGGAAGGATCTTCCCTGTCGATAGGAACTGGCAGGGGTAGGGGAATATGCTGCCCACCACGGGAAATGAAGAAGTGCGAGTCGCCAACCCGAGAGAACATACCGGCTGCCTGAAGATATGTCATATCAATGAACTCAGTTTGCTTTTGGAGACGCGTGGCAAGGACTCGGTAGACCGGACCGTCTGTGGGAATTACACCATGGTAGATAGCAAGCCGAGTCACAAATCCACCAACAGAGATCATGCCGCCCTGAGTGGCGTTATCGCGAATGCTCAGAATGTGGTCGAACATGAAGGCGCCGACATGTGGAAGTGCCTCGGGCCTTGTGTGGACATTGAGCATGGCATAGATGAAGAAGATCTCGTTCTCGCCCATGGTACCCACCGTCTCACCGCGCGCAAAGATGGTGAAGGCAAGAGCGCGCTGGATGTAGCGGAACACGGGGTGGCTGATTTGACTGGCCTTGTAGGTCCTCCTAGGTCCACCAATCAGCTGGCAAGCGAAGTCGTAGAAGCTCGTGTTCTCATCCCAATTAGGGACATCCGCTGCGTCAGGTCTGTCGGGGAACCCCATGATTCGGTTGACCTCATCCAGTGTGATGGAGTATTGCGTACCGTCAAGGTAGTAGGTCGCCAGATTCTCGTTTTCCATGCCAAGAGTAGACAAAAATTCGTAAGTTAAGGTACGATAAGCTGGCATAGAAAGGGTGCAATAGTCCCAAATACCGAGAGTAGACATAAGAGACTGGACCTCATCCAAAATACCTAATGATTGCAGTGTTGGTATATGGATATATTTGGGCTGGACTACCCTTTTGGACTTGAGAAGATCAAACTTGTCTCGGTCTGACTCATCTGCAAACCTAAGACCAAAATCAGGGCTATTGTTTTCGGGCCACCGATTTTCAGGTAAATTGGTCCAATCGGGCTGGTCTGGCATCTCTGTGTCATTGGACCTACTGGTATTACCGGCCCTACCCCTATACTGTTTGGAACGTTTGGATGGTAAAAAATCATCATCATCAGCAGGTGCCTTACCTTTATTCCTTGTCCTTGGTGGCATTTTGGTTCAATAATTCACAATTGGTACGATTTAAGCGTAATTTGCAATTCGATTGATTCAAGTGAAAATAAAGAGAGTTAGAGATACAACCGAATGTGTGTAATCAAACCAATTTGAAGTGGAGGGATAGAGTACTGCAGCCGAGAAGTCCAAAGTCCGAGTCGAATCTTCAAAATCCAGAAAAATCACCCAGAAAGAGCTTCTGCGTGCTTGGTTGCGGGCCGCAGGAGAGTTGATTGCGGGCCGCAAGGGGTGCTGTGAAGTGGAGAGTACTCTCTGACTCGTTTGTTGCGGGCCGCAATAGGCGTGGTTGCGGGCCGCAAGAGCTATTCTAGTTGGCGAGCTCTCTGACTGCTTAGCTACGGGCCGCAAGGGTTGTTGTTGCGGGCCGCAAAAGCTGCGGTGGAGAGATGGAGGAGGAAGAGTTTCGGAGTCGGCGTTGGTGGAGAGTTGTGGCGCTCGGTCGGTGAAGGGTTGCTGCGCCGGCGATGGTCTGCGGCGTCAGAGGAGGTGGTTGCGGTCGGTGGTGAAGAAGGGTTAGGGTTTTGGTTCGGTAGATAGAGAAAGAGTAAGAGAGATAGAGAGGGAGAGAAAGAGAGAGAGAGAGAGGGTGGAGGGAGAAAGAGATTGAGAGAGAGAAAAAGAAAAAGAGATAAAGAGAGATGGAGAAGGGGAGAGAGTAGGTACTGTTTCGGCGGAGAGAGAAAGAGGAGTGGAGGAGTCGGAAGGAGAAGGAGGAAAAGAAAGAGGAGGGGGCGGCTTGGAGAGAAAGGAAAAAGTAGAGGAAAAGGCGCCTGTCTGCTCTCATTGCGGTCCGCAATGAGTATATTGCGGGCCGCAATAAACCTGAAAAATTTAAAAAAATGTGGTTAGTATAGAAACGATTCTGTGTTCATTGCGGGCCGCAAGGAAATGTGTTGCGGTCCGCAATGGAATTAAAATTCTACTCTAATTTTTTTGTTTTTTTTTTTTTTTTTTTTTTTTTTTTTTTTTTTTTTTTTTTCTGTTTACTATGTTGCGGGCCGCAGGAGGTCTGGTTGCGGGCCGCAAAAAATAGTAAAATTTTCTGAAAAACTTAAATTAACCTATTTAAATGCAAAAATAAATTTAAAGTACGAAATTTAAATGTGCAAAAAGGTAAATTGCTTGGGTTGCCTCCCAAGAAGCGCTCGTTTAGTGTCTTGAGCTTGACCATTCTCCTCTTCTAGTTCGTTTGTGCATCGGTAAGGGAGATGCTTGTCTTCCCTTCAACCGGTTCTCCGTAATTGTACACCTTCAGTCTCTGCCCATTCACTTTGAACGCTCCAGTTCGCTCGCTCCAAATTTCTATCGCCCCATGGTCAAACACACGTTGCACCTGAAACGGGCCACTCCACTTGGACTTGAGTTTACCTGCAAAGAGCTTAAAACGTGAATTGAACAATAAAACATAATCACCAATTTTAAACTCCCTTCGAATTATGTGCTTGTCATGCCATTTCTTCGTCTTCTCCTTGTAAATTTTGGCATTCTCATACGCGCTCAAACGGATCTCCTCAAGTTCATGCAAGTCGAGGATGCGCTTTTGGCCAGCTTGAAACATGTCGAAGTTAATAGACTTGATAGCCCAAAACGCCTTATGCTCCAATTCAACCGGCAAATGACATGGCTTGCCATAGACAAGCTTGAAAGGAGTCATGCCAATTGGTGTTTTGTAGGCCGTGCGGTATGCCCAGAGTGCATCATCTAGTCTCAAACTCCAGTCCTTTCGGTTCAGTCCAACAGCGGTTTGGAGGATGTGCTTGATCTCGCGGTTTGAGACTTCAACTTGACCACTTGTTTGCGGATGGTACGGAGTTGCGACTTTGTGTTTTACACCATACTTCTCCATGAGACTTGCAAAGGATCGGTTGATGAAATGAGAACCTCCATCGCTTATGACCACCCTTGGAACACCGAACCTTGGAAAAATCACCTTTTGGAAAAGGCGTTTGACAGTTTTTGAATCGGCTTCATGGCTCGGTATCGCTTCTACCCACTTGGAGACATAATCCACCGCCACAAGGATGTACTTGTTGTTGCATGAGCTCGGAAAGGGTCCCATAAAATCAATGCCCCATACATCAAATAATTCAACTTCTAGAATGCTTTGTTGAGGCATCTCATGTCGCTTGGTTATGTTTCCCATCCTTTGGCACTTGTCGCAAGAGATAACAAACATCCTTGTATCCTTAAAAAGGGTTGGCCAAAAGAAACCGGCCTGTAGGACTTTGGCGGCAGTTTTGTTGGTTGAAGCATGTCCTCCGTAAGGTGATGAATGACAATGGTAGAGAATCGATTGCACCTCATCTTGTGGAATGCAGCGTCTGTGAATCCCATCAACACCAAGCTTGAAAAGGTATGGATCATCCCAAAAATAATGCTTGGCATCCGCAAAGAATTTCTTTCGGGATTGGTATGTGAGGTTGGGTGGTAGAGACCCGCATGCAAGAAAATTAGCAATATCAGCGAACCACGGGTATTCGACTGTGTTCACTTGGTAGAGCTGCTCATCGGCAAAAGAGTCATCTATCGGCAAGTCTTGGTGTGAAGGTTCAGCCACAATGCGTGAAAGGTGATCGGCCACTAGGTTTTCGGTGCCCTTCTTGTCCCTTATCTCAAGGTCAAACTCTTGGAGCAAGAGGATCCATCGGATGAGGCGTGGTTTTGCATCTTTCTTGGTAAGGAGGTAACGGACTGCCGCATGATCCGTGTAGACAATGACTTTAGAACCCACCAAATAAGGGCGAAACTTGTTGATGGCAAAGACCACCGCTAGTAACTCCTTTTCAGTTGTGGTGTAGTTGACTTGGGCCTCATCTAGCACTTTGCTTGCGTAGTAGATTGCATACGGCTTCTTGTCGACTCGCTGCCCCAATACCGCTCCAACTGCATAGTCACTTGCATCGCACATTATCTCAAATGCCTCGTTCCAATTCGGGGGTTGCAAGATAGGCGCTGAAATCAAAGCTTCTTTCAACCTATGAAAAGCATCTAGACAATCCTCATTAAAATAAAACGGGGCATCTTTAAGCAATAAATTGGTCAAAGGTTTGGCAATTTTAGAAAAATCTTTAATGAACCTTCGATAAAAACCGGCATGCCCTAAAATGCTTCTAACACCTTTCACATTGATTGGTGGAGGTAACTTTTCAATCACCTCAACTTTGACACGATCAACCTCTAAACCTTTTTCAGAAACAACATGGCCCAAGACAACACCCTCTTGAACCATAAAATGGCACTTTTCCCAATTCAAAACAAGACTAACCTCTTCACATCTTTGCAAGACTTTGGACAGGTTGGTCAAACAATCATTAAAGGTTGTACCATAGACTGAAAAGTCATCCATAAAGACCTCCATGGATTTTTCAATCAAATCTGAAAATATACCCATCATTGCCCTTTGAAAAGTGGCCGGTGCATTACATAGCCCAAAGGGCATCCTACGATATGCAAAGGTACCATATGGACAAGTAAAAGTGGTCTTTTCTTGGTCATCAGGATGTATTGGTATTTGAAAGAAACCACTGTACCCATCTAAGTAACAAAAGAAAGAGTGCTTAGCTAGCCGTTCAAGCAATTGATCTATGAACGGGAGAGGAAAATGATCCTTGCGCGTGCCGGTATTGAGCTTTCGATAGTCGATGCACATGCGCCATCCCGTCACAAGTCGTGTTGCAATTGGCTCGCCATCCTTCCCTTCTATCACTGTTGTTCCTCCCTTCTTTGGCACCACATGGATTGGGCTCACCCATTTGCTATCGGAGATAGGGTAGATGATGCCGGCGTCTAGTAGCTTGTGTATCTCTTTGCGCACGACTTCGCTTAAGTTCGGGTTCAATCTCCGTTGACTTTCAATGGTTGGTTTGTGTCCTTCTTCCATCAAGATCCGGTGCATGCAAATAGAAGGGTTGATTCCTTTGAGATCGTCTAATGTGTATCCAATGGCCTTTCGGTGCATCCTCAATGTTTGCAGAAGTTGTGAGGTTTGGTCTTGGTTTAGAGATGCATTGACAATAACGGGATAGGTTTGGTTTGGGCCAAGGTATTCGTATCGTAAGGTCGAAGGCAATGGCTTTAGTTCAACCTTGGGTGCATCTTCTGTGGTTTCGGCAAAGTTAGGAAGGGTCTCGGCGGTTGAAAGTTGAAAAATCGGGCTTAGAATAGGTTCTTCGTCATTCTGGAAAGGGTTGTTGCGGGCCGCAAGGGGTTCATTGCGGGCCGCAATGAGCTCTGTTTGGTTCAGCTTCTCTGACTGAAGATGTTGCGGGCCGCAATAGGTTTCATTGCGGGCCGCAATGGCTGTGCGATTTTCATCCCTCTCTGGTTGAAGATGTTGCGGGCCGCAATAGATGTTGCTGCGGGCCGCAAGAACATTCACAGAACTCGCTGTGTCCAGTTTTTCGCACTCCTGGTCCATCCAATACTCAAAGGAACCCTTCTCCATGTTGTTTGTGAGCTCTTCAACTACCAACCTGTCAAGAATCTCAACACTAAAAACACTTTGATCGTTAGATGGATATCGCATAGATCTTTTGATATCGAATGTCAATTTTTCTTCGCCAATATTCATTGTGATAATTCCATCATGAACATAGATCACGGCTTTTGCTGTATTGAGAAATGGTCGACCTAACAAGAGTGGTGTATGAGTGTCCTCATCCATGTCAACCACAACAAAATCAATTGGTACAAAGAACTTTCCAATTTGAATTGGCAAGTCCTCCACTACCCCTAAAGGTAACTTAACCGATTGGTCTGCCAATTGAAGAGATATTCTAGTGGGTTTGAGTTCTCCAACACCTAACCTATCATACACCGACTTAGGCATAAGACTCACACTCGCTCCTAGATCACAAAGTGCACGTTTGAATTGGACATTTCCTATAGAACATGGTATGGAAAATTTACCCGGATCATCCAACTTTTTGGGCAATTCATTCATTACCATTGCACTACCGTTTGTGTCTAAGGATACCATTTGGACTTCTTCAAGTTTACGCCTATTTGAGAGAATGTCCTTGAAAAATTTGGTGTAAACCGGCATTTGGGTCATTACCTCAGTCAATGGTAGGTTCACATTCAATTGTTTCAACAGTTCAAGGAATTTGGCAAATTGTTTGTCGGTTTTCTCATTTTTAAGTCTACCAGGAAAAGGAGCGAATTTGTGAGGAGGGATGTAGAGAGGTACCTGTGCACTTACCTTTGGCAGCTCATCATGAGATTGCTTTGCTTGTTCTGCATGGTCGCTTGGTGCAATTGGTGTAGCTTCCTTTGAGGCGGAATCCTCGTGTGTGGAGATGTGCTCATCATTGCCTCGTGTACCCTCACCTTGCGGTTGTACATAGTCTTCCTTTGGTACAGGTGGATCCTCATATTGCGTACCGCTGCGAAGCATGTGCCTAACCGCCTTGACATCCTTGGGATTGTTCTCGGGTTTTGGTGGAAGGGTGCCCGGTTGGCGAGAGAATTGTGTAGCTTGTTGTGCAACTTGGTTCTCAAGTAATTTGTTTTGAGTTGCCAACATGTCTACCTTTTTGGTCAGTTCATCGAACTTTTGATTTTGACTTGTCATGAAAGTCTCCATCATCAATTCGAGATTGGACTTGGGTTGTGCATTCGAACCATACCCTTGGTTACCATAACCTTGATTTGGTCTATTAAAGTTTGAGTTACCTTGGTTGTTTTGATTTCCTTGGGTTGGTTGGTCATTTTGTCTCCATGAGAAGTTTGGGTGATTTCTCCAACCGGGGTTGTAAGTATTGGAGTAAGGATTGTTATTTGGTTTGAAATTACCTTGGTTAATTGCATTCACTTCCTCATAACTAACCTCATTACTTACACCACAGTTTATTGCTAAATGATCGGTACCACCACAAATTGAACAAGGAAGAGGAGAGGGATTGCTTACCGAGTTTACGCTCATTTGATCAATTTTGCGATTCAAAGCGGCAATTTCAGCAGCATAATTTGGATTCGAATTCACCTCCTTTATTCCCCGCTGCAGGATGACCGGTGTCTCCCTAGGGTTGTGCCATTGGCTTTGGTTGAGAGCCATGTCATCAACCAACTTGTATCCGTCAATAGCCCCTTTATTCATGAGACTACCTCCAGCAGCTGCGTCTAGCATCCCCTTGTCCTGTGGTAGAAGGCTGTTGTAGAAGATTTGCAACAAATTCCACCCTTCGATACCATGGTGGGGACAGCACCTTTGCAGTTCTTGAAACCTCTCCCATGCCTCGCTCATGGTTTCTTCTCCTCTTTGTCGGAAATTGTGGATTTGATGGCGCAAGGAGTTTGTTTTGGATGGTGGGAAAAATTTGTTGAGAAAAGCATTCGCCACCTTTGGCCAAGTGTTCATGTTCTCGGGTCTTTGGCTCCTTATCCAACTTTTAGCCTTATCTGCAAGAGAAAAAGTGAAGGCCATAACCTTAAGATTTTCAGGAGAAACGGTTTGTACCTTAATTGTGCTGCAGATTTCTTCAAAATTGGCTAAATGCTGTGTTGCATCCTCGTGAGGTAGACCATGGAACAGATGGCGCTGCACCATGCTAACCCATGCTGGCGGAATCTGGTATTCTTCAGCATTGATGGTGGGTGCCGTATACCCAAGGTGGATTTCCTCAGCCCTAGGCGCTGTAAAGTCTCTCAAGGGGCGATTGGCATCAGCCGCTTCGATATTTTGTCTATCAGCGGCGGCTGCTCGCAATCGTTGGAGTTCATTGGCCATCTCATCCCGTTCCCTTTGAAGGATTTCCAAACGAGCATTTTCATTCCCGGTAGACATGTCTAACCGGCGTGGATTAATGCTCAGGAAAGGTCCTCTGGTTGGGTGTTTGTTCCGTCTCTCGTAGAAAATATGAGTTGATCCTCTCCTAGAAAACCACTCAACCAAATCTGTGGCTTCCGGGGTTGGAGGTTCTTCTGCCAGATTTCAACCTGCACGAGTGAGAGAGAAATAAAGCAAAAGAAAATTAAAAACAATTACTAACTAAATTACTTAGGTCTGAAATAAAATTCTCCGTTGTCCCCGGCAACGGCGCCAAAAACTTGATGTGATTTCTGCAGTACAAGTAATAAATCCTAATTTGTACTTAATTCAGTTGCAAGTGTACAACCTAGTCAAGTAGTATTTAGGGATCGTCTCCACAGGGACAAGTCGGAATATCTTTTCTAACCTAGCAATTTAATTTAGTAAAGAAAATTAAAAGATTTTTGTTTGTTTGAATTGTTGATTTGGTTTTGATTAAACTAAATTAAACTAAAATCTTAAAGCAAAATCTGATTTTTAACAAAGATGAGAGATTAGGGTTTCTTAGGGTTCCTATCCACTAATGTTATGACTAATTGGTTTATTAAATTTGTTCTTTCAATTATGAAGGCACAGTTTAGGGTTGTAGGTACAAAGGGATATTTCTATATTAATACCATCTTCAAATTAGAATAAACGTCACCTCTCGGTACTTAGCTATGCTAACCTAAAGTCATTAAGTTCTTACTGTCCTAATTAATCTAGAAAACCGTAATTCACCTCTCGGTACTTGGTACAGTTTGTCTAAACTATTAGATAAAGCCCGTATAAGTCAAGCGTCACCTTTCGGTACTTAGCCTATCAAATACCCTATTCTTTATGGTCGGGACTCAATATTCAATTTCTCAATTGCAAATACTAAATCCTAAGATTTCCTGCGATTTCGATTAAGTCCTCACAAGCAATTAAAATAAAGAACAGATCATAATCAAGAACAAGAAAATACAAATTTAAACCAACTAAATCATAACAAAAGTTTCAAGTACAGCCCTAATTAACCCTAAAGAATCCTTTAGCCAGTCATGGCTAAAGCACAAATCAAATTAAAAAGAATAAAAGAGTTCCAAAGAGAGAAAATAATAAAACCGGTTGAAATCGTGATGTTCTCTTCTCCCTTCTTCTCTCTCCTTTTCTCTTCCTTTGTCTCTCTTCTTAAAATCAGAAATTAACTCTAAAAAACGTAACTGTTCTGTTCTACAGGTTTCCTATTTATACCTCTCCAAAATATAAAACAAAATCCCTAAAAATAGCAAATTCGGGCTCTGAAACCGCCTTATTGCGGGCCGCAATAAGATCCTTACGGGCCGCAATGAGTGAAGGCGGTTGTTTCTCGCGCAGATCTAACTCTCTGGATACTTCTCTGCGGGCCGCAATAAAATCCTTTGCGGGCCGCAAGAGGTCTGGGAATTTCTGGACTGTCTGAGTTGCTCTCTGTTTATAATGTTGCGGCCCGCAATAAATGTCTTGCGGTCCGCAATGAATGTGACAGATTCGCCAAGCTTGCCATAAATCGCCCGTTTTGCTCCGTTAAGCTCCAACACTTGAATACCTGTAAAATAAACACAACTAGGGCAGTAACTTGAACTTTTGGACATTTCTAACCTAATTAAACCTAATCTAATCAAAACTTAGCTTAATTTTCATAACAAACCCCCGGTTTCAATAGATATTATTACGGCTTATCAGGGCCCCACCTTTTATTAGAAGCACTTAATTTTTATATTTGATGTACTAAATTAGACATACGCATTGACTAACAATTATGTATAAAAACTTCAATAGTTTCAATCAAATGGTTAAATTTGATAATAATTAATGGTTGTTCTCATTTTGATTACATTTTGATTAATCCGATCATGAATTTTAATTATGAATTTTTAAAAAAGGTTGTAAAATCCGACCAGATTGTCGGATCTTAAATCGGATACTCGATGGTCGAGAGACCAGATTGTTATATTTTAATTATGAGTATGTTTGTGCGTACAGATCTTAAAGCGGATCAGATGGTCGTGAGACCATTGAACCTAAAGTAGGTCCGATACTCCGCAGTCATAAAAATAATAAAGATTGAGTGAAATGAATGTAAGTAAATATTAAGGATAAAATTGGTATAAAAGAAAAATATTGTAATAATGAATTCTCTATCGTACTACATCGAAAAAAAGATATTGATGAACTCCTACAAAAATAGAGAATGAAGTAGGTCCGATGGGCATTAGATCTATTTTTGAGTTCTATGGATTCCAGGACTGTCCAACCCGTTTTAAAATCCGTATGCACACATATTAAAGTGGAGTGCACGTATCTTAAAGAGGATGAGACGGTCCTGAGACCATCGAACCTAAAGTAGGTCCGATACTCCTGTAAAACTAGAGAACACAGTAGGTCTTATGGGTATCAGATTCACTTTTGAGTCTGATGGGCTCCATAATTATTTGATTTGTTTCAAAATCTATACACACAAATGTTAAAATAGAACGCACAGATCTTAAAGAGAATCAAACGGTTCTAAAACCCTCGAACTCAAAAGTAAGTCCGATAAAGATTGAGTGAAAAGGATATGTAAACATCCACTCAAATTAGGCAATTTATTATTATTTTTTTAAATTTGGGAGTTTCAGTATTCGATATTCCCTATAAAAAGTTTAAAAAAGTAAAGTAACTCCAACGGGGCCCACATTCCTGATTAGTTAAAGTTAATATACTTTAGAGAAATTTAGTTATATCCCCATCAAAACTTGTCTTTTTAGATATTTCCCCATCACAATTCTAAATTTAGTTATATCCCCATCAAAACTCCATTGTTTTATTTATATCCCCATTTCTTCATTTAACCATTTAAAATTTAATATTAATATTATTAAAAAACTTAAAAGACTGTTTTGCCCCTAATTAAATAGGGTGCTAATCCCTTCCTTTTTCTCTTCACAAGTCACACCCTGTTGTCTTTAAGCAATGCAATCCCTCAGCAATCTATAGATTAATTGTTCAAGCTTAACTTGCTCAAGATAATTTTGCACTTTTTTTTATTATCTCAAATCAGATAATTTGATAAAAGAAACCTGATTGATGACGGCGAGTGTAGGTGACGCGCTACTTTTATCTCGTACTCTCTTTGACCGACGAACCTAAATGTTAACCTCATAAATGTAATAAAATTGAGGGCATTGATGCAAACAAAAGTCACAGAGTCAGAAAGAAGTAGGAACCTTTTGGTGATTTTCACCAAGTCCGGAGGTTCCAAAATAGAAGCTCATTCAGAGTTGATGAATTCTCTTTGTTGGATGCTGGTACAACGACTTTGGTGTTGCAGAGTCCTTCTGGTATGAGCTCTGTGAATCAGTACCTGGGTTGGCTGCTGTCGCTTTTTCAGATTGAGTTTGATTTTTTATTCAAAAATAAAGAACTGGTTTGTCATTCAAAAAAAAAAAATCAGTTTTCTTTTTCGCAATTTTCCTTTCTTCTAATCTTTGTTTATTCGGTGAGATTTGCAGGCGACACCTCTAGACGTGATACAAAGGATAAAAGCAAAACCATTGACCTATGTTAACCCACCAAGTTGTTTCTAGATAATTATGGATTTGCATTTCGGCTTTGTGTTATACTTGAATAAGACAACTTTTGGTTCATTATTACAAAAGCAAGGATTAGCGTGAAGAGAAAAATGAAGGAATTAGCACAGTAATTAATTAGAGGCAAAATCGTCTTTTAAGTTTTTTAATAATATTAATATTAAATTTTAATGGTTAAATGAAGAAATGGGGATATAAATAAAATAATAGAGTTTTGATGGGGATATAACTAAATTTAGAATTGTGATGGGGAAATATCTAAATAGACAAGTTTTGAGGGGATATAACTAAATTTCTCTATACTTTATATATATATAAATTTGTGATACAAAAGAGTGAGAGAGAGAGAGAAAAGAGAAAGAGAGAGATAATGGCGCGCCGTAGAAATGTGAGCATGAAGGAGAGAGAAAGGGTAGATAGGTTTGACAGAGTGGCCCCACCTCAGCAGTCCGAACAGCGCCGCCTGAGTGTCAGCCTGACAGTGATCTGCGTGACGGCGGTGCTGCTCCTTTTGACGGCGCTCGTCCTCTTTCTCTTCCTCTTCCTATTCGTCAACTACCATGATCTTCATCTCAATCTCAATCCCCACCACTCACACAATGAACTGGACCTCTCCAGTACGTCTCCCACCGGAGACAAAGATACCGTCGTTAACCTCGACCAGTAAGTGCTGTCTCTCAACTACCGAAAAATGGGTACATATTTTAACAGAGCAGTTTTCGCGTCAAGCAGCGCGCTAACCATATGCATAGCTGTTATGATTAGATAGTCCGTGCGCTGCATGTAGCCAAAACTGCTCTGTTAAAATTATTTACCCAATAATCAATCAATTAAATTACAAATAAATAAATAAATAAATGATTCAATTAATTATGCAGCGGCGATCCGACGATGTTCGAGCCCTTCTGGAAGGAATCGGGGCAAAAATCAACGGTCGTGATTTCCGGGTGGCACAGCATGAGTTATTTCTCTGCTGCTGGGGCGCAACTCTGCTGGTTTCTAGAACCCTCCTTCGCCAAAGAAGTACGCCGTCTCCACGCCATCGTCGGCAACGCTATCACTGACAATCGCCACGTCATTGTCGGAGTGGGGTCCACACAGCTAATCCATGCTGTGTTCTTCGCTCTCTCGTCCTCAGGTGAACCGAATCAGCAGTCTGTTCCTATCGTCTCTGCCGCACCGTATTACTCGGTAAATTTCACATAAAATCTTAAATTTTTGTTGTAACTGTCACTCTTTGGTTGTGGACTGTGTGGAGTTGTGGGGCTAATTATAATTAAATAATAATTATATATTATAAGATAATGATTAGTGGGGATCAGATGTGTCACAATCATAATATGCTCTGTACCTGTTACTGTTACTGTTACCAATTGAATGAATGAATGCTCCACAAACTGAATCTTACTTTCAATCCCTGCTGGTCCACCCCCACCCCCAATTATTATTACTTAATTAATTAATTTAATACACACATCATATTGTAACTTTGGAAACCATTAAACCATGTCTCACACTGTTCCCTTGTCTCCATTCCCTTGAGTAAAGATTTTAACAGAGCAGTTTTGACTTCATGCAGCGCATGGACTATATGCAGTGCTGTTTTGAATCTATAGTTCATGGGCTGCATGAAGCCAAAACTGTTTTGTTAAAATCTTTACCCCTTTCTTCCACTCTACCTTTCATGTGATCAACAAGCTCTGATCTGATGCTTTTCCTATGCACATGCATTGATGCATATACTGTTATTATTTTCAAATTGATTAATTTTTTACTAGTATTTCGCAAATGAGATTTGCGAAAAGCGCTCTTATATCGTGTGTGCGTTCATTATATTTCCCTGTCTTAATTAAATTTGGATTCTTTACTAGTATTTCGCAAATAAGATCTGCGAAAAGCTCTACTGTTGAAGATTTCTTCACTTATTATTTTCAAATTGATTAATTTTTTACTTTTTTACTAGTATTTCGCAAATGAGATTTGCAAAAAGCGCTCTTTTATCCTGTGTGCATTCATTATATTTCCCTGTCTTAATTAAATTTGGATTCTTTACTAGTATTTCGCAAATAAGATCTGCGAAAAGCTCTACTGTTGAAGATTTCTTCACTTAATTATACTTAATTATATCATGTCTTAATTAAATTTGACAACTTTTTTTTCGAAATATTATAATAACCATTTTGGTAAGTTTGTTCCCTTCTGAGTCATGTTAGCATATGGTTGAACCGACATTTCTATATTATTAATTGGGGTTCAGACTAAGTGTTAAGTCACTAAATTAAGTAATGTTTTTCAAACCAAGGAATTGTTTAAGCCTTTCAAAGTCAACCATTGCTTTATTCATTGTGTGTAGTCTGTTGTTTTTTCTTTTCTTTACTAATTTAATAAATCTCATGTCCTTCAAGAAGCAAGCACAACTTGTACTGTCATATATATTTTGTTGTCCAGATTATACTGACACCATGTTTCTACTGTCATACAAGTTCCCTACATCCCCCCCTCCCCTGTAGAGAAATAATATTTTAATTTGAATAATTAACTTCAAATAACAGGGAAGCACATGCCTCTAACAAAAAAACCAATCATATAACCTGAAATGTTAAGCTTTTAAATTATTTGTTTTTCTTTTTAAAATGGCACAGATGTATTCAGGGATTGCCGATTTGCTAAAATCGAGGCTATTCCATTGGGCCGGAGATGCATCTACCTTCAAAGAAGGTGGCAACTCCAGTTTCATTGAAATAGTGTGCTCCCCTAACAACCCTGACGGTGCGATCAGACGTGCTGTCTTGGACTCAGAGGCTGGCAAGTGGGTCCATGACCTGGCGTACTACTGGCCCCAGTACACACCAATACGGGGCCCAGCTGATGAGGACATCATGCTATTCACCGTCTCCAAGGCCACCGGGCATGCTGGCACGAGAATTGGGTGGGCCCTAGTGAAGGACGCTGACGTGGCACGCAAAATGGTCAAGTTCATTGAGATGAACTCAATCGGCGTCTCGAAGGACTCCCAAATTCGTGCGGCTCGCATCCTCCAGGTTGTCTCTGACGGATATGACCTACCTGATTCTAAAGGTGCCAGCCGTCTCTTCCACTTCAGCCGGCATTTGCTTGTTGACAGGTGGCGACGGCTTCGCCAGGCTGTTGAAGAGTCAGGACGCTTCAGCCTGCCTCAGTTTTCATCAGAGTTCTGCGAGTTCACAAAGGAACACGCAGAAACTTATCCCGGTATATATATATATATATGCGCAAATTGTGGATCTCAATTTCTGTAACATTTATAATTTGCATCAATAAATTTTTTTGGTGATTTGTTTTGGGCAGCATTTGCGTGGCTGAGGTGCGACGACGAGAGCATCAAGGACGACTGCGAGGGGTTCTTCAAGAGCATGAAGGTGCTCACTCGCAGCGGGGAGCATTTCGGTGCGGGGCCCGAGTATGTACGCATCAGCATGCTCGACCGGGCCCACAACTTCAATCTCTTTGTCGAGCGGATATCTTCCGGCCGGGGTTTGGGTTAATAAAATATGTATTTTGGGTGATTTGTTGTTGTTAATTTTTAGGTAGGAATATTCAGAAAATTATAAAAAAGTTCTTTCTTTCTTTCTTTCTGTTTCTCCTTTTCAGAATTACAAAAAATATCATCTAACAACAATCTAACAAAATTTAACAAAGATAACATTTAAAAAAAAAAGAAAAAAAACATTACAAGCAGTAATAGAATTTAACCATGACTCTGCCAAATTAAACATGTTTAACAACATTTATAGTATCATATTCAACCATTGTACAGTTGTACTAATACCTCTCTACTACATTAATGAAATATACTTCTATAAGCTCCAAACACAATACAAAATGAGAACATCTTTTCTTAATGTACACTACATGTATAATCGTGGCTATGTCAAGATCCATTATATATATTTGGTTTAATGTGTTTTATGATACAAAGAATAAAAAGTTTTGAAGGCAAATATTATGGCAAACTTGGCCGACATTTTTAATAAATTTGTCCACGGTTGCTCTGAAATTTTAAATATGCTCAAACGGGCCATTTAATGGCCGGTCCAGAATTTTTTTTTTTTTTTTTTTTTTTTAGAGAAAAATAACTAAAATACTGAAATCTAACACTAAAAAATCGAATTGTTTTGTTAAATATTTGTTAGATTACTTTTTTCATAGCATATTTATACTAAAATACACTATGAATAGGGCCGATTTTGTGCTAAAATATGCTAAATTACTTCAAATTATGTTAATTTATGGTGATTTACACTAAATTACTTGAAATTACAATAATTATGTAGAGTTATGCTAAAATCGCTAAATTACGTATGAATAGGACCGATTTTGTGCCATCTTTCATAAATCATAAAAAATAGTAAAAAAATTTCAAAAATAATAAAAATTGGAATTCTACAAGTTCATTATATCACTAATTTACTGAGCTACGTAGATTGAACAATAGAAATGAAAATCTTAATCGGAAACTTCAACTGAAGTTTTGAGACTTTTCCCTTTATTTTTTGGCGATTCTGAATTTGAAAATTCAACATAGCGGTTCGGACGCATGCGTATTTTTGCAAGCTTTCCGAAAAGTGGTCATTTGCTGAAATCGGACACTCGAGCGTCGTTTTATGGCCGTTTGAAGTTTCGTTGTCGTTTTTCGCCTTCTCAGTGAAGATATCATCCCTATTTATACGTAATTTAGCGTAGTTTAGCATAATTTTACATAATTATTGTAATTTCAAGTAATTAAGTGTAATTCAGCATAAATTAACATAATTTCAAGTAATTTAGCGTGTTTTAGTATAAATATGCTAATTATATATAAAAAAATGTAATCTAGCAAATATTTAAAAATAAATTCGATTTTTTAGTGTTATATTTCAACATTTTAGCTATTTGTCTCTTAAAAAATAGTTAACATAATTTAAAGTAATATAGTGTCAATAAGCATAAATTAACATAATTTCAAGTAATTTAGCGTATTTTAGTATAAATATGCTATGAAAAAAGTAATCTAACAAATATTTAACAAAACAATTCGATTTTTTAGTGTTAGATTTCAGTATTTTAGCTATTTTTCTCTATAAAAAAAAAAAAAATATTCAGGACCGGCCATTAAATGACCGGTCGGGAATTTTAATCGGAACCGGCCATTTAATGGCCGGTTTGGGCATATTTAAAATTTCGGAGCAACCGTGGGCAAATTTATTAATCTCTAATTAACTCAGGGTATTATTAAAAATGTCGGCAAACTTGGTATTGCAAGTCATTTAAATTCTTTGAAATAAAAACAATTACTCATGATCACCGATAAAAGTAGGATATATAAAATATTTAGTTCAAGTTGGAAGTTGAATAAACAACAGAAAGAATAATGTACAAAATGGTGCATGGAATTCAGGAATTTGCATCCCCTGAGATATCTCAAACTTTGAGTGTTTTTTTTTGAAAAATCTCAACCGTTCAAATACGTTATGCACAAATCTCAAAGCCCAAATAATACTGGCCCATGCGCTATCCCCGAATACGCACCGCACACGTCCGTCATGCAAAAGTTGAGATATCTCAGAGGATACGGACTCGGAAATCAGAGGTGGAGGCAGAAATTTTTCGTAATGAGGAGTCCATGTTAGCAAGCCTTTAAATTGAGGCAAAAAATATAATATGAGAGTCAATAATGGACACAATTAGTAAAGAGTGAGGCTATGGTGCTATGCATAGCACGGATGGCTAGTGTACTACGGCTCAATATGGTACTTTTTAAAATCCTAACGGTCGATCCGACCGTTCAATGTGATAACCATATGAATATGTACTTGCAAACTAAATTTTATATTTTTTCGAATTTTTTTACTATTTTTTCAGATAGGTAGAATTTTGATGGTCCAGAATTTTCAAAAAACACTGATTTTTCTACCTATCTGAAAAAATAGTAAAAAAATTCGAAAAAAAAATATGAAATTTAGTTTGCAAGTACATATTCATATGGATATCACATTGAACGGTCGGATCGACCGTTAGGATTTTAAAAAGTACCATATTGAGCCGTAGTACACTAGCCATTGGTGCTATGCATAGCACCATAGCCTCACTCATTAGTAAATAATATGGAGGTCAATCATAGTTGAAACTATAATTTTTTTTTTTTCAAAAACTTATAACATAACATGTAGAAGTATAATTATTTGAGATATAAATGGAAGTCAATTGATCTCATTCTTCTCAATTAGATCCGGTTCAAGGAGAAATGTAACTTTTTAAGGGGATAATTTTATGTATGAGTAGAACTAGGGTGTTCCTAAGCTCACCAAGCCCTTCGTGAGCTCGGCTCTAAAACCTATCGAATTGACTTCAAACGATATTTTCAAATCGTTAGATGTTCAATCTATATTAAAATGTGTTTGGAGATCAAATTTTACATTTTTTGGAATTTTTTTACTATTTATTAAGATGGTTTGAAAATCGCTATTTTTATTAAAATTCTGCACCATTGAAAAACAACGATTTTCAAACCATCTTAATAAATAGTAAAAAAATTCCAAAAAATGTAATTTGGTCTCCAAGCACATTTTAATATAGATTGAACATCTAACGGTTTGAAAATGTCGTTTGAAGTCAATTCGATAGGTTTTAGAGTCGAGCTCACGGAAGGGCTTGGTGAGCTTAGGAGCACCCTAGTTCTACTCTTTATGTATACCCCTCAAAAACCTGAAAGTTATGTACTCCCCCTCTAAAATTCATTATATGTGATTTTTACCCTTCAACTCACTAATTTATCCAGTTTATTGCCTTTTCTATTAAAACTCATTTTTTAATTCTATAAAATTCACATTTTAACCTTATTAAAAAAATATATATGTAGTCATTGTAAGTGAAATATGAAGTTTTCTAATTGATCAATTTCCAAAGACAATTATTTATTTCTTTACTCGTGATGATGCATACACAATAACATTTAGGCATATGATTGTGTGCGCACACAAGCAAGAAAATAAATAATTTGCTCTCACACCCAATTGATTAGAAGACTGAATATTTTCTCTTAAACATGTTACATATTTTTCCTTTTTTTATAATGGATAAAATGTGTAATTTATAAATTTTAAATGAGTTTTAATAGAAAAAAAAATTAATTAGACAAGATTTGTGAATTTCAAAATTTAGAAGGGTAAATATATAATATCATAAATTTCAGAGGGGAAATACGTAACTTTGAAGTTTCTGATGAAATTACCCTTTTTTAAGGTTTGACCAAAATCTATCTACGACTCCTACATATCCCACAGTTAAAGTCAAAGTCACGGAGACACAGATAATAAATATTCATATCCAACTACTCCGCTCGAGTAGGTTCGATGGGCTTCATGGAATCCTCAACCGTTCGATCCGTTTACATATTCGTGCGCATTCACTTCAATTTCTTGTGCTCTGATCTTAAAGTAGATCAGACGGTCTGAAGCCCATTGGATATAAATAGGTCCGATGGGAATTGCACCTAGTCCTCTTTCAGATCTAATTAGATAGAGATAGATCCAACCCAACCTTCCTTCCTTTCTTTCTTTCATTTAATTATTATTTCTTTCTCTACTCAGTACTCAGTACTCACTCTTCTTTTCTTCTCTTCTCCGAGAGAGAGAGAGAGAGAGAGAGAGAATGGAAATGGAAATGGCAGAGAGCAGCGGCGGTAGGATTCGGATTCCGGTGGTGTACTACCTGTCGCGAAATCGGCATCTGGAGCACCCGCATTTCATCGAGGTCTCTCTTTCTTCTTCCCACGCCGACACCAACACCTTCTTTCTAAGAGGTACCTTACCTTACCTTACCTTACATAGTTACCAATTTACCAAATTACCCTTCAAACTAAAAAAATTGGGTTTCAGATTTTATCGAGCGACTTAATCAAGTGAGAGGAAAGGGGATGGCAGCTTTGTACTCTTGGTCCTGTAAGAGGAGTTACAAGAATGGATTTGTCTGGCATGATTTGTCAGAAGATGATCTCATTTTACCAGCAAATGGCAATGAATATGTGCTCAAGGGCTCTGAACTCCTTGACCCTTCTCCTCCTACTGGTAACTCCTTACAGTTGTAAAACTTTCTTATCAATACATCTGTTAAAATTCCTTACTTACATATAAATAATTTAGCATTCTACATAGTTAGTTACAATTAGCATTCTACAATTTCTCATTTTTTATGTGTAGATTGGCCTAACCATACCAACAAAAACCCAAAACCAACAAACCAAACAAGACCCTCTAGGAGAAAATCAAAAGAGGCATCTCCTTCTTCTTCGGCCTCACCACCTCCAATTCCAAATAAGCAGTCCAAACCGCTTTCACCGCTCTCTATATCTTCATCTCGGGATGAACAAGAACAACAATCGCCCTCTTCTCTTTCCTCCGGACCCCACTCCCCTGACAAACTGGTAATAACCAAGTTTCACAGATCAGTCCCTTCATCTGATGCTTGTACACAAACTGAGGAGGAAACTGATGATAACAGGTTATTGGATCCTGAAGCAGTATTGACCAATAACAACCGTAATAGCTGCTGTGGGAAGTCACAAATGCTTGAATCGTTAATCCGTGCAGAAGGGAGAAGATTCAACCAACTTAGGATTTTGGAGGAGGATGATGAGGTGGTATTCTCAAGCGGGCCCAGACTAAGCCCGGCTAGTTATCTAATGCACTTAATTACATGCGGGTCGATTTCAGTAAAAGACTATAGGCGTTATGAGTTCATACCGATTTACAGGCCGAGTTACATGCAACCAGCCTTACCTTCACCGATTTACGGTGCCAGTTCCATGAGATTTCTGACAAGGATGGAAGATAAAGAATATTTTAGTGGAAGCATAGTCGAGACCAAGCGGCACATAGATGATACTGTACAAGATGGAGTGCCTATGTTGAAACGATCCTCTTCTTATAATGCTGAGAGGTACCGATCATAGATTTTAATTACTGTATTAATCCAAAAATTCAACCAAACCAATCCATTTAAACCGAAAAACCAAATTTGCTTAATCCAACTCAGTTTGGTTGAAAACCAAATAAACCGGACACAATGAACATCCCTATTGCCGGTACCAATTATAATCCCAACTACAATTCTTCTTGCAAAAATTCTCTGACTTGTATCATGTAATTTTTTATTTGAATGCTTAAGCTAGATCAATTTATCTATAATTATTTAACAGCCCTTGAATATGTTTAGGAGTGGTAAATCATCAGAAGATTGGAAAGATGAAACTGAGACTGGTGACTCATTGAAGTCTAGATGCCTTCCTCGAACAATTAAATTGATCACATCTCCACTCTCTGATTGCCCGAGGAGCTCTTCTGCGGGCCCAGATGTCAGTCAGACACCCCCGACAGGTACCAGACGAAACACCACCAAGGCTTCGCCGGTGGTGGAGCCTTCTAGAAGGAAGAAGGAGAAACTCATCAAAATCGAAGAAAGTTAAGTGTATCTCTCTATCCAATATCAAATAATTTGAAATGCATCATAATTCATAAATGTTTAGTGTAATTTGAATATAGTTTCTTGATGAAGTACTTGGTATTTTGTTTTGAAAATTTCAGGCTGACATCGGGTGCTCGGGTTGTGATTCAATCTAGGGTTCCTTGTGAGGAAAGTGAGGATGGCTCTGACACCTAACTCGTAACAATTCACCTCTAATTGTGATTCTCTTTTTCTTGTTTTTTTTAGGATAGCTGTAATTTTAATTAGTTAGTATTTCTTTCTTTTTTGTTTTGTTTTTGAGAATATTACTTGTTTACTGCAAAGTAATATTACTTATTGATCTGATTGAACATGATATGATTAATAGTCGTACAATATTGATGTAAAGTACCTTAAATTCCGAGTTATTAATTATCTTCATTTTCAAGTATATTCTAAACATTATGCATATAACTTATTTTGTTGCTCAATTCCTATACCAAGTTTTGTTCTATGCACTTAGTATCACAATTCAAATTCTATGTTATAAATTCAGGACTTGTGACAATAGAAGCAGAATTGAGTCTCTTTGATTCTAATATATTTCAAGTGCAGTAATTTTAAGCGGCAATTTCTTCTGGAAATAAATGTTAAAGCTTCAAGTTTTAGATTAAATTAAACTATAAAACTAAGGTGAGTCTATAACAAGAAATTTAACACACAAAAAAGGCTATGTTAGAATATTCTTTGATTTACTGGTAGGACCAAAAACTGACAAGTTAAAATTCTCATGCATCAACAACTTTTGCTTTCATATCATGTCATATCATATCATTGTTTTAATTATTATAATTATTGTTTAGTTACAATAATTGTTTTAATTCTAATAATGATAAACCATGACAAAAACAACCACTATTTGAAATAAGAAATCGTCTTGAAATTAATCAATCAATCAAACAAGTTACAAAATGAAAGGAAAATAAAAAAAATGTTTTCTCACTATACTTCCACATTTGAGTCTTGAATTCAATCTTAGGGCATTCAATATTTGAACCAAAAATTGTTTTGTCACTTCACTTCCACATTTATATACAAAATACACCTACCTCTCAAGTACCGTATGTATATAAAATTCAAGACAAAACTTGTGTTTCAAAAAGTTTCAAAATTAAGCTAAACATCTGACTTTGAGTGGCAAACCGCACAGCTGCGCTTGCAGTTGGCCAACATGTATACCGGGTTCTTCTCACACTCCCCAGCAGTGGCCCAGTGCGGGCAATTAGAATTCTCGTCAGAGCATATGTCAGTAGAAACGTACAGTTTGTCGAATGACCCGACATGGATCCATTTTGGGGCTGACCATTTCTCTCCTTCTATGACCGGGCAACTGCCGTGCAAGCTCCTTGAGTCGGTTGTACCGTCAGGTTTCAGACTGAAGAATAGCACCGCGTCTCCCTTCACAGCTTTCACTGCTCCCAATTATATTGCATCATTTATTTCATCATATATGCATTGATTGGTTTCTTGAGTTAAAATTCTTGAGCTATGGATTGAATATATTAATTTCTGAGTTAAAATTACCTGCAAGTCCCTTCTTTGCGCAATCCGACCATGTCTCGTCCTTGACTTGTAAATGTCCAAACTATATAAAAGAATAATTATTTAGCAAAAACACTTGTTTAGAAAATAAACAAATACAATCTGCTGGATAGTTCTCAAACCAGTTAACTAAAATACCCATACTTGTGTATTATTTTCTATTACCAGCATTTTTCTTATGTTATTAAACAAAATTTTAAGTGTTAAATGAAACAGTTTTTTATGGTTTTTGAGACAGATGCGGTTCAATATTATTCAGATTCAAAAAATGAGGCAATTAAACAAGCACCTCAGCCTGAGGAAAGACTGTTTCGCCCCCGAATTTTACATCGGAGAGATACATGAGAACCGTGGCGAGACGGTGGCCCCCTCGTTCTTGATTTTTCTTGTCTTGAAAAAAATCAAAATGCGGCTCATATTTTTGGCCGTGCTGGTACCTCAATATCTGAATCGACTCAGCATTTTCTGCTCAGAAATATTTTACAGTAGGGAATACATAAATAAATAATTAAAGATTATAATACCATTTTGAGGATTTATATGAAAAATAATACAATACCTTGAGGAAGGAATGTCCAGGCAGCAATTCGATCCTCTATTCTAGCAACAATTTCATCCTTAAGAGGAAAAGCAATCGATTGCATATCAGTCGATTATTATTTTTTTTAACAAAAAGAAACAAATATCAGAATATGATGGCGTGAAATGGTGTACCTGGCGCTTAGATAAGAACATGCCGGAACTGGTACGAACCTCACTCGTGATGCTTTCACCCGATTCATTATCAGCTACTGTTGATTTTGCCAATTTCTTCTTTGCCTATATATATATGAATTTTTTTTTTTTTACCCAATCTTATAGTAAAATTCTATGTGATTAGGCATATCTAAGAAACAATATTAGATTGTTACCAGATAAATAAGGTGGTCGGATTCTTCGTCAGAAAGAAACCCCTTATACAAAAATATCCTGAAAAAAAGAAAAAGAAAATTAAATCCACAGTTCTTTACCTTTAAGAATTTCAGTATGATATCATAAAAAAACATATATACCTAGGTTTCCAAGAGATTTGCACAACATTGGTCGGATCAAATTGGACAGAATTGACCTTCTTTTCCTCTGATTTAAGAACAGGAATGAAGAAAATTAGACACATAAACAACTGAAAAATGAAAAGTATACTTGTTGCCATTGTTGAAATTGATTAAAAATGGAGAAGAAATCTGTGATGGGGTTTTTGTGTATCTCACCTTTTTAAAACCAGTTGGTTGGAGAGAGAAAAAGAGAGAGAGAGAGAGAGAGGAGAGAAACAGAGTGCTTGCGCCGTTTGATTTTGGAGAGGCGCCGCAGTAAGTGAAGGAGAAACCACCATTCCACCAAAGCAGTGCACTTTTACTCATTCAACCTTATTCTTTTAAATAATATGTTGTAATTTTTTTAGGCACCACTCAGTCCCATGGTATTTGACTTAGACCAGCCGCTAGATAATCAATTGACAATTATTGGAGTTGGCTACGGTGCTACGCGTAGCATAGAGGGCCTCCGTGCTACGGCTCAATATTTAAGTTTTCAAAATCCTAACGGTTGATCCGAACCATTCAACATGATTTTTATATGAATATGTACTTGCAAACCAAATTTTATATTTTTTAGAATTTTTTTACTATTTTTTTAGATGGGTAGAAAATCACTTGATCTGAAAATTCTGTACCATTCAGATCAAGTGATTCTCTACCTATCTAAAAAATAGTAAAAAAATTCTAAAAAATTTAAAATTTGGTTTGCAAGTACATATTCATATGGAAATCATGTTGAACAGTTCGGATCGACCGTTAGAATTTTGAAAACTCAAATATTGAGCCGTAGCACGGAGGCCCTCTATGCTACACGTAGCATATTAGCATTTTCCGACAATTATTATTACACACACACACACTTCCATTTAGCGGTTTTGACTTTAATTACCACCATAGACACAATTAATTAAGTAGTTGTAATATTAATTGTTGCAGATTTTTAGATTTACGGGTTGACTAAAATTCTTCAATATCTTAATTTTTTAATATTAGTTTCAATTAATATACGCATTTATTTTGCATGTACGTAATAATATTTTATTTGAAGGATATGTGTGAGATTCAAAAATATGATCTTAGAGATATTATGACTATTTAGTAGATTAGTTCATAGTTCTATTTTTCTCTTTTTTGAGTTCCTCTCTTTTCCTTTTCTATTTTGGCTGAACTTGGAAAACCATTAGTGGCATGGGGTACTATTAGAAATTGTGTTGATTTTCATGCTTTAAATCTTATTTATTCAAAGGGGATTAGGAATTTTAATCTAGTTTAATCTTGGGATTGAAGTTATGAAAAGTAATGGATATTAATATTGTTATATTAGTATTTGATGTATAAATATGAAATCGTGCATTATTTGAGAAATTAATTTTATTACAGGATTTATTATTTTCTTCAAAAAATGAGTATCAATTTGAGAAATAAAATAATTTTCTCATTTTCTGAGGTTTCGAATAAACCAACCTCAACATTTAATCCACATTGGCTGCTCTTACTGTGGTTTAATTCTGAAAATTTGCTACACAGTCAATTAAGCACAAAATTTAGTCTAAATAATATTTAATTTAAAGCATACATGCTTTTGTTAAGCCTCAACAATGCAATTCTTTTTTTTTTTTACTAATTTTAGCTGTGTGTTTGACTGCATTAGAATTTTAAAAATTAGGACTATAATTTTGGAATTGAGGATGTGTAAGAGTAGAGAAGTGTCATCTGGTACGATGTACCAGCCGGTACCAATATCAATTTTTGTCTTCAGTCATCTGGTACTGGTACTGGTAAAGAAAAGTGCATACCAATAGTGGTACGCTCGATCTAGATTGGATTTTACCGCTATTAAAATGCATCTTCTAATATTTTTTGAGAAGAGAAATAATAGGTTTTGTTGGTTGTGTAGGAATATTGCTGCAAGAGTTGTGATTGTTCAAAAAATTCGTAACTTAGTTTATGTACTGTTGTAACTTAGTTTATGTATTGTTTTTGTTTCACATGTAAACTAATACTTACATGATATGTACATTTTTTTTGTTATGCAGTTCATCTACATTGTAAATTAATGCCTGGATGTATTCTTTTTGGTTTCATTTTTGTATTATTCTTTCATATGTAAACTAACATTTGCATGATATATATTGTTTTGTTTCCGTTATATCACCGACAACTCATACAACATATCTAAATTATCAATGCCGAAGTAAAGCGAGGCATTTTACTAGTGTCTACTAATCATTGATTTACAATATCTATGCAGTGGTCAATTAAAATATATAATTCATATCTATTATAGATAATTACAAACAATTTATTAATACAGTTTGATAAATAGGCCCCAATTCCACCATGATCGATCGACCGAGCTGCTCTCATTTTTGGCGAAGTAAGGATAGAACGGAGCATACCGTTTGGACTAAGGTGAGCACAAGCGACAACGCAACGACGGATAGCACCTTCCCCGGGTTATGCAAGTACTGGTACCATATGTTAATGTGATTCTCGTAGTACGTGCTTAAATGACACCTTACCATGTTGAGCGGGTCGTCATTGAGGTCGTGTGCCACCCCCTTTAGGAGGCTGTTGAAGAGGTCGGCGACATCCTTGTGGCTCCCCAGAGAATTGCTGATGATTTTCTTCTTCTACATATATGCATGTGGGAGCACAATCAATTAATTAACATGCATATGATCGATCATCAGTATTAATTAATTTATATATATACCTGTAACAGCTTGACATCATCTGCGGTGTCGATCAATGCATCCATGAACATGACATATGACGTGATCTCATGGCCGGCACCAACATGGATTTGCTCATACGCAATCATATTTCGAAGGAGATGCTCGGTTCCGTCATGGACTGGGATGAAAGGAAGTTCGAGCCAGCCGGTCTTGGGGTCAAAGTTGATGTCAATGAGGCTCATGCAATTGTACTTTCTCCGGAAGCGGACCCCACTCTTTCTAAGTTCGACCGCATTCTCTATCATTGTAGTAAAAGTCACTATAGTCTCGTTGATTGGAACTATCCTGTACTCTTCAGGGAGCAGGCTCATGCGGTACAACTCGAGGGGGTGGTTTGCTAGCCTTGGCAAATTTGCTTTCAAGGTTTCACCGCAATAACTTAGCACCAAACAGTTGATATACTTATCATCCTGTAAAAAAAAAAAAAAAAAATTAACTATACAATGTTATTGCTGTATTCAGCTGGTTAATTACAATTATGCATGGAAACTCAATTTATTACAAAAAGTTTTGACAAAATCAAACAATGCGTGAAACAAGCTGCTACCTGATATAGCCTGAAGAGATGACTGTTTTCAAATGGGCTAATTGCTATTTCATGTCTAATAATTTGGATTAATAATAATAAAATTAATATAATATTAATTGGTTTCTAATCATCGATCACTAAAGCTGATCAATATGGGTCTCCCAAAAGCTGGGTGCTTAATTTGATCATAAGCAGTGACCATATAAGATACAACTCCGTTGCATATATGCTTGACAAATGACAAAAAAACTATATACATATCGAATTGAGTTTAGCTTACAGTTGGTCCACAGTTTTCAACCTCGAGCAGTGCCTTAAGCACTAACAGAGGAAGTTGGTTCTCTAGTATAAGCATGTCACGTTCTATGAACGGCTTGCGCAAGGGCTTCACCCGTGAACTGAAAACAGGATCATTAGGTGCGTAATCATCTGGGCATTCATTCGTGCGCAGCACCTCGATCATGAAGCATCCATCGAGTAACATCATCTTAAGAAACTCGTACGGGTTCTCTTTCCACTTTTCATTTAGGCCCTGTCAAATGTCAATTACCAACTTAATTAATACACAAAATCTTGCAAATTATTATTGATAAGGTACTAATTAAAGCAGGAGCATGCATGCCTGGCCGTATGAGTCCTGTAATTGTTTCAAAATCCTTCTGAGCTTGCTTACAAAGGGCTCTAATCGCTTCCCTGTTCGGTGAAGAAAATGCGCGAGAGCTCTGTGCTTGTGCACTTCGTTTTCCTTTAGGTGCTCTGCACCATGGTGGAGTGGCCCGAAAGATATCACCTTATTTCAAAATATGGAACTCTTGAGGTTTAAGTTAATTATATTACACCATACAACATCATTAATTCTCTTATTATGAAAATGATTTGATATAAAGTGAACCTGAGGTGTAAATTCATTGATTGGATTGTGACGCCCGGCAAAGCCAGTTACTTGGTAGATCGATTGTTGCTTCCAAGCTGCCTCTTCTCTAATGAGGTCAACCTTGTTAATAATTAGAAAAAGAAGTTTAGTTACTTTAATGCATCATGCTGATGTCTTTCTTTTAATATGAAGTTGGCTGTTGGCAGCTAGAACTTTAATTATTTTTAAAATAGCACGGGTAATTAATTGCATTTTAGAATAGTAATAGATGTTTGAACCTCGTTGGCAGCGGCATCCATGTCAATGACCCACTCGGAGAAATCCGGTGGAAGTGTGTCGACACATATCTCTGATCCATCCATTGATGCTTGTGTCTTGTGAGAAGAGGCCATGCAAATTAATTAAGAGGTGGAGGCTGTGTATGATCAATATACTTCATTAACATATATACATTGATTATTAATATAGCATGCTCTTAAGCTCACCACTTGAAAATCTATCGGATTGGCAAAGGCAGAAAGCAGAGAGCACCAACTCTTTTGCTGAAGATAGCCAAAGTCAGATTAAGAAGAGATCACCACATAATTGTATATATAATTATATATGCGATTATTTATACGTATACCCATTTGCCCCCTTTTTCGGTGCTTGCTTCCATAATTACCAAAGAATATTGGCATCTTGCCTAATTCTTTAAGTATATATACAGAATAGAGGAGGGATCCAATTACACTTTTTTTGGTGACACATCATGACACTGTTTTTTATAAAGGTCAATTTTGCGATTTCAAAATCCAAACAGCCGATCCGAACCGTTCAACATGATGACCATATTAAAATGTGCTTGGAGATCAAATTTTTCATTTTTTTGAATTTTTTTACTATTTATTAAGATGGTTACAAAATCGCTGTTTTTCAATGGTCTGAAAACAACGATTTTTGTAACCATCTTAATAAATAGCAAAAAATTCAAAAAAATGTAAAATTTGGTCTCCAAGCACATTTTAATATATCCATCATGTTGAATGGTTTAAATCGACTATTTGGACTTTAAAAATGGTAGGTGTCAAAGTGTGTCACCAAAAAAGGTGTAATTGGATCACTCCTCTACAGAATATCTCATTTCATTTGCCTCTCCATGTGTATTGGAAAAGATGATCTAAATTAAAAAAAAAACTTATCATGTATAGTAGTCGATGTTATGAAGCAGAGCATATATCCCTTGCACCCCTCACTTGCTCGTCCAATCTTTGATTATTTAATGTTAAAGTGCCATACGTATGTACGCATGGTATCTATCACATGCACTCGGTGCATGAAAGGGAGAAAAAAACAGCTTAATTAGAACTATAATTAATTAAGAGATTCTTCAGTAACCAATAGGGGAGAAATTGTTAGCACACACACCGCCAGTTGCGGTATGAATTTGTAAAATTGTTTAATTAGGTCAAGAAATATTTCTCGGTCCTAATCTACTGCCATTTAGCGGTTCTGTACAGATGGATATATTAATATATATTATGACAAAATCTGTTACAGTGGAATTGAAAATTAGAAATAGGGAATTTTTTACTTGAATTAACACGCCTCCAATTAATACATAATAATAAAAATCATAATTCAAGATCCACAACTTAATTATATTTCATCCAACAAAAATGAAAACAAAATGAAAATAAAAATTTAAAGAACTTAAACTTATTCATCGGTAATGGCACCTCAAACCTTACAACTGCGCCTGCAATTCCGAAACATATTATTCCGTGTTGGTCTCACATTCCCCTGAGTCGGCTCACATCCTGCACTTATCGTGATCATCGTAGCAGTTATCGGGTGCAGTGTATGACGGGTCTTCATACGACCTGACATGGATCCATTTGGGTGCCGACCATTTGCTGCCTTCTATGACAGGGCAGCTTCTGTGTAGGCTGTTCGGGTCGGTTATGCCGTTCAGGCTCAGGAAGAATAGCACCGCATCGTTTTTCATCGATTTAACTGCAAAACAAATTAAATCATGTCCTTGATCTAGTGACTAAGATAATGTCCTTAGTATATATGGAGACTCATGATATCTTCTTCAAGATATTAATTTAAAGTTTAAATTTTTATCTGAATAAAAGAAATAAAAAAACAAATAGTGCATTGTAAGTTGAAATTACCTGCTAGCCCTGTCCTAGCGCAATCTGACCAAGTATCATCCTTAAATTGTAAATGCCCAAACTTCATATATATGTAATAATCTCTCCTGATACTTAATATTAAAAGAAATTAAGATTAATGATGTTAAATTAGTTTCTTGCTTCAACGATAATGTAGAAAAGAAATCTATGCTTCTTGCTTCTTGCATCATCAAATTAATTGTTTGAACATCTATAAGTTGAAAGAAGAAGGAGAATTTCATCGGTACCTGAGCGTTAGGAAAAACGGTTTCGCCACCCAATTTGACGTTGGAGAGATACATGAGAATTGTAGCGAGGCGGTGGCCTCCTTGCTTCTGATTCTTCTTCTGATTCTGACTGTGCTCGTACCTCAGTATCTGAATCGTCTCTGCATTTGAATTCTGTAGTTATTAACATGCAAAAACTTAGTTTCATGTCATGAATATAATACTTCAATTATATACCTAATTAGTTACCTTCTGGAAGTAATTAATGTCCATTTGGCAATTCTTTCTTTCCTCTATTCTACTAACAATTTCATCCTGACGCTTCTTCAACAAAATGCCGCTGCTGGTAAAGTAACTAACTTTTCCTGATTCATTATCTGCTACCATTGATTTCGCCATTTTTTTCTTTGCCTGTTCATACCAAACAATTAATCATCATCGTACTTTAATCTATTTCTTCAAGTAAATTTTAACCACCATACATATAAATAAGGAAATTATATATGATCAAACTGTACGTTACCAGTTCAATAAGGTGGTCGCATTCTTTGTCAGAGAGAAAACCCTTGTACAGAAATATCCTAAAAAAATGCACCTCATATTAATAAATAACTAATAAAATGTTCATATATCGTTTAATAAAAATGTTCATCTTCTCTTCCTTCATTAGCTTCAAAAGAAACCAAAATATAATCATAATAATACACAAAAGAATTCCACTTTTTATGTTTGCATTGGATGATAAATATTGTGAAATGGAATTTTTGGGTGGGTCTTTTCTTTTGATTTTTTTTCTTTATTGTTACCCTACCCATTGTTATATATATATGCTAATTTTCTCTCTTATTTTTAATTTAATGCAATGAACTCTATAATATGCCTACTTATATATATAACTGATCAATAACAAAAAAAAAACAAATTATGAAATGTAAAGGAGAATCTACTATGAAAAAATAGACATTTATTTTATTTGTATATATCTCTAAAAAAGACTTGAACTGTATATATTTTATAGATGATGTCAAAAGATCATCAATTCTTTTGTCAGATGATGAAAGTTGTGAAATATTTTATTTGACAAAAACTCAATTTCCTATCATATGGGTTCTTGAAAGTATGAAATGTTCTAATTATATTATATTATATAAACTCTCATAACATACATACGAAACTATTTCAATACACCTTTAATTATTTTATCTTTTGGAAAATTTCGATAATAAATATATATGGTATCTGCTTAATTTATTATATGAAAAGTTTCTGCATTGGTTTTTGCGCCATCCAGAGATTCTCTCAATTTTTTTTTTCTATAAATAAATTCTTTTAATAGATGCACACAATATTTTTTTTTTTTCAGTACGTAGGAAAAACATCAAACATCCGAACACTCTTGTTTGTTTTTTTTTTTTGTAGACGCTGGTGGCGCTCGAGTGTCAGGGTTTCCCAAGTTGGATTTTTTTTTTAAATAGAATTACTTAAAATTGTTTCAACGGAACAAGCCTTGATCGGTTTGATTTTCGAAAACTAGCCTCCACCGATCCCTAGGATCGGTGGAGCAAAAAAATCCCAATCTACACACCAGCCACACCATACTACACGGAAGACCACACAAAATACCCTGCACCGATCCTGTGGATCGGTGGAGCTTCAAAAATGCCTCCACCGGTCCTGTGGATCGGTGTAGATTTAGGAAGTGTGAAATGTGTAAGCGAATGGGGTTAAGATTATCGCTACCTGCAATGTTTCGGCCGGGAAATTAAAAGTTTAAATCACTATTACGGAGATATGGAAGTCCATCGTTACCTGTCATGGATTCGCCTCTCTGGAATGCAGGCGTAAATTCTAGTATTGATAATAGAGTTTAATTTGTTCATGTTTTTCAATTTTTTTTTTTATTTATGAACAAGGGAAGAGTTCTTTATTCTTTCTGCTAGTGGGTGGGAAATTGGTGGTGGTAATAGTTGCCTCGTTCTTGCCTACAACTGGTACACAAAGCTTACTTCTTATGGGTTTGAAATCTGGAAACCAAGGCTCCACCGGTCCTAGGGATCGGTGGAGGTATAGATTGGGATTTTCTGTGGCGAGGGGTGTGGCTGGTGCAAAACAGGCTCCACCGGTCTCCAGGTTCAGTGTAGATTGGAATTTTTTTGCTCCACCGATCCTAGAGATCGGTGGAGGCTAGTTTTCAAAAATCACACCGATCAAGGCTGGTTCCGTTAAAATAATTTTAGGTAATTCTATTTAAAAAAAAAAATCCCCCAAGTTGTTATATATGTCATAGTCGTAAATTCTGTCTGTCATCTTTCTCTCTCCTTTCCCATCACCTCTCAGTTCCATCAGCTCCATCTCCCTCAATCTTCTCAGGCCTAGCGGAGTCTCTGACGGCAAGTAAGGCTATAGTTGACAAAAATTGTAAACAAAATAAACAACAGACGTAAAAATAACATAAAAAGGGTTAAAAAAACTGTAAAAGATCATCTTTTTTGGCTGGAAAAGCACTTAAAAAAAACCATTACAAAAAAAAAAACATAGAAGTTTTATAACTGCTAAGGTAATATATTTATTCTATGCTCTTCATCTTTTTTGTTATAGTTACTATTCAAAACTGGAACATTTCATAGTTTGTCAACACTCCTGTGAAAAGACTACATGCGGTAAAACTTCAATTTAATTTACTTAAATTAGACGCTGGTGGTAGTTGCGACATTTACGAAAAATCAACAATTAACATTTAATTTATAGAAAAAATGAAACATCCAAACAATTAGACGCTGGTGGCGCTCGAGTGTCCGATTTCAGCAAATGATCACTTTTCGGAAAGCTTGTGAAAATACGCATGCGTCCGAACTTGTGATTTCAAATTTCCAAATTCAGAATCGCCAAAAAAATAAAGGGAAGAGCCTCAAAACTTCAGTTGAAGTTTTCGATTAAGATTTTCATTTCTATTGTTCAATTTACATAGCTCAGTAAATTAGTTATATAATGAACTTGTAGAATAACAATTTTTATTATTTTTGGAATATTTTTACTATTTTTTATGATTTATGAAAGATGGCACAAAATAGGCCCTATTCATACGTAATTTATCGTATTTTTTAATTCAGCATGATTTTTGTAAAAACCAAACTAATCATGTTGGTTAGCTAATTTTTTTTAATTATGATTTTTAAATTTTTTTACATATTTTAGTATAAATATGCTAATTATAAATCAAAAGAAGTAATTTAACAAATATTAAAAACAAAATTTGAATTTTTATTATTAAATTTCATTCATATGTTTCTCAAATCTTAAAAAAAAAAAAAAACTGGACCGCCCCCTGTGGGGCGGTCAGTATACACTGGCTGACCGCCCCACAGGGGGACGGTTTGGTGGAAAGAGTGGACCGCCCCACTCCTGGGTGGTTAGGACATATTTAAAAAAAATTTCAAACTGAGGACATATTTGATATTTGTTTTTCTAGGGTATTAATAAAAAAATCGGCGTTTAAAACTAATAAATACTAATCCGTTATAAAATACTGTAATCTATATATAAATCTACGGGCCTAATTAATTATAAGAAAGACGAGAGAGTGTTGGTTGGAATTTTTTTGCTATTTTTTTTAGAATTTTTGAAAATCGTTGTTTTGATGAATTTTTATTATTTTTTTCATATCAAAATAGGGATTTTAAAAAATTAGTCGATCCGAAGCACTTAGTTGTATTTATTATTATTATTTAAAAAAAAATTATTGAAACTACAAATCGAGATGTTAATAGCACTTTATTATTCGTTTATCTGACCCGTATCGTATTCGAAAAGACAAGCAAGGGTAAATTTTTTTTTTTTTTCGTTATCATAATGGATATGGGTATGAAAATACCTCCACCCGACCCGTATCGGATAAGACACCCATAATTAAAAGGTGATACTTATCTTTTTATTTTTGCTAATAATTAATCTAATCTAATCGTGCAGCTAGGGTCGTTAATTAGAGAGGGAGGAGAGAAGGTTGACATATATATTAATTGCACAACTCATTCTTATCTCTACAGGTCGACAATACAGGAGAGGAACAAACACCAGAGTGCTAATATCAACAAAAATATCTATATTCTTATCCTCGCTACCACTAATCTCTCAACAAATTCTTAACCAACACTCGCTTGTCATTACATTTGTATCACACACATATATATCAACACCACAAGGAAAAGAAACGAGAGAGCGTTAATTAGTTTTAATTTGCAACAGATAGCTAGAAAAATGGCGCAAGGCTCATTAAAAGTAGTTTTGGCACTATTAATAGTGTGTGTCTCGTTGTGTGCCTTTAATGAGGCGGCCGGAAATGCCCCGCTAAAGACCACCGCCGTTAATGCTTTTAATGTTCGTAACTACGGTGTACGTGCTGACGGCCAAACCGATGATAGCAATGTATTTTAATTTCTCCCTTCATTTTGTTAATCACATATGCATGTTAGTTGATAATTTGCTAAAATTGTTTTACAAATTACAAGTATATATATATAAATTGCAACGAGGTGATGTTGAATTGGGGATGACCGTTGGAATAGTAGATTTAATTGAAAAAGATAATGGGTCAGGTAGTAGGGTCGAGCTATTTGATAGGGCCATGTTCCACAGGCCCTTTAATTTAAACTGGGCCATGAACGACTGGGATTCGGACCTCACTAAGAGGCCAACTCGAAGTTATATGAAAGGCCCAAATATCCACCAAGTCGGGGCCCAGTACAGCGGCCCCAATATGCCTTAAATGGGGTTCGTGTTAACCGACATGCGGGATGATAGTGAAAACGGCTAACTTAATGCCTCCCATCCCAGTAACGGCTGACATAACTACCCACGTCCTCCATAACTGCCCGAGATAGCAGTTATGGACGGACTATATAAGGCAGTGATTCCCATGAAGCAGGGACACCTTTTCCAACCACAAGAGAGATCATACAGGATAGAGTCAGAATCTCTCACAATCCACCCCGAGTTCACAACTCCCTTCACACCTCGGCCTGCCATCTTTTGGCAGGACGAATCCGACTCAGCCCAATTTCTCATACGGCCTCATCTCCCGAGATAGGACGTATCAACCACCGTGGGGCCACGCCTTCGCTCATACAGAGATATAGATGGCTCAACAAAACACGTCAGTTCCGCTCCCGCCAGGAGTCACAGTCCCGCTAGGTGCAATGATCACACCACCTCCCCTTGTAACCCCGCTTACAGGGAACCCCTCCCACAGTCAGCCTCACGCGGCGAGGCCTAACAATCCGATAATACGACCTTCTGGTCCTCAACCGACACAACCTCGCCACACAGGCCCCGACATTAATGCTCACCCTTTGTTTACCGAAGGACACGCGAGCAGACCATTGTTTACTGAGCATACACCGTTACTCGGTACTTATCACCCACCATACATACCGCACTACGCTCAACAGACACCATTTTACCCTTATGGTGCGACCACCTACACGCCGTACACCCCGATGTACCCTCAGTATTCTTATGCGACACCACCTGCACAATGGGGTCCGGGAGGTGCTCAAGGGGTATATCCAGTGACAGGTCCAACGCCACATTCCCAACAAGTACCGCTGCGACCTGTAATCCAGACTGTGCCATTAACTGCACCGGAGGTACCACATTCCCGGCCTTTATCAGCAAACCGTGTCCTTAGTCGACCAGCTAGAATTCCTCCCAGAAATTTGAACTCTCAGTTCATAGATGTTCGAACTGGTAGTGAAACAGATACGCCCATCCTACCGGACCAACAGGTCCAATCTAAACGCCAGGACCAAAACATTCCACTAACAGGAGCTCAACAAACCGAAAGAAGACAGCGGGAAGGGCAAGGCGAAAGTAGGGAACCTGACCCCGAAAAACAGCCCCAGGTTGAGCAACCCGAAGTTCGCCACAATAATGAGCGCGAATCAGCCAACCAGGGCAGAGGTTCCAGACCGTCACGCCGAGAACAGTCGCGTTCCCGTAGGGAACGCGAACGAAGCCCACCCCGAGGTCGGGAAAGAACTCGCCGAGATGATCATAGAAGAAACAGGCGATCACCTACCCCGACCCGAGGCGTAAATATGGCTCAAATAGAAGAATTGATCCAGACAAGGCTTGCGGCTAAATTGGCCGAGATAGAATCCCAGAAGACAGGTGCCACCTCTCGACCTATGGGGATTAACGATGGCCCACTCTCCAGAAACATCTACCGCCATTCAATGACGGATTTCAAGTACCCAACAACTCTTCCCAGCTTCCGGGGAAGTGGCGATACTCAGGATCCACATAATTTCGTGTATGGATTCCTTGAGCGACTTCGCCTCCTTGGAGCCTCTGACGCCATCATGTGCCGCGTCTTCACCACTTGTTTAACAGGTGAAGCATGGGATTGGTACATGACGCTACCTCGGAGATCCATCAACAAGTTTGAAGACTTCGCAAAACTGTTCCTGGAAAGATACACAATTATCAAGCCACCGCAAGCTACATGCGAGATGCTCCTCGACATTGTCCAGGGACAGCGTGAAAGAACAGGTGCGTTTGTTAATCGGTTTATCCAAGCATCTCGGCGAATTCAGAATCTCAACGAAGAATTCGCCTTGGCTGCCATCAAGAAAGGACTTCGCAAGGGGGGTCCGGGTACTTTGCGTTACGAGGCGCACATGAAGAAAATGACTACTTTGAGAGAATTTGTAGCCTTTGCTGAGGGTTACATCCGTGCTGAGGACGATAATGGCAGTCCTACGAGGTTCCGATCCCGATCCCCCCGTCCAACGAACAAACAGCAGACTCAAGATAGGTCTCGCAATCAAAGAGAACCTCGGCAAAACCAACCAACCGAGCACACTTCCGGTACCAAAGGGTACCGACAGCATTTTGTGCGATATGCTCCTCTCACTAAGAAGCGGCATGAGATGTACAACATTATAGAGGGCATGTTCGATCTCCCTCCGCCGCTGCCAGAGAGCATTTTTACGGTGATTGACAACTCAAAAAAGTGTGAATACCACGGATTCAACGGGCACTCCACCGCAGAATGCCTTCAATTGAAGGACATCCTGGAAAGACTAGCCCGAGAGGGCAAACTGGTCGAATTTATCAACCCCGATTTCTTCAAGAAGTTCTTCAAGAAATACAATGGTCAAGGTAAGTTGTTTAAGAAACCTATCCCGTACAGACAGGATTACACAGGACCTCGGGTTGGTGAGGTCGCTCCCCAAAACCGGGATGGTCCCGAGACACGGCGCCCAGAGCGGCAGGGCAGCCCTGTCATCAATGTGATCAGTGGAGGCCATCGCGGTACTGCCCGGCCAATCATGCCACGCGACAATCGAAAACCGTACCCCACTGTCCTACCGGTTGAAACCATGAATGATAAAAAACGGCCTCGACCTGAGGAAGTGATATCTTTTTCCGAGAAAGACCTCGGTACAATTTCGGGCCCGCATGATGATCCCATAGTGCTTAACCTCAAGATCAACACTCACCGAGTTAAAAGGGTGTTAGTTGATACTGGCAGCTCGGCCGACATCTTGTATTTACCAGCCTTTATGCAAATGGGCCTCAACACTCGCGCCCTCCAACAACACATATCACCCTTGATAGGCTTCACTGGAGATGCCCTTCAACCTCGGGGAATGATGCCACTCAAAGTGACATTCGGTACATCCCCTCGGACAGTGGAAGTCATGGTGGACTTCCTCATCGTGAATGCCCCTTCTGCGTACAATGCGATCTTGGGAAGAGCGACCTTGAATAAAATTGGTGCTATCATTTCTCCTTCTCACCTCAAAATCAAGTTCCACATTGAAAACGGGATAGGGGAAGAATGTGGCCAACAGCAGGTAGCTCGCGAATGCTACATGACAACCATTCAAGGTCATGGAGGTTCTGTTCACCAAGTCGATCAGCCTGATGCAAAAACCAATCCACAGCGGTTGCGATCTAGTACTGACTTTTTGCCTCCAAACACCGACCTTGCATTGGACCCAGTGGATAAAGCTGAGGCAAAAGCTCCCCTTGAGCCCGTTGATGAAGTCGAGCAAATTGAATTAGGTGACGGTAAAACACTTAATGTAGGAAAGGCGATCCAAGGGTCGGCACGGGCCGAGTTAATCAAATTCCTCCAAGAAAACCAATCTGTTTTCGCTTGGACTGCAGCCGACATGCCAGGAATTCCTAGGTCAATTGCCGAGCACCGATTGCACATCAAACCAGGCTCAAAACCAGTCAGACAGAGGAAGCGCAATATGGGGGACGAACGACAGCAAGCCGTTAAGCGAGAGGTACAGAAATTACTTGACGCTGGCTTTATAAGAAATGTCGAATGCCCAGAATGGACAGCCAATCCCGTGCTCGTCAAGAAATCCAATGGCGACTGGCGTATGTGTATCGATTATACCGATCTCAACAAAGCTTGTCCTATGGATCCTTTCCCTTTGCCCAAAATCGATCAATTGGTCGATTCAACCTCGGGACATGCTTATCTCAGTTTCATGGATGCCTTCTCCGGATACAATCAGATCCGGATGAGCCAAGCCGACGAGGAGAAAACTGCTTTTACTACCAATTCGGGACTTTACTGTTACCGGGTTATGCCTTTCGGATTGCGCAATGCTGGGGCTACATTCCAAAGAATGGTTAACACCGTTTTCCAAGGCCAGATTGGACGAAATGTAGAGGCATACGTAGATGATCTACTCGTTAAAAGCATGTCTGACCTCGACCATGTCCGAGATCTCCGCGAAACCTTCGCGACATTAAATTCAGCCAACATGAAGCTCAACCCAAAGAAAAGCTTCTTCGGTTTAACTGGTGGTAAATTCCTTGGCTTCATGGTTTCTATGCGAGGCATTGAGATTCATCCTTCCAAATCACAAGCCATACTCGACATGAAGCCCCCCCGAAATCTCAAAGAACTGCAATCTCTCACCGGTAAACTGGCCGCTCTCAACAGGTTTATTGCGAGATCTGGGGATGTGTGTTTTCCTTTCTTTAAGGCCATGCGCAAGTCGGCCAAATTTGAATGGACAGATGAATGTGCGATAGCCTTTGAAAAGGTCAAATCCTATCTCGCCAATCCACCGTGCCTCAGCAGGCCAACTACAGGTGACACCTTGGTGTTGTATTTGGCAACAACAGGGCATACAGTAAGCGCTGCCCTTGTTCGCGAAGAGGGACGCGATCAGAAGCCGGTCTATTTCGTTTCACATGTACTCCGGGATGCCGAAACCAGATACTCTCAGATTGAAAAGGCGGCATATGCTCTAGTCATAGCCGCACGGAAGTTGAGGCCCTACTTTCAATCACATCCTATCAAGGTGTACACCGGGATTCCACTCAAGAAGGCCTTCGCAAATTTTGATTCATCCGGGCGATTACTAGCTTGGGCACTCGAGTTATCCGAGTTTGATGTCTCTTTCCACCCCCAGAATGCCTTGAAGTCTCAGATCTTCGCCGACTTTATCGCTGAATATTCTGGACTTCCTCCCGAATCTGAGGGGCGTTGGGTGATTCATGTCGATGGTGCCTCTTCATTACAAGGGGCGGGAGCCGGGGTATCCCTCACTGGTCCACAGGGGGAAACCCTGAATTATGCTCTTCACTTTCAATTCCCGGTTACAAACAATACCGCGGAATACGAAGCCATGATAGCGGGCCTAAGGTTGGCTAAAGAGTTAGGAGCCCGCGAGGTTCACCTCCGAAGCGATTCTGAGTTGGCAGTCAAGCAAATCAATGACGAATGCCGAGTTATGGATGACAACTTGCGCAAATATCGACAACAGTTCCACCAGCTCAAGAGTCACTTCGACGAGGTCAACATTCAACATGTTTCTCGCAACAAAAATTGCCAAGCCGATGCTTTATCCAAACTCGGTGCTTCGGGCAACCTTGACAAAGAACGGCCCGTAATTGTTATGGATGTTCCCGAATCCAGCATTCACACTGATACCACAGCTGTTCTCGTCCTTAATGAACCCGGTGAATCCTGGTTCACCCCGATGTGGAATTTCCTTAACACGGGGGTCCTACCCACAGACCAATTGGAAGCCCGACGTCTGAAACGGATCGCGCCCATGTATTCTATTTTCAACAATCATCTCTATAAACGGGGATACGTGCGACCTTGGCTCAAGTGTATAAACGAAGAGATGGCTTCAAAAATGTTATCAGAAGTACATGAGGGCGTCTGTGGGAGCCATCAAGGGGCAAAAACTCTTGCAAAACGCATTCTCCGAGCTGGTTTTTACTGGCCAACCATGCAACACGATGCAGCGACTTTGGTCCGAAAGTGCGAACGGTGCCAATACCATAGCAAATTGAGTAACATCCCAGCATACGACCAAATATCCATCTCGGGGGCCTGGCCTTTTGACTTATGGGGTATAGACATAGTCGGGCCATTTCCCACAGCTGTTAGACAGCGCCGTTGGATTATCGTTGCGGTAGAATATTTCACCAAATGGGTTGAAGCCGAAGCACTAGCCACAATTACAGCCGCAGCAGCAGAGAAGTTCATTTGGAGGAACATCATTTGTCGTTTTGGCATACCACATGCACTTATCTCGGACAACGGAACTCAATTCAATGCAGCTCGCACCATCGCATTTCTTTCCAACTTGGGTATCCAAAACAATTTTACCTCGGTCAGCCACCCGGCTAGCAATGGATTGGCCGAAGTCACCAACCGTACAATCTTAGATGGTCTGAAGAAGAAAGTTGCAGAGAATAGGAAAAACTGGCCCGACATTCTTGATGGCATCTTGTGGGCTTATCGTACAACACCCCGAGAGGCTACACAGCAAACACCATATTCTCTGGTATTCGGGATGGAAGCAGTCACTCCAATCGAATTGATGGAACCATCTCTCCGCACTTTGGCATATTCCACTGAAGCAAACCGCGATGCACGTGCTGCTGACCTCGACCTCATCACCGAAGGTCGGGAGAAAGCTCGCATACGCACCATGGAATATCAACGACGAGTTAAGCGTGCATTCGACAAACATGTGGTACCTCGTGCGTTTCAACCTGGTGATTTGGTTCTCAAAACTGTTGAAGCTACTGGCAAACATGTCAGTAAACTCGCTCCTCAATGGGAAGGTCCCTTCAAGGTCATCCGACCCCGAGGAAAAGGCGCATACGAGTTGGAAGATCCGAGTGGTTTCATACTTACTCGACCATGGAACGCTTGTCACCTTCGGAAATTCTACACTTAATGTATGATTTTACTTTAACATTGTTTTACTTCCTATATTCCATGTAAAGTTATGGGCGAGATAAGCCTTTTCTGTTCCATTTCATGTATTTTACCTAGACCGAGATACAAGTTTTTGTATGGTCCTAGGCTGTTATCAATATATATATGATATTTGATTGTGTTCTTATTATTTGGGTACGAGATATATGAACGAAAGCCTTTTTGGCAACGAAATAAGTCTTGGTTAACATTCCCGAGATACACAACAAATAAATGTAGTCTTACGAGACGACGACTGTTAAAACAGTAATATAATTTGTGTTCGCGACATTAATCGAAAACCCCTCGGGGTAACGTATATGTTTCTCGCGACCTCTCTTTTCCCTGATGTCGATAAACAAAAAATAAGGGGGCAAGAAGGATATATACAAAGCATGAACCAAGATAAACACCTCGGGGAAATCAAGACAAGTTAAGAACTACGAAATGATAATAATTTTAAGGATCACACAAATTTCTGTTAAACCCCTACATCTCAGGGGCGTGCACTATCACATTACAACATTTCTGTTAAAACCCCCACATCTCGGGGGTATGAATAAATTAATACATCACATTTCTGTTAACCCCCACATCTCGGGGGTATAAAATCATTTACTCCTAAAACAAAATAAATTTCTGTTACTTCCTCGGCTCGATATGATCCTGCATATAAACAAAAACAAGGACTTAGTGAGCATAGGCCAGAATACAATATCTCGAGGAATAAGATATATAAATTTACACTTACAAATAGATGGGTCCACCTCTTTGGGGCTTTCATTTCCTCCTTCACGAGGTGAGATGTGAGCATCTAAAGTCGCCTCATTTCCTTGCTCGTCTGGGTTGATGGTCTCATCTTCTTCAGTTGCCCTCATTTCGAGGTCCACACTGTTACCTTCCGACTCAGAAGGCAAATCATCCTGCCCTTCAGACGGGGCATCTGGCAAGTCGAGATGCTTGGGCCATTTAGCCTTGGGCCAGGGATGGACGATACCTAAAACCGGATGATTCTCAAGCATAAGGTCCTGATTAATAGGAGTCCCATCCGGGTTAAAAAATAAATCACTTTCTTCATCCCAGCGGTAACCCGACAGATTTTTTGTAACAACTTTTTCGGGGTTCACCTCGGTAAACCCTACCTGTTCGGGTCTAAACGGGTAATGGTCGGCTAGTGCCAAGAGATAGCCATGCACGGTTGCTGTCATCATGTCAACACATGCATAAGGGACAGCTTGTGTGAAGGCTCTGCTGCCCAGAAATTTGCTAAGTGTTTTCTTTGGCAGCTCATGCATCTCGGCCTGAAGTCGGGCGTTCTCTGCCCTCACGTCCTCCAACTCTTTAGTTCGGGCCTCGAGTTCGGTTTTAAGACGTGCCGACTTGCCCTTGTAATCCTCGGCTTTGCGTTTTTGATGCTGCAATTTCTCCTCTGCCTCCTTACGCTGGGCATCCGCTTGCACGCCCACATGAGTTGCAAATTCGAGTTTGGCCTTAAACACAGCAGCTTGGCCATGCGCTATTCTCATTTCCTTATCCTTTTTTGCGGCCATCTGCAAAAAATAGTTCCTCTCCAGGACAGCTCTGTTCAACGCCTCTTGGTCAGTACGAATGACGAGGGAATCCCGTTTGTCCAGTGAGTCCTTCAGAAACCCGAAGTATACCCCGGCATCATGCAGTAAGCTTGATACATGACCAATAACTTGGTCGGGGTGCTCCTCTGCCCATTTCCTTTGGTACTGAGTGGTGGTTAACCTGAAGGTTTCCCGAGAAAAGGCAGCATGAACCTCGGGATGGTTTACCTCGTCCTGCATCAGCGAATATCCGGGAAGATAGGCCAAAATACTGTCCGGGAAACCCCGAGAAATATTTGTACCCCACACAAAACCAGTTTGTTGCGCCTGGTCAGAAACTCGCGACTTCAGGTACTCCCTATGTTCCTCTGAGGGATCCCACACGTTGGCGGCTGCGTCGTCAATAATTTTGTCTAATTCCCCTTGAGCAGCGTCAACTTGGGCTTGGGAAGGTTCCTCTACAACCTCCTGTGGTCTACCCGATACAATCTCGGATTGAATCTTTTGCTTTTTGGCCTCGGGATGACCAGAAGCCGGACCCTTTCCCTTTTGCTCCCTTGTCAGACGTGGATGTGGAGGAACGTCTGAAGATACTTCCTTCCTCTTTTGAGACCCCGCGAGTTTGGAAGAACCGGAGGTGTTGTCCTTGACACTCTTCCCGGTATGTGCCGATCTCGGCTGACGAGTTACCGGGGTAGAAGACGCCTTCGGTGTTTTTTGAACTATAGCCGCCTTTGGCTTGGATGGGTTCTTAACCCCTTTCTTCTGAACAACCCCGCCCTCCGGGTTAGCTACGAGTGGAAAGGAACTAGCGGCCTTCCAAGGCAATGCCATATAACCGTGACCTGCGACATTGAGGGCATGCGAAAGTTAGTACATTATTCATGTTATTAAGATAGATAAATAAATATGATGCACAGGTATACCGGTGTAAATTAAAAGCAAAAGATACTAACTTGTGAAATAACAATCAAGAATTTCTTTAGCCTCTAAATCAGCTGTAGTCAGGGGATCAGGTGAGGTCGGCATCAATTTTTTCTTTTCTAGACGGCGCCATTCCTTTTGTACCTTCGAAAAACATTTCAGTTCCTCCGGGTTCTCGAGATATACCCACCCGTGGTTCCACTCGTCCGTTTTGGACAATTGTTCAAAAAGCGCCAAACCATTAGAACGCTTCCGTATCGCGAGATAACTTTCACTGTTATATAACACGGTGAAGTAATGGAAGAATAACCCGACACTCGGGAAATATTTCTTTAAGTCGGGCAAGTAGTCGAATACATATTTGAAGCTCATGATGTAACACCACGCGGGTGCGGTCAACTGTGCAGGAGCCACTTCGAGATGTCGCAACATCTCGCGTGCGAATTTGGACAACCTTATCTTGAACCCGCACTTTGGCATTTTCCAATATATGCACATGCCGCGCTCTGAGTCGTGAGCTCGGTCATTTGGACCCGGAGCTACCATCCGAACTGCCTCTCGAGAATACTCTTCTCTGCTGCCCTCCAGCACAAGTTCGTTGTAGAAGGCATTACAATAATCTTCACACTGGACAACCAGCTTGGGTGAAATACCAGCAGATGTAGGGAAGTTAGTATCATTTGCGTGGCCATCTCGGGGAACTATTATTTTCTTGGCCTTTTGGTTTTTGGGTTTCGAAGGCCCTTGTGATGTTCCCACGGGGGTGTCAACTAGTTCACCCCGAGATGGACTTTCGTGCTCCTCTCCTTCAATATATTCTTCCTCTTCATTATCTCCCGACATCGCGTCAGAATGTACGGGAGTCATCCCATATAAACTCTTGCCCCTACCAGGGCGGGGGGGTGAAAAGGATAGTGGGGACATCGCCTCATAGGTATGGGGGGATTGGTCCCGAGGTCCACCATGTTCTTCGGCCATTTCTAAATTTACGAATAAACAGGATTGGCTTAAGTCACCGACTTTACTAGTACAATATCAGTTTCTAAAAGCATTTATGTTACTGATGCACATTAGTTGTCACAGTTCTGGTAGGCAAATAGACTCTTATAACATTACCATACTTATGTTATTCATTACTTTACTCCCTAACTTCGGCCAATAACATTACAACATGCTGGATGTGCCAATTCAAGGCCAGTTACCGAGGTGATAAAGGCTTACCTTTTTGGAGGTTGAAATGCTCGACTTTCGTCCGACGTCCACTTCGCGATTGGCAGCTCCTGAATTCCGAGAATGTTTTTGCTCTTTCGCTCCGATATCAAATGGTAAGTAAACGATACTGCATAAATGGGGGGGGGGCCGAAATATATAGAGATTTCCTTTTTTCCCGCTCAATACTTGCGTAGTTTTCGAAACGACGCTACGAAACGTCGCGTTGTCCCTTTTCATCATGGCGACGCCTCGGTTCCCGCGCTCATTCACCGGTCGCGAGCTCTCACCGAGTTAACGCGTGCCACGTGTCCAGTAGGGATTGCACCATCACCTCGTTTCCCTGACTGATTTGATGGGTGATTTGATAGCTGACGGCAGGTTAACGGAAGACGAGGCGTCAGGCATTTAATGCCGATATACTATATAAACTTCCTCCGTCTCCCTTTAACGATCCATCAACCGTACTTTTTTCTTTATACCTCGCGCTATCACGAGATGACTGATCAAATGAATGATGAGGTTACCAGTCAGAAAGGTGATATTCCGTCACCTCCACCACTCCCTCCACATCCATGCCCCGAGGTCGCCATCAACAAGTCAAACGAAGAAGGCGACCCACTAGCTTGGGACCGATGTGCCATTTGCAAGTTGAGGGGGTACTCTCCGCAAATGTTTCATTGTGACGACTGCGAAGAAGCTTTTCATCCCGGGTGTTCGGCTCGACGTTCACCTCGGAATCATCACGACCCTCGCTTCACATCTTTCACTTGCAAGCAATGCCTTGTTCAAGCACGCCAGAACAAGCGTTGCTGTCAGGAATAGTTTTAGTTAGAAATAGTATGTCGCATGTCGTATTTAGTTTCAATTTTATATTGTATGACTTTGTGATGTTAATGAAATTTTATTAAATGTTTTCATTTCTTATCTTAATTACATCAAGGTTCATCTCGACCTCCATCCTGATAAAAATAAACGATATACTTATGCACCCCTCTACGGCTAACGATATGCTCTGTAGCGAAGTCGTTATAACCCGAGGTGTATGCCACCTCGGAGGGGTGCACCATCCCTATCACTTGTTCATATGTGATTATTTATGCGGGTAGTTGGGAAGATAGCTCTGACAACTTTATTGTCATTAATACCACTGCACATAACTCTTATTATAAATAGAGTACCCCCGAAGCATAACATTGGACAAGAAAATTCTAACCCTTTCTCCTTCAACCAACACTCTTATCTCGCGTTAATTATGTCTGTTCAACAACACATTAGCAAGTTCCTTGCAAGACGCGAAGAACTGCGCCAAGGTATTCCACCTCGTTCTGCTGGCCCATCCAGCTCAAGCCGAGGTCCTGGACGTATCCTCACGTCGGTGGAACGGGAGCAGTTAATGCACGACTTCCCTACTGATTTGGATTGGATGCTGGCCAATGAATCCCTTGCCATTAAGGATTTCTTGAACTACAAACTGGAAAAATATAAAGCGTTGAACGATGAAATCGACACCGCCGACCTCCTTGGACCTCTTAGGGATTGTTTGGCCTGTGGACAATCAGCCCCAAAAAAAGACATGGTCAAATGTCGGGGTTGTCGCACATGGTGGCATTCCTCCCATTTTCTGATCCATGATCGATTGGATCCTCGACGTCGTTTCTTCAGGTGTTTATCTTGCACACACCGACTTCCTACGGGACCTACCTTGGCAACAGCCACTCCGACCCAAATTTGGGCAGATGATCATTTCGAGGATCCCGACAACGATTTGTTGGATTTCCTTCCCTCGCCTCCGTGACTTGTTTAATAAGTCGCACAAGGATTTTTTCATGTTTTTCAGTTCGCTAATTTTTTAATTTCCTAGCTTGTCCCGAGTTGTAACAAGTCCTTAATACATTGCAGTTCCTTTACATTGAAGTTCTTTTACATTTTTTATCGCTTTTCTTTCCGCTTTTCAACTAACAAAAAAAAAAAAAAAAAAAATATAAAATAACAATAAAAAAGGGGGGGAAAGGAGGCAAATATGCCTATTTTAAAACCTGCCTATTTTAAAACCTGCCTATTTTAAACTTGCCAATTTAATGGTATACAGTTGGGCAGATAGCGGTTCGACGACTATAAATAGGGTATTTCTTACAGGACAGGGACACACTTTCCCTACATACTTTCCCTTTGCTTTTGTTTCTTAGAAAAAATATTTCCACCTCGCATCTATCATGTCTGTTAACCGACATGCTTTAGAGTTCCTAGCGGAACGTGCAAGGCAACGTCGAGCTATTGAACGTCGAATTATCCCATCTCGCCCTGTTGGTTCATCCAGCTCCAGCCGAGGTCCCCAGCGACGTGTACTTACAACCGAGGAGAGGGAGGACTTGATCCAAGACTTTCCCAATGACTTGGATTGGATGCTAGATAACGAGTCCGTCACCATCCGAGACCTTTTAAATTACAAGCTGGTGGTATTCAGGGAGGTGGGCGACGAATTTAACATCGTCGAATTCCTCGGATCTCTTCGCGATTGCCTGGCATGTGGGAAATCTGCCCCAAAAGAAGACATGGTCAAATGTCGGGGTTGTCGCACATGGTGGCATCCCTCTCATTTTTTGATTCATGATCGGTCAGATCCCCGACGTCGATTCTTCAGATGTCAAACTTGCCAAAACCGACATCCCAATGCACCCACACTGGCTACAGCTACTCCGGACCAGATTTGGGAAGACGATCATTTTGAAGATCCGGATAGTGAGATGATGGACTTCATCCCTTCACCTCCGGGATTTCATTAAATTACTTATAAGAATAAAAGCTAATAGGCTAAGTAGATCCACCTTTTATTTTTTGCTTGAAGCCTTAGTTCATCTCGAGTTGTAGCCTTTATTTCTGATTGAATCTTTTAGTTTAGCTCGAGTTGTAACGAGTCTTTATTAATATAAGAAGGGTTTATTTATGTTTGGTACTTTTTTAATAATTGTGCTTTCATGAGTTATACACCCTCAAGTCGAAAGCATCTCGCTGATGCATTCCGACTTCGGGGGCTAATGATAGGGCCATGTTCCACAGGCCCTTTAATTTAAACTGGGCCATGAACGACTGGGATTCGGACCTCACTAAGAGGCCAACCCGAAGTTATATGAAAGGCCCAAATATCCACCAAGTCGGGGCCCAATACAGCGGCCCCAATATGCCTTAAATGGGGATCGTGTTAACCGACATGCGGGATGATAGTGGAAACGGCTAACTTAATGCCTCCCATCCCAGTAACGGCTGACATAACTACCCACGTCCTCCATAACTGCCCGAGATAGCAGTTATGGACGGACTATATAAGGCAGTGATTCCCATGAAGCAGGGACACCTTTTCCAACCACAAGAGAGATCATACAGGATAGAGTCAGAATCTCTCACAATCCACCCCGAGTTCACAACTCCCTTCACACCTCGGCCTGCCATCTTTTGGCAGGACGAATCCGACTCAGCCCAATTTCTCATACGGCCTCATCTCCCGAGATAGGACGTATCACTATTCAAAGGAGCTATTGCGCAGGACTAGTGGTTTGAAAAAACTTGGCTGGTCCAGGACCGGACCGGACAATCCGTGGTTCGGACTCGGTTTGGCCTGGACTGTGCTCCAAACCCGGACCAAATCGGACCTATGCTAGGAATGGGTCTAGCACGAGTTTGGTTCAATTTTTTTTCCTTGGACCGTGTAGGATCGGACCATGGGAATCCGTGGAACCAACCCGAACCAAATCCGGACCGCCCCGTGTAGAACCGGACTCAACCCGCCTAACCCCCCCGGACCCGGACCGAACCCGCACCAGACCCGCGCCAGACCGACCCAACCGGACCTTGGACCGGACCGCGCCAGACCGACCCAACCAGAAAATAGAAAAAAAAACGGCCGGACCTTGGACCGGACCCGGACCGGACCTAGGACCGAACCGTGTCATTTTGGACCAAGGTCCTGACACGGGTTTGGCCCAACCAAAAAAACCGGCCCACCTGACCTGGCCCGTCTAACCCTTCCGATCCGTGAAAACCGTGGCCCGTGGGAACCGTGGCCCGACCGGGTCCGGACCGGACGTTTTCAAACCACTATGCTGGACCTCATTAAATATTACAGTTGGGCCCCGCTGAAATAGATACAGAGAAGAACTAGAGAGAAGACAAGAGATGATGGATAAGCAAACAGTTCACCAACCCTTTCAGAGTTTGTTAGTAGTCTGTTATGCCAGCTTGGCGCTTATTGCTGACATGGCAACAGTAGATTGATTCTACATTTCCTGTACCCATTTAGATTACTTTTCTTTACATTTTGCATCGCCTATATAAGGCAAAGACTATTGTGGAGCTGTATTAGGAATTTTGCTAATGAATTTCAATTAGGTGAATTGCTTGTCATCAGCGCCTTCGCTTTTTATCCGAAATTACTTGTTCTCTTTACTCAAAACCATTTCTTTCTGTTATATCCTGCAATCGAGATCTAAGCTCGTTGCATAAATGTTCTCATTATTTCAGGCCTTCTTGAAAGCATGGGACGCGGCATGCGCATCAAGCGGCAAAGTGAAGATACATATACCGCCCGGCACTTATAAATTGGGGCCAGTTAAATTCAAGGGGCCATGCAAAAATGTTACCACACTCACCATTGTTCATAAGGTAATTACTTAGTTAATTAAGCCCCATGAGGTAATTAAGTGATCACACACACACACACACACACATACCAATTATGGAAGGTTAGGTTAGTCATGCAGACATGCAATATATGAAGATAAACATCTAAAACTTAATTACTAGTGTCTTATGAAATGTCATTTAACTCATGATCAGGGAACAATAAAGGCGTCGACAAACATACACAAGTACAAGTCAGATTACTGGGTGGAATTTTATAGGGTGAATGGTCTGACACTTGAAGGAGGTGGCACATTTGACGGCCAAGGCGCCGATACTTGGATGCATAACAGTTGCAGTAAGAAAAAGCACTGCCAAGCTCTCCCTGTGGTATATATATATTATATGTGTATCATGATTCATGAATTACTCATTTGCTAATTACAACATGAATTACTCATTTGTTGCTAATTACTACAGTCGGTGAAGTTTATTCACACGACCGACACGACGGTGAAAAGGTTAAAATCAATTAACCCGAAGTTCTTCCACATGGCGGTGATCGGATGTGAAAAATTCCGTGCGACCAACCTCACACTAGAGGCTCCAGAAGAAAGCCCTAATACGGACGGTATCCACATTGAAACAAGCACCAATTTGAAGATCACTGATGCTGACATCCGAACCGGAGATGATTGCATCTCACTCGGGCATGGCAACTCCGATGTTGTCCTCGCAAGAATCAACTGTGGGCCAGGCCACGGCATTAGCATTGGAAGTCTCGGGAAGTATAAATATGAAAAGGATGTTCGGGGGCTCGTGATCAAGGATAGCAACATCACTGGGACAACAAACGGTTTGCGCATCAAGACATGGGAAGATTCCCCGGTTAGCACCGTCGTCGCCAACGTAACTTTCCAGAATATTCGCATGACCAATGTCAGCAACCCCATCATCATCGACCAGATGTACTGCCCCTTTAAAAATTGTGGTAGCAAGGTACACGTATATAACAATCTTTTATACATCTACCTAGCTATTTAGTTGTAGAGCGAGGCTATATATGGTAATATGCATATTACACAATGGTTCGTGTTATGGATTTATTTTTCTGTCTTTAAGTTCAAACAGTCGATCTGATTCAACATATATTCTCATCATATCAAAATGTACATGCAGACCAAATTTTACATTTTTTAGAATTATTTTTTACTATTTTTTTAAGATAGATAGAAAATTACTTTATTTGAAAATTCTGAACCATTTAAAATCAGTAATTTTCCACCTATCTGAAAATAGTAAAAAAGAAAAATCTAACAAATGGTAAATTTTGTATATGAGTACATTTTCATATGGAGATCACGTTTAACTGTTCGGAACGGCTATTTAAAATTTCGAAAATAGAGAAAAAGACCCATAGCACGGGTCGATCCGTAATACACATATTACCAAAACCTCACTCTTAATTAGTTGTATGTGTATCTGTTTCTGTGTCTGTATCTATATATATATATTGAGAGATCCATAACATTTAGTTATATTCTATATGGATATGGTGCTAATTAATTAACTGATGGAATCAACAGGATCCATCCAAGGTGAAGTTGCGCGACATACGCTTTACGGGCATAAAAGGGACATCGGCTACACCGGAGGCAGTGATCTTGAAATGCAGCCAGGGATACCCATGCAAGAATGTCAGTTTACAAGATATACAACTCAAATACATTAACGGATCAGACGCTGTCGCAGTCTGTGCGAATGTGAGCCCTCGTTTCTCCGGCACTGTCCTCCCCAAGACTTGCACTGCTCCTACTACCAAAGCTTCTTCATAAATATCATCTTCTTTGTGCCTCATTATTTCATTCATTTTCTAAATTTCTCAACCGGTGATGTTAGTTTGAAGGCACGTCGCGCGTTGTCTCTCGGGTGTTGTAGAGATAGACACCTGATACACATGTGGCAGTCTGGCACGGCCATCTTTAAGATGCAATAGAGAAGCTCTCTTTTGCATATGTACTGCTATTGTTAAGTTGTCTCAACCTTAACTTAAACAGCTATAAACAATACCGTTCATAAAACCTTATATTAACCGTAAAGGAAGAGAAGCATAAATTAGTATTCCACATGATTGAAAACAAATATGGGCCGAGATCCAATTACTGTATGTAGCCTGTTGGGCCGGTGACATATAGTTTAATTGGGCTTCAATCTTAATTTTAAGAAACATGAAATATAAAAATAAATTAATGTTATTCTGTACTATTTTACTTGTGGAGTGAGGCTATGGTACTATGCATAGCACGGATTGGTCCGTGCTACGGCTCAATATTTGAGTTTTCAAAATTTTAATGGTCGATCCGAACCGTTCAACATGATCTTCATATGAATATGTACTTGCAAACCAAATTTTACATTTTTTCGAATTTTTTTACTATTTTTTTAGATAGGTAGAAAATCACTTGATCTGAAAATTCTGGACCATCCAAAAACAGTGATTTTCTACCTATCTAAAAAAATAGTAAAAAAATTCGAAAAAATGTAAAATTTGATTTGCAAGTACATATTCATTTTATAATCACGTTGAACAGTTCAGATCGACCGTTATGATTTTGCAAACTCAAATATTGAACCGTAGCACGGACCAATCCGTGCTATGCATAGTACCGTAGCTTCACTCTTACTTGTGTTCAATAAATTTAGAGTTATAATTTGGTTTCATTAATTCATATGTTGATAGTGGGTTAACTTAATAATTTACAATACTTCTAAAAACAAGTTGTAAATTCAAATAGAAAAAAAATTCATAGACATATTATTTTTTTCTTCTAAATTGGTTATGCATCAAATATCACACAACTAGAATGTCATTGGATAATCTATCTATCAACAATTGTTAAATATGCATGGGAATGCATGAGTATTTAATTTCATTTAATGCTTAAATGGTAGCTTCTACCATGCATTTAAAAAAAAAACTGTTAAATATGGATTAAAATTTTAACTTATTTGATCCAGTGATAAAACTCAATCAAATTTCTCACACACACACATATATTAAAAAAAATGAGACTTTCAAATTAAAATTTATTCTTAAAGAAAGTCAAGATTATTAAATTAATGAGTTGTCAATTGATCCTTTTATTCTTGAAGGGTACGTTTGGATGGGAGCTAGAATAGCTAGAATAGTGAAAATTGAGAATTGTATATGAGAATAGAGAAAAAATAATGATTTTTAGATTAGTGTGAAAATGATGCTATTCGGATTAGTAAAAATGTTGTTTGGATTGTACATTTAAAATAGTGAATAGCTATAATAGAGAAATAATAGTATTGACAAAGTGCTAATTAAGAGGAAAGATAGGCAAGTGGAGTCTCAAACGAATTGTCACGATGTGGAGATGGCAAAAGTGGTGTCAACTATGTCATTTTAAGACTATATTGGCAAAAATCCAAGAAAGAAATAATTTTTTTTCTCTCTTCACACTTGCGAATAGTAGTTATTTCAACATTTACAAGGAATAAAGAATAACAGCTATTCTAGCTATTGCGAATAGCAAAAATGTTGTTTGAATTCACATTGCTATTCAAATAGCTTCTACTCTTGAATAGCCTCTATTCTTGACATGGACAAAAATATGAGATGCTCATATTTAATTTTTTTTTTGTCCTTTTATTCTTGAATTTGTTTGGAAAATATATTCACTATTTAATTTTAATCAATCACATACCAATAAACATTATGTTTAAAATATTAATTTCATTAAAAAACACTCAATTAGTAATTTGACTTAAATTACACTAAATTTTAATAAAAAAAACGTATTGCTTTTAAGTTTTTGAGAAAAAAGGTATTTTTTGTCACAATTAATTCTCACAATAAAGTGAAACAGTCATTTATGTGCATCCCATAATTATTCTGTATATTAACAAGTGTAGTTTTTTTGTAAATTAATTCGTGTTATCTCATACTTATTGGATCTCATTTCGTACAAATAAAAAAAAAAGCTAAAGAACAAAATTTGGGGGAATTTCACGTATACCCCTCAAAAACATCAAAAACTCACAAATTTACCCCTCTAAATTCCCCCCTTTTGAGGGGTATACATGAAATTCCCCCGAGAAATTTACACACTAAATAGAAAATACTTATTGGATCCTATAGTTTTTGTCCTTAACGCTAAAGAAGAACAAACTTAATTCTCACTAATAAAAACAATAGAATTTAAACACTAAATCGAAAATAGTATGATTTAAAATATCTTGAGTAGAACAAGGTGTTCCTAAGTTTATCAAGCTTTTTTGTGAACTCAACTCTAAAACCTATGAAATTAGCTTCAAACGACGAATCCAAACCGTCGAAATTCTTCTACCTTACAGTGATGCATCTACATGTGAAAATTTTAAAATTTTGAATTAATTTAGTACAAAGTCAAGTGGTTAAAATTAGAAGGTTTATAAATTAATTTTAATGCATTCATTTTTTGAACGTCTTTTGACCACTTGACTCTATACAAAATTAATTTAAAATCTTTTACATGTAGACGCATCACTCGTAAGATAGAAAGATTTCAACGGTTTGGATTCGTCGTTTGAAACCAATTCCATAGGTTTTAGAGTTGAGTTCACAAAAGAACTTGGCGAACTTAGGAACACCTAGTTGTACTCTAATATCTTATTCTGACATTTTTGAACAGCCCCATAGCGATTTACACCCGAACCGCTAATTCCATATTAATGGTATTACGAAATTGTAGGAACAAAATGTTCAATAGACCTAGGGATAGAAGGGACGACTTAACCGGATACATCACGAAAAGGTTTGGTAAGTCTGCTGGTTATATATATACTGTGATTTGCGTGTTCCGTACCGTAATCATTTTTAAAAAATTTAGCATAGCAAAGACACGTCTCGCAAAAGATCTGGTCACGACACGCCACGTGTATTTAGGACTGTTAGATCTTGATCGATTTGTGAATCTTGAATAAACTAACTTAAATTATGAAAAAATAGTTAAATGTGATCAAACGTGACAAACGTAACCAGTTATGTTTAAACACGTCACGTGTGGTCAAAGTATAACTAACCATTCTTTCAAATTTGATCACGGTACGACCCAACACGTGACCCAAATCACGTATTTAGATCCCTAAATGTACCCTTCAATTGAAATATAATTGTTTAGAAAGATATGAGAATTAAATTTAAAGATTCTCAATACAAACAGAGCACCTGGCATATTATAAAACCGTACATATCAGATTGATAGAGCGATTTTCGCTTTCAGTACTGTGGTTCTAAGTTCTGACTTGATAGAAACACATCTGAAGCTTTAATTAGTTTTTGATTTTTTGGGTGCGGTGATCTGATCCGGTCAAATAAATTTTCCAATAAGGTTCTTCTCTACTCTCTCTCTTGTTGGGGATTTGGAAAGAGAGACAGCAATACATAGAGGTGTTATTGTCACAGCAGAGTTCTCTGGCACAGAGCAGAGCATGAAAAAGCGTTTTGGTTTTATTCTGTCTTGCAGCCGTCGCACTCATCAAAATATGTTCATAATTTGAACACCCCAAAAATTATAAAAGAAAGAAACTACATTGTAGCCCTTCAAATTAGAAAATTTAGTTAGCGGAGCTGAAACGTAAAATTTATAATATGTGAAAATATATAATGTGTGGTTACTAGAATTTGAACTCAGATTTTCACAATCACTAAATAAAATTCTAACTACTAAGTTAATTACAAGCACATATTTTGCATATTATGAAGGGACTAAACTATATAAAAACTTAAACAAAAATTGAATTAAACTTCAATATATACATATGATCAAAAAATTTAAAATCATAAAGATTACTGAGCTATACCTAAATCTTTCCCTGCTAATAACTATTTCTTTGACGATTATATATATAGTTTCATCAAACAATGTTGCATTAAACAAAATATCAAGATGCTAATTGAGATTTTGGGATCTCAAGATGCTCTTAAATCTTCAGTACCAGAGAACCAGATGGAGTTAAAAGTAAAAAAAAAAATGAAAGGAAAAAAAAGAGGAGGGGTTTTATTGCAAAAGAAAAGATCTCTTGAAAAGAGGGAAAGCAAAGGCAAAGGCAGGTAGTGTTGTAATAAAGCAAGAGGAGGTAATAAACCAGTCATAAGGGGTGTTGGGTTTTAGTTACAACTTAGAGAAGAGGAGATAGTGATGCTTCTATCCTCAATTAATCTCCTCTCAGCCTCTCTCCTCTTTTGATTGCATCAAAGTACCCAAAATTCATTCCCTGTGGGTCCTTCCCTGTTCCAAAGTTACCAACTGATAGCTACCAAATCAAAACAACCTGGATTTTCTGTGCCTCATACTGTGTGGCTAATCATGAGTCAACTGTATATCTACTTTACCATTTGAGATTCATGCAAAGCATTTGTTAAGATGAAGGTTTCTTTAGTTAGTGGAAAACAATATATCATGGCGAATCCATTTTTTTTATATCACCTAGAATCTGACTTTCTTTGTCTCTCTTTATTCTTCTTCTTTTAATGTTTTACTTTTGCTAGGCCTTTTACCATTGTTATATATCATTAGATGAATTAATTTTCTAAATATTGTTATCTTCAAGCATCTGACAATTATAAACTATAACAACTATTTTAGGCAAAAATGAGCTCAAACTTTGTATGATTAATTAGGCCATCAATTAATAAATTATATTGGTCCATGACAATAATGTCATGTTTGTACAAGATGGGCATTATTTTCATTAATAATTGCTAAAATTTAAATAATATTACGACATGATATTATTCAAATCAATATTCAAAAGAAGTTATTAATTTGTTGCTCTGACTAAGTAATACTCGTCCAACACAAAAATCACATGTTGTAATAAATAAGTCATTAATGCTAAATTATCATGACACATAGTTTCAAAATATTTATTTATAAAGTTGTAAAATATTAATTGTGCAGATATCTGAAATGTATTATATAAGAAGGAGACAACAGGAGAAAATGATAGCTCCTAAATAATGATTAATAATTAACCTACCTCATGAATTGCAACACAATTGGTGCCACATATGAACATAAACTAAAAAATCAGAACATCTCCCTCTGCTTTAGTTCTCTTCTCCACTTCTAAGGTCCTACAAAAGCACAACAGAATCGCTTCCAACTCCAATGACAGAGAGAAAAAGAAAAAGAGAAACAAAAAAAGAAAGAGAGAAGAGAATATTTCAAACTAAAAAAATTACCAAACCAAAATAGCCCAACAACGCACACAGACAGATGACATAATCAAATATATAATATTCTTCATTATATATATATATATATATATTTATATATTAGTTATATATATATATAAGCTCTAGCAGCAGAACTCCATCCATCAATCTCCTTATATTCCCACCTTCACTTTTTCTCTCTCTAACACAAGCTATCTAGCATATATATATCTTCTCTTTTCTCTTAGATCTTATTCTTGCATAGTTAAGTTTCTTGCAATGATTCATTCTATATCAAGCTTTTCTTCATCTACACAAAGCAGTGAGCACTATTTCTTGTGATAAGAGGCAGTATACAGAAAGAGAGAGAGAGAGAGAGAACAAGGGTAAAAGAAGGAAGCATAGCAAGAGAGAGAAGATATATTACAATGAGTTGTTTAGGCAGAATGGCAAGAAGAATGGTGTGTTTGCTTTGTGTTGGCTTTTTTGTTGCTCTTGTATTGCTACAAGGTGTGACAAATGTTGAAAAACAAGGTGCAACTAAGGTTGCTTCCTTCTCTTCTAATTCATCTCCTCCTCCTCCTCCTCCATTGCCTCTTCAAAACAATTTTCAAGTACCCAAATTGAAAGGAAGAACAATGGGCCCAAAGGAGTTTGACACATTTAGAGACATCAAGAGAAAAGTCCCAAATGGACCTGATCCAATTCACAATAGGTACGATAATTTTTATATATTTTTTTTTATGTATTTTGTATTACCATTTGTTTAAACATTTTCTATCCTTCATGGGTAATTGATAATTGTCTCATGAAAAAAATATGTATGTTTTGTGTGACTTTATATAATTTACAACTGAATATTGATTAATTAATGGGTAGAATATGCACTTAATTACCAAATAATAATAATAATCTTTAGGATCATATATAGGTTCTTAATTCTCTAATTAATCTAATTAGCTAGGAACAAAAACAATAAAATAATGCCCTTCTGCATGATTAATTGGTACTTGCTTGAATATGGATTTAATTAAACAAGGGCTTCAAACTTAAATTAGGTTTGGCAATAACACTAATTAAGAATTGCTGGTCAAACTTAGCCTTTGTCTGTTCAAAGTTCAACCAAAAGAAAAAGTGAAAAAGATGAAGTTTCTTCTTTTTCACTTTAGTTTATAACTAGTTTCCATATTCTGATTTCCCATTTTTTTTCTTTTAGTTATAACAAAATAAAAAAAGGAAAAAAAAAATACATAGGTTGATACATAGACGACAAAAGTATAACAAGTGATTAAAGTGCAGAAGCTGGCTCCACAACATGAGACATCAAGTACATATATATGTGTGTGTGTTGTGTGCATTGCACAGGCTTCCTTTTGCACTTTTCTATTTATGAAATTCACTTAGACACTCTACCATATCCATTTAATTGTACTGGTCTCAGGCATATATGGGTACCAACTTTAATTAAAATCAGACAGTCATGTCCACTTGGAACTCTCATGTTGTTTTTGTACAGTTTGAGAGGAGCAGAGACTGTCAGGTTGTCTCCATAAGACTTTGAAATGGAGAGCACAAAGCTACACACACACATATATATAATATATATAGAAAGAGAAGATACTTATCCTTATATTGCAAATTGCAAAGTATATATAAAAATAAAAGGGGCCACATCAGTCACCATATCACTAAACTGGCCTAGGTACTATATAGGAAAAATACAAACCATGACCACCAAATGATTGACACATGCATGACACAATTGTGGGTCCCTCAAAACAAAGTACACAGTGATCTCATTAATTTAAAATAATTACCTAATTAATTGAAAGCCTAATTATTGAAGTATATATAATATTATACACATAGGTTCACCTGATGCACTTCCTTGGCTGCTTGCGTCAATTAGTCTGATCAACTATCTTTGCATTTGTTTTTGTAGGAGAACCGGTAAATCGGGGCAACCGCCGGGCCGGCAATAGAGGAGGGGGGTGGGGGTGGGGGTGCTGGTGGAATAGAATGGAATTCCAAAGATAGGAAGGTGTATCACAAAGTGATGTGGGTCTCATTGCTGGTTTTAACTATATATACATCTATATATATATAACTTGGAACATGTTTGATTTGGTAGCAATTGGTCAAGTGTTAACTTTTGCAAAAGGAGTCCAAGCCAGCAGCTTCACTCACACAAAATTCACATTCAAAAGATTCTTTGGCAAAGGTTAATGCAAGAAGCTTTTGCAGTGACTTTAGTGATATATCCTTCCTTTATTTTTGGTGTGTGAGAGAAGAAGAAGATTTCTGTTGTGAATGGGAACAAATTAAGCGCAAGAATTTTTCTACTAGTTAGATATACAAACACAAGGCTTCTTACATTTTTTTTTTTTTACTTTTTTCTTTTTCATTTTGTTTTTAGTTCTTTTGAGTGGGCCAGTAGTGTCATATGGATTAGGCTCTTTTAATTTTTTATATTTTTTGTTTTGTGACTTGTGCCTTCTAAGTGAAGCAATTCCACTAGTTAAATAGTCTTTTGTCTTTTGTTTGTATGATCTCTATCATTATCTAATGATATTCTTTTTGTTGAAAAAAAATATTATCTAAAGTGTATGTATGACTCAGTTTGAGGAGCACTAATTAATTAATTAATTACCTTTTAACTAAAGGGCAATTCAAAGTAGCTTGTTGAATAAACTTCTAGGGCCGGAAAGATAACATGATATTTGGTTGGGACCCCTTTCAACGATATTAAAATATTATTAATATTTTTTCATGTATTGACAATAAAATTTAATTATGAAACCAAACATTAACATATATACATCATGAGATGGTGAGACTTGATGTATACATCATCTTTTATTAAATGATTTTAATTTTTAAAATCTGAATTGAATTAAACATCTTTAAAAAAGAATTTTTAATATGTGGAAATAAACATCTTTAAAAAAGAATTTTTGTGCCCAAAAATTTATATTAATGAAAATATATATATTGCTAACATATAATGAAATTAACTCATTTGTCAATTGATTTGGTTCTTAAATATATATTGATATATATTAGTTGTCTTCAAATTAACTCAAACAAAAGGAAAAAAAATGAGAAAAAAAACTTGGTAATTGAGGTGTGCGAAATTTAATTGTGCGGTTAATTCGCTTTTAGTAAGTATTTTTTACTAAATTAAAATTAAAATTAAAAAGAAGGATACAAAAGAAAAATTGTTTTTCCCTATTAATGTTATATTAGTTGTGTCTATTTAAGTCTATAGTTGTTAGCTTCTTAAATACTGAGTTTTTATTTTTTTTATTTTTGTGTTTGTAAATGTTGTGGTTATGAGCTCTAAGGTTTCAATAGAATATATAATATCATATAGACATAGAACTACCAAATCTAAGCCTTTTTTAGTCTGAATAAATAAAATAGTTAATAAACAAACAAATATTAAAAAAATAAACCCAAGTGCAAAGAGGAGCAAAAAAACAAGGAAACAATTAAGGTAAAAAATAAAAATAAGAGCATCTAGTCTCAAATAGAGAGGGAGGAGGGATGCTTTAATACTTTATCCTTTTTCCTTTGGTTTCTTTTCTTTAATTTGTTGCTCTCCTTTTTCTTCTTTTATAGTACCAAATTATTGAGGCAACCGAGAACTCAATCCCGGATCTGCCTCCTTTAATTTAATTGGTGGGCCTTTTTTTGAGTTAATTTGATTCTAAATTTACTTTGAGCTCAAAATTCACCTACTAACGGTATAAAAAGTTACTGGAAAGTGTAAAGAGGGACGGATTTAGAATTTTCATCGAAGAATAAGAAATAGCAAATCGGACCGGTTCAAATCTATTAGGCCATGTTCGGCGGAATACTTTTGCTATGGAAAAAAAATTCACTCAGAGTGAATTTTTTTTTTCCCAAGAGCACTGGAAAAGTCAATTCAAAAATTTGTTGTTCCCAAGTCCATTAATGGAATTAATATTTATTTCCGTTCCCCTTAGTGCGCCGAACAGGTCTTTAGTTAATTGGAATTAATATTTTGATTGATAAATTTAAAGAAAAGAAAAGATTAAGTTACTGAACTTGTACATATATACAATTATAAAGAATTCAAGTAAATTAAGACTTTGGACTTTCCAGAGAGAGTCAAGCAAAATTTTGTAAGTTTGTATAATTTTTTAAAATTTCTACTTAATTTCACTGTACTTGTTACATGTGGGAAATATGAAAATATATTTTGTATTTTATCTAAATATATTAAATTGACAATACTTTGATATGTACTCCATATGTATATTTCATTTTCAGAAAATCATATTCTGAATTTTATTGGTGAAATTCAGAATATTAACTTAATTAGCAAATTAATACTTTATATAAACCGATCATAAACAAATCAAATTTAATTATCAACAGATTTTGTTTAATATGTTTTTTTTACTCCTATGCAAGATTTAATAGAGATCTAAACATAATTAAAGATCTGGATCAATTAAAATCCAAAATTTAATTTCCCATTTATTTATTAGAATTCGATGTTATTGTAGATGAATGAAACTGAGAATATAATATATGATTCTATTTATTTATTTATCCTCTGGTGGATAAAAATTGAATGAATTGAATAATCACAAGTAATAATCAGATATGGATGCTTTTTATTAAATGATCAGATTAAAATAATTCGGATCTAGTTCAATTGCTACTTAAAATATTTAATTACCAAATTTAATTTCAGATTTTTCAATCTATTAATAAATTTCAGATTATAACTTTAACTGTTATATTTATATATAAAAAGGGTTTTTGTTGTCTTTTCTAATTTATGGTTATATTTCGTTGGTATTTTATGCTTCACATTTTTCCCCTAAAACAACCAGATTAATTAAGTAAACAAATAATGAGTCTACAATCTAAAATTAAGATAATTAATCTGTTAAATTGAAATAATCCAATCTATTGAATATCAAATTCAGAATTTCATAATTAGTTTAATCTAGAGAATATTTGTCGATTTTTAAGACTATACGATCTTACATGTGGTCTCAATTAATTTAGAACATTAATTAATATACGCATACAACATGCTTTCAATTTCTTTCATAATTGATATATCTTTTTGAATTAGCAAAAAACAAAATTTAAGTGAATATGTAAGAATCCAGATTTCTAATAAACACCTCAAAATTAATTAATTGATTACAAATGCAGAATTTTTAAAAAAATTAAACTGGGTGGATGACATGTGGGGTCCACATACTAGGTATCATGTATATGTGTGTGTGTGTGTGTGTGTGTGTGTGTATATAAAGCCAAACATTCAAGCCATTGACTATAATTTTTTCCAGGATTTACATTCACAAAATTAATTAAAAGACTGTAAAAGTATGAAATATGAAATTAAGAGAGAAAAATAATTATAATTACCTTCTTATTTGTTCATCAAACATGGCAAAAAAAAAAGGAGGAGACAGATAAAAAAGTAATTAGAGTACAATTTTAATCTATGCACATTACTTTTCAATATACATTAATTATTGTATGGTTCTCAGCCTTACCAAGTGGCATAAGTGAAAATTGTCTTTTGCGTACTAAAATGAATTTGAAATTAAAATATAATTACTTGTAAACATCATTTGTTAAAACTCGGATCGCTGCCGACCGATTCGGCCAAGTCTTACTGGGAATCAACATATTCTCAGTGCCATAATTCCGAGTTTTGGTGTGTACTGTTGAATTTTTTTTTTTTAAAACCTTCACAAAATTTACGAAGTCGGTATAATATTGCAGTTGCAGTTGATATACTGACAGAGTGCTAATTAATTTTAGAGGATGGTTCAGATATTTTTATTTTTCATGTCTTCTTCGTGTTTCTATTTTTAAAAATTTTAATTTTGGATCGAAAATAGTCAACTCGGTTTGTCCGATTTTTTCTCTGAAAAACACTCGTCGCGTACCTCGCTCCAAAATGGAATCGCTGCCGACCGATTCGGCCAAGTCTTACTGGGAATCAGCATATTCTCAGTGCCATAATTCCGAGTTTTGAATTTTTTTTAAAAACCATAATTAGGAAAAATAAAGTTAGAGAACCAACATGATTACTTCGGTTTTTACAAAAATCATAAGAACTGAGATGTCAATTCGGTTTCAAGTTTTTTTTCTCCTTGAAACCGAATTAGCATTTCGGTTCTAAGATTTTTTTCTCTTGGAACCGAATTGGAATTTCTGTTCCATCCCATTTTTGTAGTTTTTCCGCAGCGCAACCGTGTAGCATTCGGTGTAATGCCTTGGACCCGAATTGGAATTTCGGTTCTATTTTTTTTTTTTTTAGAGACAAATAACTAAAATGATGAAATATAATACTAAAAAATTGAATTTTTTTCCCTTTGTCAAATTACTTTTTTATAGCATATACTAAAACACTATAAATTACTTGAAATTACTTTAATAACTCAAAATTTAAAATTTAAAAGTTAAAATAAAACTGTTGGATATGATCTTTATCTATGTGCTCATAAAAAATTATCACATTTCGATTTTGTTTTTATGTGAATTAATAAGTTGAAAAATCAACGTTTAAAAATTATCCATATTAATACGTTTTTTACAAACTCTTGATGATAATCAAATTAAACAAAATTGAAATGTCATAATTTTTACACGTGCATAAATAAGATGATGTAGAATATATGTAACGGTTTTATTTTGACTTTTGAGTTTTAAATTTTGAGTTATTAAAGTTTTTGAAAAATGAGACATGGTAGAGGTACGAAAAATAGAGACATTTGAATTCTCATCTTAATTTTATCAAAATTTATTAATTTTAGAGACAACGAGATACAAATTCATTAATGAATAATTAGTCAAGAATGACCCAAATTAATTTATTAATTTTACTCCACTCGGCAGCATCTTCCTAGTTTCACTCACATCAAACACATAAGTTGATTTTTCAGCTACAAGTTAATGTGATATGAAAGGTCCAAACTGAAAATAGTAAAAAAAAAATATGCAAGGTACAGTACTGGTGCAAACCACTGAATACAAGTAATAGGAACTAACAAGTCTGGTCTCTGCACAGAAACAAAATTGCTTTCCTTTAAGCTGCAAATCAAAGCACGTCACTAACATCTCCTACAGTTGGTTAACACTATATGAGATCCACAATTCTACGAGTAAATTTCAGTATGGAGAATTAGAGGCTTGAAATTAATCCTTTTTACTGTTAGCACATCACAATTATTAACTCAATAGGTACTTCTCAAACTATTCACATTGGGTTCAAATAAGAAGAAAAAATACAGTAAGTGGCAGCAGCTCTAGTCCGACCCCCCGGCCTGGTTTTGAACTCTGTGCACTAGTTCAGACAACCCATGAACTACTTGGTCCGAGAAAATCATATGCCTTCTGCAAAGTACAAAACTATGACAATTAGAAGTGGCTCACAAAAATTAATACCAAATTGTATCGAAATTATTAGAAAAAAAAATGAGATGAACGTGTCCTCATTTGTGACAAGCTGGAGATGCATCACTAAAGGATGTTGGCCCCCATCTACATAATCACCATGTCCGCATTCATGGTGAACAAGTGCCCCTGTTAGCAATTATATATCAACCAACAGAGGATAGGAAAAAGAATCTTTTAAAATAAAAAATATTTAGAATCACTTAAAGTAAAACATCACCTTAATTGCCCTCTTTGGTTTCAACTCCCAACTTGCTAGCTTCACCCGAACCGCACACACTCTTGATGCAGTCTAGAGCTCGGCTCAATCGACATTGTCATAGAAAAGAATCATGTTACACCTCGGCAGCATCTTCCTAGTTTCACTCACATCAAACACATAAGTTCATTTTTAAGCTACAAGTTAATGTGAGTTCATTTTTATGCTACAAGTTAATGTGATATGAAAGGTCCAAACTGAAAATAGTAAAAAAAAATATGCTAGGTACTGTACTGGTGCAAACCACTGCATACAACTAAATAGGAACTAACAAGTCTAGTCACTGTAATGAAAGAAAATTGCTTTCTTTTAAGCTGGAAATCAAAGCACGTCACTAACATCTCCTACAGTTGGTTAACACTATATGAGATCCACAATGCTATGAGTAAATTTCAGTATGGAGAATTAGAAGTTGGAAATTAATCCTTTTTACTGTTAGCACCTTACAAGTATTAACTTCATAGGTACTTCTCAAGACTATTCACATTGGGTTCAAAGAATAAGAAAAAATACAGTAAGTGGCAGGAGCTCTAGTCCGACCCCCCGGCCTGGTTTTGAGCTCTGTGTGCTAGTTTAGACAACCCATGAACTACTTGATACGAGAAAATCATATGCCTTCTGCAAAGTACAAAACTATGACAATTAAAAGTGGCTCACAAAAATTAATACCAAATTGTATCGAAATGATTGGAAAAAAAAATGAGATGAACGTGTCCTCATTTGTGACAGTTGGAGATGCATCACTAAACGATGTTGGCCCCCTTCTACATAATCACCATGTCCGCATTTATGGTGAACCAGTGCCCCTGTTAGCAATTATATATCAACCAAGAGAGGATATGAAAAAGAATCTTTTAAAATAAAAAAAATTTAGAATCGCTTAAAGTAAAACATCACCTTAATTGCCCTTTTTGGTTTCAACGCCCAACTTGCTAGATTCACCCGAACCGCACACACTTTTGAAATAGTCTAGAGCTCGGCTCAATGGACATCGTCCTAGAAAAAAATCATGTAACACCTCAGCAGCATCTTCCTAGTTTCACTCAAATCAAACAGATAAGTTGATTTTTAAGTTACTAGTTACTTTGATACGAATGGTCCAAACTGGAAGTAGTAAAAAAAAATATGCTAGGTAACTGTACTGGTGCAAACCACTGAATACAAGTAGTAGGAACGCACAAGTCTGGTCTCAGTACAGAAACAAAATTTATTTTCTTTAAGCTGAAAATCAAAGCACATCACTAGCTGTTAGTTAACACTATATGAGATCCACAATGCTACGAGTAAATTTCAGTATGGAGAAATAGAGGCTGGAAATTAATACTTTTTACTGTTAGCACCTCACAAGTATTAAGTTAATTGATACTTCTCAAGACTATTCACATTGGGTTCAAAGAAGAATAAAACATACAGTATGTGGCAGCAGCTCTAGACCGAACCCTTGGCCCAGTTTTGAACTTTGTGCGCTAGTTCAGACAACCATGAACTACTCCTGAGAATATCATATGATTTCTGTAAAGTATAAAACTATAACAATTAGAGGTGGCTCACAAAAATTAATACCAAATTGTATCGAAATGATTAGAAAAAAAAATGAGATGAATGTGTCTAGTTTTGTGACAGTTGGAGATGCATCACTAAAGGATGTTGGCCCCCATCTACATTATCACCATGTCCGCATTAATGGTGAACCAGTGCCCCTGTTAGCAATTATATATCAACCAAGAGTGGATAGGTAAACGATTCTTTGAAAAGCAAAAAAATTCAGAATTGTTTAAAGTAAAACATCACCTTAATTGCCTTCTTTGGTTTCAACTCCCAACTTGCTAGCTTCATCCGAACGGCACATACTCTTGAACCAGTCGAGAGTTCGGCACAAAGGGTATCGTGATATAAAAGAATAATGTAACACCTCGGCTGCATCTTCCAAGTTACAATCACATCAAACTCACAAGTTGTTATTTAAGCTACTAGATAATGTGATATGAAAGGTCCAAACTGCAAATAGTAAAAAAAAAATATGCTAGGTACTGTACTGGTGCAAACCACTGAATACAAGTAGTATGAATTGACAACTCTGGTCTCTGTACCGAAACAAAATTGCTTTACTTTAAGCTGGAAATCAAAGCACGTCACTAACATCTCCTACAGCTGATTAACACTATATGATATCCACAATGCGACAAGTAAATTTCAGTATGGAGAATTAGATGCTGGAAATTAATCCTTTTTACTGTTAGCACCTCACAAGTATTAACTTAATAGGTACTTCTCAAGACTATTCACATCGGGTTCAAAGAAGAATAAAACATACAGTAGGTGGCAGCAGCTCTAGTCCGACCCCCCAGCCTGGTTCTGAACTTTTTGCGCTAGTTCAGACAACCCATGAACTAATCTAGCCTGAAAAATCATATGTTTTCTGCAAAGTACAAGACAATGACAATTAGAAGTGGCTCAAAAAAATTAATAACAAATTGTAACGACATGATTAGAAAAAAAATGAGATGAACATATCCTCATTTTTGACAGTTAGAGATGCATCACTAAAGGATGCTGGCCCCCTTCTACATAATCACCATATTCGCATTCATGGTGAACCAGTGCCCCTGTAAGCAATTATATATCAACCAAGAGTGGATAGGTAAAAGAATCTTTTAAAATTAAAAAAAATTTAGAATCGTTTAAAGTAAAACATCACCTTAATTGTCTTCTTTGGTTTCAACTCCCAGCTTGCTAGCTTCGCCCGAACGGCACACACTCTTGAAGGAGTCTAGAACTCGGCTCAATGGGCATCATCATAGAAGAGAATCATGTAACACCTCGGCAGCATCTACCTAGTTTCACTCATATCAAACACATAAGTTGATTTTTAAACTACAAGTTAATGTGATATGAAAGGTCCAAACTGAAAATAGTAAAAAAAATATGCAAGGTACTGTACTGGTGCAAACCACTTGATACAAGTAATTGGAACTAACAAGTCTGGTCTTTGTACAGAAACAAAATTGCTTTCCTTTAAACTAGAAATCAAAGCACATCACTAACATCTCCTACATTTGGTTAATACTATTTGAGATCCACAATGCTATGAGTAAATTTCAGTATGCAGAATTAGAGGCTGGAAATTAATCTGTTTTACTGTTAGCACCTCACAAGTATTAACTCAATAGGTACTTCCCAACACTATTCACATTGGGTTCAAAGAAGAAAAAATACAGTAAGTGGCAGCAGCTCTAGTCCGACACCCCGGCCTAGTTTTTAACTTTGTGGACTAGTTCAGGCAACCCAGGAACTACTTGGCCCGAGAAAATCATGTGCCTTCTGCAAAGTACAACACTATAACAATTAGAAGTGGCTCACAAAAATTAATACCAAATTGTATTGAAATGTTTAGAAAAAAAATGAGATGAACGTGTCCTCATTTGTGACAGCTGGAGATGCCTCACTAAAGGACATTGCCCCTCCTTCTACATAATCAACATCTCCGCATTAATGGTGAACCAGTGCTCCTGTTAGCAATTATATATCAATCAAGAGTGGATAGGTAAAAGAATCTTTTAAAATAAATATTTCTTTAGAATAATTTAGCGTAAAACATCACCTTAATTGTCTTATTTGGTTTCAACTCCCAACTTTCTAGCTTCACCCGAACATCACATACTCTTGAAGCAGTCTAGACCACGGCTCAATGGGCATGAATCATGTAACACCTCGGCAGCATCTTCCTAGTTTCACTCACATCAAACAGATAAGTTGATTTTTTAGCTACTAGTTAATGTGATATGAAAGGTCCAAACTGAAAATAGTATAAAAAAATATGCTAGGTACTGTACTGGTGCAAACCACTGAATACAAGTAATAGGAACTGACAAATCTGGTCTCTGTACCGAAACAAAATTGCTTTTCTTTAAGCTGAAAATCAAAGCACGTCACTAACATCTCCTATAGTTGGTTAACACTATATGAGATCCACAATGCTAGGAGTAAATTTCTGTATGGAGAATTAGAGGCTGGAAATCAAAATTCCATATACTGTTAACCTCACAAGTATTAACTTAATAGATACCTCTCAAGACTATTCACATTGGGATAAAAGAAGAATAAAACATACAGTAAGTGACAGCTGCTCTAGTCCGACCCCCCGGCCCAGTTTTGAACTTTGTGCCCTAGTTCAGACAACTTATGAACTACTCTGGACTGAGAAAATCATATGATTTCCGCAAAGTACAAAACTATAACAATTAGAGGTCGCTCACAAAATTTAATAACAAATTGTAACGAAATGATTAGAAAAAAAAAGAGATAAATGTGTCCTTATTTGTGACAGTTGGAGTGCATCACTAAAGGATGTTGGCCCCATTCTACATAATCACCATGCCCGCAGTCATGGTGAACCAGCAATTATATATCAACCAAGAGTGGATAGGTAAAATAATCGTTTAAAAAAAAAATAGAATCGTTTAAAGTAAAAGATCACCATAATTGCCTTCTTTGGTTTCAACTCACAACTTGCTAGCTTCAGCCGAACAGCACACACTCATCAAGCAGCCTAGAACTCGGCTCAATTGGCATCGTCATAGAAGAGAATCATGTAACACGGCGGCAGCATCCTCCTAGTTTCACTCACATCAAACAGATAAGTTGATTTTTAAGCTAAAAGTTAATGTGATATGAAAGGTCCAAACTGAAAATAGTAACAAAAAAATATGATAGGTACTGTACTGGTGCAAACCACTGAATACAAGTAATAGGAACTAACAAGTCTGGTCTCTGTACAGAAACAATTTTTTTTTTCATTAAGCAGAAAATCAATGCACATCACTAACATCTCCTACAGTTGGTTAACACTATATGAGATCCACAATGCTAAAAGTAAATTTCAGAATGGAGAATTAGAGGTTCGAAATCAATTCTTTTTACTGTTAGCACCTCACAAGTATTAACTTAATAGATACTACTCAAGACTATTCACATTGGGTTCAAAGAAGAATAAGACATACAGTAAGTGGCAGCAGCTCCAGTCCGAACCGCTGGCCTGGTTTTGAACTTTGTGCGCTAGTTCAGACAACCCATGAACTACTTGGCCTGAGAAAATCATATGCCTTCTGCAAAGTACAAAACTATCACAATTAGAGGTGGCTCACAAAAATTAATAACAAATTGTAACGAAATGATTAGAAAAAAAAATGAGATGAACGTGTCCTCATTTGTGACAGCTGGAGATGCATCACTAAAGGATGTTGGACCCTTCTACATAATCCCCAAGTCCGCATTCATGGTGAACCAGTGCCCCTATTAGCAATTATATAGATCAACCAAGAGAGGATAGGAAAAAAAATCTTTTAAAATAAAAAAAATTTAGAATCGCTTAAAGTAAAACATCACCTTAATTGCCCGCTTTGGTTTCAACTCCCAACTTGCTAGCTTCACCCGAACCGCACACACTTTTGAAGCAGTCTAGAGCTCGGCTCAATGGATATCGTCCTAGAAAAAAATCATGTAACACCTCAGCAGCATCTTCCTAGTTTCACTCAAATCAAACAGATAAGTTGATTTTTAAGCTACTAGTTAATTTGATACGAATGGTCCAAACTGGAAGTAGTAAAAAAAAAATATACTAGGTAACTGTACTGGTGCAAGCCACTGAATACAAGTAATAGGAACGCACAAGTCTGGTCTCAGTACAGAAACAAAATTGCTTCTCTTTAAGCTGAAAATCAAAGCACTCCTACAGTTGGTTAACACTATATGAGATACACAATGCTATGAGTAAATTTCAGTATGGAGAATTAGAGGCTGGAAATTAATCATATTTTCTGTTAGCACCATACAAGTATTAACTTGATAGGTACTTCTCAAGACTATTCACATTGGGTTCAAAGAAGAAGAAAAAATACAGTAAGTGGCAGGAGCTCCAGTCCGACCCCCCGGCCTGGTTTTGAACTCTGTGTGCTAGTTGAGACAACCCATGAATTACTTGGCCCGAGAAAATCATATGCCTTCTGCAAAGTACAAAGCTATGACAATTAAAAAGTGGCACACAAAAATTAATACCAAATTGTATCGAAATGATTGGAAAAAAAAATGAGATGAACGTGTCCTCATTTGTGACAGTTGAAGATGCATCACTAAAGGATGTTGGCCCCCTTCTACATAATCACCATGTCCGCATTCATGGTGAACAGAGCCCCTGTAAGCAATTATATATCAACCAAGAGTGGATAGGTAAAAGAATCTTTTAAAATAAAAAAAAATTTAGAATCATTTAAAGTAAAACATCACCGGAATTGCATGCTTTCTTTGGTTTCAACTCCCAACATGCTAGCTTCACCCGAACGACACACACTCTTGAAGCAGTCTAGAACACGACTCAATGGGCATCGTCATAGAAGAGAATAATGTAACACGGTGGCAGCATCTTCCTAGTTTCACTCACATCCAACAGATAAGTTGATTTTTAATCTACAAGTTAATGTGATATGAAAGGTCCAAACTGAAAATAGTGAAAAAAATATGCTAGGTACTGTACTGGTGCAAACCACTAAATACAAGTAATAGGAACTAACAAGTCTGGTCTATATAATGAAACAAAACTGTTTTCCTTTAAGCTGGAATTCAAAGTACGTCACTAACATCTCCTACAGTTGGTTAAAACTATATGAGATGCACAATGCTATGTGTAAATTTCAGCATGGAGAATTGGAGGCTCGAAATCAATTGTAAGTGGCAGCAGCTCTAGTAAGTGGCAGCAGCTCTAGTCCGACCCCCCGGCCAGGTTTTGAACTTTGTGCGCTAGTTCAGATAACCCATGAACTACTTGGCCGGAGAAAATCATATGCCTTCTGCAAAGTACAAAACTATAACAATTAGAGGTGGCTCACAAAAATTAATAACAAATTGTAACGAAATGATTAGAAAAAAAAATGAGATGAACGTGTCCTCATTTGTGACAGCTGGAGATGCATCACTAAAGGATGTTGGACCCTTCTACATAATCCCCAAGTCCGCATTCATGGTGAACCAGTGCCCCTATTAGCAATTATATATCAACCAAGAGAGGATAGGAAAAAGAATCTTTTAAAATAAAAAACATTTAGAATCGCTTAAAGTAAAACATCACCTTAATTGCCCTCTTTGGTTTCAACTCCCAACTTGCTAGCTTCACCCGAACCGCACACACTCTTGAAGCAGTCTAGAGCTCGGCTCAATGGACATCGTCATAGAAAAGAATCATGTAACACCTCGGCAGCATCTTCCTAGTTTCACTCACATCAAACAGATAAGTTGATTTTAAGCTACTAGTTAATGTGATACAAATGGTCCAAACTGAAAATAGTAAAAAAAAAATATGCTAGGTAATTGTACTGGTGCAAACCACTGAATACAAGTAATAGGAACTCACAAGTCTAGTCTCTGTAAAGAAAAAATTTATTTTCTTTAAGCTGAAAATCAAAGCACGTCACTAACATCTCCTACAGTTTGTTAACACTATATGAGATCCACAATGCTATGAGTAAATTTCAGAATGGATAATTAGAGGCTGGAAATCAATTCTTTTTATTGTTAGCACCTCACAGGTATTAACTTAATAGATACTTCTCAAGACTATTCACATTGGGTTCAAAGAAGAATAAAACAGACAGTAAGTGGCAGCAGCACTAGTCCGAACCCCCGGCCCGGTTTTGAACTTTGTGCGCTAGTTCCAACAACCCATGAACTACTCCTGAGAAAAGCATATGATTTCTGCAAAGTACAAAACTATAACAATTAGAGGTGGCTCACAAAAATTAATAACAAATTGTAACGAAATCATTAGAAAAAAAAAATGAGATGAACGTGTCCTCATTTGCGACAGTTACAGATGCATCACTATAGGATGTTGGCCCCCTTCTACATAATCACCATGTCCGCATTCATGGTGAACCAGTGCCTCTGTAAACAATTATATATCAACCAAGAGTGGATAGGTAAAAGAATCTTTTAAAATAAAAAAAAATTTAGAATCGTTTAAAGTAAAACATCACCTTAATTGCCTTCTTTGGTTTCAACTCCCAACTTGCTATAGCTTCACCCGAACAGGCACACACTCTTGAAGCAATCTAGAACTCGGCTCAATGGGCATCGTCATAGAAGAGAATCATGTAACACCTCGGCAGCACCTTTCTAGTTTCACTCACATCAAACACATAAGTTGATTTTAAGCTACAAGTTAATGTGATATGAAAGGTCCAAACTGAAAATAGTGAAAAAATATGCGAGGTACTGTACTGGTGCAAACCACTAAATACAAGTAATAGGAACTAACAAGTCTGGTCTCTGTAATGAAACCAAATTGTTTTCCTTTTAGCTGGAAATCAAAGCACGTCAGTAACATCTCCTACCGTTAGTTAACACTATATGAGATCCACAATGCTATGAGTAAATTTCAGTATGGAGAATTAGAGGCTGGAAATTAATCATTTTTTCTATTAGCACCATACAAGTATTAACTTAATAGGTACTTCTCAAGATTGTTCACATTGGGTTCAAAGAAGAAGAAAAAATACAGTAAGTGGCAGGAGCTCTAGTCCGACCCCCCCGGCCTGGTTTTGAACTCTGTGTGCTAGTTCAGACAACCCATGAATTACTTGGTCTGAGAAAATCATATGCCTTCTGCAAAGTACAAAACTATGACAATTAAAAGTGGCTCACAAAAATTAATACCAAATTGTATCGAAATGATTAGAAAAAAAAAATGAGATGAACGTGTCCTCATTTGTGACAGCTGGAGATGCATCATTAAAGGATGTTGGCCCCCTTCTACATAATCACCATGTCCGCATTCAAGGTGAACCAGAGCCCCCTGTTAGCAATTATATATCAGCCAAGAGAGGATAGGAAAAAGAATCTTTTAAAATAAAAAAAAATTAGAATCGGTTCAAGTAAAACATCACCTTAATTGCCCTTTTTGGTTTCAACTCCCAACTTGCTAGCTGCACCTGAATCGCACACACTCTTGAAGTAGTCCAGAGCTCGGCTCAAGTGAGAAATCAAGTACCGAAATCCAATTCCTTTGACAAATTGCTGGTTTTGTGAAGAAATCTGGAGATGGAAGGCATTGAGGAAGAAGAGACTTCTATTGGAGCGAAATAACAACGGTCTGTTTTGATGCTGGGCAAGTGGGAAGTGGGAATGATCGAAAATGAGAAGGGAAAATTTTGGTAAATAATGTAGACGAGGGGCGAATGTCGGTTGTTAGAAAGAGCCGTTGTGCTTACAAAATTGGAAAGAATCTTTGGCTTGATTGGAATATCCGAGAAAGGTCGATTTGTAAAAGATACGAAAAGGAGCTACCGTGAAGAGGAGGCTTTAGGGCTTTAGGGATTGCGAATGTCGGTGGTTAGAAAGAGCCGTTGTGCGATATCCGAGAAATTGGAAAGAATCTTTCGCTTGATCGGAATATCCGATCTTATCGATGTGCAAAAAGATACGAAAATTGATTGAAAGGTGTCAGATACTGGAATGAATTTGGGGATTACCGGGTTTAATTTTGACTCGGTCAAGGCTATTGAAGGAGAAGAGGAAATAAAGGGCAGAGCGGTCAGGAAAGAGGGCAGCGCGTGAAGGAGGGAGCGGTCGCTGAATTCTGGGGCCAAGCATGGTTGGAAAAAATTACCGTTGGAGAGTCTGACAAGAGGGTCCTAATAGTCAGAATAAATAAAGGCATACTATTAGATATTCTGAATAAGCTACACACGCCACGTTGGCGCTGAGATGGCAACTCGCGATTCAATTGAAGAATCTGCCGAGTGTATACTGTAATTTCTTTTCTTTCTTCTTTCTTTCTGAATCGCCTATATAAGGGCTGATAGTTGTAACCGTTTGTCAACAGAAAAATATATCAATTTTATTCCATTCTTCCAATTTTCTCTCTTTCACCATTGTCACTGAGCTCAGCTCAGAATTGTCAAGATTCGTTCAAGAAGCTGGATTTTCAGCTCAATTGCGGATTGAGACTTGATCGTCAGATCGTGCATCTGACAAGGTGGTATCAGAGCAACAAGATCTCAACTGGGGAATCCACGTCCCAAGAAGCTCAAGAAATCGGCAATGGCCGGTAGACCCACTCGAAGCAATGCCTCAGTCGATGATGAACTCCAGATTGATCTCGAAAGCATCAACGAGAGAATCACTAAATTGGAGTCGAAATCCGAAAATTCTCAGAAGGAGCTGAAATTGAAGATCGAGGATAATCACAGCAAAGTGATGCGTGTGCTAGAGGCTCTGATGGAGCGTAGTCAGTTTGAGTTTGGAGAGCATAGTGGTGCTGCACATGCTGAAAATCGGCAAGGCAAGCAGCCTCCAGATCCATCTGAAGATGAATTTGGTGAGACTGAAGGACCACAACCAGATAAGCAAAAGGGCAAGGGTGAAGCCAATTCTCAAAATCAAAGGTGTTTTATACCTCGTCTTGATTTTCCTGTATTTGATGGTGAAGAACCAGTTGATTGGATTGAAGAGTGTGAACAGTATTTTGAATTGTATCAAATTCCTGAAATGCATAAAACAAGGATGGCAACCATGAGTTTGTCTGGGGATGCTAAGGCATGGTATAAGGCAGTGAAGATTTCCAAGAAATTGCCTCCATGGCCTTTATTCATTGAAGAGGTACTCGGTTTCTTTGCTGAGACAAAGGGAAACCCGGTTGATGAGTTCAAAAGAATCCATCAAATAGGTAGAGTTGATGACTATGCAAAAAGTTTTTTGAGAGCCAAATCCCGATTAATTGGGAAAGGGCAGATGGATGCAAGTGATGAATTCTATGTCGGGTGCTTTATAAGTGGACTGAAAGAGGAGATTAGAAATACTATTGACCTGTTTGAACCTTCTACCCTTAAGACAGCCATTAAGTATGCAAGGAAGATAGAAGTGGTGTTAGGGGGAAGTAAGAAATTCAATGGTCCAGTAAAGAGCCAACAATACCAGTACCCCACCCAACCTTATCAGAATCAAAAATTTGGCAAAAGTAGTGATGTGGGAACCAGAAAAGTGAGTGATACCAATCTGAATAATTCCAAAAACAGTGTCAGTAGTACTAAAACCATGACCTTGGAGGAGATGAGAACCAAAGGCCTTTGTTTCAAATGTGGAGATAAGTATCACATGGGGCATAAATGTGGGAATAAAACTTTACACACTATGGAGGCTGGTGATGAGGAAGAAGAAGATGAGAGGGAGCAAGGCAGTGAGGAACTGGATATTGAAATGGCAGAAGCAGAAGGGAAGAGAGGAGAAGAGCGTGAAGAAGAAGAGCATGCGACTCTTTCACTTTGCACTCATGGGAATTGTAAGAACAATGGTACTCTAAAATTCAAGGGGTATATTGGTCAAGAACCTGTGTGTATCTTCATGGATGGGGAAGCACTCATTCCTTCATTAATCCTGCTCTAATTCAAATGCTGAAACTCAAGGCTGTAACAATGAAACCCATGTCAGTTGGTGTAGCAAATGGTGCTAAAATGGTTTCCAAGTTGATATGCCCTCATCAGAAATTCACTGTACAGGAAGTAGAATTGGAAGCAAATCTGATGGCATTAGATGTACCTGGGTTTGATATAATCTTAGGAGTGAATTGGTTGTCCCAATTTGGACCTATAACCAAAGACTACCTAGAAGGAAGTGTGAGGTTCAATAACAAGGGCAATTCAGTCTTTTTGAAGGTTGAAGATGTAGTGACAGAAGTGCAAATTAGTGAGCAAGAATTTAACATTGAAAAGGAGAAAGAAAGGGGAAATCAAGTGATGCTGGCAAGGCTGTTCAGTTTAGAGGTACAATGTCCACAAGAAAAAGAGCAAGCAGATCCATTAATTCAGGAACTTCTAAATGAGTATTCTGAATTATTTCAAGAACCAGCCGAGTTGCCTCCAGTAAGGGAAGTGGATCACAAAATTCCCCTTAAAGATGCAAGCAAAGTGGTAAGTCTTAGGCCTTACCGATTCTCTTATTTTCAGAGATTGGAGATTGAGAAAATTGTAGAAGAGCTCATGAAGAACCGTTTCATTCAACCCTCAACTAGCCCTTTCTCTTCTCCTGTGCTGTTAGTTAAGAAAAAAGATGGTACATGGAGAATGTGTGTGGATTTCAGGAAGCTCAATGACAATACTATCAAAAACAAGTTTCCAATTCCAGTAATTGATGATTTATTGGATGAGCTCAAGCACGCTACTGTTTTTTCAAAACTGGACTTAAGGGCGGGGTATCACCAAATAAGAATGTGTGAAGAAGATAGGCATAAAACAGCCTTCAAAACTCATGATGGGTTATATGAGTTTAATGTCATGCCATTTGGGCTAACTAATGCCCCGGCAACCTTCCAAGCTCTAATGAACACAATATTCAAACCCTACCTCAGGCATTTTATTCTAGTCTTTTTTGATGACATTTTGATCTATAGCAAAGATCAGGAGTCTCATGTGGAACATTTGAAGAAAGCATTCCAAGTGCTTAGAGAGAATCAGTTGTATGTCAAAAGGAGTAAGTGTGAATTTGCTGTTGAGAGCATTGAGTATTTGGGGTTTGTCATTGCTAAAGGAGGTGTAGCAACTGATAAGAAAAAAATTGAAGCAATGGTGAGTTGGCCTGTGCCCAAAACAGTAAAGGAGTTAAGAGGTTTCCTTGGCCTAACTGGGTACTACAGAAAATTTGTAAGAGGGTATGGGATCATTTCTAAACCCCTCACTGACATGTTAAAGAAGGATGCTTTTGTGTGGAGTGATGAAGCACTAGCAGCTTTTAACCAATTGAAAGAAGCCATGACCCAAGCACCTGTACTAGCCTTACCAGATTTTTCAAAAACTTTTACAATCGAGACTGATGCCTGTAATGAGGGTATAGGTGCAGTACTCATGCAAGGAAAACACCCATTGGCATATTTCAGCAAGAAATTGGGTCAGAAAAATCAGAATCTGTCGACTTATGAGAAGGAATTCTTGGCTCTAATTTCAGCAGTGGCAAAATGGAGGCATTATCTCATGGGGGGCAAATTTGTGATTAAAACTGATCATATCAGTTTGAAGTATCTATTGGAGCAAAAACTCAACACTTCCAGCCAACACAAGGGCCTAAGCAAGCTTATGGGGTTGGATTATGTGATAGAGTACAAGAAGGGTAGTGAAAACAAGGTGGCTGATGCTCTCTCAAGGGTGGACAATTCAGCAGAAGTGATGTTTGTTTGTGATGCAGGTTTGATGGCAATCACTGAGCTTAAGCCACAGTGGATGGAAGAAGTGCAAAAGAGCTATACTGGTGACAAGTGGATTGAAGGGCTGATGGAACAAATGCAAAGCAACCACTCAAATAATGATGGATTCATCACTGGAGAGGATGCAAGAAGGGAAGAACAAGGGAATTCAACCACCCTTAGCACTAATCCACCGACCACCGACAACAATAGCAGCACAACCGCACCTGACAGTACCAGAAAATCAACAAAGCACATCACTCAACACATGGGAGTGATCAGATGGAAAAATAGAATTTGTGTAGGCAATCATGGACATTGGAGGGAGATGATCATTAAAGAGATGCATGATTCGACTATTGGTGGACATTCTGGTATGATTGCAACTTATCAGAGAATCAGAGAATTGTTTTATTGGCCTAACATGAAAGAAGATGTGCACAGTTTCATTAGAAGTTGCAGTAACTGCCAAGTGAACAAAGGCGAAAACATTGCACTTCCGGGTTTATTGCAACCCCTTCCTGTTCCTGATGAAGCTTGGACAAGCATTGGCATGGATTTTGTAACTGGATTGCCTAAATCAAAGGGTAGAGAAGTCATTATGGTGGTTGTAGATCGACTTACTAAATACTCTCACTTCATTGCACTTTCTCATCCCTACCGTGCAATTGATGTTGCTCAAGCCTTCATGGATCATGTATATAAACATCATGGCCTTCCTCAAACGATTATAACTGATCGTGATCCAATTTTCACTAGCCGTTTCTGGCAAGAATTAATGTTGAAGTTAGGGGTGAAGCTCAACATGAGCACGGCATATCACCCACAAACGGATGGACAGACGGAAAGAGTTAACCAATGCTTAGGGCCATGTTTGGTTGTGGAGTAAGAGGTGGAGTAAACCCCTTACTCCACACTTAGGTAGCCAAACGAGAAGTAAAAGAAGAGGAGTAAGGTGGAGTAAGCGGTGAGTTAATCCGGAGTAAGTTACTCCACCATTTCAGGTGGATTAACTTACTCCACACTTACTCCACCTGTAGGGCCCACTATCATAGGAAGAGGCTCAGTTTCCAACACTTTACTCCTCTAGGCGGATTAATTTAAGCTATGAGTTATACTACCAAACAAGGTGTAAAATATATGGAGTAAGATGGAGTAAGTCATTTAATCCTCATTAACTTTACTCCACAACCAAACATGACCTAGAAGCATATTTGCGGAGTATGGTTTTTGATAAGCAGAAAGAATGGTTCAATTATCTCTCTTTGGCGGAATGGTGGTACAATACCACTTATCATCGGGCCATCAAGCTTACTCCGTTTGAAGCGCTATATGGGTATTCTCCACCACAATTGGCCTTGGGTAGTACACCTAAGAGCCAAGTTGAGTCGGTTAATGCATTTATGAAGGACAGGCAAACTACACTCTCTCAATTGAAGTTGAATTTGGTAAAGGCACAAGAAAGAATGAAAATTTATGCTGACAAGCATCGTACCGAGAGGAAATTTGAAAAGGGAGATTGGGTATACCTTAAAATACATCCCTACAGGCAGATTTCAGTTGCAGGAATGGGGAATCGAAAGCTTAATCCTAAATTCTTTGGACCTTTTGAGGTGCTTAAGAAAATTGGTACCTGTGCTTATCGCCTCAATTTACCAGACGGGTCATCCATCCACCCTGTCTTTCATGTATCCTTACTCAAGGCAAGAATTGGGAAAGATCAAGCAGTAGCTCCTGTTCTACCATTAATGGAGCCACAATCGGATACTTTACAGATTCCTCAAGCAATACTGGCTAGAAGAATGGTGAAACGAAGGAATGCCGCTATTGCACAAGTTCTAATTCAGTGGAGAGGCCAAGAAATAGAAGATGCAACTTGGGAAGATTACCCAGTTATGTTGAGGCAGTACCCATATTTTATTCTCGAGGTCGAGAAAAAGGCTAAGGAGGGGGGATTGTCAGATCCTGGAATGAATTTGGGGATTACCGGGTTTAATTTTGACTCGGTCAAGGCTATTGAAGGAGAAGAGGAAATAAAGGGCAGAGCGGTCAGGAAAGAGGGCAGCGCGTGAAGGAGGGAGCGGTCGCTGAATTCTGGGGCCAAGCATGGTTGGAAAAAATTACCGTTGGAGAGTCTGACAAGAGGGTCCTAATAGTCAGAATAAATAAAGGCATACTATTAGATATTCTGAATAAGCTACACACGCCACGTTGGCGCTGAGATGGCAACTCGCGATTCAATTGAAGAATCTGCCGAGTGTATACTGTAATTTCTTTTCTTTCTTCTTTCTTTCTGAATCGCCTATATAAGGGCTGATAGTTGTAACCGTTTGTCAACAGAAAAATATATCAATTTTATTCCATTCTTCCAATTTTCTCTCTTTCACCATTGTCACTGAGCTCAGCTCAGAATTGTCAAGATTCGTTCAAGAAGCTGGATTTTCAGCTCAATTGCGGATTGAGACTTGATCGTCAGATCGTGCATCTGACAAAAGGAAGGACCGAAGGAGAGCTGCCGTGGAGAAGAGGGTTTAGGTAGGGTTTTACTCGTCCGTACAAGTATCATTGGAAATTTGCGGATACAACCCTCTTCTATTTTCTTTTTTTATTTCTTTCTGTCAATTTCAAAATTTAAAGAAAAAGTAAACAAGACTTTGTAGGCTGATTCGTATTTGTTTAGCTCTGTGAATTTATACAACAAATAATTCTATCAAATAAAGTTTCCTTAGTTCAACCTTTAATTTTCTATTTACCAGTTTCAATCTTTAAACACATATAATGCTGGTGCTAACAACAAATATTTTTACTAAAAAAAATACTGCATTTTAGCTTCTGTAAAAGAGGGAAAGGAAAATAATATGAAATCAGTTATTTTTAAAATTGAACGGCCACAAAAGAATATCTGATCTAATACTACGGTTGTAAAGTTGTTTTTGGCTTAGTCCTTAAAAAAGCAAATTTTATTCAAGAGAAAAAATAATTTTAAAATAAAACAATTTGTCAGAAAATTTTAAAAATTTGTGCACAAATAAATATTTTTTTCCACATACGGCCTACTCTCTCCGAGATAGGACGTATCAATATTTATTCTTGTTTCATGACAAAATATCGAGGATTGTACTTTTGGACATATATACTTACATTTTTTTTTGTTACGTGCATAGATGGCTGCATCAACATTGGCCTGAGTTTACAAAATATCGATCGAGGTGTTGTCTCAGTACAAACTCACACGGAAGAAATGATTGAGAATTTGTTTTCTGCTGTTGAAGATCTCTAAAAAGGATCAGTTTCTGGTGGAATTATCAGACAAGTTGTTCCAAAACTACATAAATGAACATGCATTTTCTATGTTTCTTAATGAACAAGTGTGAAAACTTAATTTGTGACCTGATGAAGATGCTATCTGGAACCAAATTTGCTCTCCTTTGTATATATATGGTGATTAAAATTCGTATACAAGAAACATGAAATTGCAGTTTCTAATATACGAAATAAACACTTTTTTTCTGTGGACAAAAAAAATCATAACCGGATACACTATAATTTCTTAAGTAAATATAACCGTCTAAAAATTTAAGTTTCATCGATCTTGGAATCTGAATAACAATGAACGGTTCATGCATGTCATCTTGAATGTGGGCAAATGGATATAGGAAGATTAAAAGTTACAATCCACTAATAATTGCTCAGATAATTGCTATATGTGGTTGCAATATGTATTTATTAAATTCACATAGTGAATTGAGGAGATTGTATTAATTTCACTAATTTGCATTTAGAATTTGATATGTCCATCTCATATTTTCAGTCTACTTTTTAATTTGTTTCGATTAAATCATCCAGTGTTAGTTCTTTTTTTCTGCCGATAAGGAAACTGAGAATATCCAATTTTAAGATGAAAAAAAAATTCATGTGATATTTGTTTGATGGTTGTGATATATTCTCTGATAACATTGACAGAGGATTATGATTTCAAGAAAGATGATAAGCATTTTTGACATAGGGAAGTCGACAACCTCATGAAAGATGCACAAACAAGCATTAATTAAGATCTGGTCATGCGTTTAGAATTTTATGATATGTAACTTTTGTATGAGATAAATTAACAAAGTATAATATTAGGTATCACATGCCTTGCAGTTTGGGTTTAGTTAGCTCACACAGTTTACATTTCTCAAATTCTATAAATAGTATTTGCAAATAATCAATTAGTATATACTTTACTTACTGTAAAAGTATATGTATGGCATGTTCTCAAATTAAATTTATCAATATTGAGTTATTGGAGGAAATCAATGATAACATTACTATTAATAAGTGAAAATTCAAAACCCAAAATATTGGAACTTTACATTGATTGACAGTAAAAGATGGAGTCACGTAAACAAATCAACAAGTATATAAAATTATAAGTTGTGAAAATAACAGGTATTCTTTATTTTTACTATCCATACTATTCAATTTATATTGTCGTTATTATTTGGAAAGGCTCAAAAGTCTCTAAATTTATTGTCCATATTATTCAATAATTTTTGTTATTATTTGCAAATCATGTGTATTTTTAAGTTTTGCACACATAGATGTCATATATTGCTTTAAATAATGAGAAACGTATGTATTATTTTGGAAATAAATTGCCTCAACTATATATCTAAGTACAATTGCTGCAGTTTAGAAACTTTAATTTTTATGCTTTCATGACAATGTTGAGGATTGTACTTTTAGACACTTACATTAGTTTTTTTTTTTTTTTTTTTTTTTTGAGAAGCTGACCGAAGCTGTCAGATATATTGAAATTAAAAGAGTTACAGCCTACTGTTGTACAAATGCCTTTCTACCTTGGTTCTAATTAGATGATCAATCATTTACAAATAATCACAAAGTGATCTTGAATAAAAATAGTACAGCTGGCTTGAAGGAAGAGGCAGTTTCCGTATCACAAACCAGAAACAACTTGTCCGATATCAGTTCATTTTTTAGCAGTGTTTGAGCCACAAGCGCAATTCAAGAACTGATCCTATTGCCACTGCCTCTGCTCGCATTAGACACTTCATTAGTTATAATTTGCACAGGTGGTTTCATCAATGGATTGGCCTGAGCTTACAAAATACCAATGTGTTGTCTCAGGCGCACAAAGAAACATAAGAGGAAATGATTGAGGCAAAAATTTGTATAGCTGCTTTAATTTTTATGACTATTATATAATAATTGTTTGAAATTAGTTTACATAATTCTATTTCCATTCCAGAACTAAATATTACGCCTATTACTTAATAAAAATCAGTCATATATATGTTTGACAAATTCCTATTTTTTTAATCGTAACAGGAAATTCACAATTTTAAAAGAATAGTATCCGATACAACAGATAGTCGACGCGTTTTTTTTTTACTCTACCAAAATATCTTTTTTATATAGTCATTTTATTATTTTTATGGACACAAATAATATATGTATTTAAAAATCTAAGAAATTTTATTTTTATCACACAACAAAGAAATACTATAAATTTTTATTTTGAAAAAGTTTTGTACATAGAAAAATTAAAATGATCGTTGACCTTAAAGGTTGTGTTTGGATACACTAATTAGATATATATTTTTTCTAAGCTGTATTTAAATTTTTAGTCATGAGTTTAGATAATTTTTTTAATCCTGAAGCCTCATTTTATCATCCTTTTTGTTTTAAATCCAATAGATAAAAATAACTGAAATTAATTTAAAGTTAATTAATTTCAAAAGCACTACATCATACAATTAATTTTTATTGTTTTTAGCGATTAAAAGTTGAAAAAAAATTCTGATACATCCCAGAAACTATTTACTGAGATGGATGAGCAAATCGGAAGTATTTTTTACCAATATGACGTTTTGAAAGTAATTTCATTAAAAATAAAAATTTCTATTTATAAAATTATCATACATTTCTAAAATACAAATAAAATTATCACCTAAGAATCGAAATTGGAATGAAATTGTCAATATATATCTCTAAGTCAATTATAATCCATGGTGAGGATTAGTGGTTAAGTAGGAAAAAAAATCGTAAATTTGAAGGATGAATAATTGGATATAAACTTTGGCGGTTTCAAAAGGGTTGAAGACTTGAAGTTAGAGTGGGAAAAATGGCACGGCGAAGCCGGCTCTGTCACAGAATGGTACGGTTACGGTATGGAACAGCACGGCACGCATGTCAGTTACGTGCCGTGACCATTTGCGTGCCGTGCTCATCTTTTGAAACTTTGGCACGACACGGCACGACACGTGAAAGATTTATTTACGGCACGGCACGACACGTAGTCACACGAGTCACGTGTAATTAGGACCATTAGATATTGATTTAATGGTGAGTCTTGAATAAACTAACCTAAATTATGATTATATAGTCACGCGAGCAACGCGAGTCACGTATGTTCACGGCACGTTAAGCACGGCGTGACCATTCGCGTGCCGTGACCACCCTTTGACATTTTAGTCACGGCACGGCACGACACGTGAAAAATTAACTTGGTCACGGTACAGCACGGCACGACACGAGACCAAAGTTACGACGTGTTAGTCACGGCACGGCACAACACGACACGTTTTTTCTACTCTACTTGAAGTTAAAGGGAGAACTGAAACATGAGATTTTTCATCTCCTTTGTCTTCTCCATTTGCTCCCAACTCTCCTCTCCATTATTTTTAGGGCTATTCAAATCTATTAAAATCAACCACTCAAACACTAAAGACATAGGCATTGTAAGTGGATTCCTGACCAACATTTTTAGGTCTATTAATAAGATTTAGTGCAAATTCTAAAATTGATTTTTTTTAATAACATGTCAATAATTTTCTCAAATTTTATTTGCTCTCCTAAACATAAGGCAATCCATTCCTTATTTCATGCTAATTTGGGAATATTCAAATGTAAATTTTTTCCTCTAATATGAGTAATTCCGTATTATATTTCTCTAAGTTTCTATAAATATGGAGCTGATACCTCTTTGAATTTTTAATGATAAATTTACCCTTTACTTACTAAATCAATGTTTGTATTTGACTGTCTCTGTTTTCTATTCAAGTCATGACTTTTATATTTAGGACTGTTTGCTTTGTTTTTTATTCAAATCAATGAACATAGAAACAAAACAAATAATATATTTGATATGTCACTGACATGCCAAGTCTATTTATTAGGATGTTTGCTTTAATAGTTCTTGTTGCCGAAATTTTTATTAATATCCAAAAAAAAATTAAATTTTTTTAAAATCTACACCCTATGCAGAGGAATTTCAAAATCTGTCCAAATCGCAAAAAATTTCTGCGGTAATTCAGTCTAAAACTGCAAAAAAAAAATTGCGGTTTTGGTTTTGAAATTCCAAAACCCGCAAAACTTTTTTGCAGTTCTAAGTTTTTTTTAATTAAATAGAAATATTTATAATTTATTTGCTTTTTGTATTGAAATATTAGTAATTTTATATATTTTTTTGAAAATACATGAAATACTATATAATTTGATTTATTAGAAAGACTGCGATAAATAACCCAAATCAACAGTCACTTCTAGATAAATACAATTTGATTTTTTGCAGCTGCAAGAGAAATAGATGGAATACTATATAATTTGATTTTTTGCGGCTGTAAGAAAAATTAAAATATTTCTTTGTGTATTATTAAAAAAAAAATGTTTTGAATCTGAATTATTGATCCGGCTCAAAAGTCACTTCTAGATAAATACATAAAATATTTGAATTCTTCTGTTTGAAAAAACAAAAAAACGTGTTAGACAAACTTGACCAAGTTGAGACACGCGTCACCAGCATAGTAACATGATTCGCGTTTTATTTGCGAATAAAATGTTTTTTACGAATTATTCGCGTTTTATTCGAAAAATTCGCAGCATTGGAAATTTTGAAAATTTTGGAGGCAGCTGAGGCAAAGCGACGTGGGCTGAAGCAAAATTTTTGAATTTTGCAGCCACGTGGGGCTGAGGAGGCAAAGCTTTTGAGAGTGCGTATTCTCAAGATATCTCAATTTTTGCATGACTGTGTACGGTGCCTATTGGGGGCAGCGCAGGGACCCACTATTAATTGTGCCTTGAAATTTGTGCAGAATGTAATTGAACGGTTGAGATTTTCCAAAAAGTCACTCAAAGTTTGCGATATCTCAGAGATGCGAATTCAGCTTTTGAGAGGCACAATGAATTTGAGACAGTTTTATGTGATCATAGTAATGTATTTGAGACAGTTTTATGTGACTATAGTAATGTAGTACTCTATATAAATTAAATTTTGAATTTTGGAATTTTTTTTTTTTTTGCTTTCTTGTTGTACCGAATCATTCCCGAATTATACCCGAATTATTCCCGAATCACGAATTTTTGACCTAGCCGAACCGAACCCGAATAATTCATTTGTTACTGTGGTCACCAGTTTAAATTGTTAAATTAATTCCAAATTATTAAAATTCGCAGTCAACAGAAAACCTTTATTGGGACACGCGTCACCGGTTTATGGGGCGCATGCATGTTCTTGGAACAAACTTAAATTTAGGAACAAAAAATAAATAAAACTTAGAACTGCAAAAAAAATTTGCCATTTTGGAATTTCAAAACCAAAACTGTAATTTTTTTTGCGGTTTTAAATTGAATTACTGCAGAAAAAGTTCGTGGTTTGCACAAATTTCGAAATTTCTCTGTATAGAATGTAAATTTTAAAATTTAATACTTTTTTTGGATATTAATAAAAATTTCGGTTCTTGTATAATATATTTGATATGTCACTGACATGCCAAGTCTATTTATTACGTACATAGAAGGCTAGATTTTAACCAGTAGATGAAACTCTTATGGTTGTATAAAATTATTTGATCTGAGCCATTGTCTGCAGAGATCCACCTGATCACGGTTTCCTTCTTAGTGAAATTAATAAAATTTATGAGTCTGAGCATTGGGCTCGAGCATATAAATATTCTGATCCATCAATGGTTTTGATTAAAAAAATAAAATTTTGGATTAGATATCAGTTTTTCAACCAAATATTCTGATTGTATATATATTTTTTTATGAGTAGAAGTGTAAAGTTATTTAGACACGTATTCTTCACATGCAAATTGTATAATATTTATGATTGGTCATGATTTATTTATAATTTTTAAATATCATTTAATAAATTTTTGATTAGATTGATAATTGATTGGTCATGTCTTCATTTTTTTCTATTTTATATATCATTTAAGAAATAATATTTGTCATTTAATATAACATTTTATTTGAAATTATTTTATGAAAATATGTCAAAAAGATAAAAAATATATATATATCATTTAAGGAATGTTATTTATGTGTAGATATCATTTAGTATGTCATTTAAGAAATATTATTTTTTATTTAGTCTAAATTTTTTATGAAAATATGTCATTTTGTATGAGTTTTTTTTTATTCTCTTATAATATGTTCCCGTTGCAACGCACGCACTACAAAAATGAGACAGTATCCATAAGGGTAAAAAGGGACTATCTGCGAGAGAATACCGACATATAAGTGTTATTTTTTAGCATGTCAGTATTACCGACAGAAATATCGACGACCATACTCTCATGGATATTGTCGTGTAATATCCTAAACAATAAGAATAGAGAAAATTATAATGCATCAGTTGTTGGATCCCTGTGTGATCAACCCACCCATGTCAATCAGCACAGTTGAACTGGAGATTTCCGGAGGAGTAATAAATTGTCCTAAAAGTTGGTTTTTAGCTCAAAAAACTTAAAATCTGATTCTGTTGAAGAGAATAGTAACTACTATGTTATTGATGTGTTACATATGTGTACAAATTCACCAAGTTCTAAAAAGACTCAGTTTTTTTTTTTTTTATTGTAAACTTGTCTGGTAAAGATTAAAATTATTCAGAAATATTTATTTTTAAATTTGATATTTTAGTATTCAAATTTGAAGTTGAATAATTTATCAAAATATTATTTGATAAAATTAGAAATATTTATCACTAACTAATTCTCAAATAATTTGAGATTTTGAGTAATAGTTGATAATACAACAATAATCATGAACTTCAGATTTTTGAAAGATATTTCTAAATTACTTAGTGAAGAACAAAACATGAACTAAGTCTTATTATTTTTATAGGTATAATATTTATTGTATAAATGATACCCATAATGTTAAATTTAGTATCTTTTATTTTCTTGATTGTCAAAAGCATCAAGATAATTTATTTTCATCTCATCCCTTCCATTTGGATTAAATTAGGCTTAAAATTAGCACAAAATATTGTTTCATAAAATAACAGTTCATAGTATAAAGAATATCATGTCTAATGTAAATGATCCATAATTTGAAGTATTGATAAAAATAAATATTAAGTTTTTAAAATGTGATCTAGGTAACGAATAAAGATGTTCATTTTGATAATAGTATGAAAAAAATTGACAACAAAAACAAAATCCAGTACTCCAGTTTCTTAACATGCATGGGTTATGGGTTAGAGAGTTCATTTTTTTTATTTTGTTTCTTTCTCCATTGCAATTCCTCTCTCAGAACGCATATCAAACTTGAATCCCGGAAATGAAAAATTTAATTCTATATGTATTTTTTTAATTTTTTTTTTGTTACTCTCATTGTATTTTGTTACAATACATCTTAATGGAGACATTGAAACATATATATACTCGGATTTATTCTATATACTTCTAGCATGCTCGGATATATATATAGAGAGGTTGGCTAAGATCAAAGTGGTATGACCAAGGCTGGTGCTACCAATTTATTTTGTGATTTTCAAAGTTTAAATAGTCAATCTGAAGTGCTTAATATATTATCCATATTAAAATATGCTTGGAGACCAAATTTTACATTTTTTTGAACTTCTTTTGCTATTTTTTTATGAATTTTTGAAAATCACTGTTTTTCAGATTTTATTTATTTATTTATTATTATAAAAAACAGTGATTTTAAAAAATTCATAAAAAATAGCAAAAAAAGTTCAAAAAAATATAAAATTTAGTCAAAAAAGAAATATGAAACTATTGATGGCACTTAGAATGTAGTTTTTTTGAAGGAAAAAAAATGCACCATATCGCAATTGTGTTGAATACCAAATCTAATAAAGATTCATCCAAAAAAATAATTTACCAAATGCAGTTCCAAATTTAATAAAAATTCATTACCCATTTTGCACCCACATCCATAACAAAAAGTTAATAATATTTTCTTAGCATTTCGTTCTTGTAAATTAGATACCTGGCCATACAATACATAAACCGTGTGAGGAATAAAAGAATGAGTAGCCACCCCACCTCATCACCTCATTCGGTTCATCCACACCAACTGCTCAAAGTAGATGTATGAATAAAAACAAAAATATATTCGTCTTACTTGCAACTCACAGCTAGTTAAGTTACCACGAAATGGATGTATGATACTATGATGTGAAGCGATTGAATAGATTGGAATCAAGAAACCCCCCTGAGTTGCCAAATATACAGGAGGGACCCCCTCAATTAGCAATAATACCTCGATACACCACAGTAGTGTCTGACCAGTCCCAATGAACAAGAGTGTGCAGAGACCCCTGAGTTATTAAATATACCACTGGCACCCCCAACTCAAGCATATATACAATAACGCATTCACAGTAGTATGTGACAAACTCCCAAGAGCAGAGAGTTCAAAAGTCCCCCTTGATTAACCACATTTACAACAAAACCCCCCTGATTATCAAAGATACCAGTACCCCTCTGATACTCCAAGCATATACAAAGGATTATATGGAAAATATTCAAGAAAGGAAAAGGTGCCAGTAATAAATAAAATGAAGACTAACCATGAAACCCATACAAAAGAGACCGACGAGACAACCCAAAGAAAACAAAAATTACCAAAATGTCACAAAATTACCCTTGTTGAGGAAGAACATGCAGTGGTGGAAAAATTGGATAAGAGGATCCATCATATGATAGTTGGCAAATGAGCCCTCACCTTGGCCACAAAGAGAGAAAGTTGGGTCAATTGAGACAATTCTGTGGTGAAGCACATGCCCAATCAGAATAGCTCTCTGAATTGCTTTCCAAAGAAGAAGTTTAACACGAGGGAGCAGGCCAGGTATCTTCCAGAACCGGGTAAAAAAGAAAAATGTTGTGAAACAATTACCAGAAGAAATTTATAAAGTGGAATTGATAATTGTTGATGCAAGTATGTATGGCCTTTATACGTATTTTGCAAGATGTTTGCATTGTTTTTCTAACCCATTTTCAGTACACAAACAGATTCAGAAAACTAAAAGGATACCTCCCTTTAACTGGTGATGAACTGCAACACCAAAACAACATCCAACTATTCAAAAAAGGTTGCAGGAAAGGAAACTGTTGACTCAAAGAAAACAAATGCTGGACCTTTTTAACAGTCAAACACAGCTAAACACTTTGAAAAAGCACATGCAAGATTCAATTCACACTAGAATAATAAAAACCTCAAAGGGGACTTTCCCTTTAGAACCCAAAATTTATAACTACCTCTTATAAACTAAAAAGAAAAAAAAAAAACAAAAAGATTCATTCAACTAGGACATTTATAACTACCTCTTATAAACTAAAAATAATAGAAACAAAAAGAAGATCCTAGTTTACAATCCCTTTAGAACCCAAAATTGATTTCTTCAACATTTCATAATGCTTCATCCCCTTCGGTTTCACATCCACAAAATGTTTAAGGAACCTTTTCTCTGAAATTGCAAGTACGTAGCTCAAAGAAAACTTCCCTCCAGACCTTTTTGTTGCCCCTCGTGTATTTGTCACTAATCCTTTCTTGTTTGTAACCCAACTCACCATCTCAAACCTAAGTCTCACTCTATCCATGTTATAGCACAAAAAGGAGGGGCAGTCAACAAGCGACTCAAGTGGATAACCTAATTTGTTTGTAAGATAATCTATCTTTTTAATTAAGACATCAGTCGATTGGTTCAACAATGCAGGTGCCATTTTTATCATCTTAACCACGTCATGGTAATCTAAGCCAGAATTGACCAGACAGTCAAATCTCTCTTGTAACTTGTCACCTCTGCCTCTAAACTTGGAAACCACTTTTGCCATCTCATCTGAGCACTCGGCGAAACCTAGTTTTAGCAAAAACTCAGTTTTCGCCTTTAGAAAATGTTGTTCATCTGTATGCACAGGTTCATCAACACTCCTTGTACAAGCCAAGCTGGTAAACTTTGTCGGGTCTGCCTTTATCATGTCACTTAAGCTTTTTGGGGGCAAGCTCAGGTGGCATAAAACAGAATCTGAATTCCTGCATGGAGAAGAGCCCAATATTTGGGGGTGGGTAGAAATAATACTAGCTATGTCACCAAGTTCCATCCCAATTTCAGTGAGGAAAATTACAGAATTATGCAAAATTTTCACAAAGTTTCCAATTAGTATATGAGGGTTCTTCACAAATAAATTTAAGATCTCATTAGTTTTAAGACCAACCTTAATTAATATGGCCACAAGCAAGTATATGTTTTTTCCTGATTCGTGGAAAACAAATACTGGTGTCTCCTTGATTAGAGTTGCTAATGCCTGTTTGTCAAAACCCATTCTGTCTAGAAAGGTTAACATTTCAGAAACTCGGCTCCAATTGTATTTGCTCCTGTCAGATAAACACTGGATTACCAAATCAAACTGAACTCCAAGGCTACTTAATTTCTCATATACCCGAAGAATATTCAAATCTACTTCCCCCACCAGAAGATTCGGGCAACAAGTGACCAATTTTACAATTGCTGCTCTACTGATGCCAAAAATTTCGTAATTTTTTAGTTTAGATAATAACACCTCCTCATTGTATCTAAACACCTCTGCTGATTCCAGGTAGATTCTACCAATTTTAATTCCTGGTACCCCATAACTCCACAAAACATGGTAATTCTCTAACAAGAGAGGATCGTCAGATAAATATATTATGTTTTTTGGTAACAGGTGCTTGTATTTAGTAGGGCACAAACTGATGCTTTCTAAAAAGGGTTCAAATTCATTAATTGGATGAAATCGAAGTAATCTACCGATAGATTGATCAAAGCTTCCGTCCTCCTTTAATTTTGAAACTAGCTTTCCGAGAAACACTGGAGTGTTTTTACTGAGGTGCTCGGCAACAGGGAGTGAATAGCCTCTAGTGCTGTGGAAATAATCACAGAGATCCTTTTGAGCTTGAGAAAAGCGGGTACCGGTCCTTCGGATTCGGGTTGCTATTGTTTTTTTCTCTGTAGACATGTCTCCACCAGTACTGACAGTAGAGGCATTGGAATGAACAATCCGGCAAGTAGAAAAGAGCCGACTGTATCTTGAATTCTGGATCAATCGTGAATTGATATTTGGGTTGAGTTCTATAGGTCGAACAATGCTGGTTGAAACTCTAAACGAAGTTTCTTGGGTCCAGCAGTTAAAAAGTGAAAAGACAGTTGCATAATGGTTGTTCGAGTTCTTCACAGGAGTTAAGGCTGTAAAGAGTTGTGTAAAGGAATAGATGGTAGAGCGCTTCTTTAGGCAACAAGTATGACGGGTGGTGCTTGGAGCGACAAGACTTGTCAGGAGCATTTTGACAAACAGTTGAAGTGCAAGAGAGAGTTGAGAGAGGAGGTGAACTGACTGCTGAGAGCAGAGAAAGACAGGAGAATGAGGCGGTGGTGTGGCGGGGGAGAAGTAGATATAGAGTCGTACTTTCGTCCGATTTTAAAAACCCTTCCTTTGATCGGAATGATAGAAGGTAATTAAAGCCAATTTGGTCGGTGGGATTTAAGGTTGCGTCGTCGAGGAGATTGAAATAAACGACAAGTTGGGGTTTTTAGAAGGCTTCGGAGGTGCATTGAAGGATGAGCTGAGCCTAGGGTTTTGACAAAGGTCCGGTCAAAACCCGGAATTCGTATCCTCTGCATTAACTCAAAAGGGAATCTTTTGAGTTAATGAATATAGACCGTCCGATTTGTTTGAAGATTCGTGTAAACTAGATCTGCACTAATATTAAAGGGACCCCTATGTTATAGGCACGAGCCGGATTGGCTCCGTTTCAAATCAAACGGTTGAAATTCATTAACTCAAAAGATTCCATTTTGAGTTAATGCAGAGGATACGGATCCCAAAACCCGTCCGGTCTATGGCTTGGACGGTCCACGGGTTAGACGGGTTGGACGGGTTCAACGGGGCGGGTTCCACGGGTCCAGTTTTTTATGGCCAATTCAAATCCGTGCTCAACCCTTGGTTCCCACGGTCCACGGTCCGGTCCGGTTTTAAAATTTAAATGTCAAAAAGTACTGCTACCTTTGTTTTGCTGCGCCTCTGCCTCTAGTGAAATAATTTTTTTTTTTCCAATTCAACAAGTTTGTTATTTGAACTGAACAATTTTTGTTATAATAAAATATAAACCAAAATTCACGACATTCTAACACTTTTATTAAAACTGAATTATTTTAAAACAATTGATTTAAAAACAAAACCGAATTAGATCATTCTTTTCGAAAATGTATCATGGACGCTGGACTTAGAGCACGGATATGGTGGTGTATCAAGGAGATAAAACATGGAGAAAATGCATTCATGATATCTTTTCTCGATGTTTTATCTCCTTCATAAACCACTACATTTATGCTGTCAGTCCAGTGTCCAAAAATAAATTATTTAAAAAAATGATTTAGATTTTTGAAATATTTGATATGTAATGAAGATTGAAGTAATCAACTATTTAAAAAAAATATTTACTTCAGAAGAATAATAGAAAATAAAATTTGGTTTTGATATTTACAAAATTTTCTTAAATCAATTACTTTAGAAAAAAATACGAATTATTTGATCTTTAAAACAAAATTATTTTAAAATAATATATTTAAAAACAAAAGTTACCCTCCTTCTTTATTCCGAATACGGTGGTGGCATTTGGTTAGCATTTTGTGGATAATATTGTGGATAATAGTTTGGTGGAGGAGGGTTCGGATTCGAGACTTCAAATATTTCGTGGGATAAATTCTCCACCATTTGCTCAACTGATTGTTCGCGAGGAGGAGATGTCATTTATTCTACATATTAAAATTAACATATTAAAAATAATTCTAACAAATAATTCTAACATAACATTTTAAAATCAAAATAAATCCGAATTTTAAAATTAAATTACTAAAAAATCTGAATTTAAAAATAAATCTAACATAACATATTAAAATCTAACATATTTATAAATAAAATCTAACATATTCAAAAATAGATCTAATTATCTAACATTCAATTTTAGAGTCCAATTACTCTACAAAAATAAATCTAACATAAACTAAATATAACATTCAATTTAAATTCTGAATTTCTCTACAAAAATAAATCTAACAGAAAAATAAATCTAACAAAAAATAAATCTAACATAAACTAAATCTAACATTCAATTTAAACTGTAAAATTTCTCTACAAAAGTAAATCTAACAAAAAATAAATCTAACATTCTATTTAAATTCTAAATTTCTCTACAAAAATAAATCTAACATTAAATTTTAATTTTAGATTACTCTACAAAAATAAATCTAACATTCAATTTAAATTCTAACATCCTCTACAAAATCTAACAAAAATAAATTTAAGTTAAACTAATTGTAGCATAAAATAAATCTAACATTCAATATTTCAATTTAAATTTTAAATTACTCTACAATATCTAACAAAATTTAATCTAACATAAATTAAATCTAACCTTCAAATCTTGAGGCAAAATCTTGCGGGAGGTGCCGAACTTCGTAATTCCGTTTGCGTCTTTGTGGAATGAAATAAATTTGCAACTATATCTCTTTTTTTTAAATAATGAAATTAAAATTGAGAATAAATAAAAATAATGAGAGTATGAGAATTGAGATTGAGAATAATAAGAATTTGATGTGAAAATGTATGAAGGATGAGGGTATATTTATGGGGGGGTTTTTCGGGGGGGGGGGGGTGGGGGCGGAATTGGAGCCGTTATTATTAAAAAAAAAAATTGAATTGAGGGGGTCCGGGCGGGTTGGGGGGGTTTAGGCAGGTCTGGGTCCAGGTTGGGGGGTTAGGCGGGTCCGGGTACAGGTTGGGGAGGGTTGGGTCCGGGTGGGGGGGGGTTTACGCGGGTTAAGTCTAGGTTTGGTCAAGTCCGGTCCGGAATGGTTTCACGGGTTCCCACAGTTCGGTTAAGCATGGGTTCTCTCCAAAAAACCAAACCCAACCCTTGCTAAACCCGCGCCTAGCAAATGGACGGTCCTGTCCGGGTTTGGGACACGATCCGAGCCGGTCCGGGTCCGGTCCACGTGTTGGTCGGTCCGATCCTGGACCGGTCGGGTTTTGTCAAAACACTAGCTGAGTCTGAGCTCCATACAGATATTGTTATAAAGGCTGGTAATGGACCTCTAATATTGGTGAATTTTAACCTCTTTTACAAAAGATCCCACATTATAAAAAGAATTCCCATATTGTAGACTTTCCTTACCTTATAATATTAAAGCAATTCGTATCTAATTTACAAGAACGAAACTCAAATTTGAATCAAAAGAGATCGCCCATTTTATCAGACTTCTTCGCTTTTATATTACATAAATTTAGTTTCATTTATAATTTATGCAATATAATTAAATAAAAATGCATGTTACATCCTTTAAATAGAATTGCATGTTATAAAGAAAAGATATTCCAGCACAAAAAAAAATTAAGACCCTAATTAATTTTAAGAATTTGTAAATTTTAACTGTTTCATAGAATCTAACTATAATTATAAGTTTATAACTGAGCTAAACACCAATTAATACTACTACCAGTACCAAAATTAGAATAATTATTGATACAATAATTAATTTAAAACACTGAGTTTGTAGCGTACAGCCAAATCAAAGGGCACTTTGAGTTTCCAAACAACATTAAAGCTTCACTTGTTAGTTGTTCATACAGTCAACAAAAGGGAATAATTTCAGTTTACAAATTGGCCGGACCATGTTCGGATTAAGAGAGATTTGTTACTTCCTAAAATAACCCTGAACCGTTCGACACTGGTTAATTTTCAAAGATTAACGGCACTGATTAATATCCAAAGAAATCAACGGCGTTGATTCGTCCTGTTTACAAATCTTCACCTCTTCATTTCTTTCGCTCACAAATTTCGCTCGTCATACGGGCTTTTAAGCAAAAGAGCAAAATATTTCGCTAAAACCCTCAGCGTCACAGCGACGCCACTCTCCCCTCCCCACACAGCGCACTCGTTCTTCCTCTCAGAACCGCATCGCGACGAATCGAAGGGCTTTCTTTTGCTCTTGCGGAAGCAAATGTAGGTTTATCTCCTCTCTCTTTAATTCAGTCTGTTTTCTTTATTTTCAATCTTTTAATTTTTATCTCCTCTCTCTCTCTTGCCCCAGCCGCGCGACACCCTCTCGATCAGAAATACCTCTATTAGAAGAACCCCTTTGGTTTAACAGCGACCACTTCCCCTCCTTGCCACCCTCCTCTTCTAAAGTGAGGTTAGATTTCTTGCCTCCCTTACCCGCTAGGTTTTTATTGTATTAGATTTTCCCATAAATGTGAAGTATGTGGTTTTTGATGTACCAGTATGAGGTTGATTAATTTCAATAGTTATAATTCTGAGAGTAGAGTATTAGATTTTCCCATAAATGTGAAGTATGTGGTTTTTGATGTACCAGTATGAGGTTGATTAATTTCAATAGTTATAATTCTGAGAGTAGAGTATTAGATTTTCCCATAAATGTGAAGTATGAGGTTTTTGATGTACCAGTATGAGGTTGATTAATTTCAATAGTTATAATTCTGAGAGTAGAGTATTAGATTTTCCCATAAATGAGAAGTATGAGGTTTTTGATGTACCAGTATGAGGTTGATTAATTTCAATAGTTATAATTCTGAGAGTAGAGTATTAGATTTTCCCATAAATGTGAAGTATGAGGTTTTTGATGTACCAGTATGAGGTTGATTAATTTCATGGGTTATAATTCGATTTCTACTTGTGAAAAAATTTCTTACGTAAGTAATGCATAATATTTGTGATATACCTAACATGTCATTTTTTGTGCTCCTTATATCTTACTAATTCTTTTTGTATTCAAGTCATGGAATCTTTAAGCATGGTGGCCGCTACAGGAAGCTATCAGTTCAAAATTAACCACTCAAAAACTAAAGACATGGGCATTGGTGAGCGGATCACCTCACCAATATTCCGAGTTGGTGAACATGATTGGGTTATTTATTACTACCCTCAAGGATATAGGAAGGGTTACAATGGCAAATATGTGGCCATCTTGCTAGAGCTTCAAAGAGAATCTGTAGATGTCACAACAGAATTTGGTTTTGAACTATTGGATAAGCATGGAAATGTTTCACCAACCACTTCAAAATTGTTACATCACAAATTTACATCCAAGGAAATGCACTGCGGTTCTAGAGATTTTTTTGAAAGGACCAAATTAGAACAAACATGTATCAAAGATGATTGTTTTATAATCCGTGTTTCAATCACCATAGATAGTGCCAGTAATATAAGTTCCATGGGCTTTCCTTATGAATGCCTTCAAAAATTCAGAGAGGAGAATGAACATACCGATGTCACTTTTGATGTCAACGGCAAGAATTTTGTTGCGCATAAATTAATCCTGGCAGCTCATTCACCGGTATTTAAAGCAGAACTCTTTGGCTCGATGGCAGAATCTAATATGGACTGCATTATAAAGATAAATGAGATGTTACCTTCAGTTTTCAAGGCAATGCTTGATTTTATGTACAATAGTTCATTCTCGGTTAACGAGAAACTCGTTGATTGTGAAGTGCCGATGTCATCTATATCCTTCCTTCAGCATTTGCTAGTGGCAGCAGACCGTTATGCGGTGAAGAAGCTAAAAGCTATATGTGAGTGTAAATTAGTTGGGAGTATCTCTTTCGACACTGTTCTTTCTACTCTGGAATTAGCTGAGATGCACAATTGTAGTGTGCTCAAGAATGGATGTCTCCGATTCGTTGATAAAGGTAATATGGTTTCCTTACTGCTAACGGAAGGTTATCTTAAACTAATGCAAAATTGTCCCTCTCTTTTAGCTGAGTTCAAGAATCGGGCAAAAAAATTAGATTTAGTGCAAACTTCAAAACAGGGGACAAATTAATATGTTTGAAGGGATTTTAGTTAGAAATATTAATTAGTGTCAAATAATTATCATATATATAGATGTAAGAGATTGTATGGCCTTAAATTTTATCTTTTTCGCTGGGAATTTGGATGAATGTTTGGATGAATGTTTGTACTCTTATTAAATTTGGAAATATGGTTCAATTAATCATTGAGTCAGCTTTTACCCTAATGAGTTTAACAAATTTGCCTTCATTCCTGGAAACGATTTTTTGTAGTTCAGCGGAACCAAAAATAAATAATCATTCAAAAAAGAACATGAAATTATTAGTGACACTTACAAGAATGTACCTTTTAAAAACAAAAACAAAAAACAGAAGTTGCATCAGATCACTATCATGTTGAATACCATATTTTTTTAACAACAGTTGTAAATTTATGAAGAATCATCCAAAAGTTAAAAGATATCATACGTAGTTTCAAATATAATAAAAATTAGGGAGCACCTAGCTATCCTTATAACTTTCCCCCATTTTCTTTCTCCGTAATTAACTACTTGAGTAACAACTAACTATTTAGGAGGACCACTTACTATTTGGAAAACGCCTAATATTTGAAATATTTTACAACTGATGCGTGCAAGTATTCAAATATAATATATTAAGTATTCACACATAAGATATCAAATAGTTAAAAAAAAAAAACTAGATATATCACTCACTTATCTTTTACACGTTTTTAGAGGTGGTTTTTTTTTCTCCATTCAATCTAACCAATATTTGTGACGATCTATGAGAAATTTTGCAAATCTAAAACCGCGAACGTCTTCTACACAATTTTCTCTTTCAAATGAGATCCATGATGACATACTTTTGAGTTGTCCGTTGCATAAGTATTCATATCTCGTCATGTAAGTGTAAATAGTTCATGTATCAAGAGTATTACAAGCATATGTGCATCCTCGATTAATTTTACAAGAGGCCGAATAGTATTGAACATTGCTTTATTGCTTTATAGTTCAATTTTATTTTTTGGAAATAAAAAATAGTTTTCACATGTTTCACTGTCGAAACAAAAATAATATATCAAATTTTACAGATCACGTAATTGAAATGTTACAAATAAAAAAAACATAAACAATATTTAAAAGAAACAAAACATACTTCATTGAAGTATTCATACATATACGTTGAAGTATTCATACATAAGATATCAAGTATTCATTCATACACGTTGAAGTATTCATACATAAGATATCAAGTATTCATTCATACACGTTGAAGTTTTCATACATAAGATATAAAGTATTCATTCATACACGTTGAAGTATTCATACATAAGATATCAAGTATTCATACATATATGTTGAAGTATTTATACCTAAGATAAAGTATTCATTCATACACGTTGAAGTATTCATACCTAAGACATCAAGTATTCATTCATACACCTCTAATTTTTTCAAAATTTGTTTTTCTGTCATTTCTTAGTACTTAGTACGCACTGGCCTAATTCACCATTAATGAAGTTTAGTTCTTTGCAAATAACTCGCTACTGCATGAGGAAGAGAAACATAGACACGATGGATCTGACCCAGCGGTTGACAGTGATGGATCTGATTCGGCGGAGGCGTGCTTGATTTGGATGGAGTGACGGAGACGGAGGTGGGAGAGGGAGGTGGAGGCGTAGGTGGAAGAGGGAGGGAGAAAGAGGAAAAAAATAAATGGAGAAAATCTATTAATTAATTTGTAGAGACCACTAGGTAGTTAGAATTGATAATTATAGCTATAAAAGAAAGTTAGTTAGCTGGAGAAGGAAAGAGAAAGTATATTATAATTATCCTAAAAATTAATTCACAATTTGATACCCACATCCTTATCGAAGGCAGATTTTGGACTATACAAGAAAAAAAGGTTTCCTCTTCCTGAGTTTCTTTCTTATGTATGATTTATATTTTAACTGCTTGTTTTTTAACGACTCTATTTTAATGTGTAACTTGATATGATCAAATGCATATTAAACTTTGTAGAATTTATATACAAATTAATACTCTAGTTCATAAGTATAAATACTTACAATACTTCACATTAATACTTTCAGATATCATTCAGCTTCATATGTAAAAAAATATCAAGTTTTTTCAGTCCCTCTCAGATAGTTATGGCAATACTAATACCTTTGAAAACATGTATGGTTCCCCCATCTAGTTTGAGTGGTACATGTATTTATAGTGCGAGGGTGTTTGGAAGATTTAGTTGGGGGAGATAATTATTTGTGTGATAATTGTTTACATCATAGGTATAAATATTTTCGTTCTAATTAGTTGAGAATGACAAGAGTTAACATTGGTAGCGGGCCCTTTCTTTCAATGAGAAACAAAGAACATTTTGCTACTTGGTCAGTGGGATGATTTAATTGCTTTCTCAAAGAAGTTAAGATTATCAATGAAATAAGTATGATTGTGTTGCAAAATAAATTATGAAATGGCTATAAGATATTAAATAATAAAGCATGGATGAAAAATTGCAAACTCTATTAATAAAACTCAATCAAAAGTTCATATCTGAAACTTCTGATCGAGCGGCTTATATCTGTTAATCATAGAAGGCAAAATCAGTCGTTTTGGAGCGGGATCGGACTGTGCCGATTCGATTCTAGCCGATTTATGCGGATAGTGTAGATTTCAGCCAATTTCGGCCAGTTCCAGTCAAATTTCGACTGAAACGCGAATTAATAAAGAAGCATAAATTTTTTTGGAGCTAGCGGGAATCGATCTCTTGCCCTTTAGCTGGGAGTCTATGCTAGTTACCACCACACCATCCAAGCTTTGTTTTTATATACCACAACTCATTTATATATATATATATATATATATATATATCAATTATAATTCACTAATTTGTAGCAAATTATTCACTCAAGGATTGATAAAACAATTTTTCATTCACTAATTTGTAGCAAATTATAATTAACTAATTTATCAATTTTTTTTTCTATTTTTTTAGTATAAAACAAGTTTTTGACAAAAAAGTCCGATTTTCCGATCCGATTCGGTCGATTCCGACCGATTTTTCCTATCTGGATCGGGATCGGACAGGGCCGATTCCGATTTTTCCTGTTAATCCAACTCAATCAAAAAGTTCCTTGGCCTTTGAATGTTTGTTGAGCAGGGAAAAGGAAACGTGGAGGACTTTCGAGCCCAATCGTCAAGTCTGGGAAGTGCAACTAGACTTTCGAGCCCAGTCGTCAAGTCTGGGAATTAAAGTGCAACTGGACTTTCGAGCCCAGTCGTCAAGTCAGGACTTTCTGGCAGCTTAATTTTCTCAGGTCAACAATCGAGAAAATTTGTTGAATGGAACGAGCGGAACTTAAAAGTTATTATAGTGTTATTCGTCAAAATTTATAGAAGTAAAAAATAAAGACAATTTCTTCCTTCCCCATATGGATAGTTTTATCCAGCCCAGCATGACTAAAAGAGTTAATGGAAGGACAATCAAGCACCCCAATTAAATAAAACAGTAAACTAAAGCTACTGACAAGATTAAAGCAACAAAGGCACCACATGATCAAAATCTTATTCGAACCCAACCTATGCTTCTCGATGTAGCACTAGCTCCTCTTGCTCGTCCTCTTCTACCAGTTGTACTGGTAAGGTACTTAAATAAAAAAAAAAGAAGGAAAAATACATGTTACAATTTGAAGAAACCACCATGTTCCTTGACTTTTAGTGGTCAATTTCTTTATTTACCTTCTTATTTATTTCTACAGGTACGTCAATTCCCTTTTATGGTCCCATTACACATAAAAAAATACCCTCGCATAACCAAACTCATCTATAAATACCCCATCTCAGTTGTTGCATATATAACTACAACAAACACCTTACAGGATCAAGCTATAAGCAAAATCAACCAACCATGTCTTTCATTTCTCAAAGTCTATGGCTAGTAGCAATACTACTTGCCTTGGTATCCTTGACTGATGCCACAGACTTGCCTACCGTTGAGATGCCTATGTCAGAACGACACGAGAAATGGATGGCACAATATGGGCGTGTATACAAAGATGCTGAAGAGAAGGCACACCGCTTTGAAATATTCAAGGCTAATGCTGAGTACGTGCTATCTATCAACCGTGCAGGAAACCGCACCTACCATCTTGGCCTGAACCGATTTTCTGATTTGACCAACGAAGAGTTCAAGGCCTCCTACCTTGGCTTTAAGTCAAAACCTTTGGCGGTAAAAGAGGTGCTTGATTTCTATTCTCTTATATTTGTATCAATTGCTTTTGCTCAAGTTTCCTTCTTACCCTAAACCCTAAATCATAGAAGACCAAATCGGCCGTTCCGGAGTGGGATCGGACGGTGCCGATCCGATTTCAAGCCGATTTATGCGGATAGTGTAGATTTCAGCCAATTTCGGCCGTTCCAGCCCGATTACGGCTTGATTCCGTCCCGTTCCAGTCAAATTTTGGCCGAAACACGAATTTATAAACACAGAAAACTTTTTTGCGCTAGGCGGGGATCGAACCCTTTCCCTATAGCTGAGGAGCAAAGCTATTTACCACCACACCATCTAAACTTTGTTGTTATATAACACAACTCATTTATATATATATCAATTATAATTCACTAATTTGTAGCAATCCATTATAACTGTTTTTCGATTTTTTTAGTATAAAACAAGCTTATGGCAAAAAAGTCCGATTTTCCGATCCGATTTGGCCGATTCCGACCGATTTTTCCGATCCGGATCGGGATCGGACGGGGCTGATCCCGATTCCGATTCCGATTTTTCCTTCTATGCCCTAAACCCTAAACCTTTAGCTTTTTCTACTATTGAAATGATAAAGTACTTAAATACCACTTTGCTGCTGGTTAAACCAAGTAATTGCTTGCAAACACTGTTACATGATATCACTTAGCATTGCTCTAATTTCATGAAACAGGATTTGGAATAGCTAGGAAGAACTTATAATCGCTGTTTTTGTCTCACAGGAAACAGAGGTGGAACAACCTTTTATGTATGAAAATCTAGATTATATTCCAGATGACATGGACTGGAGAGCTCGTGGTGCAGTTACTGCAGTCAAGCATCAACGCCAGTGTGGTATGTGTGAGAGAAGATATCCATTTAACATCTCTCCACAGATTTAGTCCTTACCAACTATACTGTTGTAATCTATATTAATATGGTTGGTGTGTAATTTCATATAGCAACGTCAAATAAATTTTTAGGCAAATAAAATTACCTCCGGATCATCATAAGAAAAACCTTTGGTTGAAACCAAATGATATTATTTATACTGGTATATCCTCGTACAAGACTGAACAAAAAAATGACTCAGCATAGAAGAACGAAGTTCATATTCGTGGCCCTATAATTCGGTAATATATTTATGCTTACCTAAACCTTAGTGGCTAAGTAGCACTAAGTCAGTACCAAAAGGTATGAGTCTGGTACAGACCAGTGCTGGGCCAAGTTAGTAATAAACTAATAATATCATAACACAAAACGAATAATCCTCAATTAAAACAATTGAATTCAATGCATTCAAAGGGAGTTGCTGGGCGTTTTCGGCAGTGGCAGCAATAGAAAGCATTGTGCAATTAAAAACTGGCCAGCTGATGTCCTTGTCAGAGCAGGAGGTTCTGGATTGCTCCGGGAATGGCACATGTTACGGAGGCTTCATGGAGGATGTCTTCAAATTTGTTATAGAAAACGGAGGCCTCACAACTGAAGGCAATTACCCTTACACCGGAAGCAAAGGGAACTGTGATTCCGGAAGAATGTCTGCTTCTGTTGCCACTATCAGGTCTGAACCTATTAATTTCTCTAACTGAAAGATACTAATTTCACCTAATTTAAAAGTTATCTATATTGGTATTCATTTATTATTTTTTCTTTTGTGGCTAAAACTATTAGTGGCTATCAAGAGGTGCCAAAGAGTGAAGCAGCGTTGCTAAATGCAGTGGCAAACCAGCCAGTCTCGGTAGCGTTAGAGGGTTCAGGGATGGACTTCCAACACTACGCTGGTGGTATCTTCACAGGGCCTTGTGGAACCAAGATGGACCATGCTGTTACAGTCGTTGGCTATGGTTCATCTGCAGGGACCAATTACTGGCTGGTCAAGAACTCGTGGGGTACACAATGGGGCGAGGGAGGGTACATGAAGATGCAACGTGACATTGGTTCAAATGAAGGTCTATGTGGCATTACAAAGATGGCGTCATTTCCAACTGCATAATTCAGTGAATGGTTGAAGAAAGTGTATTTGCATATCTTACTGAGTTTAAATTTAATAAACAATGTTGTTGTTAGTAAGCAATTTATAGATACCTGTTGCAGTCCTAATATTAGTAGAAGTCAATTGCCAATGCTTATGTATAAGCTATGGACTATATTCAATTAATACCTCAGTGTGTACTGCCAGATTATATAATACGTATATTATTGTAAGTTGTCTATCTTGAAAGCTTGCAGTTGGGTCTATATTCAAGTTTTAATTTTATTTCCACTTTCATTAACAAAGGTAGCCGTACACTTAGCATATATACGATAATGATCAGCATTCTCCAACGGGAATTAATCTATCAATACCTTTGTTTAATTGCATCAACAGCAATGATTTTATCAAGCACATAGCACCAAAAGTTTTTTCCTGACAACAACTGGGTCTATAATATGCTTCATAATTAGATGCAAAGAACAGTATAACATATTTTTTGTTTTCCTTTTACAAGCCAACACTGAGTCAAATCTAAATTCAAGGGCATTAATGTCAGTTTCAAGCTTTGGTATACCGGCAAAGAAAAACTTGACCTAATTTTCCAGTATAATATTACTTACTAACCAAAATCTTCAGAGATAATATTACAGTTTGATTGATAAATCCATGTACAAATATGATAACAAGTCTCGCCGGGAAAATATTTATTTTAGCACAAAAATGATATAAAGCAGGAGAGGAACTAACAAAAATACTGTAGATACACTAATAACCTACATAATTTGCAGCATTTACAATATAGCAGTTGTTGTTTTTATCTTGCATAGATTCAATGCATGTGATGCTTGAACGAATCATCCTCCCATCGACCACTTGAAAGCTAACAATCTCACCACTTCAAGTGGAAAAGTTCTAAAAGATTATTACACTTTAATGCTACAGTAATATGTTTGTTAATATGGATATATCAACTGCAAAAATGGAGTTGGGTTATATGGTGCAATGTGAAGGAGAGCTTTATGAGTTATGAAAACAGTATTTTACCAAGTATATAGACTACATACGGACTGACATTACTTTTTAGTGAAAAATATCATGATAATTTGAGATGAAAGCTTCCCACTGTATACTGTGCTTTGTTCAACACATGCATGTTGGAAATAGTAAACTTAATTAATTTGTCAATTAGTCAAATGGTTAGGGTGAATGTATTTGGATTTTCTAGATAGATTAAATGTTTTGATTTTTTTTGGAGTCATGTTGAATTGTGTAATTCATGCACTTGGTATTTATGTCAATTTTAATGACATTTATGTTCTAGGTTATCTAAAAGGGCATCATGTAGCCTATAAATTGAGATGTTGTCATTTGTAATTTGTAAGAGAGTAAGAGAATATTGATATTAGAAGTAAAATTTGTGTTCCATCTTCCACTATTAAATATATTAAGTTCTTATCAAATACTAACAATGCAGTCATGAATAGATACTAAGGTTACATTTTGCATATTTGAATTTTCAGTACCCTCTAACAGCATCTATGTATGCTGATGCATACCTATTAATATGCAATAATCTCAAGAGTAAGTTGGATTTTCCTTGCACATAATATAACTTTGTTACTTACGGATGATTCGCTGTATTACAAATGACCTCAATAAATAAAAAAAACAAGTAGAAAACAAACCAAAAATTATAAGATGTTATTAAGCAAGAGTTGAAGAATCTTACTAGGGTAATACAGATTTAACTCTGTCTGCATCAAGCAAATCATGTTGGGTTGATTGAGGAACCCCTAACTGTATCTTAAGCTTCATCTGGTCAGAATTCACACGAGGTATTGTCCCTGAAATGCACACATAACAAATCGATGATCATTCCAAATTGGGTCTAGATCCGACTAATTGTACCCAAGGAGTTGTACCCAGTTTTTACCCAAAAAAACTGTAATTTGACTTGCACGAATACTGTAAAACTCTATAATCAATACTGTAACTTCAACAACAAATCATGCATAATACCTAGTTCAAAATTCTAACAACCTAGTTTTTACTCAAGTTAGTTAAAACTGTTAGCAACTAGAAAACTAACTGTACTTCCGGCTGTACTTCCAGCTTCTAGAAGATTTAACACAAACCACTTCCAAAACTTGTACGGCTGTACTTCAAGCTTCTAGAATATTTCAAAAACACACCATTTCTAAAACTTGTAGTTATTTACAAATTACACTTAAAATTATGCAAAATTAATTTTTTTGCATCAAAATTAAATTTTTATTTTTTCGAAATTAAAATTTTTAAATTTTTTTTTAAATTTGAAAAACAAAATTCATCATTTTTTCTTCAATTATTAATATTTATATATGGATATATATCATGTAAAATAAGATTTCAATACTGTAAAATTAGCAGATGCAAACTATAAATCTAACAGATGTTAACTACAAGATTTCAATACTGTAAAATTGACACATGAAACTATAAAAACATCATATACAAACTATAAAATGTCACCAGTCACAAAAAATTCATATACTGTACCATTTCACCACAAAAAGTTCATTAAAATCAACTGTACCATTTAATCATTTCATTTCACCATTTCACCATCAACTGTACCATTTACCATTTAACTATTCACAAAAAGCATCAACTGTATCTAACATCAATATAAAACAACCACAAACAAAAAACTGTTCAATCATTGCAATAAAACACTTTAGGACTGTTACTTCATACACCGCTGATGCGAATTATTTGGATGTGTGAGAAGCTTCATTGCTAGAACGACACGTTCTTTAGAAATGTCATCCTACAAAAAAAAAAAATTGTAAGGGATTTAGATTTATGCACATCAGTACAGAGGAAAATGATAGGGCGCATAGGTTAGCACAATTAGCCAGAACTGACAAGATCAGTTATCAGGGGTATACACTACCCTCTTTATACAATATGTAATGAGATATCAGGAAATATGTAATGTTACTGTTGGTGAAATGGAAGCCTACGGGTATTTGAAAGTAAAATATATACATCATAAAATTGTTGTTCGTACAATAATCTTTTACGTCTATTTGACTAATTTGCAAAAACATACAATTATTGAATTTTACGATTTCTTCTATTTTGAGAACATATAGGTCCAAGAAGAATAAAGAACTGCGATGTAATATGCCTGGACTGAAGAAATCATGAAGACATTTATCAAGAATATAAAATGTAAATTCAAAAGATTGATAAAGTATGTGTGTGGTTGTTCAAAGTGGGATAAAACGTTAAGAACGTTTATAAAACGTTGTAACGTTTTACAATGATCAGAAGCTTCGAAAATATCAAAAGAAAACCAAGGTATAACGTTATAACGTTTTATAAAACGTTGTAACGTTTTATAAAACGTTGTAACGTTTTACAAACGTTATAACGGTTAATGAAACGTTGTAACGGTTAACAGACTCAGAACAACTGAAGAACAGGTGTTCAGTACAAACTAGAAACGTTATAACGTTTATAAAACGTTGTAACGTTTCTCTAAGCTGTCAGAGAATTAAAACCCTAAATCGCATTTGAATAAAACGTTGGTAACGTTTTATAAAACGTTGGTAACGTTTTACATCAAACAGCTCATTTTTGAGCTGCCACTATAAATAGATTGAGGGGATCACTTTCAATATTACCTCAGCCGACCCTAATTATTCAAAACTTGATTTTCTGAGAGCTTAGCCTACTCCATTGTTGTGAGACCCTAAAACTTCAAAATCCCTCAAGCAACCTCAACCTACTTCACTAATCTAGCTATAGATTAGGTTAGAGAGATCTATTGAGTGTTTCTCTTGAGTTCCTAAACAATCGAGACCTTGTTCTCATCTCTTTGAGTTGGCCGTTTGATTTCCCGCTAGGTGTGTAAGGGCTCAACGGTTCACAAGTTGTAATCCTTTCGTATTGGGTAATAGGAAGGCGCACCTCACTAGGTTGCGAAGCCCCGGAGACGTAGGCCTTTGATTTGCCGAACTCCGTTATCACCTCGCGTGTCAAATTTCTCTAAACTCATCTCTTTACTTTCAATTGCAATTTAATTTCAGTTTTTGAGCAATTTGAGGTGCCCCTAAGTGTAACAAAGTGGTATCAGAGCAAGTTACTCGAATTAAGACACACTTAATTGGAGATTAGATCAACTTGACAAATGGCACCCTATAGATCCGTGAAAGAACCCCTAGTTTTTGGTACTACTACCAAAAACTTCATGCATTGGAAGAAAACCATGATTAATTACTTGAGTATCCTTGAGGTATGGTATGTGGTTGAAGGGGGGTATACACCAACATACACAAATGTTCCTACCGAGGGTTCAATTGATGCCAAAATTGAGACCGTCGATTCCAAACAAACCAAGAAAGACAATGACCTAGCAACCAATGCCATATTCAATTTGGTTAGTGAATCGGTAGCCTCACTCTTTGGTAGTGCATCAAGTGCAAAAGAAATGTGGGATGCTCTTGTAAACCGGTATGAAGGAAATACCCAAATCAAACGAACCAAAATAACCGGTTTAGAAGCAAGATTTGAAACCTTTAAGGTTGAAGATGGTGAAAGCATTGAGGATATGTATAATAGACTTATGCATATCCAAAATGAGTTTACCGAATTGGGAGAACCACTTTCTAACAATAAAATTGTAGGAAAGCTATTGAGGGTGATGCTCATGAGGGATAAATGGTCCGGGTTGGTGAGTGCTCTAGAGGCAATCCAAGGCACGCATGACACATTCACACCGGATGACCTCTATGCCCACTTTAGAAGTTTTGAAGAAAAACTTCGACAATCCGATGATTTGAAGCAAAACTCTAAATCCAAAACCGTAGCTTTTCCGGCACAAAACCGTAACTTTCCAAGCTCCTCAAACACCCGTCTCTCAAATGATCAATTTATCAACAAAATTGATCATGAAACATCCAAGGATGCTCTTCTCTTATCCAAGATGTTTCAAGGAATGCTTGATTTTGAAAGAAAATACAACAAAGAACGAGAAGAGAAGAACAAAAGGGTAATGTGTTTCGCATGCCATAGAGAAGGGCATTCCATTCAAACATGTTTCAAGCTATTTCCACAATTGAAAAACACGGATGGCGAAACACAACAAGATCGAAAACCAAGGCAAAAGTATGATGGGTATAAGAAGAAGAAGGCCAAAGCTATGCAAGCTTTGTTCTCGGATAGTGAGACGGAACAATCCGACACGGAATCGGAGAATGAAGAGGAGATCAACCTTGCATTGATGGCAAGTGTAGATGAAGATTCCTCAAAAATTGACATAGCCTCAATTATAGCTAGCAAGAACATCACCGATGAAACAACCATTAACTTTCTCATGGAGCTTGTTAAATCAAGGAATGCCAAGGAGGGAGATGAAGGAGTCAACACCTCAACAAACTTTGCTAGTGAGGTACATTCAACTCTTAGTCTTGATGGTTATGAGACCGAACTTGAATTTGTAAATGAAGGTGGTGAAAAATATAGTGGTGAAATTGATATTGAAAATTGTATCATCACAAATGAGACCAACAATGACTTGAATATGAATCGGTTAAATACCAATGATGCAAGCACTTTCAATAGTGAAATTCTAATGCACTATGATAATGAATCTAGGTTGAAATCACTCCTTGATGAGTCCAATAGAACCTTGGTTGAGAAGGAAGGTATTATCCAAAAATTAATTGCAAAAAATGACATGCTAGAACTTGAAAATAAAAAATTAAAAATATCTCACTTAGGTGAAATAGACATTTTAAAAGTTAAAGTTCAAACTTTGGAAACCGAAATTCGGGCATTGAGATCTCCTAGTGAATTATCAAAAGTCACTAGTCTAGATCCCTACTATGTGAGCAAGTTGATAAATGATCAATCCTACTATAAAAATGATAGAGTTGGTCTTGGATTTGAGAAGGGTAAATCCTCACTTAAATCTAATCACATGCTAAGCCCTAAAGAAAAATGGGAACATTCTCAAACTTCAAGTATTCCGAATGAAAAACTAAAGTTTAATTGTGAACAATATTCAAATTATCAATTCTTTACCAAAAATGGTTTAACTCCCTTAAATAAGGAGTCATCCAAATTGAAGTCCTCTCATGCCTCAAATGCTAATCAAGATAAAAAGTCACCTAATTATGCACTTAGATATAAGTACAATAAAAGAAATTTCAAGAACAAAAATACTTTTCAAAATAGTGATAATAACATGCTTAATCCAAAGGGGTCAAACAAAACTTATTTCAAAGGACCCGATGGATGGTTTTATGAACTTAAAAATAAAAATGCTTTACAAAATCAAACTCAAAGAAATGGTGTAGCTAGAGATGTTCCCCAACATCACAATAGATTTAATTCTAACAAAATCAAAAGTGTTGCATTCAAAGTTGCAAATAGGTCACATGATAGTAATAAGAGTAGTGTGTGTGAAGTGAAGTACCAATCCATTCTCAAACAAGGTTCTACTACACTTAAGCAATCAACTACAATATGCAACTATTGTTGTAAACTTGGCCACACTTCCTTAGAATGTGGATTTAGGAATGTAAACAACAAATATAATGTTGTTTGGGTTCCTAAATCTATTCTATCTTAGGTTCACACTTAATCTCCCCTAAAAGTTTTAAAATTGCCAAATACAAAGGGGGAGATTAAAAGCAAGGTATATGTTAGTTACTAACTCAATAATAACTAATATATACTTTGTAGGTGTGTTTGATTTCATCTCAAAAGGAAAGTGCTTGGATCATTGATAGTGGATGCTCACACCATATGACCGGTGACAAATCTAATTTTAAATTCTTAGAACCATATGATGGAGGTACGGTTACCTTTGGAAACAATCATAGAAAGAGCTCTATTATTGGTATAGGCTCAATTGGTAACCAACACTTGACCATATCCAATGTATATCTAGTTGATGGCTTAGACTATAACTTACTTAGTGTAAGTAAGTTATGTGATTCGGGATACTATGCCAAATTTGATGCTAATGCTTGTCACCTAGTTAGATCTTCGGATGATGCTCTAATCTATTCGGGTAAACGAAAGAAAAATGTTTATTACTTGTATTTTACTCATTTTGATTCCGGTGAAACTTGTCTAAGTGCCGTATCTAGTGGATCATGGTTATGGCATCGTAGGTTAGGTCATGTTTCAATTGATACCATTAAGAAATTGGTCAAACTAAATCTTGTGCGTGGTTTACCAACACATAAATTAGAACTTGAAGGATTATGTGATGCATGTGTTCAAGGTAAACAAACCAAGAGTAGTTTTAAATCCAAAGACATGATTTCAACCGATCAACCTTTGCAATTGTTACATATGGATTTATTCGGACCAATTAGTGTACCAAGTTTGGCCAAAAAGAAATATGCATATGTAATTGTAGATGACTATAGTCGCTTTACTTGGGTTTTATTCCTACAACACAAGGATGATGCAATTAGCAACTTCATTGAATTTTGCAAACGTGTTGAAAATGAAAAGGGGTCAAAAATCATTAGGATTAGAAGCGACCATGGGGGGGAATTTGAAAATGCAAAATTTGATCAACTTTGCTCTAAAAGAGGATACAAACATGAGTATTCGGCTCCTCGCACACCTCAACAAAATGGGGTAGTTGAGAGGAAGAACCGAACCTTAGTTGAGCTTGCCCGAACCATGCTAAATGAATACTCCTTACCCAAACATTTGTGGGCCGAGGCGGTAAATACGGCATGCTACGTGGTAAATCGCGTAAGCGTAAGGACCATATTGAATAAAACACCTTATGAGCTATGGAAAGGGTACAAGCCTAAGATATCTCATTTTAGAGTATTTGGTTCAAAATGCTTTGTTCTTGATGAATCTCCCAAAGTAACTAAATTTGATTCTAAATCTATTGAGGGAATGTTTGTAGGATATTCAAATTCAAGTAAAGCCTATAGAATTTACATTCCATCTCAAAGAATTGTAATTGAATCCGTGCACGTTAAATTTGATGAAAATGCTAATCAAAAGGTCGAGAAAGGTATTGAGATTGTAGGTGTTGAAGTGCCAATTCTTGATCAAGATGAAATTGAGACAAGAACCGACACAATTGAGAATCAACCCGAGCAAACTCAACCCGAAATGGATACAACCAACATTATTGAAACGGATCAAACAATTGAAGATGCAATCAATAATGAGATGGATCCAATAGTTGAAGGAATGCAAACCGAAGAGATACAACCTTCACGAGTTGAGTATCAAATTCCTCAAGACCTAAGGGAAGTATCTTCTCATCCTCTTTCTAATGTAATTGGTGATCCTAGGGAAAGAGTTAAAACAAGATCCGAATTAAATCAAATGATTAGTCATTGTGCATTTGTATCTCATATAGAACCTAAAAATTTTAAAGATGCAAATGTAGACCCAAATTGGATTTGTGCCATGCAAGATGAATTTGCACAATTTGAAAGGAACAAAGTTTGGGAACTTGTACCTAAGCCAAATGATAGAATGATTATTGGAACCAAATGGGTCTTTAGAAATAAAAAGGATGAAGATGGAAATGTGATTCGCAACAAAGCTAGGTTGGTAGCTCAAGGGTACAAACAACAAGAGGGTATTGACTTTGAAGAAACTTTTGCACCCGTAGCTCGTCTTGAATCCATTAGAATGCTTTTAGCATATGCCTCAAACAAAAATTTCAAATTATTTCAAATGGATGTTAAAAGTGCATTTTTGAATGGATTCATAGATGAGGAGGTGTATGTTAATCAACCTCAAGGCTTTGTTGATCCAACATTTCCTAATCATGTGTATAGACTCACCAAAGCACTCTATGGACTCAAACAAGCCCCTAGGGCATGGTATGGTAGGTTAAGTTCCTTTCTAATTGACAATGAGTTCATTAGAGGCAATAATGATACAACTCTTTTCACTAAGAAAAGAGATGGATCACTATTGGTGGTGCAAATCTATGTAGATGACATAATTTTTGGTTCACCTAATGCGGCACTTGCCGAGGAATTTTCTTCTCTTATGAGTAGTGAATTTGAGATGAGCATGATGGGTGAATTGAACTTCTTCTTGGGGCTTCAAATCAAGCAACTCATGGATGGCACATTTGTGAGTCAAACCAAGTATGCGAAGGAATTGATCAAGAAATTTGGGATGACCGAAAGCAATACAAGCAAAACTCCAATGGCTACAAATGCAAATCTTGACTCGGATCCAAATGGCACATCGGTGGACATCACTCAATACCGAGCTATGATAGGTAGCCTACTCTATTTAACTGCTAGTAGACCCGATATAATGTTTGCGGTATGTCTATGTGCTAGGTATCAAGCAAATCCCAAAGAATTGCACTTGAAAGCCGTTAAAAGAATTCTTAAATATGTCAAGGGTAGTTTAAATTTGGGATTATGGTATGGCAAACAATCGGATTTAGACTTGATAGGATATGCCGATGCCGATTTTGCCGGAGACCGTATGGATAGAAAAAGCACAAGTGGTACATGCCAATTTCTTGGTGGTTCACTTATATCTTGGTCAAGTCGCAAACAAACCTCGGTTGCCCTTTCCACAACGGAAGCCGAGTATGTAGCGGCCGGTAGTTGTTGCACACAAATTCTTTGGATGATTCAATCCCTAAATGATTATGAAATTCGCTTCCGCAACGTACCAATTATGTGTGACAATACTAGTGCCATTATGATATCCAAAAATCCGGTCCTTCATTCTAGAACCAAGCACATAGAGATAAGGCATCATTTTATTAGAGATCATATAGAAAAAGGTAAAATTGAACTCATACATATCGACACCAAAGAACAAATTGCCGATATATTCACAAAACCCTTAAATACACAACAACACAATGAATTGAGATTTAAATTAGGCATGCTTGAGCTTAGAGAAACGTCATATTCATAACTTGTTTCAAAATTAATATTTGCAATCAAAATAGGTCATTTAAGGAGTGTTCTAAAGAAATAAAACGTTATAACGTTTCTGAAAACGTTCCTAACGTTTTGTGAAACTTCAAAAAGTCCGAAAGCAGTGTAAAAACGTTACATAACGTTTTTAAAACGTTGTCAACGTTTTCACTTCCAATACTTAGCCAAAATATTGACAAATTCCAATATAAACGTTTACAACGTTTTGAAAACGTTGGTAACGTTTTCCTAGACTTCAAAAAGTCCGAAAGCTTCACAAAAACGTTGGATAAACGTTACACAAACGTTATAACGTTGTAGGTAAAAACAATGCATTTTAAACAAACGTTGGTAACGTTTTATAAACGTTGGTAACGTTTTATAGCGAAAAGAGGTTATTTTAGCTCCAGACCCGACCTTTCACCTTATTTTATCTTTTCTCTCTTCTCCTTCCTCCATTTCTCTCCTTCTCCCTCTACTTCGCCGTTCTCTCTCTCTCTACTCATTCCGGCCATCTTACTCCACCAAATCAAGAAATTTTTCTTGATTTCTCTTCTCCTCTCTTCTCTCTACTCAATTCTCTTCTCCAAATCTCCTTTCCCTCTCTCAATCTCTCTCTCTCTCCAAAACCCTAGCCAAAACCCTAGACGCAAATTTGACGATCCGACTTCACCACTGCACTTCTAGGGCTCTCCTCTTCTCGGTTTAGCACGTCATCTCTCAATCGGTAAACTTTTTCTTTAACCCTAATCTAATGGCTCCAAAGAAAGATGCCTTGCCTAAGGGTAGTAAGAAAAGACGTGTGGATTCGGAGGTTGGTCAAGGAAGTAGGGGAAATATAGAACCAAATTGGAACATTAACCGGTCAAATAGATACATATTCCGGGATATTGTTGCATATGAGAACTATGTGGGTTCTTTTATGCATAGGAAAATAACCGATTGCTACGTGTTCAACAAAGCCGTGGTTACCTTCTCCCAACCCGAGGATGACAAAATCATTTCTTCTGTGAAACATTGGGGATGGGAACCTATTGTCACTTGTTTCGAACCATACACTGAACTCCTTACCCGAATATTCTATGCAAACATCCAAACGAGTGAAGAACCCTTCAGGATCACATCTTGGATTGGCGGGAAAGAAATTGTCCTGTCAATGGATAATGTGGCACAATGGCTTGGGGTTGAGAATGACGGGGAGGAAACCTACCCCAAAAGAAGTTGGCCTTTCTATGCCGATGGCACCAATCTTGATTATAAGAAATGGTTTGACCGAAACTACATTTCCGAGGCTAAAATCTATGTGTCTCATCTTCCGTCTCTACATCGGTTACTCTTTCTTCTCATCAACAACATTCTCATGCCCAAAGCTACAATCAAAACCAATCTTGAATGGGGACCCATGTACTTTCTTCGTCATCTCATTCAATTGGACGAGAAAAGGATCAACATACCCTACTTCTTTCTTCGCCACATCAATGGTGCCTTTACAACCACAGTCCATTCTCTGCCATATGCCCATCTCATTCACAAAATCATCCGCCTCAACGGTATCGCAATTTCTCAAGAAGAAGAAGTATCCTTTCCGACCAACTTGGTCGACCACCTCACAAGAATCGGGTGGGTCCATGGACATTCAGACTCGGGTCTGAGGCGTTTTCAACCCGATGCAAGACCAATCAACCAATGGATAAACCATATAGAGGCACAACCCAATCAATATTGGGATCCGGAAGAAGAAGTGGTACTGGCTCAACCTCAACCTCCACTTCAACCACAATTTGTGCAACAAGGAGGTGCATTTGTCCCTCCAGTAGGTCAAGAAGCGCAAATGTTGTGGCTTTGTCAACAAATGTATGTCCAAAGTCTGCAAATTCAACAGAATCATCAAGCAACGGAAAGGAGGTTCGACAAGCTTGAAAAGGGGCAAATGAAGATAAGGCAACAACTGCGCGCACATGCTCGAGCTCTCAATACGCTTGATGAAGCACAATCAAACCTCTCTAATCGCTTTATCAAGCAATATGGTCCCTCTGGAAGCCCGGCACGAGCACGTGAGCGTCTGGTTGAAGAAGAAGACATGGATGATGAAGAAGAAGACATCCCAGTTGAAGATCAAGAAGAAATGGCCGAAGAACCAAACGACCCCATGAATGACGACTAAATCGTACTAGTTTTAGAGAATCAAAACTTTCTAACTTAAATTGTGTGTTATTTGCATGAATTGTTTGTTGATTGCATGTTTAATTTGACTTGTTTGAATTGCTTTGATTTTTGAAATGTGTTGTTGTTTTGAAATGTTGTGAATTGTTAAATTGGTGAATTTCAACTAGTTTAATTTGATTGAAATGCATGATTTGATTGAATTGTGGTATTTGAAATTTGGTGGAGATATGTATGAGATATTGATATCTTAAAAATGGTGTATGAATTGCTAACTTGTAAGGGCCTACTTTGCAAAATTGCAAAAAATTGGATATCTTGGCGCCTTGACAAGTTTTATTGAATTACTTGGATTGCATAAGTTGAAATGTCGTATATGCATGAGCTATGCACATGGATATATACAACTTGATATGGTGAATTGAAATTGAATTGTTTTGCATGTAATAGTTATGCCCTCAACTTTATTTTTGTTTGTAAATTATTGTTGTTATATTACTAAATTGAGGGGGAGTGCATAATTTGAGGGGGAGCACTTTAAATTAGTGCTAATTTTTCACCCTTTCGTCGATTTCCAAAAGGGGGAGAAATTGGTACAAATGGATTGAAATGCAAAATCAAAACTGGATTAACTAATGTTTGAAAATTTTCAATTTATGCACTCACTCACATTGTATGTTTTTGCAAATCGCCAAAAGGGGGAGATTGTTGTTCGTACAATAATCTTTTACGTCTATTTGACTAATTTGCAAAAACATACAATTATTGAATTTTACGATTTCTTCTATTTTGAGAACATATAGGTCCAAGAAGAATAAAGAACTGCGATGTAATATGCCTGGACTGAAGAAATCATGAGGACATTTATCAAGAATATAAAATGTAAATTCAAAAGATTGATAAAGTATGTGTGTGGTTGTTCAAAGTGGGATAAAACGTTATGAACGTTTATAAAACATTGTAACGTTTTACAATGATCAGAAGCTTCAAAAATATCAAAAGAAAACCAAGGTATAACGTTATAACGTTTTATAAAACGTTGTAACGTTTTACAAACGTTATAACGGTTAATTAAACGTTGTAACGGTTAACAGACTCAGAACAACTGAAGAACAGGTGTTCAGTACAAACTAGAAACGTTATAACGTTTATAAAACGTTGTAACGTTTCTCTAAGCTGTCAGAGAATTAAAACCCTAAATCGCATTTGAATAAAACGTTGGTAACGTTTTACATCAAACAGCTCATTTTTGAGCTGCCACTATAAATAGATTGAGGGGATCACTTTCAAAATTACCTCAGCCGACCCTAATTATTCAAAACTTGATTTTCTGAGAGCTTAGCCTACTCCATTGTTGTGAGACCCTAAAACTTCAAAATCCCTCAAGCAACCTCAACCTACTTCACTAATCTAGCTATAGATTAGGTTAGAGAGATCTATTGAGTGTTTCTCTTGAGTTCCTAAACAATCGAGACCTTGTTCTCATCTCTTTGAGTTGGCCGTTTGATTTCCCGCTAGGTGTGTAAGGGCTCAACGGTTCACAAGTTGTAATCCTTTCGTATTGGGTAATAGGAAGGCGCACCTCACTAGGTTGCGAAGCCCCGGAGACGTAGGCCTTTGATTTGCCGAACTCCGTTATCACCCCGCGTGTCAAATTTCTCTAAACTCATCTCTTTACTTTCAATTGCAATTTAATTTCAGTTTTTGAGCAATTTGAGGTGCCCCTAAGTGTAACAAAAATTACCTGTGTAAAGTTCATAAGCATCTCAGTGATCAGATTGTACACAAAGCGCAGCACAGTCCATCGATTTTGGTGCCTGCTTTGGGCAGTTCTCATTAATAATGCCAACATGTTTCTAAGATGTTTTAGCTGAAAGAAAAAAAATGACATCAACATCTTTACTGTATAATAACTTCAAGTATGGCATGAATCATGTAAAATAACTCATACATCTTATAAAACTATTGTATGAATCATGTAAAATAACTCATACATATTGTAAAACTAAGGCATGAATCCTGTAAAATAACTCATACATCTTATAAAACTATGGCATTAATCCTGTAAAATAACTCATATCCTACAAAACTGTTAAGTATATCATGTAATATATTTAATGCATTTCAACACCTAATCCTGTAAATCATTGGCAGAATCATGAAAAACTAGTTGAAGAATACTGTAAAATGTTTTATAGATAATTTGAAAGAAAACACTCACAAGTCCTAATCCTGTAAAATAACTCATATATCTTATAAAACTAAAGCATGAATCCTGTAAAATAACTTATATATCTTATAAAACTATGGCATGAATCCTGTAAAATAACTCATACATCCTACAAAACTGTTAAGTATATTATGTAATAGTTTAATGCATTTCAACACCTAATCTTGTAAATCATTAGCAGAATCATGAAAAACTAGTTGAAGAATACTGTAAAAGGTTGCATAGATAATTTTTAAAGAAAACACTCACAAGTCCTCCAGCAAAGAAACTCTTTAAGCCATTTCATTGTGTGCCAGTGGTATTGCATGTATTCAGATATATCACCAGCTGAGGTGTAATAATACATCTGCACATTAGGAACATCCACTGCAAAAAACACCCAATGATTTTTCTTACAAATTGGGATGAACATCCATCTGATGCTCTCAAATTGAGGCCCAAACAACTGCGGAAGGGCCTGCAATGCTGCTTTTTCATCATATTGATGCATCAGAATCTGCAATAGACAAAAATCAAACATTAAAATATTGACTGAAGTATTTCAAAATTGAAGTCTGACAATTTAATTCATAATATACAAAAGTACATAATAACTTACGGATATATAAGGGGAGATGAAAAACCATGGGTGATTCACAGGAGTCTCATATTGCATTAATGATAGGACCGTGTCAACGAGCTGCAGAATCAATCAATAATATGTAAACTAAATTTAACTGTTGTATCATATAAAACTAAGGCATGAATCCTGTAAAATAACTCATACATCTTATAAAACTAAGGCATGAATCCTGTAAAATAACTCATACATCTTATAAAACTATGATTTTTAAAGAAAACACTCACAAGTCCTAATCCTGTAAAATAACTCATACATCTTATAAAACTAAGGTATGAATCCTGTAAAATAATTTTATATATCTTATAAAACTAAGGCATGATAGGACCGTGTTAACGAGCTGCAAAATCAATCAATAATATGTAAACTAAATTTAACTGTTGTATCCTATAAAAATGCTAAGTAGATCATGTAAAATATTTTACATTTAATAAAATTTGAAAAAGCTGCATATCCTACAAAACTAATATATACAGTAAACTATTGTATAAAACCTTTGAAATAACTGATATATCCTATAAAACTATTAAGTAAATAATGTAAAATATTGTACAAATCATACCTCACTGCTAATTGGGAGCTCAGGATTCATCAAATCTTTGATTGCTGATATATCCTATAAAACTAGACTAGGTTGACTTTTGACCTGTTAGATCAGATCAGATTAGAGTCAAAGTATTATCAGATCGGATCAGGACCTGCCAGAAGCAACGAATCAGTAGCGATATAGCTTGTCGAATATATAGAGCACAGTAATGAAGTCTTGGTTACAACTTGCGGCAGATTTCAAAGGAAAAATCAAATTATCATGACACGAAGATTCGATTTGAACAACAACTAAATATTAATAACTGACAAAGCTTTAAAATACTCATCTTTCTAATTTTACTTGTACTCACTGAATCGAATCATGACGAGTGGCACTTGGATGCGGCAGTGAGATGGTTTCAACTTTCAACCTTTGAATCTTTGAAAATCAAGCATGTATACGTGTCACCCATAGCTTGATATATGCAATTGCTCAAAAAAATCAATTGATTTCCTGCATAAATCAGGGTATACACAATTTCGCAAACTTCGTTCGTCAAAAAACTTCATTCGTCAAGATGCTCCGACGAAACTTGTGGTAGTGCTCCTTCAAAATGAATTTTGCAATCAGCGGAGAATTTTTTGAAATGTAAAAGAACCCTAGAAAGAGCAATGATATCAGCGGAGCAAGAGAATATTTTTGGAAAATAATGGAAAGGAGAGATCGGAGATTATATAAGACAGTTACGAAACAGTTTGGAATGCATATAAAGTGGGGACCGAAACAGCATGGGTAAAAAGCGGGTACAATAAGTTGGATAAAGAAACCTTTTCTCTTCCAAATTACCTTAATTGGGCATTTAAATTATAAAACAAAGGAGGGGAGGGGGTCAATGCAGAGGAGTTAAGTTCATTAATTGTTGACCTGACTTCTGTCCAACACTCACTAACGACCAAATTTGGATGTGATCAGTGAAGTACGAAGCTCAACATCCAATGAGTATAAATGCATTGATCAAATTTCTTCAGCACTAAACTAATCAACTAAACCATAGTTTCTGAATTGCAATAACAATTTATTGCATCACCTTTAATCACACAAAATTAAAGCAACTTTAATCACCTTCGCATTAAGCGTCTAGCGAGAGAAAGAGTGTGTGTAGAGAGAGAGAACCCATGCTGATCGTAGCCAACTCCCATATCAACAAAGGAAGATAAGGGATGATTCGGTGAAGCTAGCTAGGGATAAGTGACCAGCATCTCTTTTTTCAGTTTCTCTCTTTCGTCCATTTCTCTTGCTTTTCGTTTCAGTTTTTCAGTACAGTATAGAATTACAGATGATTTGAGTTTCTAGGTTTCAATCCAAGAATTAAGGGGAAAAGCTTAAACAAATATATGCATTCACGGAATTGAAGAGAAATTTAAATGAAAAAATCAAGTAGCTTTTGCATGTACATCATACTCAACTTATTTCTCTATCTCTAACTCCACATGCAAAAAATGCATGTAGCTCAAGCGATCTCTTTGGCAAATTGATTGGTCTCCATATATGTATGCATTATGTATTATAGAAATAATTTAATTTTAAGTCAATGGCATGGTCCCCTTGATTTGGTATAAACGAGGAATTAAAAATGGAGCAAATTGGAAGGCAACAGGACAATATCGTTCCTCCATCTCTAGCTCTCATTTCGTTTCCTATATATATACCCCCCCCCCCCCCCCCCCCCCCCCCCCCCTCATGTCTTGTGCTTTACAAACATTTATACATACAGTCTCCTTCTAAGAAACAAACTTGTAACACAAGGAAACAAATAAGAGAACAATTTGTATTTTCTTTTGTTCTTCTTCTGAAATCCTAAAAGATCAGCCATGTCGACATTTAGTCGGCTCTTTCTGATGCCGCTTATAAGTATTGTAATGTTATTCGGTTTCTTCGCTAGCTCCGGCTTGGCCAAGACTCTTCACCGTACTTTCATTGTAAGTGCTCAATTTCTCTGTTATCACAACATCTAGTTCAAAGCATGCATGTTCTATATTACTATGTACTTAAGTTAATTAGATGATAAAAAAATAGCAACATACTTGAGTTTAGACAATAAATTGAAGAAAACATGCTATTATAAACTCAAGTTAGACAATTATAAGAAGAAAGACAACAATATTATACCAAACCTTTAGTTATATGCATGCTATTAATTAAGGAATTCTTGTGCTTTCTCGTTGTGTTCTATCCACAATCATTGATCTTTTCTGTAGCAAATTTTTGATAAAGCAACCGGGCCCATATTATTTGAAAATCATAATTAACAAAACCCAAGTCACATTATATAGCAGTCAATTATGTATGATAAAATTAGATTATCTGGACTGGAAGCAAAAGAATGACTTCTCAGAGGATTCTTGTAAAGTGTGAGAATTTTAACAGCGGCTATAATTAGCTTCATTGTTCTTTCTTGAGGTCATTTACTCATGTTGGGTTGTATAAAACTATTCAGATACTTGGTTTTGTTGATGAGTTTTGGGGGCAGCTAGATAAAACAATTAATTAGGTTATTTAATATTCTTTCCACTGGTAGCACTGTGTGCTGCCACTTTTTTTATGTATAGTTTCAAATAAAAATCTTAATTATCATGGTGAAGCACAAACTTTTGGGTTGTATTATTTTTATCTTTGTATTTGAAATTGTTCCCCAAAACTGATTTCTGTTTAAAGCACGAACTCTCAGTTTTTGATTTTAATGATTTTAAATAAAGTTGTCTTTTTGATACATCTGTTATAGATATTTCAGTGCATAGGTATCAATACTTGCAATAATTGATATTAATATTTTCATGCGCCTGACTTTGGCAATCTCTCATCTCTAATAAAAATAGTTGACCTTATAAATATTAATACTTGAAAAATAAGGTATAAGTACTTGAAAAAAAGATATTAATACTTGAAAAAGAAGATATTAATACTTTAATGTGTAACTTGATATGATCAAATGCAGATTAAACTTTGTAGAATTTATATACAAATAAATACTCTAGTTCATAAGTATAAATACTTACAATACTTCACATTAATATTTTTAGACGTTATCCAGCTCTATATGTAAAAAATATCAAGTTTTTTCAGTCCCTCTCAAATAGTTATGGTAATACTAATACCTTTGAAAACATGTATGGTCCCCCCATCTAGTTTGAGTGGTACATGTATTTATAGTGCGAGGGCGTTTGAAAGATTTAGTTGGGGGAGACAATTATTTGCGTGATAATTGTTTACCTCATATGTATAACTACTTTCGTTCATAGGGTTAATTAGTGACACTTGCAAGGATGTACCTTTAAAAAAAAAAAAAAACAGAAGTTGCATCAGATCACTATCATGTTGAATACCATATTTTCTTAACAACAGTTGTAAAATTTAATGAAGAATCATCCAAAAGTTAAAAGATATCATGCGCAGTTTCAAATATAATAAAAATTAGGGAGCACCTAGTTATCCAAATTATCCAAATTTATTTACCTTTTTGATAGTGTTTCTAATCACAGGCCGTCTGACTTTTTCAAAAAAGGAAAAGAAAAAAACAGTATAAAAGAAACCCTTCACCTGGATAGAACCAGTACCTCACCACGAACAGAGTCAGGAAAATTAGAAAGAAATATTAGAAAGAAAACAACTAAAAAGCTACCATAGAAGAACGATTGGTTTATTTCTGCCTACACTTCATCTCTCGATACAATTCTTACCATTTTCTCGAATAGAATAAACAGAGGGAGACTTACCATTTTCGAGCGAAGACAATGGCGAAGTAACGAGCAATTTCAGTGAGAGAGAAGAAGGGACTGTGTTAGTCGCGAAGGTGCCCAATTTCAGCGAGAGAGAAGCAGATCGAGTGAGAGAGAGGAACAAGGCAGCGGGGTCGGGCGGGGTCAGGGGGGGTTGGCCAGCGGGGATCAGGGGTCAAGGGTCGGGCGAGGTCGGGTGGCAGGGATCAGGGGCCAGGGGTCGGGCGGCGGGGATCGGGGGTCGGCGAAGTCGGGCAGGGATCAACAAAGTCGGGCGGTGGGGTGCGGGGTTGGGCGGCTGTGTTCTTTTTTTTTTTTGGCTAAAACCTAAAAACGCGCGAGTCGACAGAGAGAGAAGGAAAACTTGGCGCCGATTTTTTAGGGGCACCCTTCAGCGACCGGGCCAAAATCGGTCGCTGAAGCCCGTGGTCGCCGGTCGCTGAAGGGTTCGTCGCCAGAAACATTTATTTTTATTTTTATTTTTGTCTTCAGCGACCGGCGACCAAACCGGTCGCTGAAGACTGGTTTTGCTGTAGTGCCTAGAGGGTTCAACAAGAAACAGATATAGAAATTACAACTAATAATTTCATCTTTAACAAATAATATCATTTTCAGGAGTAGAATAGGGTGTTCTTAAGCTCACAAATTTACTTGTTTTCTTAATGACTTAATTTCAAAACATATCGAATTGACTTCAAACGACTAATTCAAACTGTTGAAACCAATCTACTTCATGGGTGATGTGACATTTACATGCTAAATTTATAAGATTTTGAATTAATTTAGAATAAAGTCAAGTGGTCAAAAACTGAACATGGCATCATCAATTCTTGCAATTAAAGAGCCAAAAGTAACTACACTGCTCAACTACATATCTTCAAACAATCAATTATTCTCAAATCAACAAATCAAGAAGAGATTATCAACTCTTAACTAATTACTATATGCTTTTTCAGGCATCTAGCCATAAAAATAGTGAGCACCTTCTGACCGCTACAAGAAAACTAGTCACTAATAAAAAACACTGGTTAGAGAACTTCAACCAGATAAAGAATTGACTAATTGAGTGACATAATGTATACTTATACCAAACAAGTCAATTTGAGGAGACATTAGTAAGCAGCATTGCAAGAAGTGGATCTTTAATCAGAAAGAAAGAGAAACTGATTTTTTCCAATCTTTCATCAGAGGTTTTATTCATACCAATCCAAATCCCAAGATTGTTTCAAGAAAGGTTCTGTTCAGACCAAATGGAAAAACTTGTACTTACGAAACCATTCAGCAAAATGGAAAATTAACATTGTACCTTCGTAACTTTTTTCCAAACTGTGAGGAGGGGCGGGGGTTTAGGAGGAAGAGGGAGAGGGGAGGTGGGGCACAAGCGGAGGTCCACACGGATCTTAAACAAATCCTCACTCATATGAATATGTAGTTGCAAACCAAATTGAAATCAGATTGAAATCAGAGATCCACACGGAGGTCAGTCCACACGGAGGTCTTGCTTCAGTGTCAAATTGAAATCAGAGATCCACACGGATCTTAAACAAATCCTCACTCATATATATATATATATATAGGAAAATGCTAATATGCTACGCGTAGCATAGAAGGCCTCCGTGCTACAACTCAAAATCCTAACGGTCGATCCGAACTGTTCAACATGATCTTCATATGAATATGTACTTGCAAACCAAATTTTACATTTTTTAGAATTTTTTTACTATTATCTTACCTTATCTTTCCTTATCTAGTGCAGAACCACATAGGTAACAAGAAAGAAGGCCTTGTGATGCTGACAGGTTTGTCAGTACGATGATTTCATAGCTTTGTCAAATATGTTAAGATTATCAATCAAATAAGTATGATTCCATTACAAAATAAATTATAAAATGCCTATACAATATTAAATAATATAGTAGGAATGAGAAATTGCAAACTCTGTTTCGAAAATATTCTGAAGAGCGCATCCATCTAGCTACGAATTTGTGGAAAGTAGAAATTTGAAGCACATGCTTTAAGCTACGAATGTTAACTTTAGACAAGTACAATTGAGGATTTGTGGCAGAAAAATAGATATATTCGTCTTATGTATAAATGAATAGTTGAACTAGATAGAGATCCATTTCTTTAGATTATCTGGACTGGAAGGAATAGAATGACTTCTCAGAGGATTCTTGTAAACTGTGAGAATTTTAACAGAGGCTATAATTAGCTTCTTTGTTCTTTCGTGATCGAGGTCATTTACACATGTTGGGTTGTATAAAACTATTCAGATACTTGGTTTTGTTGATGAGTTTTGGGACAGCTAGTTAAAACAATTTTTTTTGAGTAAAAATAAGGATCTAAGTCCTTATTTGATTTTATTGAATGTAAAAACCTTTATAGGTTACAAGATGAAACCTATTACAAGATAAAAGAAACTATGTGCTCAATTTTTTGAGCCTGATTTAAATGAGAGGATAAGAGACAAAAGAACTAGAAAAACTAGAGAGTAAAGATTTTGATAGTTAAAAGACTGGGAAACCGTAAAACTCTTCTAAGAATCATTGGATAATATGCCATTGATCATGCACCTCCTCGACCAGTCTCTCTATTGTCTTAATCTCATCTCTGAAGATTCTTGAACATCTTTCCCTCCAGGCAATGAACATCGTTATCAACATAACTTTTCTAGTTTTTAATTCTCCCCTTTTACTAACAATCCACTTGGGTGCCTCCATCTTTTCAAGGATCTCCTTCTAGTTTCTTGTTGTTAACTGCATTGCCCTTGAGACTGCTCCATATAAATTTATAGTTAGTGTGCATTATGAGAACAAGTGTTTTATAGTTTCCCCTTCTTTCCTGCATAAGACACACATACTTGGCAGATTCCACCCTCTTTTCATCAGATTTTTTGCTGTCAGTATTTTCTTGTAAAATAGAAGCCATGCAAAGATCTTCATTCTTGGAGGTACTTTCATCTTCCATATTAATTACGTTTTTTAATATTCTTCCCACTAGTAGCACTGTGTGCTGTCACTTTTTTTATGTATAGTTTCAAATAAAAATCTTAATTATCATGGTGAAGCACAAACTTTTGGGTTGTATTATTTTTATCTTTGTATTTGAAATTGTTCCCCAAAACTGATTTCTGTTTAAAGCACGAACTCTCAGTTTTTTATTTTAATGATTTTAAATGAAGTTGTCTTTTTGATACATTTGTTATAGATACTTCAGTGCATAGGTATCAATACTTGTAATAATTGATATTAATATTTTCATGCGCTTGACTTTGGCAATCTCTCATCTCTAATAAAAATAGTTGACCTCATAAATATTAATACTTGAAAAATATGGTATATAAGTACTTGAAAAAAAAGATATTAATACTTGAAAAAGAAGATATTAATACTTTAATGTGTAACTTGATATGATCAAATGCAGATTAAACTTTGTGGAATTTATATACAAATAAATACTCTAGTTCATAAGTATAAATATCATTGTTCTAAATAGCACGCTATAGCGTTTTTGGACCCCAAACGATACGCTATGACATCAAAATGCGCTATTTGCGCTACGGCCGCTATAGCGGTCCGCTATTTGCGCTATACAATATGAATTTTTTTTAAAGCAATTTATATGAGTTTTAAAAAAAGATAAAAAAAGCTCAAACCGAAATTGAATTTGTTGCTACTTGCTACAGATAAATCAATTTGAAATTGGGAATAGAAATTGAAATTTGAATAGAAAAAAGGTCCAAACCGAAATTAAAATTTGAATAGAAAAAAAATAGATTATGTCATGAATCATGATGCTTAAGATATTTTAATAGGAAATCGATAGTTTATGATATTACTATGGATATTTTGAACCGCAATTTGGACTTTGTACGGGTTCAATATGAATATTATAATTTCTTAATTACTTTGGTGTTATTTATTGTTCTATGAGACTTTAGATAATGTTGATATTTAGTACAAATATTGAATATACGGAATGTAAAAAAAAAAACGCTATTTGGAATAGCTTCCGCTATAGCGACGCTATTCGCTATAGCTTTTTTTGTAGCCTTCCCGCTATGACGCTATAAACGCTATTTAGAACCTTGATAAATATTTACAATACTTCACATTAATACTTTCAAACGTCATCCGGCTCCGTATGTAAAAAAATATCAAATTTTTTCGGTCCCTCTCAGATAGTTATGGCAATACTAATACGTTTGGAACATGTATGGTTCCCCCATCTAGTTTGAGTGGTACATGTATTTATGGTGCGAGGACGTTTGGAAGATTTGGTTGGGGGGAGACAATTATTTGAGTGATAATTGTTTAGCTCATAAGTATAAATACTTTCGTTTATAGGGTTAATTAGTTGAGAATGACAAGAGTTAACATTGGTAGCGGCCCTTTCTTTCAATGAGAAACAAAGAACATTTTGCTACTTGGTCAGTGGGATGATTTAATTGCTTTCTCAAAGAAGTTAAGATTATCAATGAAATAAGTATGATTGTGTTGCAAAATAAATTATGAAATGCCTATAAGATATTAAATAATAAAGCATGGATGAAAATTTCGATTCCAGGCCGATATAAGATATTTAATTGCTACTTGGACGGTGCCGATCCGATTCCAGGCCGATATACGCGGATAGTGTAGATTTCGGCTAATTTCAGCCGTTTCGGCCAGTTCCAGTCAAATTTCGGCCGAAACACAAATTAATAAAGAAGCAAAATTTTTTTTGAAGCCAGCGGGAATCGATTTCTTGCCCCTTAGCTGGAGGTCTATGCTACTTACCACCACACCATCCAAGTTTTGTTGTTATATACCACAACTCATTTATATATATCTCAATTATAATTAACTAATTTGTAGCAAATTATAATTCACTAATTTATCAATTTTTTTCTATTTTTTTAGTATAAAACAAGCTTCTGACAAAAAAGTCCGATTTTCCGATCCGATTCGGCCGATTCCGATTTGTCCTTGTACGCTGTTAATCCAACTCAATCAAAAAGTTCCTTGGCCTTTGAATGTTTGTTGAGCAGGGAAAATTAAGGAAACGTGGAGGACTTTCGAGCCCAATCGTCAAGTCTGGGAAGTGCAACTAGACTTTCGAGCCCAGTCGTCAAGTCTGGGAATTAAAGTGAAACTGGACTTTCGAGCCCAGTCGTCAAGTCTGGGAATTAAAGTGCAACTGGACTTTCGAGCCCAGTCGTCAAGTCTGGGAATTAAAGTGCAACTGGACTTTCGAGCCCAGTCGTCAAGTTTCTGGCAGCTTAATCTTCTCAGGTCAACAATCGAGAAAATTTGTTGAATGGAACGAGCGGAACTTAAAAGTTATTATAGTGTTATTCGTCAAAAATTTATAGAAGTAAAAAATAAAGACAATTTGTTCCCCATATGGATACCCACTAATTCCATTCGAAACTATACATTCAAAAAATGATACCACACGGTGATACCAGTTAGAAAACTATTACAATAAACGACCTAAATTGTTTTAACTAGCAGCCACCAAAACACCTCAACAGCTAGCACCATGTATCTGGATAGTTTTATACAGCCCAGCATGACTAAAAGAGTTAATGGAAGGACAATCAAGCACCCCAATTAAATAAAACAGTAAAATAAAGCTACTGACAAGATTAAAGCAACAAAGGCACCACATGATCAAAATCTTATTCGAACCCAACCTATGCTTCTCGATGTAGCACTAGCTCCTCTTGCTCGTCCTCTTCTACCAGTTGTACTGGTAAGGTACTTAAAAAAAAAAAAAGGAAAAATACATGTTACAATTTGAAGAAACCACCATGTTCCTTGACTTTTAGAGGTCAATTTCTTTATTTACCTTCTTATTTATTTCTACAGGTACGTCATTTTAATGCTCACCATTTCTACAGGTACGTCAATTCCCTTTTATGGTCCCATTACACATAAAAAAATACCCTCGTATAAACAAACTCATCTATAAATACCCCATCTCATCTCAGTTGTTGCATATATAACTACAACAAACACCTTACCGGAAGCTATAGCAAAATCAACCAACCATGTCTTTCATTTCTCAAAGTCTATGGCTAGTAGCAATACTACTTGCCTTGGTATCCTTGACTGATGCCACAGACTTGTCTACCGTTGAGATGCCTATGTCAGAACGACACGAGAAATGGATGGCACAATATGGGCGTGTATACAAAGATGCTGAAGAGAAGGCACACCGCTTTGAAATATTCAAGGCTAATGCTGAGTACGTGCTATCTATCAACCGTGCAGGAAACCGCACCTACCATCTTGGCCTGAACCGATTTTCTGATTTGACCAATGAAGAGTTCAAGGCCTCCTACCTTGGCTTTAAGCCAAAACCTTTGGCGGTAAAAGAGGTGCTTGATTTCTATTCTCTTGTATTTGTATCAATTGCTTTTGCTCAAGTTTCCTTCTTACCCTAAACCCTAAACCATAGAAAGCAAAATCGGCCGTTCCGGAGCGGGATCGGACGGTGCCGATTCAATTTCAGGCCGATTCACGCAGATAGTGCAGATTTCGGCCAATTTCGGCCGTTCCGGCCCGTTCCAGTCAAATTTTGGCCAAAACCCGAATTAATAAACACAGAAATTTTTTTTGCGCTAGGCGGGGATCGAACCCTTTCCCTATAGCTGAGGAGAAAAGCTATTTACCACTACACCATCTAAGCTTTGTTGTTATATAACACAACTCATTTATATATATATCAATTATAATTCACTAATTTGTAGCAATCCATTCACTTACGGATTGATAACTGTTTTTCGATTTTTTTAGTATAAAACAAACTTCTAGCAAAAAAGTCTGATTTTCCGATCCGATTCGGCCGATTCCGACCGATTTTTCTGATCCGAATCGGGATCGGATGGGGCCGATTCCGATTTTTCCTTCTATGCCCTAAACCCTAAACCTTTAACTTTTTCTACTATTGAAATGATAAAGTACTTAAATACCACTTTGCTGCTGGTTGAACCAAGTAATTGCTTGCAAACACTGTTACATGATATCACTTAGCATTGCTCTAATTTCATGAAACAGGATTTTGGAATAGCTAGGAAGAACTTATAATCGCTGTTTTTGTCTCACAGGAAACAGAGGTGGAACAACCTTTTATGTATGAAAATCTAGATTATATTCCAGATGACATGGACTGGAGAGCTCGTGGTGCAGTTACTGCGGTCAAGCATCAAAGCCAGTGTGGTATGTGTGAGAGAAGATATCCATTTAACATCTCTCCACAGATTTAGTCCTTACCAACTATACTGTTGTAATCTATATTAATATGGTTGGTGTGTAATTTCATATAGCAACGTCAAATAAATTTTTAGGCAAATAAAATTACCTCCGGATCATCATAAGAAAAACCTTTGGTTGAAACCAAATGATATTATTTATACTGGTATATCCTCGTACAAGACTGAACAAAAAAATGACTCAGCATAGAAGAACGAAGTTCATATTCGTGGCCCTATAATTCGGTAATATATTTATGCTTACCTAAACCTTAGCGGCTAAGTAGCACTAAGTCAGTACCAAAAGGTATGAGTCTGGTACAGACCAGTGCTGGGCCAAGTTAGTAATAAACTAATAATATCATAACACAAAACGAATAATCCTCAATTAAAACAATTGAATTCAATGCATTCAAAGGGAGTTGCTGGGCGTTTTCGGCAGTGGCAGCAATAGAAAGCATTGTGCAATTAAAAACTGGCCAGCTGATGTCCTTGTCAGAGCAGGAGGTTCTGGATTGCTCCGGGAATGGCACATGTTCCGGCGGCTTCATGGAGGATGTCTTCAAATTTGTTATAAAAAACGGAGGCCTCACAACTGAAGGCAATTACCCTTACACCGGAAGCAAAGGGAACTGTGATTCCGGAGAATGTCTGCTTCTGTTGCCACTGTCAGGTCTGAACCTATTAATTTCTCTAACTGAAAGATACTAATTTCACCTAATGTAAAAGTTATCTATATTGGTATTCATTTATTATTTTTTCTTTTGTGGCAAAAACTATTAGCGGATATCAAGAGGTGCCAAAGAATGAAGCAGCCTTGCTAAATGCAGTGGCAAACCAGCCAGTCTCGGTAGCCTTAGAGGGTTCAGGGATGGACTTCCAACACTACGCTGGTGGTATCTTCACAGGGCCTTGTGGAACCAAGATGGACCATGCTGTTACAGTCGTTGGCTATGGTTCATCTGCAGGGACCAATTACTGGCTGGTCAAGAACTCGTGGGGTACACAATGGGGCGAGGGAGGGTACATGAAGATGCAACGTGACATTGGTTCAAATGAAGGTCTATGTGGCATTACAAAGATGGCGTCATTTCCAACTGCATAATTCAGTGAATGGTTGAAGAAAGTGTATTTGCATATCTTACTAAGTTTGAATTTAATAAACAATGTTGTTGTTAGTAAGCAATTTATAGATACCTGTTGCAGTCCTAGTATTAGTAGAAGTCAATTGCCAATGCTTATGTATAAGCTATGGACTATATTCAATTAATACCTCAGTGTGTACTGCCAGATTATATAATACGTATATTATTGTAAGTTGTCTATCTTGAAAGCTTGCAGTTGGGTCTATATTCAAGTTTTAATTTTATTTCCACTTTCATTAACAAAGGTAGCCGTACACTTAGCATATATACGATAATGATCAGCATTCTCCAACGGGAATTAATCTATCAATACCTTTGTTTAATTGCATCAACAGCAATGATTTTATCAAGCACATAGCACCAAAAGTTTTTTCCTGACAACAACTGGGTCTATAATATGCTTCATAATTAGATGCAAAGAACAGTATAACATATTTTTTGTTTTCCTTTTACAAGCCAACGCTGAGTCAAATCTAAATTCAAGGGCATTAATGTCAGTTTCAAGCTTTGGTATACCGGAAAAGAAAAACTTGACCTAATTTTCCAGTATAATATTACTTACTAACCAAAATCTTCAGAGATAATATTACAGTTTGATTGATAAATCCATGTACAAATATGATAACAAGTCTCGCCGGGAAAATATTTATTTTAGCACAAAAATGATATAAAGCAGGAGAGGAACTAACAAAAATACTGTAGATACACTAATAACCTACATAATTTGCAGCATTTACAATATAGCAGTTGTTGTTTTTATCTTGCATAGATTCAATGCATGTGACGCTTGAACAAATCATCCTCCCATCGACCACTTGAAAGCTAACAATCTCACCACTTCAAGTGGAAAAGTTCTAAAAGATTATTACATTTTAATGCTACAGTAATATGTTTGTTAATATGGATATATCAACTGCAAAAATGGAGTTGGGTTATATCGTGCAATGTGAAGGAGAGCTTTATGAGTTATGAAAATAGTATTTTACCAAGTATATAGACTACATACGGACTGACATTACTTTTTAGTGAAAAATATCATGATAATTTGAGATGAAAGCTTCCCACTGTATACTGTGCTTTGTTCGACACATGCATGTTGGAAATAGTAAACTTAATTAATTTGTCAATTAGTTAAATGGTTAGGGTGAATGTATTTGGATTTTCTAGATAGATTAAATGTTTTGATTTTTTGGAGTCATGTTGGATTGTGCAATTCATGCACTTGGTATTTATGTCAATTTTAATGACATTTATGTTCTAGGTTATCTAAAGGGGCATCATGTAGCCTATAAATTGAGATGTTGTCATTTGTAATTTGTAAGAGAGTAAGAGAATATTGATATTAGAAGTAAAATTTGTGTTCCATCTTCTACTATTAAATATATTAAGTTCTTATCAAATACTAACAATGCAGTCATGAATAGATACTAAGGTTACATTTTGCATATTTGAATTTTCAGTACCCTCTAACAGCATCTATGTATGCTGATGCATACCTATTAATATGCAATAATCTCAAGAGTAAGTTGGATTTTCCTTGCACATAATATAACTTTGTTACTTACGGATGATTCGCTGTATTACAAATGACCTCAATAAATAAAAAAAACAAGTAGAAAACAAACCAAAAATTATAAGATGTTATTAAGCAAGAGTTGAAGAATCTTACTAGGGTAATACAGATTTAACTCTGTCTGCATCAAGCAAATCATGTTGGGTTGATTGAGGAAACCCCTAACTGTATCTTAAGCTTCATCTGGTCAGAATTCACACGAGGTATTGTCCCTGAAATGCACACATAACAAATCGATGATCATTCCAAATTGGGTCCGACTAATTGTACCCAAGGAGTTATACCTAGTTTTTACCAAAAAAAAACAGTAATTTGACTTGCGCGAATACTGTAAAACTCTATAATCAATACTGTAACTTCAACAACAAATCATGCATAATACCTAGTTCAAAATTCTAACAACCCAGTTTTTACCCAAGTTAGTTAAAAACTGTTAGCAACTAGAAAACTAACTGTACTTCCGGCTGTACTTCCAGCTTCTAGAAGATTTAACACAAACCACTTCCAAAACTTGTACGGCTGTACTTCAAGCTTCTAGAATATTTCAAAAACACATCATTTATAAAACTTGTAGTTATTTACAAATTACACTTAAAATTATGCAAAATTAATTTTTTTGCATCAAAATTAAATTTTTATTTTTTCGAAATTAAAATTTTAAATTTTTATTTTGAATTTTTTTAAATTTGAAAAACAAAATTCATCATTTTTTCTTCAATTATTAATATTTATATATGGATATATATCATTAAAATAAGATTTCAATACTGTAAAATTAGCAGATGCAAACTATAAATCTAATAGATGTTAACTACAAGATTTCAATACTGTAAAATTGATACATGAAACTATAAAAATGTCACCAGTCACAAAAAATTCATATACTGTACCATTTCACCACAAAAAGTTCATTAAAATCAACTGTACCATTTAATCATTTCATTTCACCATTTCACCATCAACTGTACCATTTACCATTTAACTATTCACAAAAAGCATCAACTGTATCTAACATCAATATAAAACAACCACAAACAAAAAACTGTTCAATCATTGCAATAAAACACTTTAGGACTGTTACTTCATACACCGCTAATGCGAATTATTTGGATGTGTGAGAAGCTTCATTGCTAGAATGACACATTCTTTAGAAATGTCATCCTACAAAAAAAAAAGAATTGTAAGGGATTTAGATTTATGCACATCAGTACAGAGGAAAATGATAGGGCGCATAGGTTAGCACAATTAGCCAGAACTGACAAGATCAGTTATCAGGGGTATACACTACCCTCTTTATACAATATGTAATGAGATATCAGGAAATATGTAATGTTACTGTTGGTGAAATGGAAGCCTACGGGTATTTGAAAGTAAAATATATACATCATAAAATTACCTGTGTAAAGTTCATAAGCATCTCAGTGATCAGATTGTACACAAAGCGCAGCACAAAAATAGCACAGTCCATCGATTTTGGTGCCTGCTTTGGGCAGTTCTCATGAATAATGCCAACATGTTTCTAAGATGTTTTAGCTGAAAGAAAAAAATGATATCAACATCTTTACTGTATAATAACTTCAAGTATGACATGAATCATGTAAAATAACTCATACATCTTATAAAACTATTGTATGAATCATGTAAAATAACTCATACATCTTGTAAAACTAAGGCATGAATCCTGTAAAATAACTCATACATCTTATAAAACTATGGCATGAATCCTGTAAAATAACTCATATCCTACAAAACTGTTAAGTATATCATGTAATATATTTAATGCATTTCAACACCTAATCCTGTAAATCATTGGCAGAATCATGAAAAACTAGTTGAAGAATACTGTAAAATGTTGCATAGATAATTTTGAAAGAAAACACTCACAAGTCCTAATCCTGTAAAATAACTCATATATCTTATAAAACTAAAGCATGAATCCTATAAAATAACTTATACATCTTATAAAACTATGGCATGAATCATGTAAAATAACTCATACATCCTACAAAACTGTTAAGTATATTATGTAATAGTTTAATGCATTTCAACACCTAATCTTGTAAATCATTAGCAGAATCATGAAAAACTAGTTGAAGAATACTGTAAAAGGTTGCATAGATAATTTTTAAAGAAAACACTCACAAGTCCTCCAGCAAAGAAACTCTTTAAGCCATTTCATTGTGTGCCAGTGGTATTGCATGTATTCAGATATATCACCAGCTGAGGTGTAATAATACATCTGCACATTAGGAACATCCACTGCAAAAAGCACCCAATGATTTTTCTTACAAATTGGGATGAACATCCATCTGATGCTCTCAAATTGAGGCCCAAACAACTGCGGAAGGGCCTGCAATGCTGCTTTTTCATCATATTGATGCATCAGAATCTGCAATAGACAAAAATCAAACATTAAAATATTGACTGAAGTATTTCAAAATTGAAGTCTGACAATTTAATTCATAATATACAAAAGTACATAATAACTTACGGATATATAAGGGGAGATGAAAAACCATGGGTGATTCACAGGAGTCTCATATTGCATTAATGATAGGACCGTGTCAACGAGCTGCAGAATCAATCAATAATATGTAAACTAAATTTAACTGTTGTATCATATAAAACTAAGGCATGAATCCTGTAAAATAACTCATACATCTTATAAAACTATGATTTTTAAAGAAAACACTCACAAAGTCCTAATCCTGTAAAATAACTCATACATCTTATAAAACTAAGGCATGAATCCTGTAAAACAACTCATACATCTTATAAAACTATGATTTTTAAAGAAAACACTCACAAGTCCTAATCCTGTAAAATAACTCATACATTTTATAAAACTAAGGTATGAATCCTGTAAAATAATTTTATATATCTTATAAAACTAAGGCATGATAGGACCGTGTTAACGAGCTGCAAAATCAATCAATAATATGTAAACTAAATTTAACTGTTGTATCCTATAAAAATGCTAAGTAGATCATGTAAAATATTTTACATTTAATAAAATCTGAAAAAACTGCATATCCTACAAAACTAATATATACAGTAAACTATTGTATGAAACCTTTGAAATAACTGATATATCCTATAAAACTATTAAGTAAATAATGTAAAATATTGTACAAATCATACCTCACTGCTAATTGGGAGCTCAGGATTCATCAAATCTTTGATTGCTGATATATCCTATAAAACTAGACTAGGTTGACTTTTGACCTGTTAGATCAGATCAGATTAGAGTCAAAGTATTACCAGATCGGATCAGGATCTGCCAGAAGCAGCGAATCAGTAGCGATATAGCTTGTCGAATATATAGAGCACAGTAATGAAGTCTTGGTTACAACTTGCGGCAGATTTCAAAGGAAAAATCAAATTATCATGACACGAAGATTCGATTTGAACAGCAACTAAATATTAATAACTGACAAAGCTTTAAAATACTCATCTTTCTAATTTTACTTGTACTCACTGAATCGAATCATGACGAGTGGCACGCTTGGATGCGGCAGTGAGATGGTTTCAACTTTCAACCTTTGAATCTTTGAAAATCAAGCATGTATACGTGTCACCCATAGCTTGATATATGCAATTGCTCAAAAAAATCAATTGATTTCCTGCATAAATCAGGGTATACACAATTTCGCAAACTTCGTTCGTCAAAAAACTTCATTCGTCAAGATGCTCCGACGAAACTTGTGGTAGTGCTCCTTAAAAATGAATTTTGCAATCAGCGGAGAATTTTTTGAAATGTAAAAGAACCCTAGAAAGAGCAATGATATCAGCGGAGCAAGAGAATATTTTTGGAAAATAATGGAAAGGAGAGATCGGAGATTATATAAGACAGTTACGAAACAGTTTGGAATGCATATAAAGTGGGGACCGAAACAGCATGGGTAAAAAGCGGGTACAATAAGTTGGATAAAGAAACCTTTTCTCTTCCAAATTACCTTAATTGGGCATTTAAATTATAAAACAAAGGAGGGGAGGGGGTCAATGCAGAGGAGTTAAGTTCATTAATTGTTGACCTGACTTCTGTCCAACACTCACTAACGACCAAATTTGGATGTGATCAGTGAAGTACGAAGCTCAACATCCAATGAGTATAAATGCATTGATCAAATTTCTTCAGCACTAAACTAATCAACTAAACCATAGTTTCTGAATTGCAATAACAATTTATTGCATCACCTTTAATCACACAAAATTAAAGCAACTTTAATCACCTTCGCATTAAGCGTCTAGCGAGAGAAAGAGTGTGTGTAGAGAGAGAGAACCCATGCTGATCGTAGCCAACTCCCATATCAACAAAGGAAGATAAGGGATGATTCGGTGAAGCTAGCTAGGGATAAGTGACCAGCATCTCTTTTTTCAGTTTCTCTCTTTCGTCCATTTCTCTTGCTTTTCGTTTCAGTTTTTCAGTACAGTATAGAATTACAGATGATTTGAGTTTCTAGGTTTCAATCCAAGAATTAAGGGGAAAAGCTTAAACAAATATATGCATTCACGGAATTGAAGAGAAATTTAAATGAAAAAATCAAGTAGCTTTTGCATGTACATCATACTCAACTTATTTCTCTATCTCTAACTCCACATGCAAAAAATGCATGTAGCTCAAGCGATCTCTTTGGCAAATTGATTGGTCTCCATATATGTATGCATTATGTATTATAGAAATAATTTAATTTTAAGTCAATGGCATGGTCCCCTTGATTTGGTATAAACGAGGAATTAAAAATGGAGCAAATTGGAAGGCAACAGGACAATATCGTTCCTCCATCTCTAGCTCTCATTTCGTTTCCTATATATATACCCCCCCCCCCCCCCCCCCCCCCCCCCCCCTCATGTCTTGTGGTTTACAAACATTTATACATACAGTCTCCTTCTAAGAAACAAACTTGTAACACAAGGAAACAAATAAGAGAACAATTTGTATTTTCTTTTGTTCTTCTTCTGAAATCCTAAAAGATCAGCCATGTCGACATTTAGTCGGCTCTTTCTGATGCCGCTTATAAGTATTGTAATGTTATTCGGTTTCTTCGCTAGCTCCGGCTTGGCCAAGACTCTTCACCGTACTTTCATTGTAAGTGCTCAATTTCTCTGTTATCACAACATCTAGTTCAAAGCATGCATGTTCTATATTACTATGTACTTAAGTTAATTAGATGATAAAAAAATAGCAACATACTTGAGTTTAGACAATAAATTGAAGAAAACATGCTATTATAAACTCAAGTTAGACAATTATAAGAAGAAAGACAACAATATTATACCAAACCTTTAGTTATATGCATGCTATTAATTAAGGAATTCTTGTGCTTTCTCGTTGTGTTCTATCCACAATCATTGATCTTTTCTGTAGCAAATTTTTGATAAAGCAACCGGGCCCATATTATTTGAAAATCATAATTAACAAAACCCAAGTCACATTATATATATAGCAGTCAATTATGTATGATAAAATTAGATTATCTGGACTGGAAGGAATAGAATGACTTCTCAGAGGATTCTTGTAAAGTGTGAGAATTTTAACAGCGGCTATAATTAGCTTTATTGTTCTTTCTTGAGGTCATTTACTCATGTTGGGTTGTATAAAACTATTCAGATACTTGGTTTTGTTGATGAGTTTTGGGGGCAACTAGATAAAACAATTAATTAGGCTATTTAATATTCTTTCCACTGGTAGCACTGTGTGCTGCTACATTTTTTATTTATAGTTTCAAATAAAAATCTTAATTATCATGGTGAAGGACAAACTTTTGGGTTGTCTTATTTTTATCTTTGTATTTGAAATTGTTCCCCAAAACTTATTTCTGTTTAAAGCACGAACTCTCAGTTTTTGATTTTAATGATTTTAATGATTTTAAATAAAGTTGTCTTTTTGATACATCTATTATAGATTCAGTGCATAGGTATCAATATTTGCAATAATTGATATTAATATTTTCATGCGCCTAACTTTGGCAATCTCTTATCTCTAATAAAAATAGTTGACCTTATAAATATTAATACTTGAAAAATATGGTATAAGTACTTGAAAAAAAAAATATTAATACTTGAAAAAGAAGATATTAATACTTTAATGTGAAACTTGATATGATCAAATGCATGTTAAACTTTGTAGAATTTATATACAAATAAATACTTTAGTTCACAAGTATAAATACTTACAATACTTCATATTAATATTTTTAGACGTTATCCAGCTCTATATGTAAAAAATATCAAGTTTTTTCAGTCCCTCTCAAATAGTTATGGTAATACTAATACCTTTGAAAACATGTATGGTCCCCCCATCTAGTTTGAGTGGTACATGTATTTATAGTGCGAGGGCGTTTGAAAGATTTAGTTGGGGGAGACAATTATTTGCGTGATAATTGTTTACCTCATATGTATAACTACTTTCGTTCATAGGGTTAATTAGTGACACTTGCAAGGATGTACCTTTAAAAAAAAAAAAAAAAACAGAAGTTGCATCAGATCACTATCATGTTGAATACCATATTTTCTTAACAACAGTTGTAAAATTTAATGAAGAATCATCCAAAAGTTAAAAGATATCATGCGCAGATTCAAATATAATAAAAATTAGGGAGCACCTAGTTATCCAAATTATCCAAATTTATTTACCTTTTTGATAGTGTTTCTAATCACAGACCGTTTGACTTTTTCAAAAAAGGAAAAGAAAAAAACAGTATAAAAGAAACCCTTCACATGGATAGAACCAGTACCTCACCACGAACAGACAGGAAAATTAGAAAGAAATATTAGAAAGAAAACAACTAAAAAGCTACCATAGAAGAACGATTGGTTTATTTCTGTCTACACTTCATCTCTCGATACAATTCTTACCATTTTCTTGAATAGAATAAACAGAGGGAGACTAACCATTTTCGAGCGAAGACAATGGCGAAGTAACGAGCAATTCCAGTGAGAGAGAAGAAGGGACTGTGTTAGTCGCGAAGGCGCCCAATTTCAGCGAGAGAGAAGCAGATCGAGTGAGAGGGAGGAACAAGGCAACGGGGTCGGGCGGGGTCAGGGGGGGTTGGCCAGCGGGGATCAGGGGTCAAGGGTCGGGCGAGGTCAGGTGGCAGGGATCAGGTGCCAGGGGTCGGGCGGCGGGGATCGGGGGTCGGCGAAGTTGGGCGGGGATCAGCGAAGTCGGGCGGTGGGGCGCGGGGTCGGGCGGCTGTGTTCTTCATTTTTTTTTTTGGCTAAAACCTAAAAACGCGCGAGTCGACAGAGAGAAGGAAAACTTGGCGCCGATTTTTTAGGGGCACCCTTCAGCGACTGGGCCAAAATCGATCGTTGAAGCCTGTGGTCGCCGGTCGCTGAAGGGTTCGTCGCTAGAAATAACTTTTTTTTATTTTTATTTTTGTCTTCAGCGACCGGCAACCAAATCGGTCACTGATGCCGGTCGCTGAAGACCGATTTTGTTGTAGTGCCTGGAGAGTTCAACAAGAAACAGATATAGAAATGACAACTAATAATTTCATCTTTAACAAATAATATCATTTTCAGGAGTAGAATAGGGTGTTCTTAAGCTCACAAATTTACTTGTTTTCTTAATGACTTAATTTCAAAACATATCGAATTGACTTCAAACGACTAATTCAAACTGTTGAAACCAATCTACTTCATGGGTGATGTGACGTTTACATGCCAAATTTATAAGATTTTGAATTAATTTAGAATAAAGTCAAGTGGTCAAAAACTGAACATGGCATCATCAATTCTTGCAATTAAAGAGCCAAAAGTAACTACACTGCTCAACTACATATCTTCAAACAATCAATTATTCTCAAATCAACAAATCAAGAAGAGATTATCAACTCTTAACTAATTACTATATGTTCTTTCAGGCATCTAGCCATAAAAATAGTGAGCACCTTTTGACCGCTACAAGAAAACTAGCCACGGCACTAATCAAAAACACTGGTTAGAGAACTTCAACCAGATAAAGAATCGACTAATTGAGTGACATAATGTATACTTATACCAAACAAGTCAATTTGAGGAGACATTAGTGAGCAGCATTGCAAGAAGTGGATCTTTAATCAGAAAGAAAGAGAAACTGATTTTTCCAATCTTTCATCAGAGGTTTTATTCATACCAATCCAAATCCCAAGATTGTTTCAAGAAAGGTTCTGTTCAGACCAAATGGAAAAACTTGTACTTACGAAACCATTAAGCAAAATGGAAAATTAACATTGTACCTTCGTAACTTTTTTCCAAACTGTGAGGAGGGGCGGGGGTTTAGGAGGAAGAGGCAGAGGGGAGGTGGGGCACAAGCGGAGGTGCTGCATTAAAAATTTTCATCTCCGTCTTGCTTCAGTGTCAAATTGAAATCAGAGATCCACACGGATCTTAGAGCATCTACATCCCTGAAACTATTAGAGTTTCTAAATAACTGTTAACTGTTTTTTAGAAATTAAACCTCTCTTAATTTTTAAGCCTCCACATCTCTGAAACTAAAATTAGAGTTTCCTAATTGCCACGTCACAGCTTATAAAATTTCTTATTAAGATATATTTGCAAGAGAAAGGAATTTCAGCGAATCATTTCGCCACGTCACAGTTTATAAACGATTTCTTATTAAGAAATTATTGAGCAAAGTTGCTAAATAAGAAATTCATCTACATCCCTGAAACTGGTTTAGCAACTGCCACATCAGATTAGACCCTCTAAGAGTTTCAGGGATGTAGATGCTCTTAAACAAATCCTCACTCATATATATATATATATATATATATATATAGGAAAATGCTAATATACTACGCGTAGCATAGAGGATCTCCGTGCTACAGCTCAATATTTGAGTTTTCAAAATCCTAACGGTTGATCCGAACCGTTCAACATGATCTCCATATGAATATCTACTTGCAAACCAAATTTTACATTTTTAGAATTTTTTTACTACTATCTTACCTTATCTTTCCTAGTGCAGAACCACATAGGTAACAAGAAAGAAGGCCTTATTTCTTCTAAGTGTGAGAATTTTAACAGAGGCTATAATTAGCTTCTTAATTTGTATAAAACTATTCAGATACTTGGTTTTGTTGATGAGTTTTGGGACAGCTAGTTAAAACAATTTTTTTTAAGTAAAAATAAGGATCTAAGTCCTTATTTGATTTTATTGAATGTAAAAACCTTTATAGGTTACAAGATGAAACCTATTACAAGATAAAAGAAACTATGTGCTCAATTTTTTGAGCCTGATTTAGATGAGAGGATAAGAGACAAAAGAACTAGAAAAACTAGAGAGCCCGAGGGAATGGAATTGGAACCCACCCGCGAAGAATGGCAGCAACTAGAAAGGCTTAAGAATTTTCTAGGAACCTTTTTTACAGCAACCGTCAAACTATCATGCTCGTACTCACCGACGGCATTTGAGTTGCTCAAAAATCTCTACCAAATTTTCAAGGTGTATCGTGATTTGAAAGTAGCTGAAAGCAATGACCCCTCTCTCACGCCGATCGTAGATGCCATGAAACAAAAATTCCTAAAATATTGGGAAGATGTACCCCTCCTGGCCATTATCGCAAGCTGCCTCAACCTGACATACAAGAAGGTATTCACGATCATAATACTTCAAGCGTACAAAGAGAATCTACATTTAGACAAAACCGGGGTGGATACATATGTGAATTCGAAGTTCGATGAGATGTTTAACTTATACAACTCAAGAATGGGTGACAACCAAAACCAAGCGTCTTCCTCCCATGCTGCCGCTAGGTATGAATATTTATTAATCTTTATTATTTATAATATCTACATTATTTGTCCACTAATTTTTTTTATTTTTTAATAGTTCCACTTCTAGGAGCACCAGCAATGGTGGATTGTTATCAGATTTCTAGTTGGAGAGCGACCCGTACACAGCCACAAACGAGTTATTGAGCTATACTTCGATGCGCAACGAAAGTGAACAGGTTGACATCATGGCGTGGTGGAGGAGGAATGCAACTCACTATCCAGTCCTCGCGATGATGACCCGTGACGTATTTGCCGTGCCCGTGTCAACCGTCCCTTCCGAAAGTTGTTTTAGTTCGGCGAACAGGATCCTCTCCGACAAACGCAGTAAGTTGGGTCCACATGTTTTTGAGAGACTTGTGTGCTTGAAAGATTGGATTGATGCTGAAAATCGCAAGCAATATCGCGATCATCAACCATCATCATCCGGAGTCGACACCGAAGAAAGTGGTACCGAGCCGCGGGCCGAGGCTAATTCGGATTCAGACGGTGCGGAAGAGAGCGACCAATGGTATATGAATGCTACCTTCTAGATAGGTAGTGTCGGTATAAATTTCTAACATCTTTTAATCTTTATGGTTATTCTTTAAATCATTAATTTCTAAACATTTCAATTAGTTTTTAAATTATTCATTTTAAAGAAGAACTACTAACAAAAAAAAAGTTAGAACTCCGCCTATGTTATTTTACATAGCCGGTCCCAAGCTCGGAATAAAGGAGGAGGGTAACTTTTATTTTTTAATCTATTGTTTTCAAATAATTCATTATTATTTTTAAAGTAACTGATTTAAGAAATTTTTGATTTATATTTTATTGTTTTAAAGTAATTGATTTAAGAAATTTTTAATTTATATTTTATTGTTCAAAATTTAAAGTAATTGATTTAAGCAATATTGTTTTAAAATAATTCGTAACTTTGATTTTGATTTTAGTATCACAAAAATTATTGAGTTCAAATATGCAATCATGTTAAATGAATTTTGATTTGTATTTTATTGGTTTAAAAAGAAAAAAAAAATAGAAAAAAAAAACAGCAGCGGTCAGTAGCAGCCTAAAAAATAGAAAAAAAAACAGCAGACTAAAAAAAAAAAAAAAAAATACCCACCCGGACCAGACCCGTTCTACCCGGACCTAAACCCGCTTACCCATGATCCGTGTTGCCCGGGGGGTTTGAGAGGGGCCGGGTAGGGTTTTTCAAAAAAATACCCGTGCTAACCCGTCCCGTGTCGCCCGTGACCCGTCCCGGGTTTTGCCCATGCCCGCCCGCCCGTGCCCGTTTGCAAAACACTAGTCAGTGGGATGATTTAATTGCTTTCTCAAAGAAGTTAAGATTATCAATGAAATAAGTATGATTGTGTTGCAAAATAAATTATGAAATGCCTATAAGATATTAAATAATAAAGCATGGATGAAAAATTGCAAACTCTATTAATAAAACTCAATCAAAAGTTCAGAGCGGCTTATATCTGTTAATCATAGAAGACAAAATCAACCGTTTCGGAGCGGGATCGGACGGTGCCGATCCGATCCAGGCCGATTTACGCAGATAGTGTAGATTTCGGCTAATTTCGGCCAGTTCCAGTCAAATTTCGACTGAAACACGAATTAATAAAGAAGCAGAAATTTTTTTGGAGCCAGCGGGAATCGATCTCTTGCCCTTTAGCTGGGGGTCTATGCTAGTTACCACCACACCATCCAAGCTTTGTTGTTATATACCACAACTCATTTATATATATATCAATTATAATTCACTAATTTGTAGCAAATTATTCACTCAAGGATTGTTAAAACAATTTTTCACTCACTAATTTGTAGCAAATTATAATTCACTAATTTATCAATTTTTTCCTATTTTTTTATATAAAACAAGTTTCTGGCAAAAAAGTCCGATTTTCCGATCCGATTCGGCCGATTCCGACCGATTTTTCCTATCTGGATCGGGATCGGACAGGGCCGATTCCGATTTTTCCTGTTAATCCAACTCAATCAAAAAGTTCCTTGGCCTTTGAATGTTTGTTGAGCAGGGAAAAGGAAACGTGGAGGACTTTCGGGCCCAATCGTCAAGTCTGGGAAGTGCAACTAGACTTTCGAGCCCAGTCGTCAAGTCTGGGAATTAAAGTGCAACTGGACTTTCGAGCCCAGTCGTCAAGTCAGGACTTTCTCAGGTCAACAATCGATAAAATTTGTTGAATGGAAGGAGCGGAACTTAAAAGTTATTATAGTGTTATTCGTCAAAATTTATAGAAGTAAAAAATAAAGACAATTTGTTCCCCATATGGATATATAGTTTTATCCAGCCCAGCATGACTAAAAGAGTTAATGGAAGGACAATCAAGCACCCGAATTAAATAATAAAACAGTAAACTAAAGCTACTGACAAGATTAAAGCAACAAAGGCACCACATGATCAAAATCTTATTCGAACCCAACCTATGCTTCTCGATGTAGCACTAGCTCCTCTTGCTCGTCCTCTTCTACCAGTTGTACTGGTAAGGTACTTAAATAAAAAAAAAGGAAAAATACATGTTACAATTTGAAGAAACCACCATGTTCCTTGACTTTTAGAGGTCAATTTCTTTATTTACCTTCTTATTTATTTCTACAGGTACGTCATTTTAATGCTCACCATTTCTACAGGTACGTCAATTCCCTTTTATGGTCCCATTACACATAAAAAAATACCCTCGCATAACCAAACTCATCTATAAATACCCCATCTCATCTCAGTTGTTGCATATATAACTACAACAAACACCTTACCGGAAGCTATAAGCAAAATCAACCAACCATGTCTTTCATTTCTCAAAGTCTATGGCTAGTAGCAATACTACTTGCCTTGGTATCCTTGACTGATGCCACAGACTTGTCTACCGTTGAGATGCCTATGTCAGAACGACACGAGAAATGGATGGCACAATATGGGCGTGTATACAAAGATGCTGAAGAGAAGGCACACCGCTTTGAAATATTCAAGGCTAATGCTGAGTACGTTCTATCTATCAACCGTGCAGGAAACCGCACCTACCATCTTGGCCTGAACCGATTTTCTGATTTGACCAACGAAGAGTTCAAGGCCTCCTACCTTGGCTTTAAGTCAAAACCTTTGGCGGTAAAAGAGGTGCTTGATTTCTATTCTCTTATATTTGTATCAATTGCTTTTGCTCAAGTTTCCTTCTTACCCTAAACCCTAAATCATAGAAGGCAAAATAGGCCGTTCCGGAGTGGGATCGGACGGTGCCGATCCGATTTCAAGCCGATTTATGCGGATAGTGTAGATTTCGGCCAATTTCGGCCGTTCCAGCCCGATTACGGCTTGATTCCGTCCCATTCCGTCCCGTTCCAGTCAAATTTTGGCCGAAACACGAATTAATAAACACAGAAAACTTTTTTGCGCTAGGCGGGGATCGAACCCTTTCCCTATAGCTGAGGAGTAAAGCTATTTACCACCACACCATCTAAGCTTTGTTGTTATATAACACAACTCATTTATATATATATCAATTATAATTCACTAATTTGTAGCAATCCATTATAACTGTTTTTCGATTTTTTTAGTATAAAACAAGCTTATGGCAAAAAAGTCCGATTTTCCGATCCGATTTGGCCGATTCCGACCGATTTTTCCGATCCGGATCGGGATCGGACGGGGCTGATCCCGATTCCGATTCCGATTTTTCCTTCTATGCCCTAAACCCTAAACCTTTAGCTTTTTCTACTATTGAAATGATAAAGTACTTAAATACCACTTTGCTGCTGGTTAAACCAAGTAATTGCTTGCAAACACTGTTACATGATATCACTTAGCATTGCTCTAATTTCATGAAACAGGATTTGGAATAGCTAGGAAGAACTTATAATCGCTGTTTTTGTCTCACAGGAAACAGAGGTGGAACAACCCTTTATGTATGAAAATCTAGATTATATTCCAGATGACATGGACTGGAGAGCTCGTGGTGCAGTTACTGCAGTCAAGCATCAACGCCAGTGTGGTATGTGTGAGAGAAGATATCCATTTAACATCTCTCCACAGATTTAGTCCTTACCAACTATACTGTTGTAATCTATATTAATATGGTTGGTGTGTAATTTCATATAGCAACGTCAAATAAATTTTTAGGCAAATAAAATTACCTCCGGATCATCATAAGAAAAACCTTTGGTTGAAACCAAATGATATTATTTATACTGGTATATCCTCGTACAAGACTGAACAAAAAAATGACTCAGCATAGAAGAACGAAGTTCATATTCGTGGCCCTATAATTCGGTAATATATTTATGCTTACCTAAACCTTAGTGGCTAAGTAGCACTAAGTCAGTACCAAAAGGTATGAGTCTGGTACAGACCAGTGCTGGGCCAAGTTAGTAATAAACTAATAATATCATAACACAAAACGAATAATCCTCAATTAAAACAATTGAATTCAATGCATTCAAAGGGAGTTGCTGGGCGTTTTCGGCAGTGGCAGCAATAGAACGCATTGTGCAATTAAAAACTGGCCAGCTGATGTCCTTGTCAGAGCAGGAGGTTCTGGATTGCTCCGGGAATGGCACATGTTACGGCGGCTTCATGGAGGATGTCTTCAAATTTGTTATAGAAAACGGAGGCCTCACAACTGAAGGCAATTACCCTTACACCGGAAGCAAAGGGAACTGTGATTCCGGAAGAATGTCTGCTTCTGTTGCCACTATCAGGTCTGAACCTATTAATTTCTCTAACTGAAAGATACTAATTTCACCTAATTTAAAAGTTATCTATATTGGTATTCATTTATTATTTTTTCTTTTGTGGCAAAAACTATTAGCGGCTATCAAGAGGTGCCAAAGAGTGAAGCAGCGTTGCTAAATGCAGTGGCAAACCAGCCAGTCTCGGTAGCGTTAGAGGGTTCAGGGATGGACTTCCAACACTACGCTGGTGGTATCTTCACAGGGCCTTGTGGAACCAAGATGGACCATGCTGTTACAGTCGTTGGCTATGGTTCATCTGCAGGGACCAATTACTGGCTGGTCAAGAACTCGTGGGGTACACAATGGGGCGAGGGAGGGTACATGAAGATGCAACGTGACATTGGTTCAAATGAAGGTCTATGTGGCATTACAAAGATGGCGTCATTTCCAACTGCATAATTCAGTGAATGGTAGAAGAAAGTGTATTTGCATATCTTACTAAGTTTGAATTTAATAAACAATGTTGTTGTTAGTAAGCAATTTATAGATACCTGTTGCAGTCCTAATATTAGTAGAAGTCAATTGCCAATGCTTATGTATAAGCTATGGACTATATTCAATTAATACCTCAGTGTGTACTGCCAGATTATATAATACGTATATTATTGTAAGTTGTCTATCTTGAAAGCTTGCAGTTGGGTCTATATTCAAGTTTTAATTTTATTTCCACTTTCATTAACAAAGGTAGCCGTACACTTAGCATATATACGATAATGATCAGCATTCTCCAACGGGAATTAATCTATCAATACCTTTGTTTAATTGCATCAACAGCAATGATTTTATCAAGCACATAGCACCAAAAGTTTTTTCCTGACAACAACTGGGTCTATAATATGCTTCATAATTAAATGCAAAGAACAGTATAACATATTTTTTGTTTTCCTTTTACAAGCCAACGCTGAGTCAAATCTAAATTCGAGGCATTGATGTCAGTTTCAAGCTTTGGTATACCGGCAAAGAAAAACTTGACCTAATTTTCCAGTATAATATTACTTACTAACCAAAATCTTCAGAGATAATATTACAGTTTGATTGATAAATCCATGTACAAATATGATAACAAGTCTCGCCCGGAAAATATTTATTTTAGCACAAAAATGATACAAAGCAGGAGAGGAACTAACAAAAATACTGTAGATACACTAATAACCTACATAATTTGCAGCATTTACAATATAGCAGTTGTTGTTTTTATATATCTTGCATAGATTCAATGCATGTGACGCTTGAACAAATCATCCTCCCATCGACCACTTGAAAGCTAACAATCTCACCACTTCAAGTGGAAAAGTTCTAAAAGATTATTACATTTTAATGCTACAGTGATATGTTTGTTAATATGGATATATCAACTGCAAAAATGGAGTTGGGTTATATGGTGCAATGTGAAGGAGAGCTTTATGAGTTATGAAAATAGTATTTTACCAAGTATATAGACTACATACGGACTGACATTACTTTTTAGTGAAAAATATCATGATAATTTGAGATGAAAGCTTCCCACTGTATACTGTGCTTTGTTCAACACATGCATGTTGGAAATAGTAAACTTAATTAATTTGTCAATTAGTCAAATGGTTAGGGTGAATGTATTTGGATTTTCTAGATAGATTAAATGTTTTGGTTTTTTGGAGTCATGTTGGATTGTGCAATTCATGCACTTGGTATTTATGTCAATTTTAATGACATTTATGTTTTAGGTTATCTAAAGGGGCATCATGTAGCCTATAAATTGAGATGTTGTCATTTGTAATTTGTAAGAGAGTAAGAGAATATTGATATTAGAAGTAAAATTTGTGTTCCATCTTCCACTATTAAATATATTAAGTTCTTATCAAATACTAACAATGCAGTCATGAATAGATACTAAGGTTACATTTTGCATATTTGAATTTTCAGTACCCTCTAACAGCATCTATGTATGCTGATGCATACCTATTAATATGCAATAATCTCAAGAGTAAGTTGGATTTTCCTTGCACATAATATAACTTTGTTACTTACGGATGATTCGCTGTATTACAAATGACCTCAATAAATAAAAAAAACAAGTAGAAAACAAACCAAAAATTATAAGATGTTATTAAGCAAGAGTTGAAGAATCTTACTAGGGTAATACAGATTTAACTCTGTCTGCATCAAGCAAATCATGTTGGGTTGATTGAGGAAACCCCTAACTGTATCTTAAGCTTCATCTGGTCAGAATTCACACGAGGTATTGTCCCTGAAATGCACACATAACAAATCGATGATCATTCCAAATTGGGTCCGACTAATTGTACCCAAGGAGTTGTACCCAGTTTTTACCCAAAAAAACTGTAATTTGACTTGCGCGAATACTGTAAAACTCTATAATCAATACTGTAACTTCAACAACAAATCATGCATAATACCTAGTTCAAAATTCTAACAACCCAGTTTTTACCCAAGTTAGTTAAAAACTGTTAGCAACTAGAAAACTAACTGTACTTCCGGCTGTACTTCCAGCTTCTAGAAGATTTAACACAAACCACTTCCAAAACTTGTACGGCTGTACTTCAAGCTTCTAGAATATTTCAAAAACACACCATTTCTAAAACTTGTAGTTATTTACAAATTACACTTAAAATTATGCAAAATTAATTTTTTTGCATCAAAATTAAATTTTTATTTTTTCGAAATTAAAATTAAATTTTTTTTTTTGAATTTTTTTAAATTTGAAAAACAAAATTCATCATTTTTTCTTCAATTATTAATATTTATATATGGATATATATCATGTAAAATAAGATTTCAATACTGTAAAATTAGCAGATGCAAACTATAAATCTAACAGATGTTAACTACAAGATTTCAATACTGTAAAATTGACACATGAAACTATAAAAATATCATATACAAAAACATCATATACAAATTATAAAATGTCACCAGTCACAAAAAATTCATATACTGTACCATTTCACCACAAAAAGTTCATTTTCACCATTTCACCATCAATTGTACCATTTATCATTTAACTATTCACAAAAAACATCAATTGTATCTAACATCAATATAAAACAACAACAAACAAAAAGCTGTTCAATCATTGCAATAAAACACTTTAGGACTGTTACTTCATACACCGCTGATGCGAATTATTTGGATGTGTGAGAAGCTTCATTGCTAGAACGACACGTTCTTTAGAAATGTCATCCTACAAAAAAAAGAATTGTAAGGGATTTAGATTTATGCACATCAGTACAGAGGAAAATGATAGGGCGCATAGGTTAGCACAATTAGCCAGAACTGACAAGATCAGTTATCAGGGGTATACACTACCCTCTTTATACAACGAAATATGTAATGTTACTGTTGGTGAAATGAAAGCCTACGGGTATTTGAAAGTAAAATATATACATCATAAAATTACCTGTGTAAAGTTCATAAGCATCTCAGTGATCAGATTGGACACAAAGCGCAGTACAAAAATAGCACAGTCCATCGATTTTGGTGCCTGCTTTGGGCAGTTCTCATTAATAATGCCAACATGTTTCTAAGATGTTTTAGCTGAAAGAAAAAAAATGATATCAACATCTTTACTGTATAATAACTTCAAGTATGGCATGAATTATGTAAAATAACTCATACATCTTATAAAACTATTGTATGAATCATATAAAATAACTCATACATCTTGTAAAACTAAGACATGAATCCTGTAAAATAACTCATACATCTTATAAAACTATGGCATGAATCTTGTAAAATAACTCATATCCTACAAAACTGTTAAGTATATCATGTAATATATTTAATGCATTTCAACACCTAATCCTGTAAATCATTGGCAGAATCATGAAAAACTAGTTGAAGAATACTGTAAAATGTTGCATAGATAATTTTGAAAGAAAACACTCACAAGTCCTAATCCTGTAAAATAACTCATATATCTTATAAAACTAAAGCATGAATCCTATAAAATAACTCATACATCTTATAAAACTATGGCATGAATCCTCTAAAATAACTCATACATCCTACAAAACTGTTAAGTATATTATGTAATAGTTTAATGCATTTCAACACCTAATCTTGTAAATCATTAGCAGAATCATGAAAAACTAGTTGAAGAATACTGTAAAAGGTTGCATAGATAATTTTTAAAGAAAACACTCACAAGTCCTCCAGCAAAGAAACTCTTTAGGAACATCCACTGCAAAAAGCACCCAATAATTTTTCTTACAAATTGGGATGAACATCCATCTGATGCTCTCAAATTGAGGCCCAAACAACTGCGGAAGGGCCTGCAATGCTGCTTTTTCATCATATTGATGCATCAGAATCTGCAATAGACAAAAATCAAACATTAAAGTATTGACTGAAGTATTTCAAAATTGAAGTCTGACAATTTAATTCATAATATACAAAAGTACATAATAACTTACGGATATATAAGGGGAGATGAAAAACCATGGGTGATTCACAGGAGTCTCATATTGCATTAATGATAGGACCGTGTCAACGAGCTGCAGAATCAATCAATAATATGTAAACTAAATTTAACTGTTGTATCCTATAAAAATGCTAAGTAGATCATGTAAAATATTTTACATTTAATAAAATCTGAAAAAGCTGCATATCCTACAAAACTAATATATACAGTAAACTATTGTATAAAACCTTTGAAATAACTGATATATCCTATAAAACTATTAAGTAAATAATGTAAAATATTGTACAAATCATACCTCACTGCTAATTGGGAGCTCAGGATTCATCAAATCTTTGATTGCTGATATATCCTATAAAACTAGACTAGGTTGACTTTTGACCTGTTAGATCAGATCAGATTAGAGTCAAAGTATTACCAGATCGGATCAGGATCTGCCAGAAGCAGCGAATCAGTAGCGATATAGCTTGTCGAATATATAGAGCACAGTAATGAAGTCTTGGTTACAACTTGCGACAGATTTCAAAGGAAAAATCAAATTATCATGACACGAAGATTCGATTTGAACCGCAACTAAATATTAATAACTGACAAAGCTTTAAAATACTCATCTTTCTAATTTTACTTGTACTCACTGAATCGAATCATGACGAGTGGCACTTGGATGCAGCAGTGAGATGGTTTCAACTTTCAACCTTTGAATCTTTGAAAATCAAGCATGTATACGTGTCACCCATAGCTTGATATATGCAATTGCTCAAAAAAATCAATTGATTTCCTGCATAAATCAGGGTATACACAATTTCGCAAACTTCGTTCGTCAAAAAACTTCATTCGTCAAGATGCTCCGACGAAACTTGTGGTAGTGCTCCTTCAAAATGAATTTTGCAATTAGCGGAGAATTTTTTGAAATGTAAAAGAACCCTAGAAAGAGCAATGATATCAGCAGAGCAAGAGAATATTTTTGGAAAAGAATAGAAAGGAGAGATCGGAGATTATATAAGACAGTTACGAAACAGTTTGGAATGCATATAAAGTGGGGACTGAAACAGCATGGTAAAAAGCGGGTACAATAAGTTGGATAAAGAAACCTTTTATCTTCCAAATTACCTTAATTGGGCATTTAAATTATAAAACAAAGGAGGGCAGGGGGTCAATTAATGCAGAGGAGTTAAGTTCATTAATTGTTGACCTGACTTCTGTCCAACACTCACTAACGACCAAATTTGGATGTGATCAGTGAAGTACGAAGCTCAACATCCAATGAGTATAAATGCATTGATCAAATTTCTTCAGCACTAAACTAATCAACTAAACCATAGTTTCTGAATTGCAATAACAATTTATTGCATCACCTTTAATCACACAAAATTAAAGCAACTTTAATCACCTTCGCATTAAGCGTCTAGCGAGAGAAAGAGTGTGTGTAGAGAGAGAGAACCCATGCTGATCGTAGCCAACTCCCATATCAACAAAGGAAGATAAGGGATGATTCGGTGAAGCTAGGGATAAGTGACCAGCATCTCTTTTTTCAGTTTCTCTCTTTCGTCCATTTTTCTTGCTTTTCGTTTCAGTTTTTGATCAGTACAGTATAGAATTACAGATGATTTGAGTTTCTAGGTTTCAATCCAAGAATTAAGGGGACAAGCTTAAACAAATATACGCATTCACGGATTTGAAGAGAAATTTAAATGAAAAAATCAAGTAGCTTTTGCATGTACATCATACTAAACTTATTTCTCTGTCTCTAACTCCACATGCAAAAAATTTATTGGCATCAATTTTGAGGGACTGGCGTAACCTCCTCTCACAGCAGCAGCATTAAGGTGCCACCATGAAAAAAAAATTAAGCTAGACAACATTTCAATTTGATGACATGTCAGGGATCAGATCAGGAAAGACATCATACAAAATGAAAAACATTCCAATTGGGGCCCCGTGAACAACGCTCTTGCTAGCTTTCAATCAGGTCTTCGATGACATGGACCCTTCCAAGTATATGACATACAAAATAATAATTTCTCATTAAAAATACCACTATCAACATGAAAAATGGTGAATTAAAGATTACCGGCTTCTTCTTTTTTTATAAAGATTGGAGGTCAATCCACCCAACTATTTAATATTCACGCCTGGATCTCTCACATTGCCAACTTGCAATTTTACACTTCACCAAAATACAGAGTGCAGTGGCTAATCCGGTTAAATCTCATGCATGGTCATATATTTTCCCACGGAGAGAACTATCAATTGCATCAATTATCGATCCTTCCATCTTCTTTTATTGGGCCTCTAACTAATAGGATATCTGTGGTGCTTTTTACAGGAGCCAGTAACATATAAGTCTGGTTCATGCACGTTTAAATTTTTGGGTCTCTAAATAGCAAGTTGATAAGCTAGTACAACAAAATTTATTAAATCCAGCTCTGTGATTCGTGCCTACCATGTGGTAACAAGTTACTAGATTTCTAATGCAGGTGACTTGACAATTTCTGCGACCATGGAAATACAAACTACAAATGATAACGGTCGTTGGAGAAGTGTTAGACACACTATATAGCAGTCAATTATGTATGATAAAATTAGTTTTGTGCATATTATAGATTTTTATTTTGAAAAAAATTTCCTTGCCCATTATAGTTTTTGTTATGATAAAAGTTTTTTGTTTGTAAAGCTTAGGTACAAATAGCATCCACAACATTAATAGTACAAATCTATATTAAGATATAACAATGTAAATTTAAGAAACACGGTACTATTGAGCAATCCAATGAAAGGAAAATGGAAAAATATTTCCTTAAAAATGTCTTAACTATATTTGACATATGTTTCATGAAATAAAAAATGTTTGACATATTTAGGATTCCACATTCTTCAAACAACATTCAAAATAACAATAATTCATTGTACACCATAAAAAAGACGAATTAATTATATGCCATGAAAGCTACCTCCATTTCCAATGGCAATGACAGTGACAACAAAGAGATGCAAGACCACATCTCTCGACTACCGCAGGACTGTCTAATGATGGTGATGAAATTAACCTCCCCAAAGGATGCATGCTGATCTGCGGCTGTATGCACCACATTTCAATCAGCGGCTGATTCAGTCGATTTATGGCAAAATTTCCTGCCTACGGATCTCTCATCGACCCTTTACCATGCAGAGACTAATGTCCAACAGCTACCTGTCTCAAAGAAAGAGCTTTACCTCCACCTCTGCTGCAATTGGATCCTTCTTGATGGCGGCACGAAGGTGATCTTATTGTTTTTTTTTTTTCATTTCTTATATTTATCCAAAGAATAAATTCTGTTATTTCTCAGCTTTTTCTCAAAAGTATCCGAAAAAAAGGCAAATGTTTTGTTGTTTTGAAAAGGCAATATTGAAAATAAAATTTCTTTCAATATGTTGTGAATTGATTCCATCTCGCAAAGAAACAATAAGTGAATAATAATTGTGAGCAATTAGCACTACAAGAAACAAAACAGTTTGTTTGTACTTTATACATACCATATTGAGTTTTGAATTTTCTAAGATTTTGTTTACTTTGTGTTTGCATGTTTGGTGGGAAAAAGAGTTTAAGGTTGGATTTGTTGAGCGGATCAAAGATAATACTGCTACATAAACAATATCCATCAATACAGGATCCAAAGGAAACTCCAATAAAGATTAAAGGAGCAATACATTGCAAAGATCTCTCCCCCAAGAGGAACTATGCCGCCAAACTCGCTCTCTCAGAATTACTCAATGGATCAATGACAGCTCAAGATGCCAGGTAAGTTTAATTTACTCAATGGTTATTTGGCAGCAAAAATATCAGACAAGAGAAGATGGATCGAGGGAGATTAGGTTGGGAGAATTTAATACTAGCATTAGAGACGATCGAGCTGTGCATTTTGTCATTTCTGATAAAGACATTATAAGTTTCATTCACGAAGATGGAGAGATATTACAATAAAAACTCAATAACATTCGCATGATACATCTGTGATTTTAGGTGAGAAGTCATTCTTTATATATAATTATGTGATTATTTTAATAAATTTATGTATTTAATTTAGGGAACCATCATTCATTTAACGTTTGTTAATTTCAACGCATTGGAACAATCAAAGTTCTTCTTTTCTCTTTTCACAATGTCTAGCCTGTCAAGGTATACTGTTGAAAAATGTTTAAGGTATACTAACTGTTGAAAAATGTTTTAGAAAATGTGTTTGATCTTATCTGAGATCCGACCTGAAATTATCAATTAAGAAATTAAATTTGCCTAGAATTGCCTGCAAGTTTAGTTTAATTTATTGACCATCACTCTTGCATGTTTAGTTTGTTGGATCAGATTTATTTCTAAAATATTTTGTCTGGCCAAACAAATGTAATATTGGACATATTATGTGGCTATTTTGATTGTCTTTTAGTAATTATTCTATTATTTACCTTCTTAATCCATTGAAATCAAAATTCTAAGATAGCATAGATGTTAATAAATGTTGAGTCCTTGTATTAAATACCAAAATTATAATCGATATATATACCATCACGCCTGCAATTTTCATCACCAATTTGTAAGGTACATCGGTTATATTCTTAATTATATATAATTCTTAATTAGTAAAGGTCAAAATCATGACTCAGTAGTTATATTCTTAGATTTTGTAATGTTTTATTGTGGATTAATTTGAAACTAAATTAGTCTTTATTTTGAAAACTGTTCTCATCTTTATATATAAAATTAAGGAAGCGACTAATTGTACCCAGCAAGTTGTACCTAGTTTTTACTCAAACTAACTGTCATTTGACTTATGCGAACATTGTAAAATTCTATACTCAATACTGTATCTTCAATGAAAAATCATATATAATATGTAATTCAAAATCATATCTTCAATGGCAAACCGTTTGCAACTTCCACAACTATCAAACTACATGTACTTCCTATACTTCAACTGGCTGTACTTTCAGAGTGACAGCTTTTAGAAGATTTCAAAACCGAATTCCATTTCTCTAACTTGCAGTTATTTCCAAATAACACATAAAATTATGCAAAATTAATTTTTGTGCATCAAAATTAAAAATTTAAATTTTTTATTTTATTTATTTAAATTTTTTTATTTTTTTCATCATTTCTTTTCAATTATTAATATTTATATATGCATCTATATCATGTAAAATAAGACTTCAGTACAGTAAAACTTGCAAATGTAAACTATAAAACTAACAGATGCAAAATATAAGACTTCAATACTGTAAAATTGACACTTGAAACTGTAAAACTAACATATACATACTATAAAACTTCAATACTCTAAAATTCGCAACCAAATACATCTGTTCCACAATCAAATACATATGTTCAACAACCAAATACATTTGTTCGACACAAACATACAAACAATGTAAATACTTCATCACCCTGTGGTGAACGTTATTTGGATGAGTGAGAAGTTTCCTCGCTATAACCACACATTCTTTCAAAATATCATCATGCAAAAAAACAAAATAAACAATGTTATAATTTGGAGTTACCTTGCTGAGAGAATAATATTACAAATCGAAATTACATCATAAACTTTAATACTGTAAAACTAACATGCAAACTATAAGACTTCAATACTGTAAAATTAACAACTAAAACTATAGAACTAACATATACAAACTATAAAACTTCAATACTTCATCAAATAAATACTGCCAGATGACTCACTGTTAAAGTTTCAGGTGTGGGTAAAATTAAACATAAATTTGACAAGGTGTTAATACTTCAGTTTTTTTATCTTTTATTATATAGACATGCAATACTGTAAAACTCCAATACTGTAAAACTGACTATTGTAAACTGTAAAACTAACATGCAAACTACAAAGTTAATAATTTACAGCAACTAGATCAATTTTGTACAACTTATTGAAAAACCTATTGAAATAAATGAAGTAAACATTGTAAAATTACTAAATAGATACTGTACAATCACAAAGTTAATAACTTAAAACAACTACATGAATATTGTACAATCATTCTGTCAATACTGTAAAACAGCTCTATGCATTATGTCAATATTGTAAAATAGCTCTGTGCATATTATAAACCACTAATTAAATACTGGTAAAATAACTATGTTACAACTGTGAAATATACTATAAATAATTAATAAAAAGAAAGATCAGAATAAAAACTTGTTGTCCTCCTTCTTCAACTTCTTCATCTATATTACTCAACCTGCCAAGTACTAGATCCTGAAATAAATCAAATTAAAACCATACTATCAATACTGTAAAATAATGCCTATATCATGTAAAACTGTTAAATATATTATATAAAATATTGTACATAACATTTAAAAATAGATCCTGTAAAACACTGTATATATCCTGTAAAACTATTAGATAAATACTGGCAATTTAAATTAGTAAAACTGTTAAATAGATTCTGTAAATATATCCTGTAAATCTATTAGATAAATACTATAAATTTAAATCAGTAACACTGTTAAAACAGACCCTATAAATATTGCATATCTCCTATAAACTATTGCATATATATCATGTAAAACTGTTAAACAGATCTAGTAAAATAAAGAAAAGAAATACAATGCATAGATAATGTACAATATCTGATATATCCTGTAAAACTATGAAACAGATCCTTAAAAATACTATCAAGAATCTTTTAACCTAACCGATCAGGAGTGTTACCAGATCAGATCAAGATCTGCCAGAAGCAACGAGTCTGTAACCCTAACCAATCCAGACTGTAAACATAATAAATCGACACTTTAAAACCTAAAACAGATCAAGTGAAACAAATAAAAATGCACTAAAATTTTGCCATTTCACGAAGAAACTGATCATATCCATATTGTAACACTACTACATAAATACTGTAAAACTAACTAATCGACACTGTAAACCCTGACAGATCAAGTGAAAAAAAATCAAATGACGATAAAATTGAGTCATTTCAATAAGAAATTTTAAAATTACTACACTAAATCCTTTCAATGCACTGTAAATTAGTACTAAAAAGAAATATAAGAAGGGAAACCTTGCAAAGTTCGTCTCCCAGTGTGACTAAGAACTTTGAGTGAAACACCTTTCACCTGGAAGTGGATGTAAACCTCTTCATTGAATCCTTAAATCACAATATGAAATACTGTAAACTATTGCAGATCGCCTCCTCTTATCTCCAGATCATCTCCTCCTATCTCCTCTAGATCGCCTCTCTCTCATCTCTCTCCGCCAGATCGCATCTCTCAGATCGTCTCCTCCTATCTACTCCAGATTGCCCCTCTCTCATCTCTCTTCGCGCGTGAGGGCACTTCGTCGCCGTTCAGATCTAGCGCGATCTAAGAACCCGTCGGAGAGGAGGCTGTCGGAGGAGAGGTCGCCGGAGGGAAGGGATTGAGGAGAGAAGAAAGCAGCGACAAGGAAGATGAGAACGAGAATTAGGAGAGAGAGAGATAGAGAGGGAGAGAGGCACAATCTCTCTTATCTGATGGAAAGAACGGAGGAGAGAAGAGAGATCTGATGGGGAAAGTTTTTATATAAGGTATTTGAGAGAATGGTTAGAACCGTTAGAAGGCTATCCCAAAATAGCTTGGGTAAAAAGTGGGTACAAAACTATGGAAATAAATTTGCTGCGATCCTCTGGGATCGCAGGGTCCCTGCGATTCCAATTTCAACCGTTCATATGTTTTGAGATTCGTGCACAAAAACTATTTCTCAAAAAGATCATGGGTTTTATCATTTGAATGGTTGGATTTAGAATTGCAGGGTCCTGCGATCCCTTAGAATCGCAGCAGATTCGGACCCCAAAACTATGGATATAAAAACCTTTTCTCTAAAATTAATTAGCTAGCTCATTCGGAATTTTCGTTTTCTGAGTTGGTGGTCTGTTGAAGTTTCTTGTTTTGCTGCTTCATGGATTTCAAGGATATAACTACTCTAATATAGATACAAGGTGTTTCTACATTGAATCGTTTTTGTTTTGAAGATAGTTGTTTTGTTTTTGTGGACACAACTACTTTAACTGTCCTACAATCTCTAGTTCAAAAAACACGTAAAACAAAGTCACTAAACTATAAATTAATTACCCCAACAATTAATAATATCAAGTGGAATTAGATTAGTGACCAAAGTCACCTGTATAGAAAAAATATATCATAAGGAAGAGGAAGACTTGGTCAAAACAAATATTTAGGAATTGATTAAACATTTTTGTATTAGGTTAATACTTAGAAAATTTTCCATTATCTCCGAAATTCTTTTGCAAAAGACATTGTTAGCCAACCTATCCGTAGCTTTTTCTTTGTTTTGTTCGAGGACGAACAAAAATTTAAACTTGGAGGTGTGATCGGGCCAAAACATATAACCGAAAATGTCAATCAAGAAAATTTGTTTACAAGCCCTCCAAGTTTATTTGATTGAGCATTCTTTATTCCATCTTGTATTGCATCCTGTTTTATCATGTATTTTGCATGAAAATATTTTAAAACCCTTTATGTATATACGCTATTGGAGCGATTTCAAGTTGGATCATATTAATTTCTAACTTATTTTGTCTAACAGAAACAAAATTATGTGCTTATTTCATTGTCACTTTGTCATTCTTCTATTTTTACCTTCCGAATGAAGTGAAAAATTGTAATATAGCTGATAGAAGAAGTTAATAAATGTTTTTTTTAAGGCTAGTGACTATAAATACCTACTAACAATTTCATTGATAAAAAACGTATTTACAATGGGTCAAATGACCGTAATTTCTAAATCTATTATTTTATTCTCATAAAATCCTCTAAACTAATATAATATTCTAATCCTCTCGTAATAACTCTAATACTTTAATCATCATCTTGCTCCACGACCGGATCCGCTTCTTTGATCGGGCCAAAACATATAGCGAAAATACATATCTTTTATTGCAGAAAATGCCAAAAGCGAATGCGAAGTAGCAATTTTTCCAATTTATTTACCGCAAATGTGTTTTAGGCTATTTTGGTAGGTTTTGGAGAATGTTACGTATTTAGGCCAAAAATGGAGCAAATATGACGAATTTAGGCGATTTCTGGAGAGAGCACCAAATCAGGGCACCGCTGGAAGCATGCAACACCTCACACGAAGTGCACAACATGCGAAATGGCAAAATTACAGAAATCCGCTAAGTTAGGAGGTTGTGCGGGCTCATCCAATGCCGCATGCGGCATACATCTATACCGCACGATTCTTGGACTCAATCCGTGGACTGTTCAGATGCTAATCAGATCTCCACCATTGATGTTAATTTCGACAGAATTCTTCTAAAAGGCGTGATTGGTTCAGAGCCAAGTCTTGGAATGCACTCCAAGTTTCCACCTTCCTTACTACTTCCATCTATGCAAACTTGGAGTGCACTCCAAGTTTCTACCTTCCTTACTACTTCCATTACTCACCCTCTCATTTAGGAAGGCTATAAAAGCCTCTCTTGTAATTGATTTCAGTGTACGTGTTTAATTGTGTTAAGTCCATAGAATCGATTAGCATCCTCATGCTGGTTAGGTTAGAAAGTTACTTAGAGAGAGGAGAGTAGTCATCGAAAGCTGATAATGAGAAGGTGTCATCTGAGGATAGGGTTCTTCCATCTTCAAGAGGGTTCTAGTCTATGTTATCTTTATTTTATTTCTTTTATTTTGCCATGGCCATGATGAACTAAACTCCTCATCTCTAGGGTGAGGGTTTGTAATCGAATTCTTTGTTATGTTTTAATATATATTTATGTTTTGTGTATGTTGATTTGTTTTTGCTTTATTATTAAATTTTTTTTTATTAAGTCCTTGCATACATAGTTCTATCTAATATATGCCAATGTCCTCCACATACCAATAGATGTAAAGTCTGAGAATCCCAGTGTGAGTGGGACACCCTAGTAAGAACTTCAAACACTTCGGCTAACGAGACTTGGCAGCGATCAAAGACTAGGGTTAGAACCTAGGGGGCTCCCTTTGCAGGATAGCGTAGATAGGAAATTTAGGTTTTATTAGTAGATACTTAATTTAAGTAGGGTCTTTGGGATAATTAGTTGACGGGTAGAATAGGATATGAACAATTAGGTTTGTGTGAGAAAGTTAATTGCATACTTATAATACTCTGAACTGTTAGCCCAAAAGCTGATCACAAGATCGAAAAACCTTTCAAATCACGTATACAGAAACCCAGCATGCCCTGTGGGGTAGTGACAATGCTGCATGCGGGGTAGCTGTAGGACATCTATGTCGCATACGGGGTGACAAACCGCATGCGGGGTAAGAAGACGTCAGAAATATATATTTTGCATAATTTAGAAAGAGAAAACCTGAACCCTAGAGAATCTCTATTTAATTATTTAACTCAAACCTAAGCACAATTAGCATCTTCGCTTACAATTTTAGGGTATTGAACCCAACAAACTATTTTCTAAACTATTATAAAATTATTTTCTAAATTGTTTTCAACCAACCAGAGCACCTAGACTAGTGAAAAGTGTTTATAATCTAATACACTATCCCTGTGGATCGACACCCCAATTATACTACATGGTAGGATCATGTGCTTGTGATCTGAACGTCAGTATAAGTTAGGGTTAAAAGGTATATTAATTTATACTAAAAGTAGTAATACCCCTTTGGTTCATCATTCTTCGACCGCCGTCGCGCTCCGACGACGACCGGATCTACTCACCGTCGCAGTCCAATCGAGATGTTGATCACCCTAATACTTTAATCGCCATCTCGTTCTACAATCGGATAAGCTTTTTCAACCACCGCCACGCTCCGACGGCGACCGGATCTACTCACCGTTGCGCTCTAATCGAGATAGGAACTCTATTCTCCAAACTCTGACGATACCGCACTCTCGACTCCGATCGACTCCGGTTCCTACCCTCTCCCTCATTCTCCTCTCCGCTCGAGAAGGTAGAACCGAGAGAAAGGAGGTGTTGCTTCGGAATGAGGACTACAAGAAGTGAAAATGATGGAGTGGTTGCTTGTTAAAATTAAATCTTGAAAAAACTAGTTTTTCGATATATGATAATATGACAAAGCTGCTCTAAGTTAATAAATGTTGAGTGCTTGTATTATGCCTAAATCTCATTAGGTAAATTTGTCAGTTTTTTGTTTAGATGGTTAGATATGATATGATATTCTTGACTCTCTTGACTCTCTAGATGTCAAAATAGATGAAAAGACAACAAGAAGAACATGAAAAATAACTAGTACAAGAAGAAAGCCAACTAGAAGAAATTGAAAGACAACCAGTATAACATGAAAGACAACCAGTACAAGATGAAAGACAACTAGAAGAAGATAAAACACAACTAGGAGAAGATTAAAACACAACCATAACAAGATTAAAAACAACTACTACAAGATGAAAGACAACCAGTAGGACATGAAAAAAAACTAGTAAACAAGAAAGACAACTAGAAGAAATGAAATACAATCAGTACAACATGAAAGACAACTATTATAAAATTAAAGACAACAAGAAGAAAGATGAAAAACAACTAGAAGAAGATGAGAGACAATTAGTAGAACATGAAAGATAACCAATACAATATGAAAGACAAATAGAAGAAGATGCAAACCAACTAGTAGAAGATGAAAGACACCTAAAAGAAGATGAAATACAACCACTGTAAAATGAAACTCAACTAGTAGAACATGAAAGAACAATTCCAAGATGAAAAATAACTAGTACAAGATGAAATACAACCAGTAGAACGTGAAAGACAACTAGTACGAATGAAAGAAAACTAGAAGAAGATGAAACACAACTAGAGAAAAATGAAAAACAACTAGTAGAAGATGAAAGACAATCAGTGTAAAATGAAATACAACTAGTAGAAGATGAAAGACAACTAGTAGAACATGAAAAACAACCAATACAAGATAAAGACAACTAGGAGAAGATGAAAATCAACAAGTAAAAGATGAAAGACAAATAGAAGAAGATGAAATACAACCAGTGCAAGAAGAAACTCAACTTGCAGAAGATGAAAGACCACTATAAAAAGATGAAATACAACTAGAACAAATGAAACTGTAGAACTTGAAAGACAACTATTACAAGATGAAAAACAACAAGTACAAGATGAAGGACAACTAGAAGAAATTGAAGGACAACCAGTAGAACATGAAATACAACTAGTACAGATGAAAGACAACTAGAAGAACATAAAACAAAACTAGGAGAAAATGAAAAACAACTATTACAAGATGAACGAAAACCAGTAGGGCATGAAAAAAACACTAGTACAACATAAAAGACAACTAGAAGAAATGAAATACAACTGGTAGAACATGAAAGACAACTATTACAAAATGAAAGACAACAAGAAGAAGATGAAAAACAACTAGTACAAGATAAAAGACAACATGAAGAAAATGAAATACAACCAGTAGAACATGAAAGACAACTAATAACTAGTAGAAGTTGAAACATAACAAGTACAAGATGAAAGACAACATGAAGAAGATGAAATGCAACCAGCAGAACAAGAAAGACAACTAGTAAGAGATAAAAGAAAACTAGAAGAAGATGAAACACAACTAGAAGAAGATGAAATACAACTAGTAGAAGATGAAAGACAACCAATACAAGATGAAAGACAACAAGATGAAGATGAAAAACAACAAATAGAAGATGATATACAACCACTGCAAGATCAAACTCAACTAGCAAAAGTTGAAAGACACCTAGAAAAAGATGAAATACAACTAGAAGAAATAAAATACAACAAGTAGAACATGAAAGACAACTATTACAAGATGAAATATAACAAGAAGAAGATGAAAAACAACTAGTACAAGATGAAATACAACATGAAGAAGACAAAATACAACCAGTAGAACATAAAACACAACTAGTACAGGATGAAAAAGAACTAGAAGAAGATGAAACACAACTAGAAGAAGACGAAAGACAACTAGAAGAAGATGAAACACAATTAGTAGAAGATAAAAGACAACCAACACAAGATGAAACGAAACTAGAAGAAGATGAAATAACTAGTAGAAGATGAAATACAACTAGAAGAAAATAAAAGAAAACCAGTGCAAAATGAAACAAAACTTGCAGAAGATGAAAGACAACTAGAAAAAAATGAAATACAACTAGAAGAATATTACAACCAGTTGTAGATGAAATGCATGTAGTAGAATATGAAAGACAACCAGTACATGATGAAAGAAAAAAGAAGAAGAAGATGAAAAACAACAAGTACAAGATGAAAACAACTAGTACAAGATGAAAAACGACATGAAAAAGATGAAATACAACCAGTAAAACATGAAAGACAACTAGAAGAAGATGAAACACAACTAGAAGAAGATGAAACGTAACTAGTAGAAGATGAAACACAACCAATACAAGATGAAGATAAAATACAACTAGAAGAAGATGAAAGACAACCAGTGCAAGATGAAACACAACTAGTAGAAGTTGAAAGACAATTAGTAGAACATGAAAGATAACCAATACAATATGAAAGATAAAAAGAAGAAGATGCAAACCAACTTGTAGAAGATGTAATACAACCACTGCAAGATGAAACTCAACTAGCAGAAGTTGAAAGACAGCTAGAAAAAGATGAAATACAACTAGAAGAAATGAAATACAACCTGTAGAACATGAAGAAAACTATTACAAGATGAAAGACAACAAGAAGAAGATGAAAAACAACAAGAACAAGATGAAAGACAGATGAAGAAGATGAAATATAACCAGTAGAACATTAAAGACAACTAATACAAGATGAAAGAAAACTAGAAAAAGATGAAAGACAACTAGAAGAGATGAAAGACAACTAGTAGAAAATGAAAGACAACCAGTACAACATGAAAGACAACTAGAAGAAGATGAAAAACAACTATTAGAAGATGAAAGACTACTAGAAGAAGATTAAAAACTAGTAGAAGATGAAAAATAACTAGAAGAAGATGAAGACAACTAGTGCAAGATGAAACAAAACAAGAAGAAGAGGAAAGACAACTAGAAGAAAATGAAATACAACTAGAAGAAGATGAAATATAACCAGTTGTAGATAAAATACAACTAGTAGAATAAGAAAAACAACCAGTACATGATGAAAGAAAATAATCAGAAGAAGATGAGAAACAACAAGTACAAGATGAAAAACAACTAGTACAATATGAAAGATAACATGAAGAAGATGAAATACAACCAGTAGAACATGAAAGTCAACTAGTACAAGACGAAAGAAAACTAGAAGAAGATGAATCACAACTAGAAGAGATGAAATACAACTAGTAGAAGATGAAAGACAACCTGTACAAGATGAAAGACAACCGAAAGAAGATTAACAACAATTAGAAGATGAAAGACTACTAGAAGAAGATGAAAAACAACTAGTAGAAGTGAAAGACAACTAGAAGAAGATGAGAGACAATTAGTAGAACATGAAAGACAACCAATACAATATGAAAGACAAATAGAAGAAGATGCAAACCAACCAGAAGAAGATGAAAGACACCTAAAAGAAGATGAAATACCACCACTGCAAGATGAAACTCAACAAGTAGAAGTGAAAGACAGCTAGCAAAAGGTGAAATACAACTAGAAGAAATGAAATACAACTAGTAGAACATCAAAGACAACTATTCCAAGATGAAAGACAACAAGAAGAAGATGAAAAACAACTAGTACAAGATGAAAGACAAATGAAGAAGATGAAACACAATCAGTAGAACATGAAAGATAACTAGTACGAGATGAAAGAAAACTAGAAGAAGATGAAACACAACTAGAGGAAAATGAAAAATAACTAGTAGAAGATGAAAGACAATCAGTGTAAGATGAAACACAACTAGTAGAAGATCAAAAACAACTAATAGAACATAAAAAACAACCAATACATGATAAAAGACAATTAGGAGAAGATGAAAATAAACAAGTAGAAGATACAAGACAAATAGAAGAAGACGAAATACAACCAGTGCAAGATGAAACTCAACTTGCAGAAGATGAAAGACCACTAGAAAAAGATGAAATACAACTAGAACAAATGAAACAGTAGAACTTGAAAGACAACTATTACAAGATGAAAAACAACTAGTACAAGATGAAAAACAACTAGTACCAGATGAATGACAACTAGAAGAAATTGAAAGACAACCAGTAGAACATGAAAGACAACTAGTACAAGATGAAAGACAACTAGAAGAATATAAAACAAAATTAGGAGAAGATGAAAAACAACTATTACAAGATGAAAGACAACCGAAGAAGATGAAAGAAAACCAGTAGGGCATGCAAAAAAAATAGTACAACATAAAAGACAACTAGAATAAATGAAATACAACCGGTGGAACTTGAAAGACAACTTTTACAAAATGAAAGACAACAACAAGAAGATGAAAAGCAACTAGTACAAGATAAAAGACAACATGAAGAAAACAAAATACAACCAATAGAACATGAAAGACAACTATACAAGACGAAAGAAAACTAGTAGAAGGTGAAACATAACAAGTAGAAAATGAAATACAACATGAAGAAGATGAAAAACAACCAGCAGAACATGAAAGAGAACTAGTACGAGATTAAAGAAAACTAGAAGAAGATGAAACACAACAAGAAGAAGATGAATACAACTAGTAGAAGATGAAAGATGAAAAACAACTAACTAGTAGAAGATGAAATACAACCACTGCAAGATCAAACTCAATTAGCAGAAGTTGAAAGACAGCTAGAAAAAGATGAAATACAACTAGAAGAAATAAAATACAACCAGTACAACATGAAAGACAACTATTACAAGATTAAATACAACAAGAAGAACATGAAAAACAACTGGTACAAGATGAAATACAACATGAAGAAGACGAAATACAACCAGTAGAACATAAAACACAACTAGTACAAGATGAAAGAAAACAAGAAGAAGATGAAACACAACTAGAAGAAGACGAAACACAACTAGAAGAAGATGAAACACAACTAGTAGAAGATAAAGACAACCAACACAAGATGAAACTAAACTAGAAGAAGGTGAAAAATAACTAGTAGAAGATGAAATACAACTAGAAGAAGATGAAATACAACTAAAAGAAAATGAAAGACAACCAGTGCAAGATGAAACTAAACTAGTAGAAGATGAAAGATAACTAGAAGAAGATGAAAGATAACTAGAAGAAGATGAAGACGACTAGTGTAAGATGAAACAAAACTAGCAGAAAATGAAAGAGAACTAGAAGAAAATGAAATACAACTAGAAGAAGATGAAATACAACTAGAAGAAGATGAAATACAACCAGTTGTAGATAAAATACATCTAGTAGAATATGAAAGACAACCAGTACATGATGAAAGAAAAGAAGAAGAAGAAGAAGAAGAAGAAGAAGATGAAAAACAACTAGTACAAGATGAAAAACAACATGAAGAAGATGAAATACAACCAGTAGAACATGAAAGACAACTAGAAAAAGATGAAATACAACCAGTTGTAGGTGAAATACATCTAGTAAAATATGAAAGACAACCAGTACATGATGAAAGAAAACAAGAAGAAGAAGATGAAAAACAACTAGTACAAGATGAAAAACAACATGAAGAAGATGAAATACAATCAATAGAACATGAAAGACAACTAGAAGAAGATGAAACACAACTAGAAGAAGATGAAACACAACCAATACAAGATGAAAGACAACAAGATGAAGATAGAAAACAACTAGAGGAAGATGAAAGACAACCAGTGCAAGATGAAACACAACTAGTAGAAGTTGAAAGACAATTAGTAGAACATGAAAGATAACCAATACAATATGAAAGATAAAAAGAAGAAGATGCAAACCAATTAGTAGAAGATGTAATACAACCACTGCAAAATGAAACTCAACTAGCAGAAATTGAAAGACAACTAGAAGAAATGAAATAAAAACATGAAAGACAACTATTACAAGATGAAAGACAACATGAAGAAGATTAAAAACAACAAGAACAAGATGAAAGACAAATGAAGAAGATGAAATATAACCAGCAGAACATGAAAGACAACTAATACAAGATGAAAGAAAACTAGAAAAAGATGAAACACAAATAGAAGAGATGAAAGACAACTAGTAGAAAATGAAAGACAACCAGTACAACATGAAAGACAACCAGAAGAAGATGAAAAACAACTATTAAAAGATGAAAGACTACTAGAAGAAGATTAAAAACTAGTAGAAGATGAAAAATAACTAGAAGAAGATGAAGACAACTAGTGCAAGATGAAACAAAACAAGAGAAGAGGAAAGACAACTAGAAAAAAATGAAATACAACTAGAAGAAGATGAAATATAACCAGTTATAGATGAAATACAACTAGTTGAATATGAATGACAACCAATACATGATGAAAGAAAACAAGCAGAAGAAGATAAAAAATAACAAGTACAAGATGAATGTTGACCAAAAATCCTAAACCCTAAACCCTACAAGTTGCCTTTCATCTCCTTGTTGTTGTCTTTCATCTACTAGTTGTTTTTCATCTTCTTCTGGTAGTATGTCATTTTCTACTGTCTTTCATGTTTCTTCTAGTTATCTTTCATGTTCTACTGGTCGTCATCTTCTACTAGATGTGCTTCATCTTCTTCTAGTTGTATTTCATCATCATCTTCTTCTTCTTCTACTAGTTCTCTTTCATCTTCTTCAAATTGTCTTTGATTTTCTTCTAGTTGTCTTTCATCTTATACTGGTTGTCTTTCGAGTTCTACTGGTTGTTTGTCATGTTCTACTAGTTGTCAGACATGTTCTTCTAGTTGTCTTTCATGTTTTTCTAGTTGTCTTTCATGTTCTACTGGTTGTCTTTCATTTTGTGCAGGTTGTATTTCATGTTTTACAGTTTGTCTTTCATGTACTACCGGTTGTATTTCATATTATTCTAGTTGTCTTTCATCTTCTTGTAGTTGTCTTTTACGTTCTACTGGTTATCTTTCATATTATACTAGCTATCTTTCAAATTCTTCTAGTTGTCTTTCATCTTCTTCTAATTATTTTTCATGTTTTACAAATTATCTTTCATGGTCCACAAGTTGTCTTTCACCTTCTTCAAGTTGTCTTTCATCTTCTTCTAGTTGTCTCTCTTCTTGTACTAGTTGTCTTTCATGGTCTGCTGGTTGTCTTTCCTGTTCTTCTAGTTGTCTTTCATCTACTACTAGTTGTCTTCCATATTCTATCGGTTGTCTTTCATTTTCTTCTAGTTGTCTTTAATCTTCTTGTAGTTGTTTTTCATGTTCTACAGGTTATCTTTCACATTCTAGTAGCTGTCTTTCAAATTCTTCTAGTTGTTTTTTAACTTCTTCTAGTTGTCTTTCATGGTCTACTGGTTGTTTTGACATTCTTCTATTTGTCTATCATCTTCTTCTAGTTGTCTTTCATGTTGTACTGGTTGTCTTTCATGTTGTACTGGTTGTTTTCCATGTTCTATAGGTTGTTTTTCATGTTGTACTGGTTGTCTTTCATGTTCTTCTAGTTGTCTTTCATCTTATTGTTGTCTTTCACATTTTACAGGTTGTCATTCATGTTCTACTAGATGTCTTTCATCTACTACCTGTTGTCTTTCATCTACTACTGGTTGTCTTTCATATTATACCGGTTGTCTTCTATAATATTCTTCTAGTGCTCTTTGATCTTCTTATCATTTTCTTTCATGTTCTGTTGGTTATATTTCATATTATGCTGGATGTCTTTCATCTACTACCAGTTGTCTTTCATTATCTACTGGTAGTTTTACGTGTTCTTCTAGTTGTTTTTCAAATTCTACTTGTTGTCTTTAATAATCGATTGGTTGTCTTTAATCTTAAACTTGTTGTCTTTCATGTTCTAATGGTTGTTTTTCATGTTGAACTGGTTTTTTCTCATATACTTCCGGTTGTCTTTCATATTGTTTTGGTTGTCTTAAATCTTCTTGTAGTTGTGTTTCATGTTCTACTGGTTATATTTCATATTATTCTAGGTGTCTTTCATATTCTTGTAGTTGTCTTTCATCTTCTTCTAGTTGTCTTTAATGTTTCACAAATTATTTTTTTCTAGTCTACTAGTTGTCTTTCATCTTTTTTTAGTTAACTTTTATCTTCTTCTAGTTGTCTTTCATCTTGTACTAGTCGTTTTTCATGTTCTACAGGTTGTTTTCATGTTGTATTGTTGTCTTTCATCTTCTTGTAGTTGTCTTTCAAGTTCTTCTAGTTGTCTTTCATATCCTACCGGTTGTCTTTCATATTCTACCAGTTGTCTTTCATATTATTCTAGTTGTCTTTAATCTTCTTCTAGTTGTCTTTCATGTTCTACTGGTTATCTTTCATATTCTACTAGTTGTCTTTCAAATTCTTCTAGTTGTATTTCAATTTCCTCTAGTTGTCTTTCATTTTCTACAAGTTGTCTTTCGTGGTCCACTTGTTGTCTTTCACCTTCTTCTAGTTGTCTTTCATCTTCTTCTAGTTGTCTTTCATCTTGTACTGGTTGTGTTTCATCTTCTTATAGTTGTCTTTCATTTTCTTCTAGTTGTATTTCATCTTAGTCTAGTTGTCTTTAATCTTGTACTAGTTGTCTTTCATGTTCTACTGGTTGTTTTTCGTGTTCTATTGGTTGTGTTTCGTGTTCTTCTAGTTGTCTTACATGTTCTTCTTGTTGTCTTTCATGTTCTACTTGTTGTCTTTCATTTCTTCTATTTGTCTTTCATGTTCTACTTGTTGTCTTTCATTTTCTACTGGTTATCTTTCATGTTCTACGGATCTATAATCTTCTTATAGTTGTCTTTCATCTTGTACTTATTGTATTTTATCTTTTTCTAGTTGTCTATCATCTTGTACTAATTGTCTTTCATGTTCTATTGGTGGTCTTACATGTTTTTCTTGTTGTCTTTCTTGTTCGACTGGTTTTTTCTCATGATCTACTTGTTGTCTTTCATCTACTACTGGTTGTCTTTCGTATTCTACCTGTTGTCTTTCATATTCTTCTATTTGTCTTTCATCTTCTTGTAGTTGTCTTTCTTGTTCTATTCATTGTCTTTCATGTTCTACTAATTGTTTGTCAGGTCCTATTAGTTGTTATAAATGTTCTTATAGTTGTCTTTCATCTTTTGTTGGTTGTCTTTCATGTTCTACTAGTTGTTTTTCATATTCTACTAGTTATCTTTCATCTTGTGCTGGTTGTCTTTCATGTTCTACTGGTTCTCTTTCTTGTTCCACTTGTTGTCTTTCATCTACTACCAGTTGTCTTTTATTTTCATCTAATTGTCTTTCATCTTCTTCTTGTTGGCTTTCAATTTCAACAGTTGTCTTTCATTCTCTACTGGTTTTTATTCATATTCTTTTAGTTGTCTTTCATCTTCTTGTAGTCTTCTTTCATGTTATACTGGTTGTCTTTCAAGTTCAACTAGATGTGTTTCATCTACTACTGTGTCTTTCATATTCTACCAGTTGTCTTTCATCGGCTTGTAGTTGTCTTTCATGTTCTACTTGTTGTCTTTCATGGTCTCCTGGTTGTCTTTCATTTTCTTCAAGTTGTATTTCATCTTCTTCTAGTTGTCTTTCATTTTGTAGTGGCTGTCTTTCATTTTTTTCTTGTTGTACTAGCTGTCTTTCATCTTCTTCTACTTGTTTTTCATCATCTTCAAGTTATCTTTCATCTTATATTGGTTGTCTTTTATGTTGTACTATTTGTTTATCATGTTCTACAGGTTGTAATTCATGTTCTTCTAGTTATCTTTCATGTTCTTCTGATTGTCTTTCATATTCTACTGGCTGTCTTTCATGTTCTACTGATTGTCTTTCATGTTGTGCTGGTTGTCTTTTATGTTTTACTGTTCGTCTTTCTTGTTTTACAGTTTGTCTTTCATGTACTACCGGTTGTCTTTCATTTTCTTGTAGTTGTCATTTTTGTTATCTAACTGTCTTTCATGTTATATCGGTTGTCTTTCATCTTTTACTGGTTGTCTTTCATGTTCTACTGATTATTTTTCATGTTCTACTACTTGTCATTTATGTTCTTCTAGTTATCTTTCATGTTCTTTAGTTGTCTTTCATGTTTGACGAGTTGTCTTTCATGTTCTACTAGTTGTATTTCTTCTAGTGCAGGTTGTATTTTAAGATAAACTGTTTGTCTTTCATGTTTTACTATTTTTCTTTTATCCACTATCAGTTGTCTTTCAAATTCTACCGGCTGTCTTTCATATTTTTCTAGTTGTCTTTTATCTTCTTCTAGTTGTATTTCAAGTTCGACTAGATGTCTTTCATCTACACCATGTCTTTTATTTTCTACCGGTTGTCTTTCATCATCTTGTAGTTGTCTTTCATGTTCTAGTTGTTGTCTTTCATGGTATCCTGGTTGTCTTTCATGTTCTTCTAATTGCATTTCATCTTCTTCTAGTTGACTTTCATTTTGTACTTGTTGTTTTTCGTGTTCTACTGGTTGTCTTTCATCTTGTACTGGTTGTCTTTCATGTTCTACTGGTTGTTTTTCATGTTATATAAGTTGTTTTTCATGTTGTACTGGTTGTCTTTCATGTTCTTCTAGTTGTCTTTCATCTTGTCGTTGTCTTTCACATTCTACTGGTTGTCATTCATGTTCTACTGGATGTCTTTCATCTACTACCTGTTGTCCTTCATCTACTACTTTTTGTCTTTAATATTATACCGGTTGTCTTTCATAATATTCTTTTAGTGCTATTTCATCTTCTTGTCATTTTCTTTCATGTCTTTCATCTACTACCGGTTGTCTTTCATTATATACTAGTAGTTTTACATGTTCTTCTAGTTGTTTATGTTATTCTAGTTATTTTTTAAGTTCTACTGGTTGTCTTTCGTGGTCGATTGGTTGTCTTTAATCTTGTACTGGTTGTCTTTCATGTTCTAATTATTGTTTCATGTTTAACTGATTTTTTTCTCATATACTTCCGATTGTCTTTCATATTCTACCGGTTGTCTTTCATGTTCTCCTTAGTGTCTTTCATATTCTTCTAGTTGTCTTTCATCTTCTTCTAGTTGGATTTAATGTTCTACAAGTTGTCTTTTCTAGTCTACTAGTTGTCTTTCATCTTCTTCTCGTTGTCTTTCATCTTGTACTGGTTGTTTTTCATGTTCTCCGGGTTGTTTTCATGTTGTATTGTTGTCATTCATGTTCTACTGGTTGTCTTTCATGTTCTTGTAGTTGTCTTTCATCTACTACCGGTTGTCTTTCATATTCTTCTAGTTGTCTTTAATCTACTTGTAGTTGTATTTCATGTTCTACTGATTATCTTTCATATTCTACTAGCTGTCTTTCAAATTCTTCTAGTTGTCTTTCATCTTGTACTGTCTTTCATGTTCTACTAGTTGTCTTTCATATTCTACAAGTTGTCTTTCATTTTCTTCTGGTTGGCTTTCTTGTTCCACAAGTTGTCTTTCAAGGTCTACTGGTTGTGTTTCATCCTCTTATAGTTGTCTTTCATCTCCTTTTAGTTTTATTTCATGTTTGTTTAGTTGTATTTCATCTTGTACTGGTTGTCTTTCATATTCTACTGGTTGTCTTTTATCTTCTTGTAGTTGTATTTCAAGTTCGACTAGATGTCTTTCATCTACTACCGTGTCTTTCGTATTCTATCGGTTGTTTTCATCGTCTTGTAGTTGTCTTTCATGCTCTACTTGTTGCCTTTCATGATCTCCTGGTTGTCTTTCATGTTATTCTAATTGCATTTCATCTTCTTCTAGTTGACTTTCATTTTGTACTTGTTGTTTTTTGTGTTCTACTGGTTGTCTTTCATCTACTACTTGTTGTCTTTCATATTCTTGTAGTTGTTTTTCATGTTATACTGGCTTTCTTTCAGGGTCTCATGGTTGTCTTTCATCTTCTTGTAGTTGTCTTTCATCGCCTTGTTGTTGTCTTTCATCTTCTACTAGTTATTTTTCATCTTCTTCTGGTTGTATTTCATTTTCTACTTGTTGTCTTTCATGTTCTTCTAGTTGTTTTTGATGTTCTACTTGTTGTCTTTCATCTTCTACTAGATGTGCTTCATCTTCTACTAGATGTGCTTCATCTTCTTGTTGTTGTATTAGTTGTCTTTCATATTCTTCAATTTGTCTTTGATCTTTTTCTAGTTGTCTTTCATCTTGTACTGGTTGTCTTTCGAGTTCTACTGGTTGTTTGTCTTGTTCTACTGGTTGTCATACATGTTCTTCTAGTTGTCTTTCATGTTCTACTGGTTATCTTTCATCTTGTGCAGGTTGTCTTTTATATTTTACTGTTTGTCTTTCTTGTTTTACAGTTTGTCTTTCATGTACTACCGGTAATCTTTCAAATTCTACCGGTTGTATTTCATATTCTCCTAGTTGTCTTTCAACTTTTTTTTGTTGTCTTTCATGTTTTACTTGTTGTCTTTCATCATGTACTGGTTGTCTTTAAAATTCTACTGGATGTCTTTCATCTACAACCGTGTCTTTCATATTCTACTGATTGTCTTCTCATATTCTTCCAGTTGTCTTTCATCGTCTTATAGTTGTATTTCATGTTCTACGTGTTGTCTTTCATCTTCTTCTAGTTGTATTTCTTCTTCTTCTAGTTGACATTCATTTTGTACTAGTTGTCTTTCATGTTTTCTTCTAATTGACTTTCATCTTGTATGGTTGTATTTCATGTTCTACTGGTTGTCATTCATGTTCTACTAGTTATTTTTCAAAATCTTCTAGTTGTCTTTCATGTTCTACTAGTTGTCTTTTTTATCTTGTACCGGTTGTTTTTCAAATTCTACCGGTTGTCTTTAAATTGTTCTAGTTGTCTTTCATGTTTTTGTAGTTGTCTTTCATGTTCAACTGGTTATTTTTCATGATCTACTGGTTGTCATTCATCTACTGCCGATTGTCTTTCGTATCTACCTGTTGTCTTTCATATTCTTCTAATTGTTTTTCATCTCTTGTAGTTGTCTTTCTTGTTGTACATGTTGTTTTTCATGTTCTACAGGATGTCTTTCATCTACTACCAGTTGTCTTTCATTTTCTATTGGTTGTATATCATTTTCTACTGGTTGTCTTTCATGTTCGATTGGTTGTCTTTCATCTTCTTCTAGTTGTTTTTCATCTTCTTGTAGTTGTCAGTCATGTTCTACTGGTTGTATTTCATCTTCTTCTAGTTGGTTTTCATGTTTTATAAGTTATCTTTCATGGTCTACTGGTTGTGCTTCATTTTCTTTTAGTTGTGTTTCACCTTCTTCTAGTTGTTTTTCAACTTCGTTTAGTTGTCTTTCAGCTTGTAATGGTTGTCTTTCATGTTCTACTGGTTTTCATTCATGTTCTACTAGTTGTCTTTCAGCTTGTAATGGTTGTCTTTCATGTTCTACTGGTTTTCATTCATGTTCTACTAGTTGTCTTTCATGTTCTTCTAGTTGTTTTTCATGTTCTACTGGTTGTCTTTTATCTACTATCGGTTGTTTTTCAAATTATACCAGTTGTCTTTCATATTCTTGTAGTTCTCTTTCATCTTCTTATAGTTGTCTTTCATGTTTTACATATTGTTTTTCATTTTTTGCAGGTTGTATTTCATGTTATAATGATTGTCTTTCATATTCTATTAGTTGTCTTTCATCAACTACCGTTTGTCTTTGATACTACCAGTTGTTTTTTGCCTTCTCATAGTTGTTTTTCATGTTCTACTAGTTGTCTTTCATCTATTTGTAGTTGTCATTCATCTTCTTGTTGATATCTTTCATTTTTTACTAGTTGTTTTTCATATTCTTCTCATTATATTTCATTTTCTACCAGTTGTCTTTCGTGTTCCTCTAGTTGTCTTTCATGTTCTACTGGTTGTCTTTCATCTTCTACTAGCTATGTTTAATGTTCTTCTAGTTGTATTTCATCTTGTACTGGTTGTCTTTCATCTATTTCTAGTTGTCTTTCCACTTTTTCTAGTTATTTTTCATCATGTATGGTTGTCTTTCAAGTTCTACTAGTCGTCTTTCATGTTCTTTTAGTTGTCTTTCATGTTCTACTGGTTGTCTTTCATGTTCTACTAGTTGTCTTTCATCTTCTTGTAGTTGTCTTTCAACTTCTTCTAGTTGTATTTCATCTTCTTTTAGTTGTCTTTTGATGGACCAAAATGGTACTAACAACTTTCAAGCGCATGATCCTACCGCGTAATATAATTGGGGTGTTGATCCACAGAGATAGTGTATTGGATATCTAACAATTTTCACTAGTCTAAGTTATGGGAGGGGGTTTAAAATAGGTTTTTAAGATAGTTTAAGGTAGGGTTCAATACCCTCAAGGTTTATAAGGTGGCGCTAATTGTGCTAAGGTTAGAGTTAAAACAGTAAAATAAGAGATTTTCTAGGGATCAGGTGCTCTCCTTCTTAATTATGCAAAGTATAAATTTTGACATTTCTCTACCCTGCATGCGGCACTGTCACTATCGTATGCGGCGTAGATTGTTCCACAGCTACCCCGCATGCGGCACTGTCACTATCTCGCAGGCTAGCTGGGTTTTTGCTTATGCGATTTGAAAGGTTTTTTGATCTTGCGATCAGCTTTTTGGCTATCAATTCTAAATATCCTAGGCATGCAATTATCTTTCTCATACAAACATAATTGATCATTTCCTATTCTACCCCACAATTAAATATCCCAAAGACCCTACCTAATATAGGTGTTTGCTAAATATCCCAAAGACCCTACCTAATATAGGTGTATCCCAAATATCTCAAAGACCCTACATAATCTAGTTCTCTTTTGGTCTACTAGTTGTCTTTCATCTTCTTCTGGTTGTCTTTTATCTTCTTCTAGTTGTCTTTCATCTTGTACTAGTCGTTTTCATGTTATACAGGTTGTTTTCATGTTGTATTGTTATCTTTCATGTTCTACTGGTTGTTTTTCATGTTCTTCCTATTATTTCATAAGTTTTCATGCATCTTAAGACAAATTAGAGGCCTTAATGAGCAGGGAAAAATTATACATGAATTGCAGTAGTGATGAAGGCAACCCAATAGTAAAATATGACATTGTAGGGCCACAAAAAGCTGCTTTTGAAAACATTTCAGCAAGATTCTTGCTTTTGCATAACTTGGATTGCAATTTTTAGCACGATTCTTGACCCTTCACATGAAATCTGATTAAACTAAGTTGTCACAAAAATATTAGCATGAAATATATCATTCTCAAGTCTAAATCATTATTTCAAAAAAGAAAAAAACTGCTAGCTAAAGTCTCCTATCAAATTATAAATGAAGAGATAAGCTTTGTATTTCTGAATCAAAACACCTAAAATTTATAAAAATTCATCACTTGGGACGTTAAATTTAAAATCCTAAATTATTTACCTCTATGTACACATATTAAAGAACATTTTTCTGATTTTTTTTTTCATATATAAGAAAAAATTCCAGCAGCTAGGAAAATTCAGCAGAAAAATTCCAGTAGCACAGTTTTTTTCCAGCAGCAAGAAATGAGATTAAGAGTAATTTAATTATCATACTTAATTTTGTCATATTCTTACTGCAAATTTTCAGCTTTTACCCTCTTGAAATTGACCTAAGAACATTGCAAATTTCTGAAATGAAGCAAAAAAGCATAGCAAGAATCATGTTGCTTAAATGGTTATGATATGTTAAATGGTTATATAAATTATGTAAAACCTGCTAAACACCTGTGTGTATGGTTTGGAATTTTGTTTTTGCATTAGAATCGTTATAATTTAGTTTTTTTCACAGCTTTTGTCTAACACCAGTCAAATGTGTTTAACTTTGTTCAAAATAGATTCAGATGTGGGGCATGCCATGTAGCAGCAGTTTGAGCACATTTTTGAGCTTCAAGAGGCTTCAAACTTCACCTATAAATAGCCCCCCTACATCCTTACTTCATCTCCATGGTTGGTTAGAGCATCCAAAGAACAAAAAGAGAGCAAAAACGTTGAGTTTCAGCCCACAAAAAAAAAACAGCAAAGAAAAAACATATTTTCTACAAATATTCCCATAAAATCCTAATGGAATGATCTTCAAAAAATAATGAGTGACAAACCTGTTATGTTATTCCATTAACCTAGTCCTCAATCTACTAAAACCATTCACCCAAGCCACTGAAGAGATCATTACGACGTTCTAATAACGAGAATGAAGATCTTCGTGACTTGAAAATTTTCGATTAATTTTCACTTTCTTTTAGTTGCCTTCTTTCTGGTTTTTTTTCCTTTTGTTGTTATTATGTTAGTTAGAATTAGTAGAGATCAATCTTTCGGGTGAGTGTGGTGCCTAACACCTTCATTCATAACCAAGACACGAACCTAGCTATTATCCATGGGCATAAATATATAAGGTAGTGTATTTTCCGTAGCATTACGGGTGGCTACTCCAAATAAAATTTAAATCACACTTAAAAGGGTGAGTCGAGTGTTGGTTTCGTAGCACGGTAGCTACAGGTGCACAAGTATTCATACATGCGCGCTCCAGTTGTAAATTTTTTTAAATATAAGTAGTCCCCCTAGATAGTTAGTGGTCCCCATTATACTTTATGCATCAGTTAGTCAGGGTGACGTTTAGGGGACATAATGGAGGGGACTGTTAGTCGCTCCCTTATAACAAATACATCCATCTAATTTTAGAACCCACTACTTTCTATAACTGCACTATAATTTAAAATTAGCACTTATATTACCATAAATATCCCTACTGACCAGAAGTGAACTACATGCTCATCATCCTTCTAATTAGTGACTTCACTAAAATTGATTGCTTATTATAGCATCCATCTTCTGAGGCTAATTATTTATAGCAACTTTTAATCAATTTTCAACACTCACGAACTAAACCGAAAAATAGTTTTAACTATTTCATATGCATATTGCAGCAATTATAGAGGCAGGTCTATAAAATTGAGATTGTTAGGATAAAAAAATAAATCTTGTATAATTTTTATTTTTTTTAATAAAAATGAGGTTAAGCCATATCCAACTTTAAATATTACGAGGATCCTTCATTCTGATATTGTGTTGTACAGTTTTATTATATCATAGGTGTCGAAAAGTATAATTATATGTAAATATTATAAATTTTAAAGATAAAAATATTAAAAATATTATTTATAGGAGTACCTGATCTCTCTCCGTTCTCTTTTTAAACGGAATTTGAGATTTGCTCCGTACAAATTTTATGATGGAGAATCTTCATTTAGAGAGAGAGGGGCTCAAAGAATTATACTTGACGGTCACTAAAAAAAAAAAAGGCTGAAAGAATCAGATCCCTACTTAATTTTCCTATGGTTTATTGACAACTTGTCCATAAACTATCTTTTGTCAAGCAAATGGGTGAATCAGTTCTGCAATACAACTTGCAAGGAGAATAAATTGAGCCGGATCGAACGAGCCGAACTTTCTTTTCTATATCTTAATAACAAAATTAAATCTAGCTATGACACCATAAGCATCATATTCATCAAGATAGTATAGACGCCATATACTACTGTGTATTCTAAAATATCTCCTAAAATTAAGGCCTGAGACAGTTATAGACTAGAGGGTCTCGCTTTATTTTTTTTTTGAGAAATTTAGATAAATATATATACCCATCATAAATACATAATTTAGATATTTCTCCATTCAAATTTGAAAACTAATTATTTCTCCATTTAAATTTATCTATTTAATAATAATAAAAGCTTGAATTAGCAGTTTTGTCCCATAGAAGAATGGAAAATAATCAACTCAATATCTCCCCAGATACTCTCTGAATTTGCATCCTTTGAGATATCTCAAACTTTGAGTATCTTTTTGAAAAATCTTAACTGTTCAAATACGTTATACATGAATCTCAAAGCACAAATAATATTGGCTCCCTGCGCTATCCCCGAATAGATATCTCAGAGGATACGCACTCATATTCTCTGAGCCATTAAGCAGCGCAATGTGAGAACAATCAGGTGGCAGCGGGCATTGTACGGAGTTGAAGTTTTGCTGATTTTATGGAATTGGCTTTTTGGAACAGAGGTGGCGGATAAGTAAGAGCGTCGATGGCGGAGGCATCTCCGTACAACACAACAACACAAACATATCGCCTGAATGCATGCAAACATATCACTTTAATTATTTAATTTTCTGTTCGCTCTCCGGTTAAAGATTTGATTGTTTTGTGTTTCATTGTATTACTAGTACCGTACCCATACGTTGCAACGAGAACATATTTAAAGGAAACATAAAATTCGTACAAAATGATATATTTTCATACAAAAATTTGGACTAAATGACAAATTAATAACATTCTTTAAATTACATATTCAATAACATATAAATAACATTCTTTAAATAACATATTAAATGACATATGTGTTTTTTATTTATTTTTAGACATTTTCATAAAACAATCTCATACAAAATGACAAATATCATTCTTTAAATGATATTAAAAAATAGAAAGAAATGAATACATGACCAATCAATTATCAATCAATCCATAAATGATATTTAAAAAATGGAAAGAAATCATGACCAATCAGAAAGATGATACAATTTGCATGTAGCGAGTACGTGTCTACATAAATTTAGACTTCTACATGTAAAAAAAATTAAAAAAAATGCATAGAATCAGAAAAATGCAGATTATTTGATTGGATGGTTGATATTCAATCTGATTTGCATTTTTAATCACAACCGTTGGCGAATCAGGACATCTACGTGCTTAATATAAGAATGGAGATGCATAACTTTATACTTACTATTATTACAAAATGATTCAATTATCAAATATTCAATCATTTTAATTTTTTAATCATCACGGCATAATATATCTGATGAATATTTTATACATAAAAAGAAATCAAATTCATCATCTGTTTTTAAAAAATAAAAAATTCAATATCAAAATTTAAAAAAATTGTTGAATAATTACTAATTGATTCTGTTTTTGTAATAGTTAATTAAAGTGTAAGACGACTATCAGCAAGTAAATTCGATTAAAAAAATTATTATAATTTATAATAATAATTCATAACAATAAAAGAGTTAATATTGTAGACCCATTGTTGACAATTCATGGCTAAGAATTAAACCCTGAGTATTTAGTTTTTAAAAAGTTCAACTCAACCGCTCATGACTGAGAATTCCCTATAATAAATAAATGATCTATCTGCATATTGCATATAAAATCCATCGTCTCCGAAGAAGAGGTTGGAACAGGATCTGTATACTATTTTTTCTTATAAATATGATGATTTTTTATGTCATGAATTTTTTTTAATGCTACAAAAGAAAAATCGGAGAAACGAGCCTATATGCACCCAATATCGAGGCACGCTGTCTGTATTGGAAAATTTCATAAAATAATGTTTCTTCGAAAAAATAAACAACAAAATACCATCTCTTAACTTTTTTTTTTTTGACAAAATGCACCCAATATCGAAGCACCTCTCTCCCTCTCTCTCGCTTGACTACACCTTGAGCACTCAGATTTTCTCATCTCCAAGTATTTATCTTTCTATAACTTAGGGTTTTTGACTTTTAGGTTTTTGATTCTTTAACTTAAAGTTTTGGGCTTTTAGATTTTTGGTGGTCAATTTTTTTGTATTATTTTTTTCTGAAACAATGCAACTTTATTTTTAGAGTACTTGCTATGATTATTAATTTTTTAGTAATGAAATTTCATAAATTCAAATGTTAGGATATTGCTTATTGACTTAACATGGCATCTGATGAAGACAAGTCTGTGCTACAGCTGGTTCATCAACTGTTGATAAGGGTAAAGCCAATATTAATTTTGTTGTAATTTTAGAAAATAAATCATTGTTATGGAGAGATTCATTCTTAATTTGTTCCAATTTCAGGTAAATCACCAGCTTCTCAAACTGAGGGACTTGATTTTTATACCAACTTGAGGACTGAATGCTATAGAAAGGTGATTCCCTGGATGAAGAAACAGCTCCTTAAGCAAACATCTGGTATAGCATTCAAACGGACATCCAAGAAGAGATCGATGCCATCGATGACCGAGCTATGCCGCAGCCCTAGGGGAAATAAGGAAAAAGATGAAAACATGTCACCCATAGAGTCGGAAACACCACATGAGGCTGGAATGAGAGAGGCCTGCTCCCATCCTGTATTTGTACTGAGCCTGATGTTATCTATATATGTGCTCGACCTCTGGTATAACTTTTCTTATGAAGTTTCATTTTTGTACATACATACAGTCTGCAATAGCTCCACTTGACTAATGCTAGATAAACACTTGAGTATTACATCAGTGCATGCGTTCTTATTTAGTTATGTACATAAATGCACAGCAAAGGAGGCTGGACTTAGGGAGGATCCTTCTCTTGATAGGATCAGGCGTTATTTACTCGGTCGATGAGACATGAAGGGCACCTCTGGTACTATAACCTTTCTTATAAAGTTTCATTTTTGTACCTTGAGTTTATAACTCACACTTGAATATTGCTTAATAAACACTTGAGTATTACATCAATTAATTAGTAACATGTCTTTCACTCATGCTACTTCCAAAATGAATCTGGCATATTACCACATTATAGGAGGGGGGAGCATGTCTACACCTTTTGATGATGATTAATCTACTTCTGTTCAGGAAAAAAAAAAAATCATTTTTGGCTTTTGTTTTCAATGATTTCTACGGGGTCCTTTTCTAAGAGGAATATTTTGTCCTTTTGTTACCAGCTTGTATGATTTTTATGTTGAACTTTCTTGTAAGAGGAATTAATATTTAAGTAATTATTCTCTTTCTTAATTGACATGTCTTGCTTAAGTTTATGATTATTTTTTCAAATTTATGTTGCTTGGAAAGAGTACTGCATTTTAAATTATATGTGTATGCATGTTTTGGTTATTATGGCTAGTAAAGTGGGGGCTAGCCAATTATATAAATTAAATTCTTTAAAAAAAAGACTTCTTCTATCGGTACACAACATAGAAGCGTTAAAAAAAGAGCTTCTGACCAAGGGCGGATTCAGGATTTTCGTCAGGGGGGCAAAAAAAATATCGAATCGGATTTAAATATCTAATCGGGTTTAAATTTATTAACCAATTGGGTACTCGATAAAAAACAATACTTTAACTTATATTTTCCAATGCTTTGACTTGTAATTTCTGATATTTTGACTTATAATTCTAATTATCAATCAAAATTCAACAAATTTATTTTAATTTTAACTCTAAATTTAACTCGAATTACAAATTAAACGTCCAAAGGGGGGCAAAAAAAATTTCAGGGGAGGGGCAGAGTCAGTCAGAATCGATAAATTTCCACTAAAACTCAAAATCCAGGGGGGGCAGCTGCCCCCCCTTGGATATACCTGGGTCCGCCCCTCACTACAAAAGACAGGCACTTTTCGTGAGGATAAAAAGTGACTTTTTGCGACGGAGTACCGTCATAAACGTGTTTTTTCTTTTGCGACGGTACTTTTAGCGACGAAGTTCCCTCGCGAAAAGTGCCTACTTTGTTGTTGTGCCTGCTTCTGACATCTATCGGTATGGTAACCATTACCAATAGAAAAATAAATTTCCTTCTAATATCGGTAATGGGTACCGTACCGATAGAATAACTTTTATATTCTATCAGTAGGTAACCGATAGAAGTATTGGTGTTTGTTCTATTGTGTTGGTCTCTAGCAACAGGGAATCCGTTACTACATTCAGTTTTAACCCGATAGAAATCTACAGTTCTGTAGTAGTGATATCACCGTATACTCTAATTGATGTATATATGCATCAAGATCAATCTCTTTAATTACTGTTTTTAACAGGGTCATTCTTGAACCCAAACAAGAAAGAAAGAAGACAGAAGCGTTGTTAATACCCAACACCAACTTTTTCTAGACACTACGGTCATGTTTGGTTGTGGAGTAAGAGGTGGAGTAAACCTCTTACTCCACACTTAAGTAGCCAAACGAGAAGTAAAAGAAGAGGAGTAAGGTGGAGTAAGCGGTGAGTTAATCCGGAGTAAGTTACTCCACCACTTCAGGTGGATTAACTTACTCCACACTTTCTCCACCTGCAGGGCCCACTATCATAGGAAGAGGCTCAGTTTCCAACACTTTACTCCTCTAGGCGGATTAATTTAAGCTATGAGTTATACTACCAAACAAGATGTAAAATATGTGGAGTAAGATGGAGTAAGTCATTTAATCCTCATTAACTCTACTCCACAACCAAACATGACCTACAAGTGAGCCACAGAAAAAGGTACAAATTTTGTCATTGTTCTTATATGTTTTTGGCAATTAACCGCAATAAAGACAAATAGAAATGCCGTTGATCCTACATTTTTCCATTTATAATTTAATTGACATGCATGTTGCCATGATTTTTATTAATACCCTAAAAAAAAAATAGCAAATCTGTCCTCTCCTCGGAATTTTTTTTAAAAACACCCTGACCGCTCCACTGTGGAGCGGTCCACTCTCCCAACTAAACTGTCCCATAGTGGGGCGGTCACCTCTCCATACCAGACTGCCCCACGATGGAACGGTTTGGTTATTTTTTTTTTAAAACATGACCCCCACATAGACTCCCCTTCATCTCTCTCTCTCTCTCTCTCTCTCTCTCTCGTTGTTTGCTCCGCCCAAACCCCACAAAATCCACCCTGCCCCCACCCTCCGCCCTCACCCCACAGAGAAGCCCCGCCCCCACCCCCCCTCTCTCTCTCTCTCTCTCTCTCTCTCGACCACCCTCTCAATCTCTCTCTCCCTCTCGGCCACCCCCTCTCCCTCTCTCCCTCTCGACCACAATCCGATTATTTCCGGGTAAGTCTCTACATAACTTATTTTATTTATGTTTTGTGTCTTGTATTGGCATTGGAACGATTGGTAGAAATTGAATTGTTAATTATCATGTGTGGGTTGTTGATTTTCCCGACGCGATTGAATTGCTCAAAATTAGAGTTTAGAGTTGATATGCATTTAGGGTTGACAAAATTAGGGTTTATAAATTAGGATTTACGGTCCAAAATTGTTCAAAATTAGGGGTTTATAAATTAGGGTTTAGGGTCCAAAACTAGGGTTTAGGGTTTAGGGTTTATGGTTTTAGAAACTATCCAAAATTATGGTTTAGGGTTTAGGGTTTATAAATTAGGATTTAGGGTCCAAAATTAGGATTTAGGGTTTATGGTTTATGGTTTATGGTTTTAGAAACTATCCAAAATTAGGGTTTAGGGTTTAGGGTTTATAAATTAGGCATTAGGGTACAAAATTAGGGGTTAGGGTTTCTTGCATACTTGCGTACATGATTGGAGAAATTGTTTACAAATTGTTAGAAATTAGGATTTTAGGGTGTTAGAAATTGTTTACAAATTGTTTATTAATTGTTTATAAAGTGTCCAAAAATTATATTATTAATTTTTGTATGGTAGTTTGCAATAATAATTTTTATTAATTAATATAAATTGTAGAAAATATGATATAAATTTAGCAACCTGCTATTTTTAAATGTAGTATGGCCAAATCTAGACGGTGACGTTCACGAGATACTATGAAAATGGGGGAGAGTTCACATGATCATGTTGAAGAGGCTTCCCGTGCGGAGGCATATGGTGCAGAGGCTCTTGGTGAATAACTTATTAAGACTTCATTTTCTATACTTTATTCCATGTAGACTTTATTTCATCAATTTAGTGTTTATTTATATTTTATGCTTGAGTTTCGTTATTTTCATAACTTAATTACATATACACAAATTGACAGCATAAAATATAAATAAACACTAAATTGATGAAATAAAGTCTACATGGAATAAAGTCTAGAAAATAAAGTCATAGTAAGTAATACTACTTCTTACAACGAGCCTTGCAAGTACATGGAACAAAGTCATCATCGGATGTTGACGGATCTGGATCATTCACAGCAGACGAAGTGCTAGCCTTACCAGTATAAGTACAAGGAACAAACTCATCGTCCGATGTTGGAGGCTCTGGATCAACCTTCTTCTTTTTCTAACCATAGCTGTAGAGGTTTTCCACAAAGTTATTGCCGGAAATTTCATACCTAAGAAATTCCGGTTGTATGAATGATTGACATGTCTTTTTATTAAGGCATACTTGACACTTGTACTTTTTCCCCTCATTTTTACCTCGATCACTAATTGACCCTTCAAATATCGCCATTTTTGCCTGAAAAATCGCTTTCTCTTTCTCTCCACCTCGATTGTTACTGTCCATCCTTCTCGTCTAAAAAAATGAATTTAAAAATTAAATTAAAAAATGAATTAAAAAGACAAATTAAAATAATAAATTAAAAAAATTGTGAAGATCTACTTCAATTGTTACCTGAAATCGTCTTTCTTTTCTTCTTCTTTTTCCTCTTTCTTTTCCAGGTAAGATATAATGAATTGTGAGTGGGCAGGAGAGAGAAAACAGATTTTTATAGAGATTTTATAGCATACCGCTCCCGTATGGGGCGGTTTGGTATAGGTTGCAGACTGCCCCACTGTGGGGGCGGTTTGGTGTGAATAGTGAACTGCCCCATAGTGGGGCAGGGTATTTTTAAAAATAATTTAACATGGAGGGCATATTTGCTATTTTTTTTAGGGTATTAATAAAAATAGGGGTGCATGTTGCGCGCACCCACTACATCAAATTAATTAATATTAACTGCCACCATCTTTCGCCCTTGCATGTTTGATCTACAAGCTAACAAGCATATATGCTCAATATTATTGCTATCAAGCATATAAAGCGTGCATGATCTATTTGTATATAAATATATACCTCGAGCAAGCATATATATATGGGCTAGCTACTTGAGGAAATTGTACATATATATCCGTACGTTACTAAGAAAAATCAATAATGGCGAAAGAAACTTTAGTGACCGAGTTGCCCCACATAGCATTTATCTCAAGCCCTGGCATGGGCCACCTTATTCCACTTGCTGAGCTCGCAATGCGGCTCGTGTGCCACCACGGCTTCTCGGCCACCTTTCTTACATTCACAAACTTCTCATCCCCCACACAATCCAAATTTCTCACCACCCTCCACCCTGACATATCCTCTATTTCCCTTCCCTTCATTTCCTTAGATGACATCCCAACCAACGCCCGTATTGAGACCATCATCGCTACCTTAGTCTCCCGCTCGGTTCCACACGTGCATGACGCCCTTGTCTCCCTTAAACAAACAACCCGCCTTGCCGCCTTTGTTCCTGACCTTTTTGGCACCGACTTACTTCCAGTGGCAAAGGAACTTTCGGTCCCGCACTATATATTTTTCACCTCAGCTTGCATGGCACTCCTTTTCGTTTTTCATCTCCCATCTCTTCACACGACTACCACTTGTGAGTACCGCGACCTTTCAGAGCCGTTTCTCCTCCCGGGATGTCTCCCCCTCCCTGGAAAGGATTTCATAGATAGTGTTATGGACCGCAAAAATGATGCGTATTCATGGATTCTTCACGTTACGAGGGGGTATACTAATGCACAAGGAATTCTTGTTAATAGTTTTGAGTCGATGGAACCAGGTGCTTCTGAAGCCCTCAAAAATGAGAAAGAATATAATCCGCCAGTTTACTTGGTAGGACCTTTCATTCGATCAGGCTTAGATGAGGCGGATGAATTAGGCTGCTTAGAATGGTTGGATCAACAGCCAAATGATTCCGTCTTGTTCGTGTCATTTGGGAGTGGTGGAACACTATCGATGAAACAAATGATGGACCTTGCATTCGGCCTGGAAGCGAGTGGGCATAGATTTTTATGGGTGGTCCGTTGCCCGAGCGACAAGGACAATAGTGTTGCTTTCTTCAACGTGCAAAGCCCCGACGATCCTCAAAACTACTTACCGGAGGGCTTTGTGAACCAAAACAAAAACAAAGGCATGGTAGTTCCGTCGTGGGCCCCTCAGGTAAAAGTTCTATCACACAAGGCAGTCGGTGGGTTCCTGTCACATTGTGGGTGGAACTCGATATTGGAAAGCGTGTGTCATGGTGTGCCTTTGATTGCGTGGCCATTGTATGCAGAGCAAAGGATGAACACATTAATGTTGGTTGATGGGGCGGGGATCGCATTAAGGCCGGTGGCACAGGAGGACAGAGTGGTGGAAAAAGGAGAGGTTGCGAGGATCGTGTGCGAGCTGATGGATGGAGAGAGAGGCAAGGTGGCGAGGCGCAAGGTTAAGGAACTGCAAGAGCTTGGAATCAGTGCATTGTCGCTGAAGGGATCTTCGCACTTGGCTCTGACAAACGTTGCTAATGAGTGGAAGGATCGATGCAATTAAAGAATTTAATTGATAAGGGAATTTGATCATTAAGATTACAATACCGATAAGATGGGAGAAGATTATATTATTGTATCTGTGTCTAAATTAGTCTTGTTCGCATCCTACGTTTATCCATTAATTATTAGTATCTTTCATTAAAACGAATAATAAATTATTATTAAATAAATTGGGAGATTATCTAATTTAATTAAATAAGTCAATATATATATATATAGAGGAGGGATCCAATTACACCTTTTTTGGTGACACATCATGACACCGTTTTTTATATAAGTCAATTTTGCGATTTCAAAATCCAAACAGTCGATCCGAACCGTTCAACATGATCACAGTATTAAAATGTGCTTGGAGATCAAATTTTACATTTTTTTTGAATTTTTTTACTATTTATTAAGATGGTTACAAAATCGCTGTTTTTCAATGGTCTGAAAACAACGATTTTTGTAACCATCTTAATAAATAGCAAAAAAATTCAAAAAAATGTAAAATTTGATCTCCAAGCACATTTTAATATATCCATCATGTTGAACGGTTTAAATCGACTATTTGGACTTAAAAAATGGTAGGTGTCAAAGTGTGTCACTAAAATAGGTGTAATTGGATCCCTCCTCATATATATATATATATATATATATATATATATAGAGATAGACTAATATGCTTTCGGTAGCACTTCGGCCGAAGTGCTACCGATTCAAAATTGGATTTGCAAAGTCCAAATGATCGATCCGAACCGTTCAAGTTGTTCTCCATATTAAAATCTGGTTGGAGACCAAATTTTACATTTTTTTGGAATTTTTTTACTATTTATTAAGCCACGTACTTTGAAAATTGTTGATCACATGGTCCAGAATTTAGTTGCACTGTTTTTACTGTTCACCCGGATCAGCAATTTTCAAAGTGGTTTAATAAATAGTAAAAAAATTCCAAAAAATGTAAAATTTGGTCTCCAAGCAGATTTCAATATGGAGAACAACTTGAACGGTTCGGATTGACCATTTGGACTTTTCAAATCCAATTTTGAATCGGTAGCACTTCGGCCGAAGTGCTACCGAAAGCATATTAGTCTATCTATATATATATATATATATAGAGAATGGCTAATATCAAAACGTTTGTTCCTGGGCTCAGGAACAAACGATCCCGTTCTCCCATTTCCAAAGTTCAAACAACAAATCCAAACCGTTAGATGTTCAATCTATATTAAAATGTGCTTGGAGACCAAATTTTACATTTTTTGGAATTTTTTTACTATTTATTAAGCTGGTTTGAAAATCGCTGTTTTTCAATGTTGCAGAAATTTCATAAAAACAGCGATTTTCAAACTAGCTTAATAAATAGTAAAAAAAATTCCAAAAAATGTAAAATTTGGTCTCCAAGCACATTTTAATATAGATTGAACATCTAACGGTTTGGATTTGTTGTTTGAACTTTGAAAATGGGAGAACGGAATCGTTTGTTCCTGAGCCCAGGAACAAACGTTTTGATATTAGCCATTCTCTCTCTCTCTCTCTCTATATATATATATAGAGGAGGGTTCAAATGCACCATAATTTTTGTGCTCCAATATGTTCCACATTTTTTATCTCCATTTTTAAAGTCTGAACAGTCGATCCGAACTGCTCAACATGATCTTCATAATAAAATATACTTGGAGACCAAATTTATATTCTTTTTAACATTTTTTTACTATTTTTTTAGATAGGTACAAAATCACCTTTTTAAGGAGATTCTGGACCATCCGATAAAGTCATATTGTACCTATGTAAAAAAATAGTAAAAAAATTCTAAAACATATAAAATTTGGATTTGTTGTTTGAACTTTGGAAATTGGAGAACCGAATCGTTTGTTCCTGAGTGCACGAACAAGCGTTTTGATATTAGCCATTCTCTCTCTATATATATATATATATATAGTGATGCTACGATGCTGTGGGAAGTAAATAGGGTGTTTTACTTTCCGCTCA